>CM044009.1:36559604-37159604 GCA_024085815.1 Flaveria linearis | reverse complement strand
GCCGTGAAGGTGAAGTTTTCAAACTGCTGCTTCAAGAGATCCTTCTTGTTCTCTTTAGTTTCCTTGGATCCTTCATAGATGAGCTTCAGTGCTTCCCATAGATCTTTAGCTGTCTTGCACTTCTTGAAGCCTCTGTAGATAGAGTTTGGAAGAGCAGTTTGAAGACAAGTCATGGCCCTTTGATCAAGTTCTTCTGAGTAATCATCTACATCTTTAGGGATGATACGATTACCAGTAGCAGAAGTAGTGCTTGGTATGAAGGGACCATTGATAACCGAGTCCCACATCCTTGAATCTTGACACTTGATGAAGCCTTCCATTCTTTTGCAACATGTGACAAAATCTTCAGGAGTGATCAGTGGGGACTTGGTCATAGTACCAGTTTCCATATCAGCTTTAGAAAGAGCTGCCATTAGAGTTTTTAAGTATTTTGTGTGTGTGAGGGATCTTAAGATGGTGAGATCTTATATCAAGATGCTCTGATACCAAATGCAGGACCGGGTGAAGGGGTTTGCACTTTTACAACACAACAACACAATGAGGAGAGTGTATTAGAACGCTTAACAGATCAAATGGGGAACCGGTTATGATGATGCTAAGAACACAAAAGTAAACTCAGAAAGAAAGAACAAGATAACAACACTAGTGGTTGGTTTTCAAGGATGTTGTATATTGCTTCTCAAATTCAAAGTTACAAGTATTCAACATGCATACATTACAATATTTTGAGATACTATATACTACAGCCTATAGACGGCCATACTTTGAAGGCCAGCTGGATACATGAATTAGACAACACAATCCATGTAGAGTCAAAAGGTAGATTGCCTTTTGGCTAGTGACTATGACATGCCATAGCTCACATCCTAATATATTACAAAAAGGATAAAGGTACATAAAGTAGAAAGGTTTGACCCAAGACCTCAATGTACAGTTTTCCTAAAGCATGGACCTTTTCACCAACTCATATAAGTTGGTGACCAACCAGAGTGGGCAGCGGCAAAGTGGTTCAGCTTTATCAGAAAAGGTACATCAGATAAAAGCATGTATGATAAAAGTCTTCGGAAGAATCTGTCTTGGTTTCTTGGCTTCGGAAGACTTTGTCTTGAAGCTAAGGAAGACTTCATTTCTGGCTTCAGAAGATATTGGTCTTGGCTATAAAAGATTTTACACTTAGAATGTTTCTGAAGTGGTGTAAAACTTCCGTAGCAATACAACTTAATGTTCTGTGCAGCATGCTGGAAGACGATCATTTCATAGAACTACTGAAAGAAAACTAGCACAACTACTGAAAGAGGATCATCACAACTACTGAAGAGTACTTCTTCAGTTGTTGTGACAACTACTGAAAACTGTCTTCGGACTTTGTCTTCAGTTGATATCTTTAGCTGATGTCTTCAGCTGTTGTCTTCAGCTGTTACCTTCAGCTGTTGTCTTCAGCTGATGTCTTCAGCTGTTGTCTTTAGCTGTTAACTTCAGCTGATGTCTTCGCTTGTTGTGATCAACTGTTACCTTCAGCTGTTGTCTTTCAGCTGATGTCTTCAGCTGCTGTGATCAGCTGTTGCCTTCAGCTGTTGTCTTTCAGCTGATGTCTTTAGCTGTTGTCATCAGTTGTTACCTTCAGCTGTTGTCTTTCAGCAGATAGTTACAAGAGTGTTTTAGCTGCATCAGAGTTCTAGGAATCCTTACAATACACCAAGATGATCAATTTCTAGTCCCAAACATGATGTCCTAGTTACTAATCCACATTCAACATCATACATGATCATCAAAGTACATAAACCACACATAACCAGATAGACATTCCATACAACCTATTTAACAATTTCTATCACCTTAGAAATCATCCATGGACATTCTAACGTGCTCCTAACGTCCCAACATGCTCAAATTATCCTCCTACAAACTTTGTGAAAAGAAAGTTACCCTTTTGGGAAAGTACATCCCAAAATCTATCATACACCCAATGTATACATGCATTCATCAATAATATGCCATATAAAGTTCATAATAACATCTAAGCAAGATCAAAAACATCCACATATCATAATTCATCAATCCCATATCTAAAAAGTTACTACTTTTGGATATCTATGAACTACATTATCCATTTTTGGTTTTCTAGCATACATATCATCAATCTAGTATACATATGTCATCCTAAACACATCAACACATCACTTCATCATCAAGTCATCATATCATGCAAATAAAGTTACTATTATTAGTAACATATGAACAAAATCTTCAATTAACCATTTTCTTGCAAGATCAATGTATTCTAGCATTCAACCAACCAAACTAATGTCATAACATCATCAAACAACCATCAATTTCATATAATCAACATCAATTTCGAATTAGGGTTCATCTTGAATCAAAGTCCATAAACAATTCACAAAAACATATCATTCTTACATAATCGACGTTAAACAACATGTATACTATCAAACTAATCTATCAACATCATCAAACAACAACAACATTCGACATTCATCACCAAATTTCAGATTTTCGAACCCAAGGCTTCGGCCATATTGAGTTTCACGCAAAGAACACCCAAAACTAACCTTCTAAACGTGTAATGGCTTGCAATCAATGATTCTAACTTGTTCTATTGCTTGTACTTGATCAAATCCGTGGATTCTTGGATTGTTCTTGATTGAAATCGCAAAGGGGAAAGAGATGAGAGTGAGGTCACGGCCGAAGGGTGGGTTTTAGGGTTTGGGATTGTTTTTTTTTATTTTATTAACCTTATTACATCCTAACCCTTATAATTTACAATTTTATAAAATTAAGCTTTTAAATAGTTTTTAAATGGTTTTTAACTACTAAACACTATTATTATTAGTCACAAACGATAATCATGCATAATTTTCACTCGACACGCAACATACGAAATCACATAACAAATTGTCACATTACGCGATTACATCCTAATTAGTATTTAAAACACGCAAACACATAAGCGTAATGCAATAACCACATCTTTGATTACATCATTATTAGTTTGTCTTATTAATTATTTTAAAGTCACCAACGTTAAAGGACAACTAGTGTGTGCTTACGATACGTGCATGCAAGACTTAACGGAACTAACGGGGTTTTGGTAACGGAAAATTACCGGATGTCACATTATCCCCATGTTGAAAGAATTTTCGTCCTGAAAATTGCGTTACATGGTGAGAGTGGTCCATCACTGGTCTACTGCATTAGCACACAGAAATCAAAATCTAGTGAGTTTTGGATGAGTTGTCACATCATCCCCATGTTGAAAGAAATTTCGTCCCGAAATTTAAATCAATACCTTCGTCTGCAGGCATCGTCTCGAATAGTTGAGGATACTTAAGCTTCATTTGATCTTCACGCTCCCACGTGAATTCCGGTCCACGTCGCGAGTTCCAACGAACTTTGACTATAGGTATCTTGCTTTGCTTAAGTGTTTTCACCTCACGGTCCATCACCCCAACTGGTTCTTCGATAAAGCGTAATTGTTCATCCACTTGAACGTCCTCTAGTGGTACAATTAGTGTTTCGTCAGATAGACACTTCTTCATATTTAAAACATGAAACACATCATGGACTCCACTCAGCGAATCAGGTAAGGCTAGTCGATAGGCCACTGGACCTATTCTTTCCAATATCTCAAATGGTCCAACATACCTTGGATTTAGCTTCCCTCGCTTGCAAAACCGAACTACGCCTTTCCATGGTGAGACCTTCAATAAGACCTTGTCGCCAATCTGAAACTCTAAGGGTTTCCGTCTCTTATCAGTATAACTCTTTTGTCGATCGCGTGCTGCAGCCATATGGTTTCGTATCTGCACAATCTTCTTAGTGGTCTCATGTATTAGCTCGGGACCCGTTAGTTGACTATCACCAATTTCAGCCCAGCAAACCGGTGATCGACATTTTCTTCCATACAAAGCCTCGAAAGGTGCTGCCTGTATGCTAGTGTGATAGCTGTTATTATAGGAAAATTCCACCAATGGCAGGTGAACTTCCCAGTTGTTCCCGAAATCAATCACACAAGCACGTAGCATATCCTCCAAAGTCTGTATGGTACGCTCACTCTGGCCGTCAGTTTGTGGATGATAAGCAGTACTCATATCCAATCATGTACCCAGAGATTTTTGTAGTGATTGCCAGAAGTGTGACGTGAAACGAGCATCGCAGTCAGAAATAATTGAGATCGGTACACCGTGTCTCGAAACGATTTCTCTAAGGTACAGTCGGGTTAATTTCTCCATCTTATCCGTTTCCATGATTGCAAGAAAGTGAGCGGACTTTGTCCCGATCCACAATAATCCATATTGTGTCACAACCAGTATTAGTCCGGGGTAACTTAGTAATAAAATCCATGGAGATTTGTTCCCATTTCCACATTGGTATCTCGGGTTGTTGTAACAGTCTAGATGGTTTTTGCTATTCCACCTTTACATTTGAGCAGGTCAAACACTTGCTCACAAACGTAGCTACATCCGCCTTCATGTTAGGCCACCAGTAGTGCGTCTTTAGGTCATGATACATCTTGTCAGATCTAGGATGTATAGAATACTTAGATTTGTGTGCCTCACTCATAACTAAATCCCTCAGATTTCCATAGACAGACACCCAAAGTCTATCCATGAAGTCCCGAATTCCATCCTCTTTCACCACTAGTTGTTTATCCATTCCTCTTAACGACTCAGAACCAACATTTTCTGCTTTTAAAGCTTCTATCTAGGCTTCCTTAACTTGTACTGATTGTAAGCTACAAGGCTCGCACCCGCCTGGGTTTAGCTGTTTCTTTCCGGCTTATGGCATCGGCAACTACGTTCGCCTTTCCAGGATGGTACTTGATAGCGCAATCATAATCATTCAAAAGCTCCACCCAACGTCGTTGCCTCATATTCATCTCCTTTTACTCAAAGATGTGTTGAAGACTCTTGTGATCGGTGTAGATAGTGTATTTGGTACTGTACAAGTAATGTCTCCAAATCTTTAAGGCAAAAACTACCGCACCCAATTCCAGGTCATGGGTGGTATAGTTCTTCTCATGAACTTTTAGTTGTCTCGAGGCGTAAGCTATTACCTTGTCACGTTGCATCAGGACACAACCCAATCCTTGAATGGATGTGTCACAATACACCACGAAATCATCTGTTCCCTCTGGCAGTGCCAATATCGGTGCACTATAGGGTTTCTGTTTTAACAGTTGAAAAGCCGCTTCTTGACTTTCACCCCATTTGTATGTCGTTCCTTTGTGGGTCAAGGCTGTGAGAGGTTGTGCAATCTTAGAGAATCCCTCTATGAATCGTTGGTAATACCCTGCTAACCCCAGAAATTGCCTTATCTCGCTTGGTGTCTTGGGTATAGCCTAATTCTTTATCGCCTCAATCTTGGCAGGATCAACATTTATCCCCTTCTCATTAACAATGTGACCTAGAAATTGCACTTCTCGTATCCAAAAATCACACTTAGAGAATTGGCGTATAATTGCTCATTCTTCAAAAGTTCTAAGATCAATCGTAGGTGCTCCTCATGGTCCTCCTTGGTCCTAGAGAATATCAGTATGTCATCGATAAACACAATGACAAACTGATCGAGATAGGGTTTGCACACGCGATTCATGAGGTCCATGAACATCGCAGGTGCATTAGTCAACCCAAAAGGCATGACCAAGAACTCGTAATGACCATAACGAGTACGGAACGCAGTTTTGGAGATGTCTTCTTCTCGGACTCTAAGTTGATGATAACCAGATCTCAAATTAATCTTCGAATAATAGCTTGATCCCTGAAGCTAATCAAACAAATCGTCGGTACGAGGTAAAGAGTATTGGTTCTTGACTGTGACCTTGTTTAATTCCCTATAATCGATGCACATTCGAAACGTGCCTTCTTTCTTCTTAACAAAAAGGACAGGGGCTCCCCAGGGTGAAGTGCTAGGTCGAATAAAGCCCTTATCTAAAAGCTCCTGAAGTTGTGATGACAACTCCTGTAGTTCGTTCGGTGCTAATCGATAAGGTGCCCTAGCAATCGGGACTGCGCCGGGAGTCAGTTTGATTTGGAATTCCACTTGGCGATGAGGTGGTAGTCAAGGAAGATCCTCTGGAAACACCTCTGGAAAGTCTCGTACCACAGGTATGTCCTCCATTCTCCTTTCCTCTGGTTGCTTATCAGTGACGAGTGCCAGAATAGCCAATCGATCTTTTCGCAACAACTTTTGTGCTTTCATGTAAGAGATAATGCCTATCACTGCACCACTCCTATCGCCTCTGACTGTAAGGATTTCATCACCAATAGGAATTCGTATGATTTTCTCGTGACATATGACTTCTGCTTGCTTATTAGAGAGCCAATCCATGCCTATCACAACGTTGAAACTTCCCAGTGTAACAGGCATAAGATC
Organism: Flaveria linearis; assembly: GCA_024085815.1. Taxonomy (NCBI): domain Eukaryota; kingdom Viridiplantae; phylum Streptophyta; class Magnoliopsida; order Asterales; family Asteraceae; genus Flaveria; species Flaveria linearis. The sequence continues at coordinate 37,153,211 of CM044009.1, read as the reverse complement.
TATAGCGAAAGTATGACCAGCAAGCTCTATCTTACAATCTCTAAGAATATGTGTTACATGGATCTATTTACCGTCGGCCAATTCTACGGTATATTTAGATTCTAAGGCAGAGGGAATACCACTTAGAAGACTACAGAACTTTAAGGATATGAAACTCCTATCGGCTCCAGTATCAAACAGTACTGTAACGAAACATCCATTGACAGAAAACCTACCAGTAACAGTTGTAGGGTCGTTTAGAGTCTCACCTGAGCCAATGACGAAGGCTCTCCCCTTGGCTCCATTGTTGTTGCCACCATTCCCATTGCCATTGCCATCATTGTTGTTGTTGCCTTGGTTGTTGTTATTGTGACCATTGCCATTACTGCCATTACCATTTTTCCTCAGTTGCGGGCAGTTTCGCCTGTAATGCCCTTCCTTCCCACATTCAAAACAACCCTTGGGAGTCTCCTGAGGTTGTTGTGGCTTCTTTACCAACTCACCACGACAGTCCTTGGCTGCATGTCCCATCTTACCGCAACGCTGACACTTGAAGTTGTCACACCTTCCCACATGGTGGTAGTTACACCGCGTGCACCTTGGTTTTTTACCACCATAACCGCTTGGTCCTTGATTGTTTGAAGTCGTTTGATTGAAGTTACGATTGTTATCAAACCTCCGTTGTTGTTGCTGAACCTGTTGTTGTTGTCGAGGTTGATGTTGACCGCTAGATGATGATGATTTGTTGTTGTTGGAAGCATCCCATTTCCTCTTGTTATCGGGCACGCTCGCTACAGCGCCCCGTTTCGATAAACGTCCTTGCTCCACTGCTTGATCGGTCAGCTTGTGAGCTAAACGAATAGCTTGCTGAATTGTAGCAGGGTTGGAGGCCGTCACCATGCTCTGAATTTCGAGCACCAACTCCTGAATGTAGTGCTCAACCCGCTTATGCATCTCATTCACCATTCTTGGGCATAGAGTGGCCAGTTCATCAGTTCGGGTAGTGTAGGCCTCGATTTCCGAGCCCTGCATTTTAAGTTGCCAAAACGCTATCTCTTGCGTTTGCCCTTCATTTCGAGGACAGTACTCCTCGATCATCATCTGCTTGAATTCATCCAAGGGAAGCTCATTTGCCATAGCTTGCCCTAGCATTTGTACTTGTGCATTCCACCAGGACAACGCGGCACCTTCCAAAGTTCCGGTGGCATATTTCACCTGGTCGACAGGTGGGCAGTTGCACTTGGAGAAAACGGATTCCGTCTTCTCAAACCATCGTACCAGCCCTACAGCTCCCTCAGTCCCGCTGTAGGTGTGTGGCTTACAATCCATAAAAGACTTATAAGTACACACTGGTGGTCCTGCTTTAACACGATAAACATTGATCAGATATCCTATACGATTAACTATGGCATTTGATTTAGCTTTCTATTATCGTTTACCTGCTGGCTGTCCCGGTTGGGCAGCAGCTACCGCTTCCTGAAGATGTTCGTTTATCAGGGCAGCTAATTCAACAGGGGTCATGTTGATAGCACCATCGCCTTGATCACCGTCGCCACGTCCACGTCCGCGCCCACGCCCTCGACCACGTCCACGTCCTCGGGCGTCCATTTTTTTCACTTTACATTCATAAATACAATAATGAGTAACATCAAACATATTTATCTCATTGAGGTATAGTAAACAATAAGAAAATAATGAATCATCACAACCACAACATTCATAACAAAAATGATAACCAAGATAAATAAATTGTAAATGAGTCACAATGTATTCACCAATGTCAAAATTTAAGTTTGTCGTTCGGGTAGGGAAACAACCCTTCCCACATAGGTTTCAAAAGAAAGAAACACTACATAGTCCAAGTCATTTAAAGAAAAAGAAAATCAATCAACGATATCCGATCCATCGCTGTCATCTTCCATCTTCTCGGGTTCTTCTTCAGGTTCCTCCTCGGGCTCCTCCTCGGGTTCCTCCTCGGGTTCCTCTGCCAGAGCAGGAGCTATGGCGATCTAAAGCGCCGCCAACTGGGCTTCTAAGGTAGCAATTCTATTGTCGGCTGCTTCGTCCCGCTATTCTCGAGCTGTCATGCGTCTTCTAAGTGCCAGATAACCGTCCTCCATGTGGTGACACCCCACCAAGGTCTTACCATGTTGTTCCTCAAGTGCACTCAGCTGGTGTCATAGTTTGTACACCTCGTGCTGTAGTGTACAAACGTCACTCGTGAGTCGCCTGACTTGGTGCTTGCTCCGTATCCAGTGCAGCCACCAATGCTGCAATCACTTGCTCATTGGACTGCACCGCCTGTGGGAGTGAAGGTATTGGTTGTTCGGTGTTAGTTCTAGTTCTAGGTCTCGGGATAGATACACGCTCCCTATACATGATATGGTCCACGAACTCCGGATAGAATGTAAGGCCCCCCTCCCCGGGCACCTTACTGTTGGTCATCATCACACGTAAAACATACATAATGTATATACTCATATAATAACGCAGCGGAATTAATAAAATATACATTCTCATTCATTCATAAAAGTCATTACATAATTGACATGATTACAAAATACAGCTTTCTCTACTTTGTCTCTCCTCGTAGGGTCATACAGCGACCTCTAGAGAAGATATTAAGTTCAAGAATATAAAAATTATATTTTTTATACTAAAGAATATTCCTTAAGTAATTCCGTACATCGGAACCCTAAGGAACACTCTTGACACTCTCATGCAACATATTTCGTTGCATGTGCTATGCACACGCACCCAATGCGTGGCAAACTTATCAAAATCTAAAGAAGATTTCTTAAGTAATCCCTTTTAGGGGAATCCTCAAGAAATCTCGTAATGGCATGCAACGTGATGAGTTGCGTGCGTTATGGGACCACAACACATGACGTTGCAGCATAATCAAAAAGTGAATGCCATCCCAAAAGAGCTGAGTAGCCGCCTCGTGCCATCCCAGCAACGCTACCTGCCAACTGGAAACACATAAAAAGTCAGCGTTGCTGAGTGAGTTCTAGTTTTATAAGAACATACTTTTGCTTATTTAAAAGTATTCTTTCGTGCATGCGTTCATACATCATACGTACACAGAGATAATATTTGTTATTATCTTCATCATTCGTTATTCATCGTTATCTTTAACGTCTCGTATGGATTCTGTCAGGCTTTACCCACTTCATAGCACTTGGCTATGATTACTGTGGTCGAATGACAAGAATCCCGTTCATACTTACTTGCGCATTGAAAGGTGAATTGTACCAATACCATATGCTACACCCCGATCGTTATTAGCTACCGGGCCGAAGTCAACATATGAACAACAAAACGTATGCCACGGTACTAGAGGTAAGCGGTAGAGGTACCATGACCATGGTCAATCACAGAAGGACCAATCGCGTTATTCAATGCTTGCAAGACATAATTTGTTCGTTCGTTAATGCACGTATTCATCATCTTTTAGTCATTCGTTCATTCATTAATACATGCATTCGTCATCGTGTTCCTCTTTCGTTATCTTTCACTTTACGTTACATAATACTTCGTTCGTTCGTTCATCGTTACGTAAAGCCATAGAAAGATATTCATACATGATTATAAGGAACACACATCATACATACATCATCATACATAACATCATACGTACATCGTCATACACACATCATACATACATCATCATCATCGTCATACATAACCTCGTACATACATAGCCCGCATCATTAATCATTACTAGGCACTTACTCCCGTATTTTTCCCTAATCCGGGACTTACTATGCGTCATCCTGGTGCAGTAGCACTAACTGTCCCTCCAAGACCGTGGGGACTCATACTAGGACCTTATATAACGTGCCGAGTCCACAATCATACCTTAGACGTATAACACAACATTATACCCAAACGGGTCATACATACATACGTCAGTAAAAAAGTTTATATGTGTTCCAGCCCCAAAAATCATTCAAAAGTAGTAAATGAGGGGTCCTAGAACTCACCTGTGCTTGACAAGCAGCTTCTCAATCAAGCCTTAAAGACGCGGGTCACACTACACTGCCTGCAGATAAGTTAACACTCAAAAGAGTTAATTTCTGCCTGATTTCGCTACTAAGTTCGCAGGTAGTTTCGCCCGTAAATTCGCCAGTAGTTTCGCCGGGCGAATCAGTAGTTTCGCTGCTAGTTCCGCCGGGCAGCATTTCTGCCAGTTTCGCTGGACAGATTCGCTACCTCGAGCGCCCAACTTTCGTTGGAATTCCCTAGTTTCGCTATATCTAAGGTCAACTTGGGCATTGGCATAGTCATCAGCGAAACCATAATTTCGCTCAGGCGAATATGTAGTTTCGCTTCAGCGAAACTGTAACTTCGCTGTAAATCCTTCCAGTTTCGCTGGACGAACTTACAGTTTCGCTGGTCGAGACCTTAAATTCGCAGAACGAGCTGAAATTTACGAATCAGCTCATTTCAGCCCAAAAATCCAATCCTTTCCACCCAAACCCTTGGATTATCATCCAGAAAGCTATATCTAAGCTCATTACACGCTTTCTTACTCTAAAACGTGTGTTTTTGGGGTGATTTTGCCACTTTAAAACCCAAAAACCCTAAACTCGGGTTTTTCACTAAATGTAGCAATTTAGATACGTTTCTTACCTTGATTCTTGTAGTTTAGGAGTCCACAAACACCAGCCTTCGATTCTTGACCACCCGAGCTTCAATCCGGCACTTTCTCTCTCTACACTTTCCCTCTCTAGAATGGGCGTTTGAGTGAAAATGAGAGTTGCTAAGCTGATCCATCTATTTATATGCCAGGCGTTCCCGGAACCCAAAACTCGTTAAACTCGTGACCCGGAGGGTTAACTCGGTGTAATACCCGCAACCATTTTATATTTATTAAATGGTTTTCATCCGAGCCCATCACTATCACTTGACTCGGTTTTTTTTTTTAAAAAAATTTTCCGGGTGTTACAAGTCCACAGACAGGATCTCAGCCTCTCGTGTTGATCAATTAGATTATGTTTGCAGCGGATTTAACACATTAATTAGCAATTAAAGCAAGAACATAAAAGATATTGCAATTAAAGCATAAACATAGAGAGAGAAGAGTTCTGCGAAGCAATAAATGTTCTATTGGTCGCACGTTTCGGCATTTAAAACTGTATGGCTTGCCATCCTTATATAGGAGGCAAAAGCATGGTGGTGATGTCCTTTTCTGACATCACTGAATATTCAAATTACAGCTGTCAAAACATAAAACTACTGAAGATGTCAACAACTGACATCTTCTTACAAAAGTTCCTAAGTGCTGACAAAAGTAAACTACTGAAATCCTACAACGACTGAAGAACAAACTCTTCAGCCGTTTATAACTACTGATACTATAACAACTGAAGAACATGCTCTTCAGTTGTTGTACAACTACTGAAAGTAAATAAACTACTGAAAAGGAAAAACCACCACAACAACTGAAGAAGACTTCTTCAGTTGTTGTGACAAACTCTGAGTCTTCAGTACTTGGTCTTCAGACTTGGCTTCAGATGATATAACAACTGATGACTTCAGTAGATATCATCAGTTGTTGTCTTCAGTCTTTGTCTTCAGACTTTGTGCTTCAGTAGAAGGTCTTCAGTTCTTTAGTTCTTCAGCTTTTGATTCTTCAGTACTTGTCTTCAGTACTTGAAGTCTTCAGTACTTGTAAGATCAGTACTTCAGACTTCAGTACTTGGTCTTCAGTACTTTGGAGTCTTTAGCTGATATTCTTCAGTTCTTTGATCTTCATACTTTGTTCTTCAGACTTTGTCATAACAGCAGAAGGCTAGAGCTAAGATACTCTCGAGTTTGACATTCAAGCAAGAGAACACAATAGCTGATGAGAGTCTTCAGCAGTTGTAGCAGTGGCATGTGGGACTTAGAGGTTTTCCTGATCTTGGCTCATTGGTTCTTTTGGTCCAACAAACTCCCCCTGAACCAATGCAGCCAAAACCTCTAATTATTGGATGTCCCACTTATTGGTGGCATAATGATTGGTCTATTTCCTTCTAGATCAGATTAGAAGTTGACCCAGATAAGCACTGGCCAGAGAGGTAGTCTCAAGTGTTTGTTTGGCTAAGTATGGATGGGAGCTCTGTCTTGGGGAATTGGACACAGAGCTGTTGCCCCATCCATGAGATCTACCTCCCTCGTACAAGCCGGTAGGATTCTCTACAGTAAGCCTGAAGAAAGATCATTTGTTCTTCTTTGGACAGGTCTTCAGGCTCACCTTCGAATAACCCCTCCCGTCCGTACAGCTCTGAGAGGTACTTGACCTGTCTTCCATTTTTGAGCTCAAGTGTTGTGATTTGCCTATATGCAAACTCATCAGGGTGTTTACCCTCTAATAACAAAGTGAGCTCATTCCTGCGGAAATTCTCAAGCTTCTTATAGACTAGACCCTTCCTAACCACCCTATTATCTAGCATTGAAAAGGGTGATTGGCCGGCTCTATAAGCTTTCTCGAATTCATCCACTATTTCCCAGGGTGTTATTACAATCGCCACAGAGATCTCTTCATCTACGATTCTCTTTAGCTGGCTTTTGTATCTCACAGGCATGTCCTTCTTGACTATCCTGTGAGCCACCCTTGGGTCAGGCCAAGTTCTCACCCTCTCCCTTTGATATTGAAAGGTTTGTTGAGGGTGAATAATCTCAGAGCTTCTCTCTGCATGTTTATTATAAAGGTGGTAGCAGTATAACATTTGTCAATGCTTTTCAGCATTTCCTCATCATGTCTTTTCTGCTGCTCCTCCTCTTCTAACTTAACCTTCACAGTGTCCTGCTGTGAGGTGGGATTGATGGTTTGTGGTTTGGCTTTGGGTAGAGGTATAACTGCTGAGAGTGGTAGGCTATCCTCCTCATCATCCTCTTCTTCATCTTGCAGCCTCAGCACCCTTCTCTTCTTCTTCAAGGGTGGATCATTGGCTGCGGGTTTTGGTGGTAAAGGAGTTGGTTTTGTGGGTTGTGGTTGGGTTATTGGTGTGGGCGTGTTGGCAGGCACTGCTAGCAGCCTAGAGATAAGGGCTGGTTTGGTTAGCTTGACTAGCAGTGTCCTGTTCCCAGCACCGGCTTCAGATAAGGCCTCTGCGACTAGTCCCTTTGTAAAATCACCAGCCGAACAAATCTTGGTGGTTATTGCCAAGAGTTTGTCCCTGGTCCATGCCTTAACATCAAGGACTGGTCTGCCCAGGTACTTCAAAGTGAACCTACTCATAGCCTTAAGTTTTTGTCTTTCCTCTTGGCTATGAGTAGTCCATCGGTACTCAATCTCTCTCCTCTCCATATTCCTGATCTCTTGATCTAGCAAGGCAGTGTCCTTGTCAAAGCCTTGCCTGAACAGCTGTTCAATGACTTTGTTCATTGAACGGTTATGCTCAGCATCAGCCTCCTTGACAAGGACTGCTAGATCAGGATCAGCCACCTTCTTTCCCTCTCCCTTATTCTTATCAGTGATACTGAAATCCTTTTGGATTTCAGCCACTTCTATATGCTCTACCTCCCTCACTTTCCTCTTCCCCTTCTCCCTCACCCTACTACTCTTCTCAGCCAACTCCCTCTCTACCACCACCTCTTTCTCTGCCTCTTTCTCCTCCTCTCCCCTCTTCCTCTTGTCTTGCACTGATGTCTCCCCCTTTTTGGTTGCATTGGTTGGGGTTTGACTATCAGCAAGAGCCTTAGATATGGCAACCTCCACCATGGGTTGTATATATGTGGGAAGCCTCTCATCAAGGGTTTGAATAACTATATCTTTAAGGATTGGTGTGATGAGAGGCAGGGATTTCTGGAGGATAGCATCCAGCTGCTCAGGGGGGTTCTGTCCCTGAGAGCTGGTGCCAGAAGCAGGGGCTGGTGGCTGAGTTTGTGGGAGTGGCTCAGTGTCTGTGAGACCTTCAGGTGAAGGTGCCATCTGTGGGGTAGTGGTGGCAGATGGACTTCTATCCTGAGTCATCTGAGCAAGCAGCTCTTTGAGTCTGCTTATCTCATCCTCAAGGATAGTGTTTTGAGCAACTACATCATAGAAGAAGCTCAGGTCATCATCAGCATGAGCTGAATCACCTGACCTCCTGACATTGTCAGGATGAACATGTCCTGAGTGTGGCTCAGTAATGACATGTGCCCCTTGTTCATGGTACTGGGGACTTCTGGCCTCTGGATTGGATCCATCATCGGCCATTGCCTCTGGTGAGGTCTTAGAGATGTTACCAGCTTCACCCTGCTCAGATGTTGATGCAGGGGAAGTGGCAGCCTCACCAGATTGTTCTCTCTCCCTAGCCACACTGGGAGAGTGAACTGATTCTCTGTGCTGTGGGCTCCGATCAGCACTTGTGCCCACCCCCTCTTCGGTTGGAGTCTCCCCAGTGATAATAGGTTTCTGGGGAGAGGGTGGAGTGCTCAGATCAGTCAGCACTTTGGCTATAACCAATGTTGGGCTTAATGGGGCGGTCTCCTCTGTATGTGGGCTAGAAGCAGTATGCACATGGGGAGGACTGTGCTCTTCAATGGCAGTCTCCTCAAGTGAGAGAGACCCCAGTAATGTAGTTGCCCCAAAATTGGTTGCATCAGGCTCCTGTTGAGAGGAAGCCTGTGCGGTTGTGGTGGGTGGAGTCGTGGTACCTGCTGGGAGAATCGAACCAGCAGGCACATCCTGCCTTTGTGTGGCAGGGGCATCCTCAGGGGACTCATCTCCCTGAGTAGCCTTTTTAGGCTTCATTTTGGCTTTTGGCTTGGTGGGGACTTTGGATTTGGAGGTGGAGGCTGTGGGTTCCAGCTGCGTGGGTTTTCGCAGCCGGCCAGCCTGTTTGAGTGTGGGGTCAGTGTTGTGCCTGGAGTATACCTTAGCTTGAACAGCCATGGCAGGGACCCCAGTGCCAACTAGTCCCTCAGCCTGAAGCTGGTATTCGATCATGGCCATTATGAACCGTGGATACAAGTTCCAACGGTTAGAAAAAGGTTTTGTGGCCATGTCCTTGAGTTCCAAAAATAAAAGATCAGTAAAATTTAAAGGTTGTTTCTCAAGGATAGAATACAATACCTGCTGCCACCTTGTGGACATCTGGTCCCACGAAGAGGTCTTGGGAGCCAGACATACATTCACCATGTGGAAGATCAATCGTTGAGGATCAGGAAAGTGTTTCTTCAACAGGTGGAGGCGGAGAGGTTACCCTGATAGTCATGAGATGTGAAGGAGAGATCAAGGGTACCTTTGGGGTAGGAAGTTAGGTGAGTGGCATCATCCAGCTCTAGGGTTTGGCGTAGAGCAGCTGGAGTGATAACCACGGGTTTGCCGTTGACGGAGGACCGGAGAGAGACCTCGGCATTCTGCTCTCCGGTTTGGACGGTGACATTGGTCCAAAACTCCGTCAAGGAGTCGGTGTATAGTGTGGGGTTCAAGAGAAAAGCCGTTTTGTATGGTGAGTCATGCATAAGATCAACGGCTTGGTGAAATTTGGGCCATAATGGCGATTTTGTAAGGTGGGCGACACAGTTGTGTCGAGGTTTCAGTTGCATGTTCGCCATTAATGGTGTATGGGAATGTCAGAGGTTTGTAAGGATTAGGTCAAGTGAGGAGTAAATGCTCTGAAGGTGGGGTATTTATAGGGTAGGGCAAAGGTTGAAAGAAAACTACTGAAGGTTTTGGTGTTAGTGATCAGTTGTTTTAACAGCTGATGACGTGGTTTTAACCTTCAGTGGTTGTAACATCTGAGGACTTGGTGTTAGCCTTCAGTAGTTGAAACTACTGAGACCTTGGTTTTGTCTTCAGATGTTGTGAACGTCTGAAGAGTTACTGTCAGTCTTCAGTAGTTATGAACTACTGATGACCTAGTATTCTTCTTCAGACGTTGTAACAACTGAAGACTTGGTGTTAGCCTTCAGTAGTTGTGAACTACTGAGATCAGTAGTTGTGAACTACTGAAGACATGGTATTGCTTCAGTTGTTGTAAACAACTGAGGACTTGGTGTTAGCCTTCAGTAGTTGTGAACTACTGATGTCAGTAGTTATAAACTACTGAAGACATAGTTTTGTCCTTCAGTTGTTTGTGTATGAAACAGCAGCTGTTGTTATCAGCTGATGTGAAATTACTCATCAGCTGTTTCCGTCAAATCAGTTGTTTCATACTAGCCTCGACATTTACTCATCAGATCTTTGGCTGACTTTCAGATGTTTCATTGACCCTTCAGCTCTTGGGAATATGCCTTCAGCTCTTGTGATCAGATGTTCACAAGTGCTGATGAAGTTCTTCAGAGCTGGTGAACAAATTTTGTCTTCAGTATTTGTGTAAGAATACACATCAGTACTTGTGAGCAAAATTTGTTCTTCATTACTTATTTATTGAAAATCATACATCAGTAGTTGTAATCCACTTCACTACATCAGTTGTTTTTCAATAAATAATGTACATTAGTACTTTGAGTCAGTTTAGTCTTCAGTAGTTGTGAAAGAACTGAAGACTAAATTACTCATCAGTACTTATATTTGACCTTTGCTCTTTAGTAGTTGTGAACTAAGAGTACCAGCATAGGTCAAATCATTCAAGCTGCAGCATACCAAGCCTTAGTACCAAATTTTGGAATGTGGCACTATCTAAAGGCTTAGTAAAAATGTCTGCAAGCTCATCAGCACTAGGCACAAACTTAGGATCAATCAGACCTTTCTCATAGCAATCCCTGATAAAATGATGTCTGATCTCAATATGCTTGGTCCTAGAGTGCTGGACTGGATTCTTAACAATACAAAGAGCTGAAGCACTATCCATTAATAATGGAGTCTTAGTCTCAGTAATGCCATAATCCAGAAGTTGGTTCTGAAGCCAGAGTATTTGAGAGGTACAGCTTGCAGCAGCAATATACTCAGCTTCAGCAGTGGATGTAGCAATTGATGTTTGTTTCTTACTCTGCCAAGAAACTAAACAATTGCCTAGGAATTGGCAACCACCAGAAGTGGATTTTCTGGTGACTTTGCATCCTGCATAGTCACTATCAGAGAAAGCAACTAATTTGCATGAATGCCCAGCTGAATACCAAAGTCCTAGTGATTGGGTACCTTGCAGATATCTAAAGATCCTTTTGACTGCAATCAAATGGGATTCTTTAGGTGCAGCCTGAAATCTAGCACAAGCACATGTTGAAAACATGATGTCTGGTCTAGAAGCTGTAAGGTACATCAAGGACCCAATCATACATCTGTAAAGGGTTTCATCAACCGCTTTACCTTTCTGATCAACATCTAGTTGTGTGATGCTGCTCATGGGAGTAGAACAGGGCTTACAGGTTTGTAAATCAAACTTATTCAACAAGTCTTTGGTATATTTGGACTGATGGATGAAGATTCCATCATCCTGTTGTTTAATTTGCAAACCTAGAAAGAACTGTAATTCTCCCATAGCACTCATTTCAAATCTTAGCTTCATAAGCTTTGTAAATCATCACACAACTTTGGATCAGAGGATGCAAAGATGATATCATCAACATAAATCTGAACAAGGAGCTTATGTTGTCCCACAGTCTTGATGAATAAGGTTTTATCAATGGTGCCTCTAGTGAACTTATTCTCTAGAAGAAAGGTTGAGAGTGTCTCATACCAGGCTCTAGGTGCTTGCTTCAGCCCATAAAGAGCCTTATCAAGCTTGTACACCCAATCAGGATGTTTATTGTCCTCAAAGCCTGGTGGTTGACACACATAAACCTCTTCTTTGATTTTTCCATATAGGAAGGCACTTTTGACATCCATTTGATAAACCTTAAGACTGTGAAAGGCAGCATAAGCTAAGAACAGTCTGATTGCTTCCAGTCTTGCCACAGGTGCAAAGGTCTCATCATAATCGATGCCTTCCTCCTGTGCAAACCCTTGAACAACCAGTGGCCTTGTTCTTGACAATTTGGCCCTTCTCATCTGTTTTGTTCCTGAATACCCACTTGGTGCCTATAGCACACTTACCTTTGGGTAATGGAACAAGCTCCCACACTTGCTGTTTCTTGAATTGAAGTAGCTCAAGCTGCATAGCTTCCACCCATCCATTGTCTCTTAAAGCAATATGATAGTTCTTTGGTTCTTGCTGACTGATGAAGAGAGCATAGAAGCAGAAGTTGGACAATTGATTCCTGGTTGAAACTCCAGCATGAATATCACCAATGATTTGTGAAGTGGGGTGATTCTTGAGCTCTTGATAAACTATGATATCTGTGCAAGTGTTTGTAGACCCATCAGCAGCAACAGATGGTGATGGAGATTCCTGAAACCATGTAGAGGATGGCAGCTCAAATGAAGTAGAGCAAGCAGAAATCTCATCAGCATTTGTAGTGGATGGAGCTGCTGAGGCTACAGGAGCATCAGGTTCAGTGGAATTAGGCAGGTTGTCACTAAACCTGAAGAGGTGAGTACTGACTTCATCATCTTCAGTACCACCAGGTGAGATCTGTTGACAGACTCAACAGATGGAGGTTGATAAGGAACATATTGCAGTATGTCCAGATCAAACAGCTCCACAGGGTTTTGTGGAATCTTGTCCTTTGGAGATTCATTGAACTTAACATGCAAAGTTTCTTCAACCCCTTTGGTTCTACAGTTGAAGACTCTGTATGCTTTGCAAGTTGATGAATAACCAACAAAGTACCCTGCATCCACCTTACTAGCAAACTTATGGAGTGGGTTGCTAGTGTTGAGAATGAAACAAGGACACCCAAAGGCTCTAAAGAATGAAATAAGAGGGGCCAAATAATGAAGAACTTCATAGGGAGTCTTCATCAACCTCTTATTTACTAAGGCTCAATTCTGTACATAGCAAGCTGTATTGACAGCTTCAGCCCAAAAGGTCAGTGGCAGCCCTGAGTCAGCCAACATTGACCTTGCTGCTTCAATGAGGGTCCTGTTCTTTCTCTCCACCACTCCATTCTGTTCAGGAGTTCTAGGAATGCTAAACTGCCTTCTAATTCCCTTGGATAGGTAGAAGTCATCAAGTGTGTGGTTTCTAAATTCTGTTCCATTGTCACTCCTCACACACTTGACCTGTAGGGAATACTGCTTTTCTACTTGTAACACAAAGTTCATTATTGTCTTTGCTGCTTCATCCTTGGAGTGCAAGAAGAAAGTCCATACAAACCTGGAGTAATCATCCACAATTACCAGGCAGTATCTCTTCTTTGCCATGCTCATTACTCTGACAGGACCAAAGAGATCCATGTGCAGAAGTTGTAAGCAGGCAGTGGACTTTGGTTCTTCTATTGAAGGGAATGAAACTTTGTGTTGTTTTCCTTTCAAGCAAGCAGTGCAGTCATCTTCACACTTGAACTCCTTCAGAGGCAATCCTCTTACTAAACCATGGCTTATAAGCTGATTCATGTTCTTGAAATTAACATGACCTAGCCTTCTATGCCATAGTGTAGACTCTTGAGGAGATGCCTTGGAGAATAGGCAAGGATGGCCTTTTAGATCCATCTTTTTGGAAAGATCTAAGGCATACACTCTTCCTGTCCTGTTGGCCTTCAGGAGAGTGTGTTCATCCAATGCCTTGTCAATCAAACTCAGAACTTTGGATGACAGAATCCTACAGTTCTGGCTTGTGAAAAGGGCAACATGGCCTTTGTCACACATTTGACTGACACTCAAGAGGTTGTACTTGAGATTCTCCACATGGTTAACATCATCAAACCTTATTTCCCCGTTGGAAACAAAGCCTTTTCCGACGATGTAACCCTTTGCATCATTGCCAAAAGAAACAAATCCCTTCTTTCCTTGAGAGTAGTCATTAAGAAGGGAGCTGCTTCCAGTCATATGCATGGATCCTCCACTGTCTACATACCAGATGCTTCTATGGCATGTTGAAGAACCCTGCAAACACAACCATGTGTTAGTTAGTCTTGGAGACCCAAACCTGCTTGGCTTTGGGTCTGTTCTCAGCTACAGGTGTAGCACTAACAGGTGTGTTGTGAGTGACAGCTTGAGGTGAAAAAGATGGTACAGAAGAGGAACCCTTTGGCTTGGACTTCCTTTTCTGTGGTTTCAACATAGGAGCATCTAAGTGGTTGACTCTTCCCACTAGTTGCTGAACCATCATCACCAACTGTGTCTGATTTTGTGATAAAGCCTTCAGCTCTTCAGACACATTGGAGTTTGCTGATGATGAGTTTCTATGTTGTACCATCTTTTTCTGAGCAACCTCAGCTGTTGCCTGAGTAATCCCTACCTTCTTGGATTTAACTTTGGGCCTAGGGATTTCAGGCTTGGATGTTGCCAGTACAAACTTGGTTTCAAACTCATTCTTCATTTTATTGATGCTCTCAGTAATTTGCTCCTTCTGTTTGAGTTTGGAACCCCTTTTGTACCAGCATTCATCAGTAAGATGATTGAACAAGCCACATATCTCACATGGCTTTTTCTTCATCTTATGCTGATCATCAGCTGAAGAGGATTTAACTGCTGAAGACTTGTTCTTCAGCTGTTTGTCATCAGTACTGGCAGTTTTCTTCCTAGTGCCTGCTTTCCTGGTATCCTCTTTAGCTGTCTTCAAACCTTTCCTACTGTTAGTTTTCTTCTCTTTAGTGCTAACAGTATTTGAGGTTTGAACTTCAGATGTTGTCACTTGCTCTCCAGTACCTTCAGTACTTCTAGTGACAACTTCTGAGTTGATCAGCCTTTTGATCATGTGATAGTCTATCTCTGATGATGCTGATTCAGAGGATAGTAAGTCACATGATGAGAAGGATTGGTTATTGCTCTCCCCATCAGATTCAACTTCTGCTCTTGAAATGAAGTCTGTGGGAGGAGCAGTGTGATTATAACCAATGCCAAACTTCACATTGGAAGCTGTTTGCTTGCTAAGAAGCATTTCAAAACCCTTGCAAGATTGCACCCATCGATCACACTCAACTTGGGTGGTTGCAAGAGTTTCCTTGAGGTCCTTGTACTTCTCTAGAAGTACATCTTCCCTAGCTTTACTATCTTTGATTTGGCAGTTGAGCTTGTAAATCTCATCATTTTTATCTTTTAGAACAACCTCAAAATCAGCTTTTCTTTTGGAAATAGTGTGCTCAAGCTCAAGATTTTTATCTACTAAAGCTACATTTGCTTCTCTAATAGAAGCAAATGCTGCTATGCATGACTCTGAACAAAGCTTGGCTTTTGCCTCAGTGGATACCTGAGATGAGGCATTGGATGATGACCCTTCAGCAGAATCAAGGGCCATCAGAGCAAGATTTCCAAAAGGTTGATCACCACCATGTTGACCAGCACCTTGGAGTAGTGGTTCCTGACCAGATAGCTCTTCTGGTAGACTACTCCAGTCAACAGCAGTTGGGGTGAAAAAGCTTTGTTGTTGAGGTTGTGTGTGGTGATGAGATTGGGAAGAATGAGGCTCTGGAAGAGCATGAGGTGGTTGAGTCGGGGGTGCTTGAGGTTGACCAGGCTGAGGCATGTAGTAACAGGGGTAAGGATAAGGCATGTGACCCTGTGGCACAAAATAAGCAGGTGGTGCTTGTGCTTGAGATGGATGGGGAGAACTGTAGGAAGGTTGCCCTTTATGCTGTGAGCTATTGCTGGGAAAAGTCACAAAAGGTGCAGATGAGTTAGATCCAGATGATCTACACTCTCTTGCAAAGTGTCCAAGCCTTTGGCACTTGTGACACCTCAACTTGCTCTTGTCAAAACCAACTTTGGTTTTGCCAGAGAGTCCTGGGAATTTCCTACCAGTTCTTTTGTAGAACTTCTGAGATCGGATATTTATCATTGCCATTTGGTTCAAGATATCCATCTCTTCCAGATCATCATCTGGAATGCCCTTCAAATCCTCCATTAGAAAACACAAGTTGTCACCACCTCCTCCTGAACTACTGACACCAACAAAAGCTTGTTCTGAGTTTGTAGAGAAATCAATATGCTCATCATAAGAACTTTCTGATGAAGCATATTCTGACTCATGACTTATTAAGGCAGCATTACCTTGGACAAAGTCATCAGCAAGTTTGCCAGAAGATGACAACTTCCTCTTTTGCTCTACCTCTCTCTCAAAAGTGAGTAGTTTCCCATGAAGTTGGGTGAGAGATAGAGTGTCAAGGTCAGCACTAGAGCGTAGGACAATGGTATATGTGTCCCATCTCTCAGGCAATGACCTGAGGAACCGGTTGTTCATCTGACTTTTGGAGTACTCTTGTTTAACCATCTTCAGCTCAGAGATTAAACAAGAGAACCGCTCAAACTGCTGGGTCAGAGTCTCACCCTTTCTATATGAGAAAGTCTCATATTGTTGGGCAAGGATTTCCCTATTGTTTGCTAAGACCGAATCAGTTCCTCCAAATTGTTCCTTTAGAGCAACCCATAGGTCATGAGCAGACTCATGATGCAAGAGCCCTGAATATATCTCGTTTGGAATGGCCATGGCTAAAATTCCATGGGTTCTAGCATCAATTTCAAACAGCTTTAGATCTTCGTCCGAATACTGTTCAGGTTTCTTTGCAACCTGTTCATTAGATTCCGGGACGTTCACCATAGGCTTGTATGGCCCATGCACCACTGACTTCCAACAACCAGCACTGTTGACAGCCAAGTGGTGCAGCATACGTCTTTGCCATATGTTATACTCGTTCCTAACCAGCATCGGAGGCTTGGTTGCGGAACCAGTATTGTGAGGATCATTGGTTGGTGTTGTCATCTCAGGGTTTGGTCAAGAACAAATTTAAACACGACAATCGTAACTCAAAACCACCAAAAGACCTCAAGATTTTGGCCGGAAATAGCAGAAACTCACTCTCTATGACTAACTCTTGCAAATTGCTAATTCGATCAAACTGAGAGATCAAAAGAGCAGTTTCAAATGATCAATGGTAAGATCGATCAATGATTAACCTGCTCTGATACCATTTGACAGGATCTCAGCCTCTCGTGTTGATCAATTAGATTATGTTTGCAGCGGATTTAGCACATTAATTAGCAATTAAAGCAAGAACATAAAAGATATTGCAATTAAAGCATAAACATAGAGAGAGAAGAGTTCTGCGAAGCAATAAATGTTCTATTGGTCGCACGTTTCGGCATTTAAAACTGTATGGCTTGCCATCCTTATATAGGAGGCAAAAGCATGGTGGTGATGTCCTTTTCTGACATCACTGAATATTCAAATTACAGCTGTCAAAACATAAAACTACTGAAGATGTCAACAACTGACATCTTCTTACAAAAGTTCCTAAGTGCTGACAAAAGTAAACTACTGAAATCCTACAACGACTGAAGAACAAACTCTTCAGCCGTTTATAACTACTGATACTATAACAACTGAAGAACATGCTCTTCAGTTGTTGTACAACTACTGAAAGTAAATAAACTACTGAAAAGGAAAAACCACCACAACAACTGAAGAAGACTTCTTCAGTTGTTGTGACAAACTCTGAGTCTTCAGTACTTGGTCTTCAGACTTGGCTTCAGATGATATAACAACTGATGACTTCAGTAGATATCATCAGTTGTTGTCTTCAGTCTTTGTCTTCAGACTTTGTGCTTCAGTAGAAGGTCTTCAGTTCTTTAGTTCTTCAGCTTTTGATTCTTCAGTACTTGTCTTCAGTACTTGAAGTCTTCAGTACTTGTAAGATCAGTACTTCAGACTTCAGTACTTGGTCTTCAGTACTTTGGAGTCTTCAGCTGATATTCTTCAGTTCTTTGATCTTCATACTTTGTTCTTCAGACTTTGTCATAACAGCAGAAGGCTGGAGCTAAGATACTCTCGAGTTTGACATTCAAGCAAGAGAACACAATAGCTGATGAGAGTCTTCAGCAGTTGTAGCAGTGGCATGTGGGACTTAGAGGTTTTCCTGATCTTGGCTCATTGGTTCTTTTGGTCCAACATCCACCCCCCTTATTTAGGTTTCGTCCTCGAAACCTGTTACTCTTCGAACAGATGTGGGTAATGTTGTCTCATTTCTTCTTCAGTCTCCCACGTAGACTCAGATCCCTTCCTGTGCTTCCACTGTACACGCACAAGAGGAACCACTTTGTTTCTTAGCCGTTTCTCTTTTCTATCGATGATTGCCACTGGTTGCTCCACGTAGTTGAGCCGTTCGTCTACTTCGATATACTCCAGCGGTACAATCATATCTTCGTCGGCCAAGCATTTCCTCAGATGAGATACGTGGAAGGTCGGGTGAATTCCACTCAGCTCATCTGGCAGTTCCAACCTATAGGCCACCTCTCCCACACGGGCGATAATTCGGAAAGGGCCTATATACCGCGGGCTCAGTTTACCCCGCTTCCGGAACCTAATAATTCCTTTCCAAGGCGAGACTTTCAACATGACCCGATCACCGACCTTGAATTCTATCGGTCTCCGCCTCTTGTCAGCATACGACTTTTGTCTGTCTTTCGCCGCCTTCATGAAGGCTTTGATCTTTTCCAACTTTTCAGTCGTTGCTTCAACCACCTCGACACCACCCAGTTCTTTCTGCCCAATGTCTTCCCAACATATGGGCGTCCTACATTTCCTACCGTACAACATCTCGTAGGGCGGCATGCCAATGCTGGCATGATAACTGTTATTGTACAAGAATTCTGCTAACGGCAGGTGATCGTCCCAACTCCCTCCAAAATCGATCACGCACGCTCGAAGCATGTCTTCGAGTGTTTGGATCATCCTTTCAGACTGACCGTTTGTCTGGGGGTGATATGACGTGCTAATGTATAGCCTCATCCCCATTGCATCATGAAACCTCTTCCAGAACTTGGAGGTAAACCGGGTGTCACGATCAGACACAATAGACACCGGCACACCGTGACGAGCTACAATTTCTTTGATGAACAGATCCGCCAATCTTTCAGATGAGTACGTTTCGCGGATCGGTAGGAAGTGGGCACTCTTCGTCAATCGATCAACTACCACCCATATAGCATCATACCCTTTCGGGGTACGTGGTAGTTTCGTGATAAAATCCATGGTGATGTGCTCCCACTTCCACTCGGGTATATCCAACGGTTGGATCTTCCCGTACGGTTTCTGATGCTCCGCCTTGACCTGTGAACAAGTCAAGCACTTACTCACATATTCCACCACATCACGCTTCATGCCCGGCCACCAATAGTCTTTCTTCATGTCTTGATACATCTTGGTAGTGCCGGGGTGAATGGAATATCGAGTCTTATGGGCCTCATCCATGATCTTTCCACGTAGATCCCCGTACCGAGGAATCCACGCTCGCCCAAATCGGGTCTTAACACCAAGAGTGTTCTCACCCAGTTCTGTAACTAGACCTCTCATCCTTTCAGAGTTAAGACGATCTTCCTTCAAAGCCTCGTCTTGGAACTCCTTAACCTGCGTCATCACGTCAGAGGTCATAATTAGCTGATAAGCCTTTACCCGAATCGGCTCGGGCCTTCCCTTCCGGCTAAGGGCATCAGCCACCACATTGGCTTTACCCGGGTGGTAATGGATCTCACAATCATAATCTTTTATCAGCTCCAACCACCGTCTCTGCCTCATGTTTAGATCCTTCTGCTCGAAGAAGTACTTCAAGCTCTTGTGGTCCGTGAAGATGGTGCACTTCATCCCGTATAGATAGTGCACCCAAATCTTCAACGCGAAAACCACCGCAGCTAGTTCTAGGTCGTGTGTGGGATAATTGACTTCGTGGGTCTTCAGTTGTCGAGATGCGTAGGCTATGACCTTTCAGCGTTGCATCAATACGCAACCCAGCCCAGAATAAGACGCATCCGAATAGACCACCAAATCTTCATTTCCCTCGGGCAATGTCAAGACAGGAGCTTGTGTCAGTCTTGTCTTCAATTCCTCAAAAGCGTCCTCCTGTTCTCGACCCCACACGAACTTTACATCCTGGCGAGTCAATTTTGTCAAAGGTGAGGCTATCTTGGAGAAGTCTTGAATAAATCTTCTATAGTAGCCTGCCAGCCCCAAGAAGCTGCGAATCTCGGTTGGCGTCTTCGGTGACTTCCATTGCATCACGGCCTCAACCTTCGCTGGTCCACCATTATTCCTTCTGCATTCACTACGTGACCCAGAAATTGCACCTCGCGTAACCAAAAGGCGCACTTGGAGAACTTGGCGTACAGTCTCTCCCTTCTCAACGTTTCCAATACTTCCCGAATATGCCCGGCGTGCTCTTCTTCACTTTTCGAATAAATCAGGATATCATCGATGAACACAATCACTGATTTATCTAACATTGGTCGGCACACTCGGTTCATCAAATCCATAAAAGCAGCCGGCGCATTGGTCAACCCAAAAGACATGACAAGAAACTCGTAGTGACCATAGCGCGTACGAAAGGCTGTTTTAGGGATATCCTGCTCCTTCACCTTCAGTTGATGGTAACCCGATCGAAGATCTATCCTTGAAAACCAACTGGCACCCTGAAGTTGATCAAACAAATCATCGATCCTTGGTAAGGGGTATCTGTTCTTCACCGTCAGCTTATTCAGCTCGCGGTAGTCGATACACATCCTCATACTACCATCCTTCTTCTTTACGAACAGAACCGGAGCACCCCAAGGTGAGATACTCGGTCTGATGAACCCCTTATCCAGCAGCTCCTGCAACTGTTCCATCAACTCTTTCATCTCCGTCGGAGCCAAGCGATACGGTGCTTTTGCGACAGGTTGGGCACCCGGTATCAGGTCGATCTGGAACTCGATCTCTCGATCAGGTGGCAATCCCGATAAGTCCTCGGGAAACACGTCTGGAAAGTCACACACCACTGGCACATCGCATAGCTGTGGTGTTGGCGTCTCTACATTCTTTACATAACATAAGTAGGCGCTACATCCGCGCCTCATACACTTTCCCGCCACCGCCATCGAGATCACCTTCGGAATCGTCGTAACTCGATCGCCATATATTGTCACCGGACTTCCGTCGGTCGCCGTCAGTCTAATCATCTTCTTTCGGCACACGATATTCGCTTCGTAGGTTGCTAACCAGTCCATTCCTAACACTACATCAAATCCTCCTAGAGGCATCACATGTAACTTGGTAGCAAACCTATGGCCCTCTAATTCTATGGCACAGCCTTCTATCACATCCGTAACCCTAGTGGATTTACCAATAGCGGTTTCTACGTCAAAGGACTCATCAAGGCATTTACTCCTAACAGGCAATTTAGCACAGAAGGTAGTAGAAATAAAACTCCTACTTGCACCCGAATCAAACAACACAGAGGCTAAAATTTGGTCTATTAGGAACGTACCGGACACAACGTCAGGGTCCGTTCTAGCCTCCTCCTGCGTCATGGTGAACGCCCTAGCCTTTGCCCTCGGTGCTTCTCCTCCCGTCTTCTTCTCCCCTGAGTCCTCAGCCCTCGGCTTTTTACAATCTCTGCTCATATGACCACCTTCCCCACAGTTAAAACATTTGCCCATCCGGCAATCCCTTGATATATGTCCCGTCTTCCCGCACTTAAAGCAGAGGTTGGATCCCCACTTACACTCCCCCGAGTGCTCTTTCCCACACTGTCCACACTTCCTCATCCCTGCTCCCTTCGCGACCACTCGGCGGTCGTCTACCCTTGCCTTCTTGTTACTTGTCGAGGTATCACCTCGACCAAACCTCTTTCCCTGCCAACCCTTCTCACCACCTCCTTTCTTACTGCCCTCAGCCTTTACCAATGCAGCTCGCTCATCGTACAACCTCCCCGCCAAATCCACCGCCGACCTGAAAGTACTTGGTCGAGCGGAAATCAAATGCCAACGTATTTCGGCTGGCAACCCCTGAATATACCGGTTGATCTTTCGAGTCACCGGCGTCACCTGCTCTGGGACCAACCGCGCCATATCGTTGAATTTGGCAGTGTATTGTTGGTGGGTCATCGTCCCTGCCTCCAACTGCAGAAACTCTCTCTCAACTCGGTCCATTTCCCGTCGAGGACTAAATTCCTCAATCACCAGCCTTTTCAACTCAGCCCACTTCATCTTCCCTATAGTCCTGCTACCCTCAGCCTGGACAATATTGTCCCACCAGCACAATGCCGTCCCCGTAAATGAATGGGTAGCAAACTTCACCTTTTTATCCTCCTGGCAGTCACTGATATCGAGGACCGCCTCCATTTCCCTCACCCATTGGTGAGCATCCGCAGCCGTACCCGAACCATCGAAAGTCGGGGGTTTGCACCTCATGAATTTCCCGTAGTCACAACCCCGGGCTGTCTCACGCTCGATCTCCTCCTCCTCCTCTTCATCATCAGAAAGAACCGTTTCCGGCCCTTGTTGCTGTTGTCGCCTCCCTGAGGCTCGATTCCTCCCTCGCCTCTCATCTTCGCGTACAGCTTTTATCACCTCAGTCACTACAGACGGTAAGATCGTCTGCATGACTTGGTGCACCTCCTCGATCACTGTCTCTTTCACCGAGGCCCTCAAATCATCACTCTCATCCACTCCCCCGGAGGGAGTAGTATTAGGTTCTTCAGGAACCTTCTTCTCTTGTCTAGGCCTTCCTCTTGTGGCTCGTGGTTCCGCACCACTTCCGCCACTGCCTCCACCAAGTGGGGCTTTAGATGATCTACCACCGACCATCTTCTATCTCACACTGAAAGGTTCAAATACCAACACGGTCATTCAAGGAAATAGCTCAGTTTATGTCAAGTACAGTAAGTTGCTAATTACAGTGGCCAGTTGTGATTAGTCACTTACTCTACTTTTCGCACCCCAAGCATTACCCTTACTGACTACATCAGTATCTAAATCTAACAGTACACATAAACCACATTACACGCGCACATAACTTTGATTATCATTAAGAAAATACATGATGGCACGCCGCTACTCAGATGGCATTCATCCCCTTTCTGTCCCATTTCTCAGTTTAAGTTTTAGGTTTATTTTTGAAATTTACCCATTTTTCTTAAACTTTTGCTCTGATACCAACTTGTAAGGCCCCCTCCCCGTGCACCTTACTGTTGGTCATCATCACACGTAAAACATACATAATGTATATACTCATATAATAACGCAGCGGAATTAATAAAATATACATTCTCATTCATTCATAAAAGTCATTACATAATTGACATGATTACAAAATACAGCTTTCTCTACTTTGTCTCTCCTCGTAGGGTCATACAGCGACCTCTAGAGAAGATATTAAGTTCAAGAATATAAAAATTATATTTTTTATACTAAAGAATATTCCTTAAGTAATTCCGTACATCGGAACCCTAAGGAACACTCTTGACACTCTCATGCAACATATTTCGTTGCATGTGCTATGCACACGCACCCAATGCGTGGCAAACTTATCAAAATCTAAAGAAGATTTCTTAAGTAATCCCTTTTAGGGGAATCCTCAAGAAATCTCGTAATGGCATGCAACGTGATGAGTTGCGTGCGTTATGGGCCCACAACACATGACGTTGCAGCATAATCAAAAAGTGAATGCCATCCCAAAAGAGCTGAGTAGCCGCCTCGTGCCATCCCCAGCAATGCTACCTGCCAACTGGAAACACATAAAAAGTCAGCGTTGCTGAGTGAGTTCTAGTTTTATAATCACATACTTTTGCTTATTTAAAAGTATTCTTTCGTGCATGCGTTCATACATCATACGTACACAGAGATAATATTCGTTATTATCTTCATCATTCTTTATTCATCGTTATCTTTAACGTCTCGTATGGATTCTGTCAGGCTTTACCCACTTCATAGCACTTGGCTATGATTACTGTGGTCGAATGACAAGAATCCCGTTCATACTTACTTGCGCATTGAAAGGTGAATCGTACCAATACCATATGCTACACCCCGATCGTTATTAGCTACCGGGCCGAAGTCAACATATGAACAACAAAACGTATGCCACGGTACTAGAGGTAAGCGGTAGAGGTACCATGACCATGGTCAATCACAGAGAAGGACCAATCGCGTTATTCAATGCTTGCAAGACATAACTCGTTCGTTCGTTAATGCACGTATTCATCATCTTTTAGTCATTCGTTCATTCATTAATACATGCATTCGTCATCGTGTTCCTCTTTCGTTATCTTTCACTTTACGTTACATAATACTGCGTTCGTTCGTTCATCGTTACGTAAAGCCATAGAAAGATATTCATACATGATTATAAGGAACACACACATCATACATACATCATCATACATAACATCATACGTACATCGTCATACACACATCATACATACATCATCATCATCGTCATACATAACCTCGCACATACATAGCCCGCATCATTAATCATTACTAGGCACTTACTCCCGTATTTTTCCCTAATCCGGGACTTACTATGCGTCATCCTGGTGCAGTAGCACTAACTGTCCCTCCAAGACCGTGGGGACTCATACTAGGACCTTATATAACGTGCCGAGTCCACAATCATACCTTAGACGTATAACACAACATTATACCCAAACAGGTCATACATACATACGTCAGTAAACAAGTTTATATGTGTTCCAGCCCCAAAAATCATTTAAAAGTAGTAAATGAGATGTCCTAGAACTCACCTGTGCTTGACAAGCAGCTTCTCAATCAAGCCTTAAAGACGCGGGTCACACTACACTGCCTGCAGATAAGTTAACACTCAAAAGAGTTAATTTCTGCCTGATTTCGCTACTAAGTTCGTAGGTAGTTTCGCCCGTAAATTCGCCAGTAGTTTCGCCGGGCGAATCAGCAGTTTCGCTGCTAGTTCCGCCGGGCAGCATTTCTGCCAGTTTCGCTGGACAGATTCGCTACCTCGAGCGCCCAACTTTCGTTGGAATTCCCTAGTTTTGCTATATCTAAGGTCAACTTGGGCATTGGCATAGTCATCAGCGAAACCATAATTTCGCTCAGGCGAATATGTAGTTTCGCTTCAGCGAAACTGTAACTTCGCTGTAAATCCTTCCAGTTTCGCTGGACGAACTTACAGTTTCGCTGGTCGAGACCTTAAATTCGCAGAACGAGCTGAAATTTACGAATCAGCTCATTTCAGCCCAAAAATCCAATCCTTTCCACCCAAACCCTTGGATTATCATCCAGGAAGCTATATCTAAGCTCATTACACGCTTTCTTACTCTAAAACGTGTGTTTTTGGGGTGATTTTGCCACTTTAAAACCCAAAAACCCCAAACTCGGGTTTTTCACTAAATGTAGCAATTTAGATACGTTTCTTACCTTGATTCTTGTAGTTTAGGAGTCCACAAACACCAGCCTTCGATTCTTGACCACCCGAGCTTCAATCCGGCACTTTCTCTCTCTACACTTTCTCTCTCTAGAATGGGCGTTTGAGTGAAAATGAGAGTTGCTCAGCTGATCCATCTATTTATATGCCAGGCGTTCCCGGAACCCAAAACTCGTTAAACTCGTGACCCGGAGGGTTAACTCGGTGTAATACCCGCAACCATTTTATATTTATTAAATGGTTTTCATCCGAGCCCATCACTATCACTTGACTCGGTTTTTTTTTTTTTAAATTTTCCGGGTGTTACATAGAAACTCCAGTCTCGCGGAGGGTCGCGCTCCATCAGGGCAAAAGGTTGATCCCAGTCAAACTCACCTCGTGGGTAGTCTAAACGAGGCCAGTCACGCCCATTGTCGGGTACTGGTCCAGGAGGTGGGGACTCGGATCGAGTAGGTGATGCCAGTCGTTTACCAGGAGCTCTCGACAATGATGCCATGCTGCAGAGAGTGTCATGTGTATGCTAATGAGTATACAGTAGAGAAATCAGGAACAAGTAACTAACTAACTGTGTGAGGTTATAGTCTAGTGTGTATGCAACCTAGTTCTCTATAACCAATGGCTCTGATACCATGCGGAAGCATTTTGTAAAATAAGATAAACCCAAAGTACATAAATGCATAATATGGCAAAACATGCGCCATCCAAATATTTGAAACCCATAATTAAAAGACAAGTAATTGTGTTTATAATTTAAATCCTTAGAATGCATGCTGGACTCGTGATGTGCTCCTACTGGCAAGCTGGATTATTGACCTGAGAATAGCATACTAAAAATGTCAATACAATGGTTGGTGATTTCAAGAGTTGGTGTTTAAACATAAGCAGTTTAACAGTTGTGATATATATAGGCAGTGTATTGTAACAGATAGCTATTCTATTAACAATAAATATTAATTCATAGTGATCTCATAATTGAAGCTGGCTGTGATAGTTTTTTCCTCCTGTCACGACTTAGCAGGTCGTGACAAATGTTCATAGGACAAATTGCACCCGTTTGACCTCGAGTCACGCAGGTGGGGCTCGTTAGACCCAGTAGTACTACCCAAGTTTCCCCGCTATTCAATATTAACAATTCGAAAGTGTGAGGACTTTTCCATGGTAACAGCACTATATTAATATTATACACAACTTAAATATATAAAGTGTTTGTGAAATTACCAGTATGCTATCTCCCCCAAAAGATATTAAATAAAGAGTGGGGCATGAACTCACCTGATATGCGTAATGAGTACTTAGAGTTTACTTGGAAGAAAAGAGTGGACAGACAACCTTCAGAGGTTACCTAGATCATGTAAGTACACGAGTACGTGTAAACAGAGAACATGTGAAACCCTAAGTACACTAAAACCAAAGACTCAAGGTTTCATAAAACACACACGTTTGACCCAGTTGACCCGTTGGTGACATTATGTGTTGTAAACCATTTAACAAACAATATCATGCATCATACAAGATCAAATCATGCATAACCTACTCATATGACCCATAGCTATGACTTATCATAAACAGGCCAAAACAGATAATGTAACAATTAATCATCCATACTAACCAACAACACATTCAACATGTCCATTATATTCAACATACACCAAGATGATCAATTTCCAGTCCCAAACATGATGTCCTAGTTACTAATCCACATTCAACATCATACATGATCATCAAAGTACATAAATCACACATAACCAGATAGACGTTCCATACAACCTATTTAACAAGTTCTATCAGCTTAGAAATCATCCAGGGACATTCTAACATGCTCCTAATGTCCCAACATGCTCAAATTATCCTCCTACAATCTTTGTGCAAAGAAAGTTTCCCTTTTGGGAAAGTACATCCCAAAATCTATCATACACCCAATGTATACATGCATTCATCAATAATATGCCATATCAAGTTCATAATAACATCTAAGCAAGATCAACAACATCCACATATCATAATTTATCAATCCCATATCTAAAAAGTTACTACTTTTCGAAATCTATGAACTACATTATCCATTCTTGGTTTTCTAGCATACATACATCAATCTAGTATACATATGTCATCCTAAACACATCAACACATCACTTCATCATCAAGTCATCATATCATGCAAATAAAGTTACTATTATTAGTAACATATGAACAAAATCTTCAATTAACCAATTTCTTGCAAGATCAATGTATTCTAGCATTCATCCAACCAAACTAATGTCATAACATCATCAAACAACCATCAATTTCATATAATCAACATCAATTTCGAATTAGGGTTCATCTTGAATCAAAGTCCATAAACAATTCACAAAAACATATCATTCTTGCATAATCGACGTTAAACAACATGTATACTATCAAACTAATCTATCAACATCATCAAACAACAACAACATTCGACATTCATCACCAAATTTCAGATTTTCGAACCCAAGACTTCGGCCATATTGAGTTTCATGCAAAGAACACCAAAAACTAACCTTCTAAACGTGTAATGGCTTGCAATCAATGATTCTAACTTGTTCTATTGCTTGTACTTGACCAAATCCGTGGATTCTTGGCTTGTTCTTGATTGAAATCGCAAAGGGGAAAGAGATGAGAGTGAGATCACGGCCGAAGGGTGGGCTTTAGGGTTTGGGATTGTTTTTTTTTTATTTTATTAACCTTAATTACATCCTAACCCTTATAATTTATAATTTTATAAAATTAAGCTTTTAAATAGTTTTTAAATGGTTTTTAACTACTAAACACTGTTATTATTAGTCACAAACGATAATCATGCATAATTTTCACTCGACACACAACATACGAAATCAACATAACAAATTGTCACATTACGCGATTACTTCCTAATTAGTATTTAAAAACACGCAAACACATAAGCGTAATGCAATAACCACAATTTTGATTAGATCATTATTAGTTTGTCATTATTAATTATTTTAAAGTCACCAACGTTAAAGGACAACTAGTGTGTGCTTACGACACGTGCATGCAAGACTTAACGGAACTAACGGAGTTTTGGTAACGGAAAATTATCAGATGTCACACGTAACACCCTTTCATACTATGCCATTTAGATTCTCAAGCCTTCTACACACCCTTCTAAATTGATCTAATTAAATTAGATTATAACGATCATGAAATCAAACTAAACAACCACAAAGGGAACATACTATCTACTTTCAAATGTAAATCAAAACTGAACATGAAAATAAACAAATCACCTTTAAAATCGATCCATTCATCCACAAAATGCATCCACAACACTCAACAACCACGTTCAAACACTTCTGCTTACAAATCTATTAAATTCAATCCAAATGATGAATCTCGATCCACAAAATCTTTCATTAAGCACTAGACCATGGATATGAGTTGTGAAGGATCAAAAAACCACTCGTGTTCAGTCAATAAGAAGCGAGAATCAAATAATAGTTACAGAATGAAAGTAATCACATGTCAAACATGAGACTTAATGTGGGATTGATTTCAAAGAAGTCAAATCAAGGTAACACGACCAAAAGATAAGATATCCTTTTATTTCATTCGCAATTGGGCGATTATAGATTTGTGCATCAAAATATTCGTGCAAGCTTAATAAAATAAATAAGAACGGAACTAGTTATATAAAAACATTAAACAATAGTTCTTGCATGGATAGTATTTGCTACCCGTAACAAACTTTCATACTATGACATTTTGATTCTCAAGCCTTCTAAACACCCTACTAAACTAATCTAATCAAATTCGATTATAATGATCATGAAATCAAACTAAACAAACACGAAGGGAACATAGTATGTACTTTTAAATATAAATTAAAACCGAACATGAAAATGAAAAAATCAAATTTAAAAGCGATTCATTCGTCCACAAAATGCATCCACAGCACTCCACAACCATCTTCAAACACTTTTCCTAACAAATCTACTGAATTCAATCCAAATGATGAATCTTGATCCACGAAATCATTTATTAAGCACTAGACCATGGATACGAGTTGTAAAGCATCAAAAAACCACTCGTATTCACTCAATAAGAAGCGAGAATCAAATAATAGATACGGAATGAAAGTAATCACATGTTAAACATGAAACTTAATGTGAGATTGAGTTAAAAGAAGTCAAATCAAGTTAACAAGACCAAGAAGATAAGATTTCTTTTTATTTCAGTCGTAATTGGGAGACTATTGATTTGTGCATCAAAATATTCATGAAAGCTTAATAAAATACATGAGAACGGAACTAGTTATACAAAAACATTACACCGTAATAGTTCTCGCATGGATAGTATTTGCTACCCGTAAAAGAAGTCAAATGAAGGTAACATGACCAACAAGATAAGATTTCTTTTTATTTCAGTCATAATTGGGCAATTATAGATTTGTGCATTAAAATATTCATTAAAGCTTTATAAAATACATGAAAATGGAACTAGTTATACAAAAACAATAAACAATAATAGTTCACGCATAGATAGTATTTCCTTCCTGTAACAACCTTTCATTCTATGCAATTCTGATTCTCAAGCCTTCTAAACACCCTCCTACACTAATCTAATCAGATTCAGTTATAATGATCATGAAATCAAACTAAACAACCACAAAGGGAACATTGTATCTACTTTCAAATATAAGCCAAAACCGAACATGAAAATAAACAAATCACCTTAAAAATCGATCCATTCGTCCATCAAATGCATCCATAACACTTCACAACCATCTTCAAACAGTTTTGCTTGCAAATCTATTAAATTCAATCCAAATGATGAATATGGATCCATGAAATCTTTTATTAAGCACTAGACCATGGATACGAGTTGTAAAGGATCAAAAGATCACTCGTATTCGCTCAATAAGAAGCGAGAATCAAATAATTGTTACAGAATAAAAGTAATCACACGTCAAACAGGAAACTTAATGTGAGATTGATTTAGATGAAGTCAAATCAAGGTAGCACAACCAAGAAGATAAGATTTCTTTTTGTTTTAGTTGTAATTTGGTGATTATAGATTTGTGCATCAAAATATTCGTGAAAGCTTAATAAAATACATGAGAATGGAACTAGTTATACAAAATCATTAAACAATAACAGTTCTCACATGGATAGTATTTGCTACCCGTAACATCCTTTCATACTATGACATTTAGATTCTCAAACCTTCTAAACACCCTCCTAAACTAATCTAATCAAATTCAATTATAATGATCATGAAATAAAACTAAACAACTACAAAGGAACATACTATCTACATTTAAATATAAACCAAAACCGAACATGAAAATAAACTAATCACCTTTAAAATCGATCCATTCGTCCACAAAATGCATCCACAACACTCCACAACCATCTTCAAACACTTTTGCTTACAAATCTATTAAATTTAATCCAAATGATGAATCTCGATCCATGAAATCCTTTATAAAGCACTAGACCAAGGATAAGAGTTGAAAAGGATCAAAAAACCACTCGTATTCACTCAATAAAAAGCGAGAATCAAATAATAGTTACGCAATTAAAGTGATCATACATCAAACATGAAACTTAATGTGAGATTGATTTAAAAAAAAGTCAAATCAATGTAACACGACCAACAAGATAAGATTTCTTTTTATTTCAGTCGTAATTAGGCGATTATAGATTTGTGCTTCAAAATATTCATAAAAGCTTAATAAAATACATAAGAACGGAACTAGTTATACAAAAACATTACAATAATAGTTCTCACATGGATAGTATTTGTTACCTGTAACAACCTTTCATACTGTGCCATTTAGATTCTCAAGCCTTCTAAACACCCTCCTAAACTAATCTAATCAAATTTGATTATAATGACCATGAAATCAAACTAAACAACCTAAAGGTAACATAGTATCTTCTTTCAACTATAAACGAAGACCGAACATGAAAATAAACAAATCACATTTAAAATTGATCCATTCGTCCACAAAATGCATCCAAAACATGCGACAACCATCTTCAAACACTTTGCTTACAAATCTACTAAATTCAATCTAAATGATGAATCTCGATCCACGATATCCTTTAGTAAGCACTAGACGATGGATACGAGTTGTAAAGGATCAAAAAACCACTCGTATACACTCCAAAAGAAGCGAGAATCAATTATAGTTACGGAATAAAAGTAATCGCACGTCAAACATGAAACTTAATATGATTGATTTAAAAGAAGTCAAATGAAGGTAACATGACCAACAAGATAAGATTTCTTTTTATTTCAGTCCTAATTAGGCGATTATAGATTTGTGCATCAAAATATTCATCAAAGTTTAATAAAATACATGAGAACGGAACTAGATGTACAAAAACATTACACAGTAATAGTTCTCGCATGGATAGCATTTGCTACCCGTAACAACCTTTCATACTATGCCATTTTGATTCTCAAGCCTTCTAAACATCCTCCTAAACTAATTTTGATACACGATGTCCCTAGTTTATTGTACATAAAAGTTTATCTTTCATTTCTTACACATGTGTAATGCAAGAACCTTATTGTAATGTGATATATATGGTTGGATGTTTATTTACCTTTGATTATATCATATTCTTATAACATTTGTTATTACACGCACGGTGAACTTTATATATAGGTTTAGGGTGTTTGTGCATAGTTCTAAGTCAACAATGATTCAGAAGTGTGTTTGACTTAGTCTTGTGGTTATTCATGTTAATGGACCATGCTCATAGACCAGACGCATGAATGGACCATGCTTATGGACCAGTCGCATGACTGAACCAGGTGACTGAATCAGTTGCAAGACTAAGTCATGAGACTGCCTCATTCGTACGACTGAACCATTCGTAGTGTTCAGTCGTGTGTATGAATCAATCTCATGAGTCAATCGTACGACTAAACCACGCATAGGCTTAGTCATACGACTGACTGGACACTGAACCTATAAATACCACGTAATTCGTGGAAAAATAGAACACTTTGACTGGGTTTGAGAATGATATTCTCTATTGATATGAATCAACAAGGACCGAATACGATGATTGAGTCAATGATTGTAGTGCGGAATCAAACAATCAATGAACATTGAATACATGAAATACTCATAAATGCACTTTTGTATTGATTAGATGAACTGTTACAATAAATGCTAGGGTTTGAGCAATCTACTGTAACAAGACACCTAACATAGGATGAAACAAAGTATATTCTAATTGTCTATTCTGAATTACAAAAGTTGCCTCACATACGAGGTTTCTATCCTATTTATAGGCTGACTTAAAGCCTGTACAAAAAGACTAAACTACCTTTACAACTATTACAGAATAGTCCAAGT
Source organism: Flaveria linearis (assembly GCA_024085815.1). Lineage (NCBI taxonomy): Eukaryota > Viridiplantae > Streptophyta > Magnoliopsida > Asterales > Asteraceae > Flaveria > Flaveria linearis. The sequence continues at coordinate 37,120,775 of CM044009.1, read as the reverse complement.
ACAAAGTCTTCATGCGCATTTGTAGTTGGTCATCCGCATTGACTAATGCGGATGAGTTGACTTCATCAGCATTTGTGCTTTCTTCAACCGCATTAGTGTTTGGTCATCAGCATTGACAAATGCGGATGAACAAACACTTAGCGCATTTGTTGCTGAGCATCCGCATTAGTTAATGCCGATGAACAAAACTCTTGTCAGCATTTGTTCGGCTGTCCGCATTTGTTAATGCGGATGAACAAATACCTGTCAGCATTTGTTCTTGGTAATCCGCATAAACAAATGCGGTTAGCCGACACTTGTCTTCTTATTATTGATGCAGATTCTTCTTCATCCGCATTGGTTCTTGGACTTGGGGAGATTTCCAGCAGAACAACCATCCACCACTTGAATTGGCATGTATGATCCTTTCAGGGACCAACACACTTCGAATATAACCATACCCTAGCCGTCCAGAGCATCCAAGTTCGTCCATCCAAGTTCATAGTTCGTTCCTGATCGATTCCTACTCATTCTTAACGTTTGTATAATCGTTTGATCGATCAGGTTTTCGTTCTCTCTGATTGGATCGCTAATCAAATAGGATTCCGCACTATTTGATCTGGTTTCACGTTGAATCAGTTAGTACTCCGTATGTACACGGTCCTAACAAATGGTATCAAAGCCTTGGCTCGTGATTCTTCGTGGATTCGATTGGTATTTTTGTTAAAATTAACATTTTAATTCTAAAGATTCGTGTTTTGATTCAAAAAGTGTTTTTGATGTGTGCATGCTTTAAAAGTTTCAAACCTTTTGACTTACGGTAGATTAAGGTTTGTGGAAAATCATTTTTGAGTCTTAAAGTGTTCAATGTTTTGAGTTTTTCATTCACAGCAGCTTCAGTCGCACGATTGGCTCAATCGCACGTTTCAATCGCACGACTGGACTTAGTTGCACGATTGAACTTATTCGCATCCCTCAATTGCACGATTGAACTGAATCGCACGATTGAACTCAGTCGCCCTCTCCAATCGCCCGATTGACTCATTCACATACAAGGTTTTTCAAGTTTGACAACATGGACGATCAGAACACTACATTTACTACTTGGAAGGACTCACGGATCCAGAATCTAATGCATCTAGAAAATGAGATTGGAAATCATCACAAACCACCAAAATTGTTGACCTTGGAGAATACCAATAATGGAAATAATGGTTCAAAATTTATCTAAACGGTGTTGATCCTAACTTGTGGACAGCCATTGAGATTGGATATACTATACCAGTTAGCGCTAATGGGGTAAAGCTAACCTTGGTGGTATGAATGAGGGACAAAAGGTTGCACATAATGCTGAGAAGAAAGCTTATGCGTTATTGACTCGGTCAATCCCTAAGGATATCTTCCATCAGTTTTCAAAAAATAAGCAATCTAAGAAGTTATGGGAGGCTCTTGAAAAGAGATATAATGGTAATGCAACCTTGAAGGTGCTGAAGGCTAAAGATCTCAAAAAGGAATTTGATAACTTTCATCCATGGGAAATGAGAGCTTGGATGATATTATGGATAGGTTTTATCATCTGATGAGTGAGCTGCATACACACGGCGTTACTACATCAATAGAGGATAAAGTAGCAAGCTTTGCTGATGGTCTGCTGGATAAATGGGGTTACTTTTTTCTAATCTGAGACAGAATGATACTTTAGCCACTTTAGACATTAATGATTTTATTTTGAAGCAGAGGGACGAGGAGCTAAGGCAAAAATACAAGTCAAAGAAGGGGTCATATACTCAGAATCCATCATTGTACAACGTGGTTCCCACACCCACTTCATCAGGAGAACCTCTTCAAAAAACATTTGTATCCAACACATCTGGAACTTCTCAAAGTGGTTCTTCAGGAAGTGAATCGTCAGGTTCATCTGGAACCCAACATACTATCCCTGACTTTAATCCTACTAAGCTGAAGACTGAGAATCTAGGAAATGTTACTGTTGAAGTAGCAAAAGAACATATGGATCTTCTCGTTGCTGTTGTACACTCATATGATGGGTTGGTTGCTGGTAAGATAGGAAACTGTCATATCGCAGATGAAGACTATAAGCAGGTAGATGAGACAGAGCTGGAAAGAATGGATATCATGTGGGCTTTGGCCAGTGCTATTAGAATGGCTAAGAAGTTTGTGAAAAAGACGGGGCAGAATCTAGTTGCCACCAAAGACACAATATTTGGTTTCATAAAACCAAAGTTACATGCTTCAACTGCAGTGAAAAGGGTCACTTCAAAAGAGAGTGCGTGAAACCTAAGAAGACAGGAAATGGTAACCTTTTTTCATCAATCAACCATCTTGACAAAGAGAAGAAAGTGGCATCAACAAGTCCGGATTTGAAGGCGTTGGTTGCTCAAGGAGATGAAGGACAGGACTGGTCCTTTAGATTTATGTCTGATGGAGACGCTAATGTGGCACTAGTAGAAGATCTTGATGATGGGTCAGCGAGTGAAGGAGATAACATAGCAGATTATACTCATTCAGACGTTGAAGAAACTATGTATGCCGTGGATCATTTGGTTGAAGATGAATTGACTGCTGGTAGCATGAAATCTCCTGTCATCAAGGAATCTAAGTTTGCTATCATGGCTGACCCTCCAGTTCTTCACTGGTAGATTCTAAAGATGAATTTTTTGATAAACATGCCTGTGCAGAATGTAATAAATTTCATGAAAGCATAGACTTAAAATTTACTAGGTTGTTAGATCACAATGACATTCTGGTAAATGATTTGAAATGATGCACTGAAGCTAATAGAGTGTTAAAACAAAATGAAAGCAGCTTTAAGGAAAAACTTGATTTGTTAGGAAAGCAACTTAGGGAAAACCGAGGTTGTTGCCTTTAATCAAGCAAATGACATTAAGTTCTATTTATCAACAATAGAGGAAACTAAGAAAGAAAAATCTATTTTGCAAGTTGAAATTTAATTGTTAAATCAAAAACTTCACAGTCTAGCTAGTTCCTCTCACATTGTTCAGAACTTAATCAAACAGAGAAACGATGGGGAAGGACTTGGTTATAAAGTAGTGCCGCCACCACATGCGATCCTTTTGAACACAAAATGTCGACCCATAAATAATAACCCTATCAAGGATCATGTGGTGACTGCCCCTCTAGTTAGTGATCCAAATTCCACAATTAAAACTGTGCAATCTGTTATTGAACATAAGGCATCTAGTTCCGGCACTACAGATGGGGCTGTCATTGAAAATAGGGATGATGAAAATTGCAATGCTACTCTTGGGTTGGGTTCAAAGGTTCATGTTTCAAAACCTAAAATTTCAAAACCAACTTAGTCTAAAACTGTTTATCATCAAAATCTAAACAAAATGAAATTAAAAGGTAATCAAAATGTACAACCAATCAAATTTTTCAAAGAAGGTGAGAAACCTAAAGTTGAGAAGAAAGAGACCAGCCCTAGATACTACTCTCCCCCACACAAAAGACCTCCCAGACCAGTTAAAGGGAGATCCTGTTATGGTTATGGAGAATGAGGACATATTTCTTCTAATTGTCCTTACTATCAGACACCAAGAAGAAGAATTGAACTTTTTCATGAAAATAAACCAAGGTTTTCTAAAACAAGATCAAATACCCCTCCGAAATACCAAAGGCAACACAGACAAGCTCCTGGCAAAGCTGTGTTAACTGAGGTAACACCTAGGGATGAAAGCAAACCAAAGGTTCAGACTATAAACCAGTCGTCTGCTTATCATAAACAGGCCTTACATGAAACTGGTTTGTGGCAAGCAAAATCAACAAGTGTGTCTGAGAGTGAGGACAAGATGAAGAAAAATGTGTCTTCATCTTCCGAAGGACAGTGGGTGGAGTTTGTAATGTGTGACGCCTCTAGGAAACCCAAGCTAGTAAAGGCTTGGGTCCTACTCCTGAACTGATCATTTCTGTTTTTGTGCAGGTTATCCATTACAGCGCTATCACTAACACCTGGATTATTGATAGTGGGGCATCCAGGCACATGACCTGGAATCTGTCACTCCTTTTCAATGTCAAACAAATCAAAAGGAGGCATGTATCTTTTGCGGGAAATAAAGGAGGTTATATCACCGCTCAAGGTGAAGTGGTAAAGGAGAAGGTAAAGTTTGATAAAGTCAACTACGTTCAACAGCTGGAGAACAATTTACTCTCAGTTTCTCAAATCTACGACAAGGGATTTAAAGTTGTATTTGATAATAAGAGATGCTACATTCTAAAGAAGGATTATGTTATACCTAAGGAGAAATTTCTAATGTCAGCTTCAAGATATAACGACTTGTATGTCTTGGATATGTCAACAGCCTCCATAACTGAGTCTGCTGCTCAGTGTTTCTTGTCTAAAGCCACCGAGAGGGATTCTATTTCTTGGCACATTAGAATGGGTCATATTAATCCTAGGAAGATGAATAATTTGGTTCAAAATCATCTGGTTGAAGGAGTTACAGTCAAGAACTTTCAACTTCTAGATTTCTGTACAGCTTGCAAGAAAGGGAAACAGACCAAGAAATCTCACAAATCTAAGAAAGTTTACTCTATTGAGATTCCACTAGAGCTTTTGCATATGGATCTGTTTGGCCCTGTCAGTACTAAAAGCATTGCAGGAGATTGGTACTATTTTGTGGTGATGGATGATTACTCAAGATTTTCATGGGTGATGTTTCTTAAAACAAAGTCAGAGACGTTTGAGTCATTCAAACATTTCGTTACTACACTGGAGTCTCTGTATAAGCTGAAATTGAGGAAAATTCGTTCAGACAACAGCATCAAATTCAAGAATTAGTCAATGGAGGCCTTTTACCAAGAGAAAGGGATAGTTCACCAATTCTCCTCTGCTTATACTCCACAGATGAATGTGTAGGATTCTATATGCCCAAGACACGTAGAATATTAATGCGGTTAGTACGTTATGATCCAAGTCTGGTTATACCCAATAAAAAGCTTAGCAAACACCAATTAAATATTTAATTAATGATATGATCATGCAATTAAATATTTACACCAATTAGAAAATGGGTTTTCTAAATAAGTTGCATATGAGAGGGAACAACTTATTAGGATATTTTGTTAAATAATATTATTTGAAGTGTTATTTAAATTAGTTAGATGACACCAAATAATAATGAGAAATTATAACTTATAAGTTAAATGGTTAATTGTATAAGTTATATAACTAGTACATACAATTAAATGGTTAATTGTATGTCTAGTTACAAGACCATTTTTAATGTGTGTATGTGTCTTGTTTAAAGGGGGGAAACCCCTTTTGAACTTAAAATTCGCCCCCCCCTATTTTATTATTCGACCAATTTGCTTTGATAGACACACACATTAACTTGTCTTGGATTCCCCTTCTCTCCATCCAATCTCATTACATGCAATAGACAAAAAAATCACCTCTCTTTTCTCTCTAATCCTTCGGCCAGGCAGCAGCAAAAAGAGAGTATTTGGAGTGATTTCTTGTGGTGTTCTTCCTAACAAGAAGGTGTTTAGCAAAGGGCTTGGGGTATACAAGCTTGAGGACCTCTACACTTGAAGTCTTGGCCGATTTAAGCATCCAAAATCGTCTTTCTTTGGTCGTTTTTGCTGCTGAATAAGGTAGATATCACAGCTCATTGAAGCTGTGATTTTATGTAGTTTTACCTATGTTCATAGCCTGCTTATTCACATAAATGATCCTTTGTTATATGGTTTTTGTTTTATACATATATAAATCACCTAAACAACATGATTTTTCAGCTTTACAATCATGTTTTAAAGTAATTATTCCGCTGCGTTTTCAGTAAGTTTAAGAGGTTAAACTTTGATTTTGTGTTCTTACAAACCCATCAATGGCATCTAGAGCCAGTTATATGGATAGCATGCTTGTTAATATCCTTTAAAAATTTGTTTTATGGTATTTTATAACTTTTTAAGGGCTGAAATGTTCTTGTATGTTGAATCCCCAAGCTTTGAAGGTTATATCACACATGCTTGTGATTAAACCTTGAAAGATATGTATGATTATATGTATATTGTTTGGACAATGTTTGAAACCCGAACTTTTAGTTTATGTTGGCTGAAAATCGTGGTTTTTAATGGGGATTCTTAGTTATATTTGCATGGTATGATGAATGTTCATATTGGTGCATAACCTAGCTTTTGGCCTTGTGTTGTTTGGATGTTTGCAATGTTTGGTTTTGGTTTATTCAATTGGGTTGTATATTAATTTGTGCTTTGTTTAAAAATGTAATTTGTCTATTTATTCGTTGTGATGTAATAATAGATTAGGAGTATTTTTCTTTTACTAGAATGTATGTATTAGGATATATATTTTGTAAAAGAAGATGCTCGGGAAGGTAGCACAAGAGGAAGACACAAAAGAAGGACTTGAAGCATATGGATGCAAGTTCAAGTGGGGGTCTAAGAAGACCTCAATTTTGTGTTGTATTCAACCCTTAGGAAAGACCAAATGACCACACTTGTGATGGCAAACAAGTGTGGTCACAATAGTAGCTATGGTTATGCACATTGTGGTTGTTTATATTATGCTTGTATGATTGTGATTTTATGAATGATTGTATGATATTTGGATATGATAATCAATCTTAATAAAAATGATCTTAACAAGCTAATATAAAAATGGTTCTTAATCATTAAGTGTTAATAAATGGTTATTAAAAGGATTAATGATTTAGTAATAAAATGGGTTTTATTAAAAAGGATCATAGGGTATCTTGTATTTGAAAGCATGCAAATACAAGTACATAGAGTTTTCTAAACTAGAATTATGAAATCTCTAAACATTTGACAAACAAGTTTAACACCGTCCTTTTGCTCAACACTTGAGTCATTTGGAAACTCTTAATGGGATAAAGGTCACCTAACCATTTAGAGGGAACTTGTGACTCAAGGTGGGATACCACATTGGTGGGATAAAGGTCACCTAACCACTTTTGTTGGTAAACTCACATGTGTGTGCAAGTAAGGTAACTTGATTTGCAAACCATGTTAAATGGATCACCTACAATATGGTTTCCAAATGGTGTTGATGGGATTAACATGCCGACTTTACATATGATGTTTAAAGTCGATCCCATACCTCTAGAAGTTGCAGATGGTTGGAACCGTCAATCGTTGACCACCTTATTAATTTAAATCGTGGGATAAAGGTCACCTAACCATAATTTAAATGTAATGTTGGGTTCTAGATTTTAATATAAAAATGACCTTAAAAGGCATTAATTATTAATAATAGCAATATCGAAAATACTAAAAATAGATCTTTGGTAAATTTTGTAGATGGCCACCAATAATGACAATCATAACAAGTGTTTTGTCTCAAGCAAGAGAGAAGATTATATGTTTTAGACGACCCTATCCCCGATCAACCTACTGAGGATGATGAGGAGGCCTATAACGATTGGCTGAAATACACTGAGGACTCCATCCAAGTGTTTTGTCTCATGCTAGTGAGCATGACTCCGGATCTCCAAAAGGAGTATGAACATCACGGAGCTTATGACATGATAACCCAGCTGAAGGAAACGTTCCAACAGTAAGCAAGGGTTGAGCGCTTTGAAACGGTTTGAGCACTCCATGCATGTTGTATGGACGACGACCAATCTGTTTCATCTTATGTACTTAAGAGGAAAAGTCATATTGACCGCCTTGAGAGGCTTAATTGTCCCGTCTCGAAGGAATTGGCCACGGATTTGATCCTTAATGGCCTTACCAAAAAGTTCGAGACATTTGTGTTGAACTACAACATGAATGCTTGGGACAAGAGCATTGGTGAGCTTCACTCAATGCTTAAAACGGCCGAGGCGGCCATGGGTAAAAGGGTTTTACCCGTTCTCACCATCAATGAAGGTGGGAACAAGAAAAGGCCTTATCCCGCACCCAAGGCAAAGGTTGCCAAGGGTAAGGGACCCGTATGGGGAAAAGGAAAAGGGGTGGCAAGGGTGCCACCCAAACCACAAGAGAAAAAGCAAAAGGTTGCTACTAATGATCCATGCTTCAAGTGTGAGGAGATTGGACATTGGGCAAGAAATTGTCCTGTCCATCTCCAAGAGTTGAAAGCAAAGAGGGATGCCGGGTAGACCTCAAGTACAATATACATGATTTATATTGATCTTATTGTTACATCTTCTAACACATGGGTATTGGATACCGGATATGGAACTCATATTTGCAATTTGTTGCAGGGGTTCAAAAGAAGTAGGGACTTCAATCAAGGGGATGTTAGTCTCTTCATGGGCAATGGAACCAAAGTCCAAGTTGAAGTTCGTGGGGACTACATCCTAAAACTTCCAAGTGGCTTGGATGTTATTTTGAAGAATGTTTTGTTTGCTCCTAGTTTGACTAGGAACATTATTTCTATATCCCAATTAAGACATTATGATTATGTATTATCTTTTGTTGAAAATGATATTCATGTTTTTTTAAATGATATGTTCTATTTTAAAGCTATTCCCATTAATGGTATTTATGAATTGGTTCATGAAAATGCTTTAAATAGTTCACTGTACCAAACTAACACCAAGAAACTCAAGTTGGATTTGAGTGATACCTATCTTTGGCATTGTCGTCATGGTCATATAAACAAGAAACGTATACAAACAATTCAAAAGAATGGTCTTTTAAAAACAAATGAATGTGATTCATTTGATGTATGTGAATCTTGTTTACAAGGAAAAATGACTAAGGCACCCTTTAGTGGAACTAACGAAAGGGCAAAAGATTTATTAGGAATCATACATTCGGATGTATGTGGTCCTTTTAAACCAATGACTAGGAATGGTGAAAGATACTTCATTACCTTTACCGACGATTATAGTCGCTATGGGTATGTGTACATATTAAGGCACAAAGATAAAGCTTTTGAAATGTTCAAAATCTTCAAGATAGAAGTAGAAAATCAACTCAACAAGCCAATTAAAGTTTTTCGTACCGATAGAGGAGGTGAATACCTAAATGATGCTTTTCAAGATCATCTTAGGAGTTGTGGGATTGTCTCACAACTCACTCCACCTAGAACACCACAACATAATGGTGTGTCTGAGAGGAGGAATCAAACCTTATTGGATATGGTTCGATCTATGATGGCTAGAAGCACATTTCCTCTATCATTTTGGGGTTTCGCTTTGCTCTCCGCGACCCGTATTCTAAATATGTGTCACACCCCGGGCCCAGAGAGGCGGGACGTCACGATTAGTATACAACAACCAGAATGCAGCGAAAACTAAATGGTTTATTACAAAGTGTCACATGGTGTTCACATTAAAATATTGGCTTTGCTTCCAATTCAAAAGATGCTTCAAACTACAATCTATAGGTGTCGTGATCAATCTCTCGGGAAATATTTCTTGAAGCTTCAGCAACTAAGGCTTCTAGGCTCAACCCTTGTCTTTAACCTCTACCCTCGTATCTTGCTTCGGATTTGGGTAACTTCTATAGCTCAACTATTCTCCCTAGCTGTACCGGAAAACATGCTCAAAAAGATTTTGTGTCAACATAAAGTTGGTGAGTTCAAGTGGTTAAAGTTTCAGAAAAACAAAAGGGACTCTTAGAGTCCACAAGTTAAAGTTTTTGTATCTATTATAGCGGTTGTGGGGTCACAATCAACCCTGCACTTGGTCCCCGGTTGGCCTCTTCTAAACTTGGGTTTAACCGGATATTCCCGTAGGAAAGAACCAAGCGTCAGAACAGTGAACCATTCCTGCTAGGATGGTTCACCATAGTATCTTATTCAAAACCTGTTACATGCCACAAACGACCCCTCAGGATCTCAGTGGGGTACCTCCCTGTAGCGGGAGCCACTGTGCGTGGGGGATTCCCCAAATAGATCTATTCACGTAAAAACAAGCGGTTCACAAAAGAATTAATGATCATGACAAAAGTATCAGCAGGTATCCAAAAAGTCCCACATATGAGCATCAAATAAACCACAATATGAAAGTTTCAGTTTAAAAGAGCATGTATCATCCCCAAAACCAAAGTAAAAAAAAAGGGGGGAACACGAGAAACTCACCTGGTATCCTTATATAATTTCAAAGCTTGATAAAGAAAAGTGATGATCACCAACAAAGCAATCCTATCTAAAACATATAAGATTCACGTTTAGAATTAGCATGATGTTATTACATGTGTGCGGTTGAGCTCTTTAGTTAAATTTAAGTTGGTGATTAGTATCCTTAATGTAGCTTAGCTTCTTGTGTATTTGTTAATTGTCATGAATTAACTTGTGTACATTAGGTTAATTAATGCATTTAATCAAGACTTGAGTCTTAGCATGAAGAATGTAGAAAAACCAATTTATGTCATGGGTACCAAATCTTTATAATTAACTTGCATTAACAATGTAAGTAATATATAATGTTTCATACGATGTTTATAATGTTCATGTTCACATCATATTAGCTAACTGGATTGACGCTAAGTAATTTGTATAAAAAGAGTGTTACAATCAATATTTATGTCAATAACAATGAGATGACCGACAATTAATAACAACAAGATGATGATGGATCATTATCGCATTTTAGATCTTTTATCTTAAACAAAACGTGTAGATGTCGGTTAACCTAAATATTCATTGTATAAATATACAAATGTACAATCGTAATTGAATGTATTTTACATCTCTAAGTCTTGTAACAATTTAACATGACATGATATCGACTTATTTGTTTAATTAACAACATGTTATAACCATTTCCCAAAATGTAATGCTTCATATATCTTATCTAGGTTGGTTTGTAATAACTATCCTTGCTATTTAGATCTTGTGTCATTTGCTTTCGCTTTCTAATTTGTGTATTTTGTATTAATTAGAGCTCAAATAACACGTATATAAATTATAATTAAATTTCAATGCGTTGCGCATGCGATTATACCTTTCACTCGGTTCACGTTGGCTAACCCACTCATATTGATCTTGATCTGATCGTGTTCGCGTTCCGTTGTCCGCTCGTTGACCAAGTTTGACCAGCTTTGACCGATGTTTTACCTAACCAAAACGTACCAAAATCATTTATAAGTACTAAAACAACATAGACTTTTACCTAAATGCAACCAACATCGCAAGGTACGTTACCAAACAACCTCGTCGCAGCACTTACCACCATTATCACCGCATGCAACCACAATCAAAGCCCTAGATTACCACTACTAGCCTTTTCCAACATCACCACCATCGGTTATAACTTTTACCATAATCGACACCACCACCGCAAGCACAACTTTCACCCGAAATCAACAACAACCATTGACACACTCACAGCCAAAAATCAACAACAGCCAACAACCGCAGCCAACAACCATCACTTTTTAACCACCACTACTAACCGTCACAGCCAATACCATCACAGCTTACATCACTACCGTTATCGGGCATCAACATAACCAAATCCTATGGATCTAGTCTAGAACCCAACATGCAACCACAAGAACAACATCAAATGGCTGTAATTTACCTCAAACAGCAACACCCACTACAAACCACCATCAATCCTAACCTACAACAATCATCGCCAAACACCAACCATGGCTGCCATCACCACAACCAACAGCCCCTGCTGCTATCACCTTCACCAACATCGACCACATGCAGCCATCGCCATTGCCGTCCCAACCATCCCCAATCCCGCTGCCATAATCATCACCATCACAACCACTGTCTCGAGCCTCGATCTGGTACAGATCTACACATGCAGCCCAAAATCTTAACAATCTGCAGTTTGTAGTCCAAGAAAACAATGGAAGAATGGAGCAGATCGGTTTTAGGGGACCTTACCGAGAGAAAAGTAGTGGGGCGGCCTAGGCCACCTTCGGCCGCCGTCGCCTATGGTGTGGGAATCACCACGACAATACCACCACCATCGCGACCGCACACCACCATCATCACCATCGCGACCGCACACCACCATCATCACCATCGTGACAACCACAGCCTCCAACACCACCGTCGGCTTACCATCACCACCCTCGCAGTCACACCGATGTCGCAGCCACAATCGACAACCACTATCATCGCCAATCGACATCATAGCCTCCCAACCATGAACCATCGGCAACCATCACCTCGAAATCGACCTGCAACCGCCATTTTTGCCTTCGATTCGTGTCCCTGTGTCGTGTTTTGGGAGAAATCAAGACCACCACCGTGATCGGGGAGTCGTGGGGGCTCGATGGAGGTGTGTCACACGCCGGCACTCGCCGGAGGCCGTCGCCGGAGGCCGAAGGTTTGTCCGGAGTTCGAAGGAGGGGGGAAAGGGGGAAACCGCGGTCATCCACCTCTTTCTCTCTCCCTTACTTTGTTTTCTTTTTCTAAACACTAAAGTGAGGATTATGTGGTTTATATACTAGGCTAAATGAAACGGGTTCGTAAACAGTTCGGTTCCTAACGCGTTCGAGTCAATTTTTCACGTATCGTTATAACTTCGCTTCTCGCTAGTTTCCATTATAGAAAACGTCATAAATATTCCGAGATCAATAATTTTATCGTATTTAAAACATGGCAAATAATTAAACGAGTTTGTAGTTTATTGCGTATTTATCACGTTAAATGGTTTTATACGTTTTTATCGAATGAGTGATATTATGATCATTTTAGCATCGAATTGTATGCAATTAAGCATTAGAACGATATTTTGTTCGTTAACTTCCCATGTCAGTCACGTTAAAACTTTATTTGACGAATTCTCGGTTTTACCAGATCGTAACCCGGTTCGCGTCACGGTCGCGTTTCGGAACGCAGTTATTCCGGACAACGTACCATTCATCAAGTTTAATATGTTATGATAGTAAACAATGATTAGATAAATATTTACGGAGTTACGAGACTCGGTCGTCGTAACAGACGTCAGTTAAATGCCGGTGAAAACCGGTTTTCGCGTTTCGCTTACGAATTTCTGTTGATTATGCTTGATTGATGAAAAATATTTCAACAAGCATTATTTATGATATTGTTAGCATTAACAAGGATTTAAATTGGATGACAAGCCATTATAAGGAATTCTGATGGAATTCAGACGTTAGTACGCATTAAATTGCCGGATTTTACCCGGTATGGGTTCTGAATCCGTTTTCAGTTTGGATCTTTCCATAGTTGTTTCAAATCACATAAGAATTCTTTGTTTCATGGTTTCTCCTTCAATTAGTTCGTAAACGTGCATTTGGGCCTTAAATGGGCCTTGTTTATATGTTCGGGCCCTTATTGGGCTTATTGGGGCCAAAAGGCTAGTTTCGTTCTGCAAGATTTACCTGGTCAGCCCAAATCAATCCGGACCTTTATTGAGTCCTATAATACATTAAGCTTTCTAATTGGGCTAGATTTCAGAGGTGTTACATTCTCCCCTCCTTTTAGAAATTTCGCCCTCGAAATTTTAGTATCGTTAATATTTGTTTCCGAGTGTGATACACTCATAGTATGAATCTTGAAGATTTAGTGTTATTTAGCTGAGCATCCCAGGACAAATGTTGATGATGAGGTGTCAAATAATCAGGTTTGATTTGAATTGGAGTAACTATTCGAATGTTAGAATCATGCTTGACAGGATCAGTGAGTCAAACCATGAGAAGGTTTTGGCTTCACAATCAGATCATTTAACAATCGTACAGAATTAACAAGAAGAGACTCTCCACCGTAGTTCAATACACCGACCTACAAAATAGATCTAGCAAGGAGACGATTCCCAAATTCCCAATGGTGTTACCGTCCTTACTGAGAATCTTAAGAACGATTGAAAAGAAGAGGATATTAGCGTGAATGCCATTAATTAGACAGGATAGTCGTGATACAATAGATTAAAGGTTTCAATCAAGAAGGGTTTGGGTTTTCCAAACGAGTACAGATGAACATCTAGGCATCGCGCGATCATTTCTATGAAGCTAAGACTAAGAAGTTTTCAGGATTTCTAAGAATAGAGAGATTAGCTCATGCACAAAGGTATTCAGCTTTCAAAGTCTACTCTTTAGTTCTCAACTTCCTTCCGAAAAATTTCTTTGATCTCTTCCTTCTATGATTTCATCTTAAGGGGTTAAGACCTTTCTTCCACTACGTGCTTCTTCTAGTATGCATCCTTTTCCGGAACGGTTCTGTATATCAGAACGTCTGTCATCGAGTAGATCTGTTCATCTTATCTGACGCATGACAAGAGTTTCCCCAAAATGGGATGTGCTATATATACATATTCACGTGAACTGACGCTGGTAGAATCACAAGTTCAAGAAATGATACGGTGTCGGTAATAGAAGGAAAGCCTAACTGTAGGCTATCCACATTCGTCGACGAGGGTAAGCAGATACGAATGCGGTCAATACTTGTTCTCTCGCATTTGGTAATACGGATGTCTTAGGACAATGCGGATGATGGCCTCCTATTCACACTTGCCAACGCGGTTGACATTACCGACTGTCGATCACCCTATTGTGCTTGGTCTGGTATTCTGATGTGTAGTTGGTAGTGTAGCACCGATAATGTATCCAGGTGCATCCTTTTACTTTACGAAAGCTTCCAGTTCATGCTTAATGTAGCTCTCCATACATTTACTCAGCTTCACTCGGGCGACTAGAAAATTGTCTGGTACTGTTGCATCAACCCATATGTGAAACTTTCTTATACGCGCCCAAACGAATTCCGCTTTTCTCCAAGGATAACGATGCCAGTCGTATAGCTACACGAATCAAGTTTTTGGTAATCCTTTTTACGACCTTCTCCTAACCATAAGCATTGACGTGTCTCAATGTGGTTTTTACTTCTTCCTGGAATTTTATAGCTTCAACTATAGCGATTTATCTCGAGTTTCGTGCTTAGTAGTAGTGGCAAAATGACAGATATGTCTAGTTATGTCTTACAGCTCCTATCCATGAGACTCCTGATTACATGAGATATGTAGGTCCTCCCACACGGGCTTGACCATAATCTTCGTACTTGCCATATCTGGTTTCAACTGTTATTTGTGTAATGTCGTTTTCCTTATAAACATGACTGATAACAGTTAAGATGTAAGTAACATCTTGAAATTGATTAAGCATGTTAGCATCTCTAGGATGACGATATCACTTATCCTTGGTGACTTCATTTAACTCTTAATAGTCCATCCATAACTGGCGCATTCTATTTTCCTTCTGCAAAGAGCATTAAGTTTCCTCAAGACGACATACTAGGTCTTATGAACTGTTTATCTAACAGCTATTGAATTTGCTTTCCTTCCACCAGCTCCTTAATATAAGTTTCAAGTCCAGTACCTCCATTTATATATTCTACTTCTATTCTCCGACTCAATTTCCTTAAGAGCAACCTCAACTGTTGTCTTAAGCTACAGAATTGCAGCAAACGTTCCCACTAATTTCTTCATAATGCTTCCCAATTAAGGTCAACCTTCTAGATTACCTCTTCCTCGGTCCATATTCTCCAAGGTAACTGTGCCCTGTAGGGGGTCCATTCGTGAAGCAAGTAACTCTGTTTAGATTCTAATTTCTTATAAGCTTATCGATTGTTCCACGAGATATAGGAGTAAGACTTTTGCTCGAATTCCCGACGGTACGGAGCGTTCTAGGGTAAGGTATTAGAGAGTCACTTTAGGAGAGGTTTGAAAATTTAGAGAGGAATAACACCAACGCTTACGATCAGGGATGATTATGCAGACTTTCTTTGTCTACAATCTGCTGCATGACTATCACTTAGTTGTAGTTGGATCTCAAGTGATTTAACGCATGAGATTTCTTGTAGCTGATCTTCTATGCTTCTTAGTACATCTTTTGGAGCAATACCATTCTTTAAGTTCAACCATGAGTCTTCCCCATGAATT
This sequence comes from Flaveria linearis, assembly GCA_024085815.1. Taxonomy (NCBI): domain Eukaryota; kingdom Viridiplantae; phylum Streptophyta; class Magnoliopsida; order Asterales; family Asteraceae; genus Flaveria; species Flaveria linearis. Next base: position 37,104,966 of record CM044009.1, on the reverse strand, counting down.
CTTCATTATTATCGACCTCATCGATTCGAACAAGTTTAGGACTTTATCAAGGTGCTCGCTAGTACAAGAAGGTTAACTACCACTCTAATAACTTATCGTATAGTTCGAGATCGTATTCTACTTCAGATCTTCGCGCTCGAATCACGAACTTATCACTCAGGTATTAGAGGTCTCCAAGTAGAGATATCTTACAAGGTTTCAAAGTTTTCCGCATCGGCTATCACACGTTTCCAAAGATGAGGGTTATGCTATAGGGCTTAAGGTGAGTAGCACTACTCGTTAAGAGGATAAATCGAGAACAGAGGGTGAGTGGAAAAATCAGGGATCCACTGAAGTTGTACATTCATATTTTTGGTTTTGAAATCTCGAAGGTTAGTTTTTCTCGGTAAATATCCCTGGCACTTGAGCATTTATCTTCGGGGAATCTGAATTTTAGAAGGAGGTTTCATTTCCTATATATTTTGGCGCTCAAAACTTTATCAACAGCCCAGTTAGCTAGAAGCAGGGTCAAAAATAGTTCAACCTAAGTTTCGTGTGAAGATTGTCATTAGGTGACTAACGGTTTAAGATGATGGAAGATTTCACGAGCATAGTATTAAGAAAGGTGATTATCAATCACAATCGGAGTTGATATTAAGAATATTCCTTTGAGTTAGGTGGTTCCATTATAATGAATAGGTAGAGAGAAGTCATATTCCTCAAAGGATTTGAGAAAATGATCAGAGGAATTCTAGAATCCAGAAGATCCTATGAGATGTGAACTACTAAGAAAGAAAGAAGTGACAAGTTTTCTATGTCATTGACCATAAGAGGCGTGTCTCGGAAATTTATTACTCTGGTATGTTCTCCGTTGCACAAGCCTTGTTACAGAGTCTTCCACTATGTTGAGGAAGTTTTGACAAATTCAATGTTGGGTAGGAAGGAAATTTCAGGCATCGCTAAAAATAGTATGGCTAAAGCACACGCACAACGAGGTAGAGTGCCATACTCAGCACGAGACAAGTTAAGGTTGAGAACATCATTTAATGATCTTCAGAGTCTGATGGTCTTATCATCATAATTCCAATAGGAGAGTAGAATAAAAGAAAAGAGGTGAAGAGAAAGGAATAGTTACTACAACATCGCCCTTGGTAGCTCTTCGAGTGTCAAATGGTTTTCGCCCAGCATGAAAGTTTTGAACCTGAAATTATTGAATATATTCCAAATATTTGTGTTTATTCTTGTATTTATTGGTTCTTTAAGTGTTTTACATTAATATTAGTTTACATGACAGGGCCCACCAGAATTCAAGGGTACCTGTAAATTCACCATTACGTGTGCACCCGTAATCGTCAATTTACCTTACACTATCATTCTAGTCATTCCCATCATAAGTTCCAAGTTTGTGTATTTAGGTCCTGGAGTTAATGATTTTCATTTAGTCATCATCTGCAATTAAGCACACTTAGATTCCAACTATGCTAATCATTCAAGTTAACCCAGAAATTGTCTCGAAGTAAGTTTCAGCAAATCAAGCAATAAATGAGCATTCAGGTACATGCTATCCTAGGGAGCAGAACAAATAAAAAGGCATCATGGTTAATATCTTATCACCAAATTCCAACATGTATCATCTTACAATTGAGGCATAATAGCAAGTATCATCATTTCAAACAAGTATCAGTATAACAGTTGTCTCAGGTAACGACACAGGTCGTATCAAGTGTATAGCTAACATCAGTTGTTTCATATAGTGACAAAAGTCAACTGTGCAATCAGATAAGTATCTCTCCAGGATTTAAGTCCTAATTTATATGCACACCTTTGGTTTCTAACATTCTTAGTACTTGATATTTAGTAGTCCTAAGAGTCAACTCCAAGAGGTTCCATACCTTCATGGTTTACTCGGGTGCACCTATCATAGGTAATACCCTAATGTATCAAGGTTTCTTATAGGGTAGAGAATTCTTAATAGGATATATGAAATCCTTAAGGTATCCAGGTTAAAGAAGGGTGTTCTTAGGGAAACCTATTCTTGCTACAAACTTTGGATCACTGTATCGTGGAAACAACCTACTAGGCTGGTCCTATTTATGGTTACACCTTAGGTATTGCAAAGCAAACCCGTATTTCTACACCATTGGTTCAGCAAAGCTCAGAAGAGTCTTCTTACTAAGGTGGTCCTATGAGGTTCATATGGTTGTAGTTTAGGTCTCGCAAAGCAGACCTACTTCGCTACAACCTTTGGCTCTGATACCAATCTGTCACACCCCGGGCCCAGAGAGGCGGGACGTCATGATTAGTATACAACAACCAGAATGCAGCGGAAACTAAATGGTTTATTACAAAGTCTCACATGGTGTTTACATTAAAATATTGGCTTTGCTTCCAATTCAAAAGATGCTTCAACCTATAATCTATAGGTGTCGTGATCAATCTCTCGGGAAATATTTCTTGAAGCTTCAGCAACTAAGGCTTCTAGGCTCAACCCTTGTCTTTAACCTCTACCCTCGTATCTTGCTTCGGATTTGGGTAACTTCTATAGCTCAACTATTCTCCCTAGCTGTACCTGAAAACATGCTCAAAAAGATTTTGTGTCAACATAAAGTTGGTGAGTTCAAGTGGTTAAAGTTTTAGAAAAACAAAAGGGACTCTTAGAGTCCACAAGTTAAAGTTTTTGTATCTATTATAGCGGTTGTGGGGTCACAATCAACCCTGCACTTGATCCCCGGTTGGCCTCTTCTAAACTTGTGTTTAACCGGATATTCCCGTAGGAAAAAACCAAGCCTCAGCACAGTGAACCATTCCTGCTAGGATGGTTCACTATAGTATCTTATTCAAAACCTGTTACTTGCCACAAACGACCCCTCAGGATCTCAGTGGGGTACCTCCCTGTAGCGGGAGCCACTGTGCATGGGGGATTCCCCAAATAGATCTATTCACGTAAAAACAAGCGGTTCACAAAAGAATTAATGATCATGACAAGAGTATCAGCACGTATCCAAAAAGTCCCACATACGAGCATCAAATGAAGCACAATATGAAAGTTTCAGTTTAAAAGAGCATGCATCATCCCCAAAACCAAAGTAAAAAAAAAGGGGGAACACGAGAACTCACCTGGTATCCTTACATAATTTCAGAGCTTGATAAAGAAAAGTGATGATCACCAACAAAGCAATCCTAACTAAAACATATAAGATTCACGTTTAGAATTAGCATGATGTTATTACATGCGTGCGGTTGAGCTCTTTAGTTAAATTTAAGTTGGTGATTAGTATCCTTAATGTAGCTTAGCTTCTTGTGTATTTGTTAATTGTCATGAATTAACTTGTGTACATTAGGTTAATTAATGTATTTAATCAAGACTTGAGTCTTAGCATGAAGAATGTAGAAAAACCAATTTATGTCATGGATTCCAAATCTTTATAATTAACTTGCATTAACAATGTAAGTAATATATAATGTTTCATACGATGCTTATAATGTTCATGTTCACATCATATAGTTAACTGGATTGACGCTAAGTAATTTGTATAAAAAGAGTGTTACAATCAATATTTATGTCAATAACAATGAGATGACCGACAATTAATAACAACAAGATGATGATGGATCATTATCGCATTTTAGATCTTTTATCTTAAACAAAACGTGTAGATGTCGGTTAACCTAAATATTCATTGTATAAATATACAAATGTACAATCGTAATTGAATGTATTTTACATCTCTAAGTCTTGTAACAATTTAACGTGACATGATATCGACTTATTTGTTTAATTAACAACATGTCATAACCACTTCCCAAAATGTAATGCTTCATATATCTTATCTAGGATGTTTTCTAATAACTATCCTTGCTATTTAGATCTTGTGTCATTCGCTCTCGCTTTCTAATTCGTGTATTTTGTATTAATTAGAGCTCAAATAACACGTATATAAATTATAATTAAATTTCAATGCATTGCGCGTGCGATTATATCTTTCACTCGGTTCACGTTGGCTAACCCACTCGTATTGATTTTGATCTGATCGTGTTCGCGTACTGTTGTCCGCTCGTTGACCAAGTTTGACCAGCTTTGACCGATGTTTTACCTAACCAAAACGTACCAAAATCATTTATAAGCACTAAAACAACATAGACTTTTACCTAAACGCAACCAACATCGCAAGGTACGTTACCAAACAACCTTGTCGCAGCACTTACCACCATTATCACCGCATGCAACCACAATCAAAGCCCTAGATTACCACTACTAGCCTTTTCCAACATCACCACCATCGGTTATAACTTTTACCATAATCGACACCACCACCGCAAGCACAACTTTCACCCGAAATCAACAACAACCATTGACACACTCACAGCCAAAAATCAACAACAGCCAACAACCGCAGCCAACAACTATCTCTTTGTAACCACCACTACTAACCGTCACAGCCAATACCATCACAGCTTACATCACTACCGTTATCGGGCATCAACATAACCTAATCCTATGGATCTAGTCTAGAACCCAACATGCAACCACAAGAACAACATCAAATGGCTGTAATTTACCTCAAACAGCAACACCCACTACAAACCACCATCAATCCTAACCTACAACAACCATCGCCAAACACCAACCATGGCTGCCATCACCACAACCAACAGCCCCTGCTGCTATCACCTTAACCAACATCGACCACATGCAGCCATCGCCACTGCCGTCCCAACCATCCCCAATCCCGCTGCCACAATCATCACCATCACAACCACTGTCTCGAGCCTCGATCTGGTACAGATCTACACATGCAGCCCAAAATCTTAACAATCTGCAGTTTGTAGTCCAAAAAAACAAAGGAAGAATGGAGCAGATCGGTTCTAGGGGACCTTACCGAGAGAAAAGCAGTGGGGCGGCCTAGCCCACCTTCGGCCGCCGTCGCCTGTGGTGTGGGAATCACCACGACAATACCACCACCATCGCGACCGCACACCACCATCATCACCATCGCGACCGCACACCACCATCATCACCATCGCGACAACCACAGCCTCCAACACCACCGTCGGCTTACCATCACCACCCTCGCAGTCACACCGCTGTCGCAGCCACAATCGACAACCACTATCATCGCCAATTGACATCATAGCCTCCCAACCATGAACCCTCGGCAACCATCACCTCGAAATCGACCTGCAACTGCCATTTTTGCCTTCGATTCGTGTCCCTATGTCGCGTTTTGGGAGAAATCAAGACCACCACCGTGATCGGGGAGTCGTGGGGGCTCGATGGAGGCGTGTCACACGCCGGCACTCGCCGGAGGCCGTCGCCAGAGGCCGGAGGTTTGGCCGGAGTTCGAAGGAGGGGGGAAAGGGGGAAACCGCGGTCATCCGCCTCTTTCTCTCTCTCTGACTTTGTTTTCTTTTTCTAAACCCTAAAGTGAGGATTATGTGGTTTATATACTAGGCTAAATGAAACGGGTTCGTAAACAGTTCGGTTCCTAACGCGTTCGAGACAATTTTTCACGTATCGTTATAACTTCGCTTCTCGCTAGTTTCCATTATAGAAAACGTCATAAATATTCCGAGATCAATAATTTTATCGTATTTAAAACATGCCAAATAATTAAACGAGTTTGTAGTTTATCGCTTATTTATCACGTTAAATGGTTTTATACGTTTTTATCGAATGAGTGATATTATGATCATTTTAGCATCGAATTGTATGCAATTAAGCATTAGAACGATATTTTGTTCGTTAACTTCCCATGTCAGTCACGTTAAAGCTTTATTTGTCGAATTCTCGGTTATACCAGATCGTAACCCGGTTCGCGTCACGGTCGCGTTTCGGAACGCAGTTATTCAGGACAACATACCATTCATCAAATTTAATATGTTATGATAGTAAACAATGATTAGATAAATATTTACGGAGTTACGAGACTCGGTCGTCGTAACAGACGTCAGTTAAATGCCGGTGAAAACCGGTTTTCGCGTTTCGCTTACGAATTTCTATTGATTATGCTTGATTGATGAAAAATCTTTCAACAAGCATTATTTATGATATTGTTAGAATTAACAAGGATTTAAATTGGATGACAAGCCATTATAAGGAATTCTGGTGGAATTCAGACGTTAGTACGCATTAAATTGCCGGATTTTACCCGGTATGGGTTCTGAATCCGTTTTCAGTTTGGATCTTTCCATAGTTGTTTAAAATCACATAAGAATTCTTTGTTTCATGGTTTCTCCTTCAATTAGTTCGTAAACGTGCATTTGGGCCTTAAATGGGCCTTGTTTATATGTTCGGGCCCTTATTGGGCTTATTGGGCCCAAAAGGCTAGTTTCGTTCTGCAAGATTTCCCTGGTAAGCCCAAATCAATCCGGACCTTTATTGGGTCCTATAATACATTAATCTTTTTAATTGGGCTAGATTTCAGAGGTGTTACAATATGGCCCCAACCAAAAAGGTGGAAAGGACACCTTTTGAGATATGGCATAGAAGAGTTCCATCCCTATCATACTTAAGGGTCTGGGGTTTTGAGATACTTCATTACCTTTACCGATGATTATAGTCGCTATGGGTATGTGTACATATTAAGGCACAAAGATAAAGTTTTTGAAATGTTCAAAATCTTCAAGAATGAAGTAGAAAATCAACTCAACAAGTCAATTAAAGTTCTCCGTACCGATAGAGGAGGTGAATACCTAAATGATGCTTTCAAGATCATCTTAGGAGTTGTGGGATTGTCTCACAACTCAATCCACCTAGAACACCACAACATAATGGTGTGTCTGAGAGGAGGGATCGAACCTTATTGGATATGGTTCGATCTATGATGGCTAGAAGCACATTGCCTCTATCATTTTGGGGTTTTGCTTTGCTCTCCGCGGCCCGTATTCTAAATATGGCCCTAACCAAAAAGGTGGAAAGGACTCCTTTTGATATATGGCATGGAAGAGTTCCATCCCTATCATACTTAAGGGTCTGGGGTTGTGAGGCTTATGTTAAGACTCCCACCCTAAACAAATTAGAAGTCCGATCCACCAAGTGTATCTTTGTTGGATATCCTAGAGATTCTATGGGATATTATTTATATGATCCACTGGTACAAAAGGTGTTTGTTGCCAGAAAGGGTGAGTTCTTAGAAGAAAAGTTCCTTATGGAAGGAGCTGGCAGTAGAACAGTGGATCTTGAAGAGGATCAAGAACCACAATCCGATGCATGCTTGGTAGAAACTAGCACTCAACATGAGGATGTTGAGGATGATCAAGGGGTTGATCAATACACACAAGACGTTCGCAGAAGTGGTAGAAATAGTAATCCACCTGAAAGATACAGATTTTTCATGGATAGATGCTATGTGGTAGATTCAGATGAACCAACCACATACCATGATGCAGTGTCCAATTTGGATTGTGACAAATGGCTTGAGGCCATGAACGTTGAGATACAATCCATGTATGACAATCAAGTTTGGGAACTTGTTGTACCACCTCTTAATTCCAAGGTAGTTGGAAGTAAGTGGGTTTTCAAGAAGAAAACCGATATGCATGGAAACTTGGATACTTATAAAGCTAGACTTGTAGCAAAGGATTTCACTCAAACTCAAGGGATTGACTATGATGAAACCTTCTCACCTGTTGTGATGCTAAAGTCTATAAGGATATTGTTCGCCATAGCTGCTCATTATGATTATGAGATCTGGCAAATGGATGTCAAAACCACTTTCCTAAATGGATATCTTGAGGAAGATGTCTATATGGTTCAGCCTAAAGGTTTTGTCGATCCAAAACATCCTAACAAAGTATGCAAGCTAAAGAAATCAATCTATGGATTGAAACAAGCATCGAGAAGTTGGAATCACCGTTTTGATGAAGAAGTAAAGAAATTTGGCTTCGTTGAAAACGCTGATGAGGCTTGTGTGTATAAGAAGGCTAGTGGGAGCACAATAACTTTCCTAGTATTGTATGTTGATGACATACTACTATTTGGAAATTACATTCCAACCTTGGAAGGTGTAAAAACCTGGCTTGGAAGTTGTTTTTCCATTAAGGATCTTGGTGAAGCCGTCTATATTCTGGGAATAAAGATCTATAGGGATAGATCAAGGCGGCTGATTGGTTTAAATCAAAGTGCATACATTGATAAAATCTTGAAAAGGTTCAAGATAGAGAACTCTAAGAAAGGTACCGTACCTATTCAAAGAGGAACGATATTGAGTACGACTCAATGTCCTAGCTCAAAGGATGAGCAAGATAAAATGAAGGCAATCCCATACGCATCTGCTATTGGATCCATCATGTATGCGATGATATGCACTCGACCGGACGTGCCATGCGCCTTAAGCATGACGAGCCGATACCAGCAGAATCCTGGAAACAGTCATTGGATGGTTGTTAAGAACATACTTAAGTACCTAAGGAGGACAAGAGATATATTCCTGATCTATGGATCTGGTGGTGAGGAAATCGTTGTAAAAGGTTACACATGCGAGTTTCCAAACCGATCGTGATGATTCACGATCATAATCGGGATACATTTTCATTCTGAATGGTGGAGCGGTCTCTTGGAAGAGCTCCAAACAGGATGTGGTGGCTCTATCAACTACAGAATCAGAATACGTTGCCGCCTCATTGGCAACTCAAGAAGCTGCATGGTTGAAGAAATTCATGCCGATCTAGGGGTTGTCCCTTCCATTCAAGACCCCGTAGAGATCTTTTGTGATAACAAGGGTGCAATTGCTCAAATCAAGGAACCTCGTGCTCATCAAAAGACTAGGCACATTAAGCGGAGATTCAACTACATACGAAATAAAGTTGAAAAGGGAAAGATATGTATTCGCAAAGTTCACACGGATTAAAACATTACGGATCCTCTCACGAAGCTCCTTCAAAAGGCAAAGCATGAAGGTCATACTTATGCCATGGGACTTCGATATTCTAGTGATTGGATTTGATCTGTAAATTTTGTATTTGGATATATGGAACTCTTTATTATATGAATAAAATTATTTGGTTATAATGCTTCAATTAATGTTTCAATTTAGCATGTTTAATCCATGAGTAAATTGTTTACTCTAAATGTCTGTAGTCGTTCATGCTTGTGGGAACATGTGTTAGGGTAAGATTATTATGAACTTGGATTGGTTGATATTCATAAGGATGAGTATAGAACAATAGGTTGCTACCAAGGTTTATTGATATTTGTGGGATACAAATATTGGACTAACCCGCATCTCAAATTTTACTACATGGAATCTTATTGATTGATCATAAGTAAATTTGAGTAAAGACGAATATCATTTGGTATCCACCGACCTGAGACACATATTGGGTTTTGATATTTACCAAGTATTATACCTTGAGCTAATTGTTCATTGTCCTGAAATAGTAGACAGTACATAAGGGTATGTTCAGGTATGACACGAGGTTTTTATGAGAAACGTATGTAGTCAAGATGGAATTTGTTCCTCTTATTCGTTGAGAGCAAGATGTCTAAGGCCTGATTAAGTTAAATCAACAAGGAATGATCATTCTGTGTCCTTGGATTTAACATGACATCTGTAACAAAAGGATAGATGATTAATTCACCTAAATCATTTCAAGTAGGGTACTTGAATGGGATGACATTATTGAATGGCCATAAGTCATGCGTATTAAGGGTAGTAAACCGTTGTTAGGCGGTATTTACTGCTTGCATCAATCTTCTATGAATCTTGGGCAAGTGGGAGATTGTAGGATTCTATATGCCCAAGACACGTAGAATATTAATGCGGTTTGTACGTTATGATCCAAGTCGGGTTATACCCAATAACAAGCTTAGCAAACACCAATTAAATATTTAATTGATGATATGATCATGCAATTAAATATTTACACCAATTTAGAAAATGGGTTTTCTAAATAAGTTGCATATGAGAGGGAACAACTTATTAGGATATTTTGTTAAATAATATTATTTGAAGTGTTATTTAAATTAGTTAGATGACACCAAATAATAATGAGAAATTATAACTTATAAGTTAAATGGTTAATTGTATAAGTTATATAACTAGTACATACAATAAAATGGTTAATTGTATGTCTAGTTACAAGACCATTTTTAATGTGTGTATGTGTCTTGTTTAAAGGGGGGAAACCCCTTTTGAACTTAAAATTCAGCCGGCCCCCCTATTTTATTATTGGACCAATTTGCTTTGATAGACACACATATTAACTTGTCTTGGATTCCCCTTCTCTCCATCCAATCTCATTACATGCAATAGACAAAAAAATCACCTCTCTTTTCTCTCTAATCCTTCGGCCAGGCAGCAGCAAAAAGAGAGTATTTGGAGTGATTTCTTGTGGTGCTCTTCCTAACAAGAAGGTGTTTAGAAAAGGGCTTAGGGTATACAAGCTTGAGGACATCTACACTTGAAGTCTTGGCCGATTTAAGCATCCAAAATCTTCTTTCTTTGGTCGTTTTTGCTGCTGAATAAGGTAGATATCACAGCTCATTGAAGCTGTGATTTTATGTAGTTTTACATATGTTCATAGCTTGCTTATTCACATAAATGATCCTTTGTTATATGGTTTTGTTTTACACATATATAAATCACCTAAACAACATGATTTTTCAGCTTTACAATCATGTTTTAAAGTAATTATTCCGCTGTGTTTTTAGTAAGTTTAAGAGGTTAAACTTTGATTTTGTGTTCTTACAAACCCATCAGAATGACGTTGCTGAACGTAAAAATAGAAGCTTGATTGAAACTACGAGGACGATGTTAGCAGATTCGAAGCTGCCAATTCAATTCTGGAATGAAGCAGTTGCTAATGCATGCTACACTCTCAATCGAGTTTTAGTGGTTAAACGTCATGGTAAAACTTGTTATGAGTTACTCCAAAAGTGTAAACCAAATTTGGAGTATCTGGAACCATTTGGAGCTCCTTGCATGTTGTTGAAGAAAACCCAAATAGGGAAGTTTAGTGAGAAGGCAGAGGAAGGCATCTTTCTTTGATACAATATACCAGACAAACGGATTTATAACAACTCTACTGGTCAAGTTGAAGTGTGGTGCAACGTTGATGTTCAAAGATACACCAGCCCCTTGCTGGAAAAGGTCCATCATTCTTCTTTGATTACAAAGAATTTTTCAAGACTTTCAATCTTCCTCCTGCTTATTCCGATGACGAGGTGGCTGCTCAGATCATGTATGACGTTCTGAATACTCCTAATTTAGACTCGAGCACTACTACTCCAATCGATGGTGCTTCTGGGGCTTCAGAGGAAAATCTAGATGTTAGTGATCACTCCTTAGATGATGAGGAGATTGGAAATGAAAATATGAGTAATGAGGAATCTGTAAGGCTATATGAAAGTACACCTGTAGATGACGGTGAATTGGCTGAAACCTCTGGGCAAATCACCAACCAGTCACAGATGAACCAGTGATTCCAAATCTGGAAAATGAAGTAGTCATGCCTACAACTCCAGTGACAAGGATCAGTGTGAATCATCCCCTAGACAACATCATAAGGGATTTCTCTCTGGGGTTCAGAAAAGAAATCAGCTATACCCAGCTGATTATGCAGTAGTGATGGAAAAGAGATAAATACATGATGGGGCATATAAGTGTTTTGTTTCTCAAGTCGAGCTGAAGTATGTTAGTGATGCCTTGAAAGATGAGGCATGGGTAAATGCGATGCAAGAAGAACTTCTACAATTTAGGAAGCTAGGTGTGTGGACACTAGTAGACAGACCCAAGGGTGCAAAAGTAATTAGCACAAAATGTGTTCTACGTTGCAAGAAAGATGACCAAGGGTGATTATCAGAAGCAAGGCACAGTTAGTAGTTCAAGGGTTTAGACAAGTCGAAGGTGTCGACTATAATAAGGTATTTGCACCAGTGTCTAGGATGGAAGAAATTAGGATCTTCCTATCCTACACATCCTACATGAAGATCAAGGTGTATCAATTGGATGTGAAGAGTGCATTTCTACATGGTCAAATCTGTGAGACAGTATACATCAGTCAGCCTGAAGGTTTCGAAGATCCTTATCATCGAGACAGAGTTTATAAATTGGACAAGGCTTTGTATGGGCTACATTAAGCCCCTCGAGCTTGGTATAAGAAGCTCTCCACACACCTGCTGAAACATGGGTTTCGAAGGGGAGTGATTGACTGCACGTTACTCATCAAAGAAAAGAATGGTGATTTACTGGTGTTTCAAATATATGTGGATGACATAATCTTCGGTTCTAAAATGAAGCATTATGTAAAGAATTTGAATATGTGATGAAAGCTGAATTTGAAATGAGTGCCATGGGAGAGATGAAGTTCTTTTTGGGATTGCAGGTGGATCAGACACCCACTGGAATCTTTCTACATCAGACCAAATATGTGGGGGACATTCTGAGTCGGTTTGATAAGGAAAATGTAACGATTGCTGGTACCCCTCTTGCCACGAACCACGATGTGGCAACCGATGAAAATGGGGATTTGGTAGATGCCACCATGTATCGTGGAATGATCGGATCTCTAATGTATCTCACAGCTTCTCGTCCTGATATCATGTACGCCATGTGTCTCTGTTCTAGATATCAGTCTAAGCCAAAAGAAAATCATCTAATTAGGGTGAAGCGGATCTTTCGTTATCTGAAGGGTACTCCAACACTCGGGTTGTGGTATCCTCCTGATGATGACTTTGAACTTACAGCGTATAGTGACTCAGACTATGGTAGATGTAAGATGAACTACAAGTCCACATCTCCAGGGTGTCAATTTTTTGGAAGGCGACTAGTCACCTGGCAATGTAAGAAGCAAACGTCTATTGCTCTGTCAACATGTGAAGCTGAATATGTTGCTGCTACAAGTTGCTGTTCTTTAATCATCTGGATTCAACAGTATATGCGGGACTATGATTTGCAATTTACTAACACTCCTATTTTTGTTGATAATTCTGCTGCCATTGCTGTAACTAAAAATCTGGTACAACATCCCAAAACCAAACACATCAGCATTAAATATCACTTCATACGTGATTGTTTTGAAAAGCATTTAACCGATGTAATTAAAATTAACACGGATTTTCAGCGTGCTGAACTCTATACAAAAGCTTTTGATAAACTGAGATTTTATTATCAATTAGAGGTTAATGGTGTCAAAAAGAAAGACGATGTGATTCCGAAGGAGTCGAGTTCATAGTCCGTCCGTATGTGTCTTAGTTTTAATTTTTCTGTCAAATTTATTTTATTTTCTTTTCTTTTCTATCTTAAAAGTTTCAAAAAACACAAAAAGATTTTATGTTTTAGAATTTTAGGGGGAGAATAGTTTCAGATTTAGAGGGGCGGGCAGGTAAGCTGAAAAGCAAAGACATCAAATGCGAGAAATTGATTCAGTACAGTGGAATATGATAGTACACAGGCATCGAATCGTTTGGGACACCAAAAGGATTTTCATTTTTGAAATATTATATTGAATGTTACAAAAAATTATAAGCCTGAGAATTCAAAGCCTAATAAGTTGAAAAATAATAGTAAGCTAGTCTGTTACTGTGGTTCCATGGAGAAAGTAGATCTAGGGGTTGCATGTCCATTATATGATGTATCGGTAGATTCAGCACAATAGACAAGTAGACATCATTGGTGAATCATGTAAATTAAATCAATCAACATGTTATGTGTTCCCATCTTATTCCTGGTCTGCACAATCAATAAATTTCCAATAAGGGGTGAGGAGCAAAAAGAAAGCCACAAATGTGTGTAAATGACCAAAAACATGAGCAAGGCATATGACAATTGTCATTAAGCTAATCAAGTGAAACGTAATCAAGTAAATGACAAATGTCGTTGATGTGTTAAATGTATTATAAAATTGCTCTAACAAGAAGATAGGAAGTGTGCCTCTCTGCTGTGCGATGGCACTGACCTGAGGATAAGCATAACCTATATATTCTAAGAATTCATTGTTGTTTGCGCCTCTCTGCTGTGCGATGGCACTGACCCGAGGCTTGGCATCTCCTTGAAAGCTCTTAGAATAGTCTCTTCTTGACAAAAACCCATAGACTGCTCAAATATCTCCTGAGGAAGGTTGATTACCATATAAGCGTAGGATCCACAAATACTTGTTGAACTAATACACCTAAATAATCACCAATGTGTGTCAAAAATCTATGTATGGATTTGAGTGGACAAATATACTGACAATCATTGTGGCTGCATCTCTCGATGTTCAAAATCAATGTGTGCTATACAACAGCTCTAGCATGATTTCCCGTTAGTGCTTTTGACTCTTAGATGAATGAGATTCTGTGAATCGAATATACAATGTTCTCTGTTATTGATATAAATACAAAAGATCCCAAATGATTGTGTTTATGCCTGTCTGATTCCATATGAATCTTTCTAAAAATGATGTTAATGTTTGAAGCTATTCTGCTCAGGGGGAGAATGACGGGTTTGCTAGAACACAAAATCCATGTTCAACCATTTAAACTTTCAGAAAACGCAACGGATATGTAGCTTTTAAAACCGATTTTAAAGGCTGAAAATTTCATGTTCTTAGTGATGTTTTAAGATGGAAAACAAACCCAAATCAAAAGGATCATTATATGTGAACAATCAAGCTATGAACAATATGTTAATGAACATAAAATCACAGCTACATAGAGCTGTGAACAACTACCTTTCTGCAGCAAAAAAAATGACTAAGGAAAGGTTGAATGATACTCCAAAATGACCAAGACTTCAAGTAAGAAATCCTCAAGTGTTTATACCACAAGCCTTGAAGCAAAAACCCTTCTTGTTAGGGAGAAATAACACCAAAGTCAGCTCCAAAAACCCTCTTTTCTGGGCTGTTGTTTCCGTAAACAAGAGAGAAGAGTAGAGAGTGTTTTTTTCAAGTTTGCATGTCTTAGGATGGAGAGAAAGAAAGAGTGTGTGTCTAGTTAATGTTGTGTAATGTGCAAGACATAAAGGGTCCAATAAAAAACAAGGGAGGGGGCGGCCAAAATGGATTCAAAAGGAGTTTCCCTCCTTGCAATTTTTAACACACAACTCTTTTAACTAGTCATATATCACATAATAAAAGGTCATCATCTAGACTTGTTTTATAAATGTGACATATATGTTCTTTAATTAAACAATTTAATTAAAGTACACTCATATGTTATTAGTGTTATTTAAACCCCTTTTAAATGACAAGAATAACAATAAACTCATCAACAAATTATCCTTATAATTTGTTCCATCTCATATGCAATTTATTTAGAAAACCCATTTTCTAAATTTGGTGTAAATATTTAATTGTATGATCATATCATCAATTAAATATCAATTGGTGTTTGCTAAGCTTGTTATTGGGTATAACCCGACTTGGATCATAACGTACTAACCGCATCAATATTCTACGTGTCTTGGGCACATAGAATGATCATTCCTTATTGATTTAACTTAATCAGGCCTTAGACATCTAACTCTCAACGAATAAGAGGAACAAATTCCATCTTGACTACATACGTTTCTCACAAACACCTCGTGTTATATCTGAACATACCCTTATGTATTGTCTACTATTTCAGGACAGTGAAGAATTAGCTCAAGGTATAATACTTGGTGAATATCAAAACCCAATATGTATCTCAGGTCGGAGGATACCAAATGATATTCGCCTTTACTCAAATTTACTTATGATCAATCAATAAGATTCCATGTAGTAAAATTTGAGATGTGGGTTAGTCCAATATTTGTATCCCACAAATATCTATGAACCTTGGTAGCAACCCATTGCTCTATATTCATCCTTATGAATATCAACCAATCCAAGTTCACAATAACCTTACCTTCATACTTGTTCCCACAAGTCTGAATGACTACGGACATTTAGAGTAAACATTTTACTCATGGATTAAACATGCTAAATTGGAACATTAATTGAAACGTTATAACCAAATAATTTTATTCAAATAATAAAGAGTTCCACATATCCAAATACAAAATTCACAGATCAAATCCAATCACTAGAATATCAAAGTCCCATGGCACAAGTATGACCTTCATGCTTTGCCTTTTCAAGGAGCTTCGTGAGAGGATCCGCATTGTTTTCATCCGTGTGAAATTTTGCGAATACATATCTTTCCCTTTTCAACTTTATCTCGTTTGTAGTTGAATCACCGCTCAATGTGCCTAGTCTTTTGATGAGCACGGGGTTCCTTGATTTGAGCAATCGCACCCTCGTTATCACAAAAGATCTCTAGGGGGTCCTGAATGGTAGGGACAACCCTAGATCGGCAATGAATTTCTTCAACCATGTAGCTTCTTGAGCTGCCAATGAGGCAGCGACGTATTTTGATTCTGTAGTTGATAGAGCCACCACATCCTGCTTGGAGCTCTTCCAAGAGACCGCTCCTCCATTTAGAGTGAAAATGTATCCCGATTATGACCATGAATCATCACGATCAGTTTGGAAACTCACATCCGTGTAACCTTTTACAACGAGTTCCTCATCACCATATCCATAGATTAGGAACATATCTCTTGCCCTCCTTAGGTACTTGAGTATGTTCTTAACAGCCATCCAATGACCATTTCCAGGATTTTGCTGGTATCGGCTTGTCATGCTTAAGGCACATGACACGTCCGGTCGAGTGCATATCATTGCATACATGATGGATCCAATAGCAGATGCGTATGGGATTGCCTTCATTTTATCTTGCTCATCCTTTGAGCTTGGACATTGAGTCGTACTCAATATCGTTCCTCTTTGAATGGGTACGGTACCTTTCATAGAGTTTTCCATCTTGAACCTTTTCAAGATCTTATCAAGGTATGCACTTTGATTCAAACCAATCAACCGCCTTGATCCATCCCTATAGATCTTTATTCCCAGAATATAGGCGGCTTCACCAAGATCCTTAATGGAAAAGCAACTTCCAACCCAGGTTTTTACACCTTCCAAGGTTGGAATGTCATTTCCAAATAGTGGTCATCAACATACAATACTAGGAAAGTTATTATGCTCCCACTATCCTTCTTATACACACAAGCCTCATCAGCGTTTTTGATGAAGCCAAATTTCTTTACTTTCTCATCAAAACGGTGATTCCAGCTTCTAGATGCTTGTTTTAATCCATAGATTGATTTCTTTAACTTGCATACTTTATTAGGATGTTTTGGATCGACAAAACCTTCAGGCTAAACCATATAGACATCTTCCTCAAGATATCAATTTAGGAAAGCGGTTTTGACATCCATTTGCCAAATCTCATAATCATAATGAGCATCTATGGCAAACAATATCCTTATATACTTTAGCATCGCAACAGGTGAGAAGGTTTCATCATAATCAACCCCTTGAGTTTGAGTGAAACCCTTTGCTACAAGTCTAGCTTTATAAGTATCCAAGTTTCCATGCATATCGGTTTTCTTCTTGAAAACCCACTTACTTCCAACTACCTTGGAATTAAGAGGTGGCACAACAAGTTCCCAAACTTGGTTGTCATACATGGATTGCATCTCAACGTTCATGGCTTCTAGCCATTTGTCACAATCCGAATTGGACATTGCATTATGGTATTTGGTCGGTTCATCTGAATCTACCACATAGCATCCACCCATGAAAAATCCATATCTTTCAGGTGGATTACTAGTTCTACCACTTCTGCGAACATCTTGTGTGTATTGATCAACCCCTTGATCATCCTCAACATCCTCATGTTGAGTGCTAGTTTCAACCAAACGTGCATCGGGTTGTGGTTCTTGATCCTCTTCAAGATCCACTGTTCTACTGCCAGCTCCTTCCATAAGGAACTTTGCTTCTAAGAACTCACCCTTTCTGGCAACAAACACATTTTGTTCCAGTGGATCATAGAAATAATATCTCATAGAATCTCTAGGATATCCAACAAAGATACACTTGGTGGATCGGACTTCCAATTTGTTTGGGGTGGGATTCTTAACATAAGCCTCACATCCCCAAACCCTTAAGTATGATAGGGATGGAACTCTTCCATGCCATATCTCAAAAGGTGTCCTTTCCACCTTTTTGGTTGGGGCCATATTTAGAATACGGGCCGCGGAGAGCAAAGCGAAACCCCAAAATGATAGAGGTAATGTGCTTCTAGCCATCATAGATTGGACCATATCCAATAAGGTTCGATTCATCCTCTCAGACACACCATTATGTTATGGTGTTCCAGGTGGAGTGAGTTGTGAGACAATCTGTATTCACCTCCTCTATCGGTACGGAGAATTTTAATTGACTTATTGAGTTGATTTTCTACTTCATTCTTGAAGATTTTGAACGTTTCAAAAGCTTCATCTTTGTGCCTTAATAAGTACACATACCCATAGCGACTATAATCGTCGGTAAAGGTAATGAAGTATCTTTCACCATTCCTAGTCATTGGCTTAAAAGGACCACATACATCCGAATGTATGATTCCTAATAAATCTTTTGCCCTTTCGTTAGTTCCACTAAAGGGTGCCTTAGTCATTTTTCCTTGTAAACAAGATTCACATACGTCAAATAAATCACATTCATTTGTTTTTAAAAGACCATTCTTTTGAAGTGTTTGTATACGTTTCTTGTTTATATGACCAAGATGACAATGCCAAAGATAGGTATCACTCAAATCCAACTTGAGTTTCTTGGTGTTAGTTTGGTACAATGAACTATTTAAAGTATTTTCATGAACCAATTCATAATTACCATTAATGGGAATAGCTTTAAAATAGAACATATATTTTAAAGAAACATGAATATCATTTTCAACAAAAGATAATACATAATCATAATGTCTTAATTGGGATACAGAAATAATGTTCCTAGTCAAACTAGGAGCATACAAAACATTCTTCAAAATTACATCCAAGCCACTTGGAAGTTTTAGGATGTAGTCCCCACGGGCTTCAACTATGACTTTTGTTCCATTGCCCATGAAGAGGCTAACATCCCCTTGATTGAAGTCCCTACTTCTTGTGAACCCCTGCAACAAATTGCAAATAAGAGTTCCACATCCGGTATCCAATACCAATGTGTTAGAAGATGTAACATTAAGATCAATATGAATCATGTATATTGTACCTGAGGTCTGCCCGGCATCCCTCTTTGCTTTCAACTCTTGGAGATGGACAGGACAATTACTTGCCCAATGTCCTATCTCCCCACACTTGAAGCATGGGTCATTAGTAGCAACCTTTTATTTCTTCTCTTGTGGTTTGGGTGGTACCCTTACCACCCCTTTCCCTTTTCCCCAAACGGGTCCCTTACCCTTGGCATCCTTTGCCTTTGGTGCGGGATGAGTCCTTTTGTTGTTCCCACCTTCATTGATGGTGAGAACAGGTAAAACCCTTTTACCCATGGCCGCCTCGGCCGTTTTGAGCATTGAGTGAAGCTCACCAATGCTTTTGTCCCATGCATTCATGTTGTAGTTCAACACGAATGTCTCGAACTTCTTGGTTAGGCCATTTAGGATCAAATCCGTGGCCAATTCCTTCGAGACGGGACAATTTAGCCTCTCGAGGCGGTCAATATGACTTTTCATCTTAAGTACATAAGATGAAACAGATTGGTTGTCGTCCATACGACATGCATGGAGTGCTCGAACCGTTTCGAAGCGCTCAACCCTTGCTTGCTGTTGGAACGTTTCCTTCAGTTGGGTTATCATGTCGTAAGCTCCGTGATGTTCATACTCCTTTTGGAGATCTGGAGTCATGCTCGCTAGCATGAGACAAGACACTTGGACGGAGTCCTCAGTGTATTTCAGCCAATCGTTATAGGCCTCCTCATCATCCTCGGTAGGTTGATCGGGGATAGAGTCGTCTAAAACATATAATCTTCTCTCTTGCTTGAGAACGATTCTCAAGTTTCGATACCAATCAATAAAGTTGTTATGATTTAGACGTTCCTGTTGGAGGATCACTCGTAATGATTGGTTGGACGCGGATGAGTTATCGTGATTTTCATTATTGGTGACCATCTACAAAATTTAACAAAGATCTATTTTAGTATTTTCGATATTGCTATTTTTAATAATTAATGCCTTTTAAGGTCATTTTTATATTAAAATCTAGAACCCAACATTACATTTAAATTGTGGTTAGGTGACCTTTATCCCACGATTTAAATTAATAAGGTGGTCAACGATTGACGGTTCCAACCATCTGCAACTTCTAGAGGTATGGGATCGACTTTAAACATCATATGTAAAGTCGGCATGTTAATCCCATCAACACCATTTGGAAATCATATTGTAGGTGATCCATTTAACATGGTTTGCAAATCAAGACATCCTACTTACACACACGTGTGAGTTTGCCAAAATGAGTGGTTAGGTGACCTTTATCCCACAAATTTTGCATTCTCACCTTAAGTCATAAGTTCCCTCAAAATGGTTAGGTGACCTTTATCCTACTAAGAGTTCCCAAGTGACTTAAGTGTTGTGTAAAAGGACGGTGTTGATCTTGTTTTTCAAATGTTTAGAGATTTCATAATTCTAGTTTAGAAAACTCTATGTACTTGTATTTGCACGCTTTCAAATACAAGGTTCCCTATGGTCCTTTGATTAAAACCTATTTTAATCTTTAAAATCATTAAATCATTTTAATTACCTTTTATTAACTTTTAATGATTAAGAACCATCATTTTTAGCTTGCTAAGTTGGTTAATTAGTTTGTAACGCATGTCAAAATATCAACCATACATTCAAACAACAAACATTCAATCAAGCATAAACATTAACAACATATGTGCATAACCATAGCCCTTATGTTGACAACAATTGTTTGCCATCACAAGTGTTGTCTTTTGGTCTTTTCTAAGGTTACAACAAGAGAACACATAGAAAGCTTCCAAAAGCCTCCCACTTGAAACCGCATCCAAAATGCTCCATGTTTCTTTTGTGTCTTCCTTTGTGCTTCCAAGGCATATGTCTTCATATTACAATATATAAAGTCCTAATACATGATATCTAGTAAAATGAAAAATACACCTAATCTATTTATTACAACCAATAATAAATAAATTACACCTTTTATACAAAGCACAAATAAAATAATATACAACCCATTGAATAAGCCAAAACAACCAATGCATTCATCCAAAAAACACAAGGCCAAATGCTAGGTTATGCACATAAACAACCAATGATCATATCATCCAAAAGTATAATGAAAACCCCACTTAAAACCACGAAATTTCAGCCAACATAAACTGAAATTTCGGGTTTTATTTTGTCCAAACAAAACAAACAATAAACATGTATATCTTTCAAAGTTTAATCATAAGCATGTGTGATATGACTTTGAAAGATTGGGGTTTCATATCATATGAACTTAGCAGCCCAAAATCAGCCTATACTAAGTTTATTATCATCCTTTAAAACCAATTTTATGGACAAAACAAGCAAGTCATCCACATAACCGGCTCTTGATGCCATTGACGGGTTTGCTAGAACACAAAATCCATGTTTAACCATTTAAACTTTCAGAAAACGCAGCGGATATGTAGCTTTTAAAACCGATTTTAAAGGCTGAAAATTTCATGTTCTTAGTGATGTTTTAAGATGGAAAACAAACCCAAATCAAAAGGATCGTTATATGTGAACAATCAAGCTATGAACAATATGTTAATGAGCATAAAATCACAGCTACATAGAGCTGTGAACAACTACCTTTCTGCAGCAAAAAAACGACTAAGGAAAGTTTGAATGATGCTCCAAAACGACCAAGACTTCAAGTAAGAAATCCCCAAGTGTTTATACCCCAAGCCTTGAAGCAAAAACCCTTCTTGTTAGGGAGAAATAACACCAAAGTCAGCTCCAAAAACCCTCTTTTCTGGGCTGTTGTTTCCGTAAACAAGAGAGAAGAGTAGAGAGTGTTTTTTTCAAGTTTGCATGTCTTGGGATGGAGAGAAAGAAAGAGTGTGTGTCTAGTTAATGTTGTGTAATGTCCAAGACATAAGGGGTCCAATAAAAAACAAGGGAGGGGGCGTCCAAAATGGATTCAAAAGGAGTTTCCCTCCTTGCAATTTTTAACACACAACTCTTTTAACTAGTCATATATCACATAATAAAAGGTCATCATCTAGACTTGTTTTATAAATGTGACATATATGTTCTTTAATTAAACAATTTAATTAAAGTACACTCATATGTTATTAGTGTTATTTAAACCCCTTTTAAATGACAAGAATAACAATAAACTCATCAACAAATTATCCTTATAATTTGTTCCATCTCATATGCAATTTATTTAGAAAACCCTTTTTCTAAATTTGGTGTAAGTATTTAATTGTATGATCGTATCATCAATTAAATATCAATTGGTGTTTGCTAAGCTTGTTATTGGGTATAACCCGACATGGATCATAACGTACTAACCGCATCAATATTCTACGTGTCTTGGGCACGTAGAATCCTACAGAGAAATCTTTTAAGTAACGTTAAAATGCTTTCAACCCTCCTCTAAATGAAAAATACAAAAATATGTCTTATTTCAGTTCTAGTTCAAGTTTTCCTGCATTACTTACGTTAGTAATGTGTCAGTGTCAGACTATGTAACAAGACTAAACTCTGTGAATGTCACACAATAAACTGAACGTTAAAAAGCTTGTTTCTGAAAGATAAAAGGATCACGTCTGAGGTGATCAACGGTTTTCATTTAAAAGGATCACGTCTGAGGTGATCAAATGGTTTTCATTTAAAAGGATCACGTCTGAGGTGATCAAATGGTTTTCAGTTAAAAGGATCATGTCTGAGATGATCAATGGTCATAATGTCATTTATCAAAGATAAGTATGTGAAATAGTAGGCCAAACGAAGTCAAATTCACAAGTATGGCCCAATCACATGACTGGACCATAAGTATGGCCCAATTGCACGATTGGACCATAAGTATGGGCCAATCGCACGACTGGACTATGAGTATGGCCCAATCGCATGATTGAACCATAAGTGTGGGCCAATCACACGACTGGACCACAAGTACGGCTTAATCGCACGACTGGACCATGAGGATGGATGACTCGCACGAATGGCAACCTCAGTATGAACCAATCGTATGATTGGTTGAATGCATATAGGTTAGTCGTACGACCGAACTTCAGTCGCATGTATGAACCATGCGAATGGATTCAGTCGTACAACTGAAACTCACAACAGTATAAAAAGGAGGTTCAGTTGGTCATAACCCTACACATACTTTCAAACTCACTCAAAATAGTCGACTACCTAAGGACCCCTTTTTGAATTTTCCCTGTGAACTCACTTGATTTCTCTATTGCTAACTGTTCCACGTTCGTCTACAGGTACAAACAAGATGAAATCATGGCACATTGGTACCTTAAATCAATCAAAATGTCTGAATGAAATAAAAACATTAAACCAAACTGAATAACTCTAAATTGGACCTTTAAATGAACTTAAAAGTGAAATTGAAAGATAACTGGTATTATAACAAGTCTTGGCGCTTCTAATGACTGAAATCTTGATATGAATATGGCTGATTTGAAGAACATTCAAATTTTCGGACTCGCACGGTATGTATGCGACTGGACATACTGATGAACTTCAATCACAGGATTGCACTATACACATGATTGAATCAATCGGTGATCCAGTCGCATGACTGGCTTAATCGCATGTCATGGCACACGACTAAGCTCAGTCGGATCCTCAATCATACGACTGAGTTCAGTCATATGGTCCAATCGTAAGATTGAACCAGTAAGATATGACCTATTCAAATTCAAATGTTCATCCTTCTGAAATGGCTGATAGGTGGACTATGAGTACTAAGCATAATATTTGCGCTACCCCAACACTACCTCAAGGAATGCCATTGAGTTCGTAGGGATTATAAAGTTCCTAAATGATCTAGGATCTATCGAGCTATCTCTACTCCCTGCACACCATACCGTTCTCTACAGTAGGCATTCTGGGAGAATGCAGTAGTGGACAGATCAGTTGCGCCTTACAGGATTCGGAGCTCCATCTTTGGCCAGGATATAGATATAGGTGAAGATGATTTGAGGAGAGTGTTAGATCTGGGAGATGACATGGATTATCCAAACAAGCTACATCCTATGACAGTTAGGGGTTGTTTTCTGCGGATTAAGTACGCCGGTGACATCAATACCGGTGTGCTTAATAAGAGTAACATGTGGCCTCCCTTCAAGTACGTGGCACATGTGATACTTAAGTGCATTGCTTCTAGACGCGGTGGTTTTGATGAGATGAGCAATCAGATACAGAACGCATTCATTGCGTTAGTACTGGACCACCCATTCAGTTTCTCCAAGATGTTCTTCAATTATATGAGGGAGAACATAGAGGCCAAGGGAAAGGAAGGCTTCTGCATGTATCCCCGGTTTCTCCAGATGATCATCAATGATAATCTACCCAACCTGCCTAAGCACAAAGACGATAAGGTGTCTTGGAGGTGATGGATGACACGACACTGGATAGGATGAAAGCGTATAGGGGAAAGCAAACGAAGCCCCCGGTGAGAAGGTTGTTTGGCCATCTGGCCAGTGCTGACAATGTAGCACCAGTAAGGAAGAAATGGCGCCATAATGATAGTGATTCTAATGTTGAGCACGTTCTGATTCCAGATGATGAGGACGATGATGATGATGATGACCAGGATGAGGGTCAAGGAGGTGGAGATGAGGCCGCAAGTCAATCCAGAGCTGCTGATACATCTAGTGTCCAACCACCTTCTCATCATGGTGGTTCATCAGCTGTTGGTGGATCTGAGCAAGCTGCCATCCACCAGGACTTCCTGATCACTAAGGATATCAGGAACTTCGACTTAGATGAGGAAGAAGATGACTCTGATGAGGAACCACTTGTCAGATAGGTTGGTAGCAAGTGGGTTGCTACAGATAAAGGGAATAAGGTAGTTGGTGTTCGCCAAGCTAGTTCAAAGGGTGTTGATACTGAGGAGACTGATCCATCCTACACACCCGAACAGCCAATCAGCACAGGAAAAGCACCTGTTGCTATGGGGTCAAGGAGGAAGAGGATGGCCCAACCCTATGGGAAGAAGGGGAAACGCTAAAGGATTATCTTGATGAGTTCTTCAACTGCCACTACCACCATCACAGCCACTACCACCGACATACCCACCACCTCACTTACACCCACATCTTCCTCACCCTCAATACCCAAAACCACACCTCCACAAACCATTCCTATGCCCACACCCGTTTACACCATATCTACAACCACCCCAACCATCTCCTAAGCCAGAACATCCACCCATATTCCACCTTTCCAGAGCAC
The DNA here is from genome assembly GCA_024085815.1 of Flaveria linearis. Lineage (NCBI taxonomy): Eukaryota > Viridiplantae > Streptophyta > Magnoliopsida > Asterales > Asteraceae > Flaveria > Flaveria linearis. Next base: position 37,079,738 of record CM044009.1, on the reverse strand, counting down.
TACTCTACCCACTGTTGGGTTAGAGGAACAACTTGCAAGCCTTAACAGGTTAGTTCTCAAGCTGTTAGCTATTGATGATCTTTGGGCCAACCAAATTAGCCAACTAATGGCAGCGAATGCAGCATAGGGCCAGTAAATCGTCAAGCTAACTGAGAAGAACGAAGCCCATGAGCGGGCTTTAGTTCGAGCTCACAAGGCCCTTCAAGCTCAGAATGAGCTAGTGCTGGCTTCCACCAAGAAGATAGAGGGTCTTGACAAGAAGAACAAGAAGATCATGTTGAGGCTGAAGGGAAAAAGAGAGGATCCCTTAAAGATTAAAGGAGATGGAGGTGATGGTGATGATGATGATGATTCTAGTGATATTGAATCAGATGATGAGGATGATGTGGAAGAGTCGGATAAGACTGGAGAGAAGAAGAAGAAAGATGATGATGAGGTTGACGAACCTAAAGGTGATGTGAATGCGTCAGCCTCAAATCAATCTGCGAAGGAGAGACGTACAAAGAAATTCCAGGATTAGGGAACTTCTTCCTCAGCTCCTCAAGCTAATGAGCCTCAAGATCAAGATCAAAGTAATGATTAAGAATGTTTATGTAATTTGAAATCTTTTGTAATTGAACATTGTATTACATTAATGTAAATGATGATAATTTATGTTTAATGCCTTGATGATTCATTAATGTATGCTTTGTGGATTATTCTATCAAACAGATAAAACTCAACATGTCGATGAATTTGATGTTGCTCCCCTTCAGCAAATCAAGCCTCAGCTCACTATGATTCTTGATTTGCAAGGGATTGTCAGAAGATCTGTCAGTTACACACCAGAAGAGGGAGAGATCATTCACGATTTATCAGACGAACAGCTCACAGAGATGCTCAGACTGAACCCTGATGAAATTGTTAGAGATGCTCCAGAAGTTGATGTTATTAGTGATGAGGAGCTACAAGGATTTGATGACATAGAGATAGAGGATGTCACGTCAGATCACTATCCTCAGTACACAGATATTGACGGAGATGTTATACCAGACTTGGGTGAGACCTTTGTCAGTGAGGGATTTGATAAGATTGATGAGAAAGTAACAGAGAAAGAGGTGGCAGAAGATAAAGCTCAAGCTGATGATGCTGATGTGGCACAAAGGAAGGCTGAATGGGCTGCATGTTTAGCTGAGATGAAAACTCAGAGAGAGCGTCCAAAGAAGAATGCATACACCAAGTTGTATAAGGTTAAAAGACATCAGAAAGTGTTAGGAAAATTATCAGCTAGGCAATATTTTGAGGGTTTAAAAGTTTATGCTGTCAAAAGGGAGAAAGGGATTGAGTATTACAGACATCCACACGATCTGAAAACCCTCCCAAGCTTTGAGCTGAACAGACTTGCGTGCCTAAACCTGCTGTATGTAAACCCAGGAAAGATGTTGGGTTGGTTTGAAAAGGCACTAAAGAAAGAGTACCACACGAGATGGGTCAACTTCAAACCTCAACAACCGAGGAGGTTCATTCACAAAACGGAAGTTGACTCAATCTCTGGAAGATAGAAGGTGGTGTTGAAGTGGAGACCTCCAAGGATAATGTCAAACATTCCGTTGAGGGAAATGCCACAGGACATCACACCTCATTTTAAGTGGTGGTACTATGATTGGAGGACGGGCGAAGCGGTTATTATGCTTAACCGAGATGATAAAATTGATACGATCAGGGTATTTGACCCAATGTGGCTTACTAACTTTTCGGCGGACGATGTTTATACTTTATACAAGTGGCAACTATTCTATGATACACAAGATATTATACAAGCTCTCCAGTTCCAGCACGTTATAAGACTCTGTTTTGCATTCGAGATTCATGCTGGAGTCACTAAAATAGGAGAAGTACAAGAAGTTTGAAGAGCATCTGAAGAGTGTTACACATGTCCAATGGGAAGTTTGTTGATACACGATGTCCCTAGTTTATTGTACTTAAACGTTTATGTCTTTCATTTCTTACACATGTGTAATGCAAGAACCTTATTGTAATGCGATATATATGTTTGGATGTTTATTTACCGTTAATTATATCTTATTCTTATAACATTTATTATTACACGCACGATGAACTTTATATATAGGTTTGGGGTTGTTGTGCATAGTTCTGAGTCAACAATGATTCAGAAGTGTGTTGGACTTAGTCTTGTGGTTATTTATGCTAATGGACCATGCTCATGGACCAGACGCACGAATGGATCATGCTTATGGACCAGTCGCACGACTGAACCAGGTGACTGGATCAGTCGCACGACTAAGCCATGAGCTGGCTCATTCGCACGACTGAACCATTCGTAGAGTTCAGTCGTGCGTATGAATCAATCGCATGAAAATAATTATCATGAAATCAAACTAAACAACCACAAAGGGAACATTGTATCTACTTTCAACTATAAGCCAAAACCGAACACCAAAATAAACAAATCACCTTTAAAATCTGTCCATTCGTCCATAAAATGCATCCATAACACTCCGAAAACAACTTCAAACACTTTGCTTACAAATCTATTAAATTCAATCCAAATGATGAATATCGATCCATGAAATCCTTTATTAAGCACTAGACCATGAATACGAGTTGTAAAGGATCAAAAAATTGCTCGTATTTACTCAATAAGAAGCGAGAATCAAATAATAGTTACAGAATGAAAGTAATCACACGTCAAACACGAAACGTAATGTGAGATTGATTTAAATGAAGTCAAATTAAGGTAGCAACCAAGAAGATAAGATTTCTTTTTATTTCAGTCGTAATTGGGCGATTATAGATTTGTGCATCAGAATATTCGTGAAAGCTTAATAAAATATATGAGAATGCAACTAGTTATAAAAAAACATTAAACAATAACTGTTCTCGCATGGATAGTATTTGCTACCCATAACACCCTTTCATACTATGCCATTTAGATTCTAAAGATTTCTAAACACCCTCTTACACTAATCTAATCAAATTCGATTATAATGATTATGAAATCAAACAAAATAACCACAAAGTGAACATACTATCTACTTTCAAATATAAACCAAAAAGAAACATGAAAATAAACAAATCACCTTTAAAATCGATCCATTCGTCTTACAAATCATGTTCAACCACTTCTGGTTACAAATCTATTAAATTCAATCCAAATGATGAATCTCGATCCACGAAATTTTTTATTAAGCACTAGACCATGGATACGAGTTGTAAAGGATCAAAAAACCACTTGTATTCACTCAATAAAAAGCGAGAATCAAATAATAGTTACGGAATAAAAGTAATCACATGTCAAACATGAAACTTAATGTGCGATTGATTTAAAAAAAGTCAAATCAAGGTAACACGACCCAAAGATAAGATTTTTTTTTTTTCAGTCGTAACTGGGCGATCAAAAATATTCGTGAAAGCTTAATAAAATACATGTGAACGGAACTAGTTATATAATAACATTAAACAATAATAGTTTTCGCATGGATAGTATTTGATGCCCGTAGCAAACTTTTATACTATGACATTTTGATTCTCAAGCCTTCTAAATACCCTCCTAAACTAATCCAATCAAATTCGATTATAATGATCACGAAATCAAACTAAACAACCACAAAGGGAACATAGTATCTACTTTCAAATATAAATCAAAACCGAACATGAAAATAAAGAAATCACATTTAAAATCTATCCATTTGTCCACAAAATGCATCCAAAATACTCCACAACCATCTTCAAACACTTTTGCTTACAAATCTACTAAATTCAATCCAAATAATGAATCTCGATCCATGAAATCATTTATTAAGCACTAGACCATGGATACGAGTTGTAAAAGATCAAAAAACCACTCGTGTTCACTTAATAAGAAGCGAGAATCAAATAATAGATACGGAATGAAAGTAATTACATGTCAAACATGAAACTTAACAAGACCAAGAAGATAAGATTTCTTTTTATTTCAATCGTAATTGGGTGATTATAGATTTGTGCATCAAAATATTCGTGAAAGCTTAATAAATACATGAGAACGGAACTAGTTATACAAAAACACTACACAGCAATAGTTGTCGCATGCATAGTATTTCCTACCCGTAACAACTTTTCATACTATGCCATTTTGATTCTCAAGCCTTCTAAACACCCTCATAAACTAAGCCAATCAAATTCAATTATAATGATGATGAAATCAAGTTAAACAACCACAAATGGAACATAGTATCTACTTTCAAATATAAACCCAGACCGAACATGAAAATAAACAAATCACATTTAAAATTGATCCATTCGTCCACAAAATGCATCCATAACACGCGACAACCATCTTCAAACACTTTTGCTTACAAATCTACTAAATTCAATCCAAATGATGAATCTAGATCCAAGAAATCCTTTATTAAGCACTAGACCATGGATACGAGTTATAAAGGATGTAAAAACCACTCGTATTCACTCAAAAGAAGCGAGAATCAAATTATAGTTACGGAATGAAAGTAATCGCACGTCAAACATGAAACTTAATGTGTGATTGATTTAAGAGAAGTCAAATCAAGGTAACATGACCAACAAGATAAGATTTCTTTTTGTTTCAGTCATAATTGGGCGATTATAGATTTGTGCATCAAAATATTCGTGAAAGCTTTATAAAATACATGAGAACGTGTAACACCCGAAAACTTGTCAAAAATAATTAGAAAGGAAAAGTATCAAATAGAAAATAAAAAGAGATCAAAAGTCAAAGGGGGTGTTGTGTAAATAGTACACAAAGGACAAAAGCTCACCATTTAAAGCATGGCCGCCCATGCTTGCTTACAACTGCTACTTTTTTGGCTGAAAGAAGAAAGAAAGAAGAACAGAAGTTCTCTCTCAGTTTCAAGAAGAAGAAGAAGTGGTTTTCGATCTAGGTAAGTAGTTTTTTGTATAATTGACTCAGTTTCGTTGGGTTTTCAACCTTAGAATCGAGTTATAAGTGTTATACGTGTTTTGGTGTTTATTTGGCTTGTTTTAGGTGTTTGAATTCGTATGCAAGCAAGTTTTGAAGAGTTTCGGGTGTTTGTTACACAAGGTGAGTTCTAGACCCCATCGTTTACATGTTTCAAAGTGTTTTGGGGCTGAAAATGTATTAAATGGTTTTTAAATTTTTATGTATGTTTACTCGTATGTCTTATGATTAAATGATGATGTTTTGAGGTTGTTATATGATGTTTATGCTTAGAAAGGTTGTAATAAGTTTAGAAAATGAGGATATGATGATTGGGACTGAAAATATGTGAGAGTTATGACAAACAGGTTGGTCATACGCCTAAATAAGGCCCATGCACCTAAAATTGCCTTAGAAAAAGTCCTAAGTAGGGTCATGCTCCCAAATCAGATTCATGTGCCCAAACAGTACCCCATGCACCTAGAAAATGCCTTAGAATTTCTAAGTCTAAGTCCATGTGCCTGAACAGTAGTTCATGCGCCTAAGTCTTGGGCTCAGGCGCCTAAGTATACCCCATGCGCCCAAAAAGTGCCCATACGCCCAGAGTGGCTCATGCGCCTAAGTATTGAAATGCCTAAGTGTGCTCATGCGCCCGCATAGTTGAAAAACGCCTAAGCAGTGCTCATGTGCCTGCATAGTGCTCATGCGCCCAGAACACTTAGTTTATTTTCTGAATTTTTGAGAAAAACAGAATGATTAGGGTTTGACCCTAGTTTGACTTTAGGGTTTTAATTGTTATTATTATGCATAATTATAAGTTGTTCTTATATTCCATAATAGTTATTATTGTGTGACTTTACGTGGTGTGTTTATGAACGTATACGTAAAGTATTATCATTAATAAATGTGAAAGATTAATGATAAAGAAAAGTGGAACATAAATGAAAGAATGCAAGTCTTGCAAACAAATGGATAGGAGATGCACGACCATATTATAATTAGCTCAACTGTATGCGGTTTAGCTAACCCGAAGGATGCATGCAGGGTCAGTCATCGAGACTGACAAGGACCCTTGTAGCATACCCTAGGTGACTGGGTCAGTTTAGTGCACAATGTTCATGGTCTATTTATAGACCACAGGCCTAACATCAGCTTCGTGCACAATGTTTGGGGTATTGCACATTGGTCCAAAAGAAAGTGAAAGATAATGATAAAAGTACGAAATGAACGAATGCGTACAGTAATGAATGAATGAAAGTATTACCTTGATGTACGTATGATGTGTGATCACATACCAAAATAAAGGAAGTATTTTACGACAAAGGATATTTTCATAGATCTATACAAGGTATTTTAATACTTTCAAAACTAGAACTCACTCAGCAACGCTGACTTTTATACATTTTTAGTTGGCAGGTAAATATAGCTGAGGATGGCACGAGAGTGAAGCTACTCGGCGGGACAAGACTGACATCCATTCATGTTTTGATGATATTGTTGTTTTGTAATGCATTCAAACGATCCTTTTTGTAACTAATGAACAACGATGTATTGCTTAACAACAATATTTAAATATGAAATGAATGGGCTTTTGTTAATGTAATTCCGCTGCTTATTTTATGAAATGTATATTATTATGTATCTTTAGTGCTATGAATGACCAACTGTGAGGTCTCCGGGAACGGGGCCTTACAGAACGAAACTAGTTATACAAAAACATTAAACAATAATTGTTCACGCATAGATAGTATTTCCTACCCGAAACAAGCTTTCATTCTATGCAATTCTGATTCTCAAGCCTTCTAAACACCCTCCTACACTAATCTAATCAAATTCAATTATAATGATCATAAAATCAAACTAAACAACCACAAAGGGAACATTGTATCTACTGTAAAGCCCGATCCCGGGCACCTCACAGTTGGTTATGGATAGCACTAAATATACGTAATATAGTATATAAAAACATTGCAGCGGAAGTCATGAATAAAAACCATTCATTATTATTATTAAATACTATTGTTGAGCAATACAATAGGTTTCGAGTTACAAAAGATTATTTAATTACATTACAAAACAACAATGTCATAAGTGGTGAATGGATGTCAGTCTTGCCCCACCGAGTAGCTTCACCCTCGTGCCATCCTCAGCAATGATTTCCTGCCAACTGAAAATGTATAAAAGTCAGCGTTGCTGAGTGAGTTCTAGTTTTAAAAGAGTAAAAATACCTTATAACTTATATATTAAAATACTTTTTTCAATAAAATACTTTCTTTACTTTCGTACGTGAGCACGCATCATACGTACATCAAGGTGATATTTTCTTTCTTTCATTACTGTATGCATTCATTCATTTCATACTTTTATCATTATCTTTCACTTTCCTATGGACCAATGTGTAATACCCCGAACATTGTGCAAGAAGCTAATGATGGGCCTATGGTCTATAGAGAGACCACGAACATTGTGCACTAAGCAGACCAAGTCACCTAGGGTATGCTATAAGGGTCCCTTGTCAGTCTCAATGACTGACCCTGCATGCATCCTACGGGTTAGCTAAACTGCATACAGTTGAGCTAATGACAACATGATCATGCACCTCCTATTCATTTGCTTGCAAGACTTGCATTCTTTCATTTATGTTCCACTTTTCTTTATCATTAATCTTTCACATTTATTAATGATAATACTTTACGTATACGATTATAAACACACCACGTAAAGTCACACAATAATAATTATTATGGAACATAAGAACAGCTTATAATTATGCATAATAATACCAATTAAAAGCCTAAGGTCAAACTAGGGTCAAACCCTAGCCATTATGTTTTTTCTCAAAATTTCAGAAAAATAAACTAAGTGTTCTGGGCGCATGAGCACTATGCAGGTGCATGAGCACTGCTTAGGCGTTTTTCAATTATGCGGGTACATGAGCAAACTTAGGCACTTAAACACTTAGGTGCATGAGCCACTCCGGGTGCATTGTTGATATATTGTTCTTAGTTTATGTACTTCAATGTAAATGTCTTTCATTTGTTACACATATGTAATGCAAGTACTTAATGAAATATGATATGCATTTTGATGTTTAATTGTCTTTGTTTATATCATATTCTTATTGTAATTGGTATTACTCATATTTATGAACATTATATATAGGTTTGAGGTTGTTATACATAGTTCTGAGTCAATAATGATTCAGAAATGTGTTCAACTCAGTCGGGTGGTTATTCATGCTAATGGACCATACTTATGGACCATGCGCACGAATGAGCCATACTTACGGACCAGTCGCAAGACTGAACCAGGAGACTGGATCAGTCGTATGACTGAGACATAAGATTGACTCAGTCGCACGACTGAACCTTCAGTCGTGCGTATGAGTCAAACGCATGAGTCAGTCGTACGAATGGATACTGAAAACCTATAAATACCATATAATTCTTGGAAAAACATAACACTTCGAATACTATCATACCCTAGCCGTCCAGAGCGTCAAAGTTTGTCCATCCAAGTTCATAGTTCATTCCTGATCGATTCCAACTTGTTCTTAATGTTTGTTTAATCGTTAGATCGATCAGGTTGTTCGTTCTCACTGATTGGATCACCAATCAAATAGAATTCCACGCTATTTGATTTGGTGTCACACAGAATCCGTTAGTACTCCGTACGAAAACGGTCCTAACAAGTGGTATCAGAGCTGTGGCTCGTGATTTTGCGTGGATTCGATTAGTTTGGTGTTAAAATTAACGTTTTCAATCAAAAGATTCACTTTTTGCTTCAAAAACGTGTTTTTGACGAGTGCATGTGTTAAAGTTTTGATTTTTCAATACACGGCAGATTAGGGTTCCTGAAAATTTCGTATTTTGTGTCAAAGTGTTCAAAATTCGACTTTTTCAAGCAACAGCTGACTCAGTCGCACGATTAGCTCAATCGCTCGACTGAATCCCATTCGCATATTTCAATCGCACAATTGGACTCATTCGTATAGCTCATTCGCATGGTTAAGTTATTCAAGTCGGTTGACCTCAATCGTCCTCTTCATTCGCACGACTGAATCCAATCGCACGATTGAAGTCATTCGCATCCTTTAATCGCATGATTGACCCAGTCGCCTTGTTCAAACGCATGATTGAATCTGTCATGTCTTAAGTTTGGCAAGTTTTAAGCAATGGAAAACCATTTCACTGCGTTCACTGCCAGAAAAGACTCGCGTATCCAGAATCTTCTTCTTCTGGAAAATGAGATAGGAAATTACAACAAACTGCCGAAGTTGTTGATGTTGGATGAGTATCCTCAGTGGAAACAGCGGTTTGAGATCTACTTGAATGGTGTTGACATTAATCTTTGGACATCTATAGAGACTGGTTATACGGTACCAGTCAATGCAAATGGGGTGAAGTTGACTTTAGGGGGTATGAATGAAGCTCAGAAAGTTCTACATAACGCTGAAAAGAAAGCGTATGCATTATTGACTCAATTGATACCTAAGGATATATTCCATTAATTCTTTGAAAACAAGTAGTCGAAGAAGTTATGGGAGGCTTTAGAAAAGAGATATGATGGTAATGCAACCTTGAAGGCGCTAAAGGCTAAAGCTCTCAAAAAGGAATTTGATATTTTCTCACCAATACGAAATAAGAGCTTAGATGATATCATTGATTGGTTTTATCATTTGATGAGTGAACTGCATACTCATGGTGTGACTACATCTATGGAAGACAAAGTTTCAAATTTTGCTGATGGTTTGCCAGACAAATGGGATCCGTTTATGTCTAATCTAAGACAAAATGACACTCTTGCTACATTAGACATAAATGACTTCATCTTGAAATTAAGGGAGGAGGAACTACGATTGAAATACAAGTCAAAGAAAGGATCCTACGCACAGAATCCTTCACTATATAATTATGTTCCTACTCCAGCATCATCATGCGCACCGCTACAAACGGCGTTTATGTCTAATTCATCTGCTCCTTCCCAAAGCAGTTCCTCGGGAAGCGAAGCATCAGGGTCATCTGGAACCCAATACATTGTTCCTGATTCCAACTCAACTAAGCTAAAGACCAAAAATCTTGAAAATGTTACTGTGGAAGTTGCCAAAGACCACATGGATTTTCTAGCAGCAGTTGTTCAGTCTTATGATGGATTAATCTCAGGGAAGATTGGAAATTATCATCTCACTAACGAGAACTACGAGCAGGTGGATGAGACTGAGTTGGAGTGTATGGATATTATGTGGGCTTTGGCTAGTGAAGTTAGGAGAGCCAAAAAGTTTGTTAAGAAGACGGGGCAGAACTTGGTTGCCACCAAAGACACTATTGGGTTTAATAAAACCAAGGTCACATGCTTCAACTGTGGTGAAAAGGGGCATTCCAAAAGTGAATGCGTAAAGCCGAAGAAGACTGGTAATGGCAACCCTTTTCCTTCATTTAACCGTCAAGACAAAGAAGATTAGGGCATCATCAAGAAAAGAGTCAAAAGCTATGGTCTCTCAAGGCGATGAAGGACAAGACTGGTCCTTTCGATTTGTATCTGAGGGAGAATCAAATATAGCACAAGTTGATGATTTGGATGATGGATCAGCAAGCGAGGGAAACATCATAGTTGAGCATGCACGTTTAGATATTGAAGAAGCTATGGATGTGGTAGATCATCTTGTTGAAGAAGAGTTGAATGCTGCAAACTCAGAATCTCCAGTAATTTAAGAGTCTGACTCTGCATTTATGGCCGATTCGTCCAGTTCCGCACAGGTATACTCTAAAGACGAATTACTTTATAAACATGCTTATGCTGAATGTGATAAATTTAGAGAAAGCATTGACTTAAAATTTGTTAGGTTATTAGAACACAATGATAATTTGGTAGATGATTTAAAACTGTTCACTGAAGCAAACTGTGTTTTAAAACAAAATAAGTGCAGTTTTAAAGAAAAGATAGAACTGCTAGGGAAACAACTAAGGGAAACCGAAGTTGTTGCCCTAAATCAATCAAATGACATTAAGTTCTATCTAAATTCTTTAGAGGAAACTAAAAAGGAAAAAGCATTGTTGCAAGTCGAAGTTGAATCTTTAAAACAAAAACTGCATAGTGTAGCAAGTTCCTCTTGCATTGTTTAGAACTTAGTGAAAGAACGTAACGGTGGGGAAGGTCTGGGATATAAAGTAGTACCGCCACCACATGCAATCCTTTTAAATACTAAATGTCGACCAATAAACAATAACTCGGTTAAGTATCATGTGGTGACTACTCCTCTGGTTAGTAATCCAGAGTCCATAGGTAAACCTATGCAGTCTGTCACTAAACAGAAGGCTACTACTTCGGGATTGAAAGATAAGGTGCTTAAAGAGCATTTGTGAGTTAATGTTGAAAAGGATAGTGTTGGGTCGGGTTCACAAACATCTACGTCAGAACCTAAAAATTCTAATCCAACAAACCCTAAACGTGTTAATCATCAAAATCCTGATAAAAAGAAATAAAAATGCATTCAAAATGTCAAAACAATTAAGTTTGTTAAAGAAGGTGAAGCATTTAAGAAGGATGAGAAACAGACCAGCTCCTGATCATTCTCAACCCCTCACAGAAGTTCTCCCCCACCTATCAAAGGGAGATCCTACTATAATTGTGGAAAAAGATGACATATTTCTCTAAATTGTCCTCATTATCAGACACCTAAAAGAAAATTTGAACTTTTTGACGAAAAACCAAGATTTTTCAAAAATAGATCTAATACTCCTCAAGATAACAAAGTCAACACAGACAAGTTCAAAGCGAAGCTATGTTGCCTAAGGTTAAACCTAGGACAATTAGTCAACCAAAAGTTCATACCATAAGCCAGTCATCTGTTTATCACAAATAGGCCTTGCACAAAACTAGTTTATGGAAAGAAAAATCAAGTAACGTGTCTGACAGTGAGGACAAGAAGAAGAAAGATGTGTCCTCGTCCTCTGAAGGTCAGTGGGTGAAGTTCATGATATATGATATCTCTGGGAAACCCAAGCCAGTAAAGGCTTGGGTCCCCAACCTGAACTAATCATTTCCATTCTTTGTGCAGGTTGTCCGCTACAGCGCTATCCCTAATACCTGGATTATTGATAGTGGGGCATCCAGGCACACGACCAGAAATTCGTCTCTCCTTTTCAACGTCAAGCAAATTAAAGGGGGACATGTATCATTCGCAGGAAACAAAGGAGGATATATCACCGCTCATGGCAAAGTAGGAAACGAGAAGGTAAAGTTCGACATGGTAAACTATGTTCAACAATTGCAAAACAACTTGATTTCTGTCTCCCAAATCTGTGATAAGGGCTTTAAAGTCGTGTTTGACAATAAGAAGTGTTACATACTTAAGAAGGAGTATGTTACACCGGAGGACCAAGTTCTAATGTCGGCTTCAAGATATAACGACCTGTATGTCTTGAACCTTTCAAAAGCCTCCAAAACTGAGTCTACTGCTCATTGCTTCTTGTCAAAAGCAACTGAAAGGGATTCAGTTTCCTGGCATAGGAGAATGGGACACATCAATCCCAGGAAGATGAATCATCTGGTTCAGAATGATTAGGTGTACGGAGTTACTGTCAAGAACTTCCAGCTTCCAGACTTCTGCATAGCATGCAAGAAAGGGAAACAGACAAAGAAGTCTCATAAATCAAAGAAATTTCATTCTATCGAGATTCCTCTTGAGCTTCTACATATGTATCTATTTGGCCCTGTCAGTACAAAGAGCATTGCTGGTGATTGGTACTGCTTTATGGTGATGGATGATTACTCAAGATTCTCTTGGGTGATGTTTCTGAAAGCAAAGTCAGAGACATTTGAATCATTCAAACATCTAGTTACCATATTGGAGTCACTCTACAAGCTGAAAGTAAGGAAAATACGTTCAAAAAACAGGACAGAATTCAAGAATCAGTGGATGGAGGCATTCTGTCATGAGAAAGGGATTGTTTATCAATTCTCTTCTGCCTACACTCCATAGATGAATGGAGTTGCTGAACGGAAGAATAGGAGCTTGATAGAAACAACAAGGACAATGCTAGCTCACTCAAAACTTCTGGTTCAATTCTGGAACGAGGCAGCTAATGCATGCTATACTCTAAATTGAGTCTTAGTGGTCAAATGTCATGGAAAAACTTGTTATGAGTTGCTCCAGCAATGTAAACCCAACTTGGAGTATCTGGAACCTTTTTGCGCTCCCTGCATGTTGTTAAAGAAAAATTAGACTGGGAAGTTCTGCGAGAAGGCAGAAGAAGGTATCTTCCTTGGCTACAGTATACCAAACAAAATGGTTTATAATAAGTCAATTGGTCAGGTAGAAGTGTGGTGCAATATTGATGTACAAAGATACACCACCCCCCCTTGTGAGAAAAGGACCTTCCTTCTTCTTTGATTATAATGGATTTTTTTAAGTCCTTCAATCTATCTTCTTCCCATTCTAATGACAAGGTGGCCACTTAAATGATGTACGATGTTCTAAACACTCCTACTCCAGACTCGACATCCTTGGCTCCATTAGAAGGTACTACTAGCTCTTTAGGGGGAGAACTAGAGATATGTAATTCCTCTGATGATGAAGAAGTTGAAACTGCAAATGTGAACCAGGAGGAATAGGTACCCACTGCTGAAAGTACACTTGCAGCTGATCTGAAGTACTGGAACTTCTGAACCCAGTCCTTCAACAGCCGCAGAAACTGATCCTGTGATTCAAAACCTGGATGATGAAGTAGCAGTTCCCACAACTCCCGGAACTGAGATTAATGTGAATCATCCCCTGGACAACATCATCGGGGATATTCTCTCGGGAGTTCAGACAAGAAATCAACTTTACTCAGTTGATTATGTTGCGGTCGTGGAAAAGGGATACATACATGATGGGGCATATCGATGTTTTGTATCTCAAGTTGAGCCCAAGTATGTGAGCGAGGCCTTAAAGGATGTGTAAGGCACCGTTCCCCGGCACCTCACAGTTGGTCATTCATCACACATAAAACATACAATTTATTTAAAACAACGCAGCGGAAATTAATTGAAACCATTTCTTATATTCTAATGACATCTTTTGCAACGTAATACAATACAGTTAACTATTTCAAAACATTATAAATTGCATTACATCACAAAAACATCATTATTATATGAATGGAATGACATCCCAAAATGCCAAGTAGCTGCCCCGTGCCATCCTCAGCAACTTTTACCTGCCAACTGGAAAACACATAAAAGTCAGCGTTGCTTAGTGAGTTCTAGTTTTATAAATAAAATACTTTACTTTTTTTAAAACCTTTCTTTACTTTCTTACACGATCATGCATCATACGTACAGATAGAGAATATTACTTTTAACTTCCTTTAACATTCATTATTCATCATCATAATCATAACATGCTTTCGTTTCATGCTTTTTCTTAACATTCTCTTACTTTCTTTCTTATTCTTTCGTAACATACTCATTATCATTCTTTTACTTTCGTACTTGTTTTCTTTCTTTCTTTCTTTCTTTAGTACATTACGTCATTCTTTTACATTCATATGGATTGATGAACAATACCCCGAACATTGTGCACGAAGCTGATGTTGGACCAGTGGTAATAAAACCACGAACATTATCCACGAAGCTGATCCAGTCACCTAGGGCAAGTCATCTCTCCCATTCATCCACACCAATTGGTCCTACCCCGAACATTATGCACGAAGCTGATATTTGACCTGTGGTAATTAAACCACGAACATTGTGCACGAAGTTGATCCAGTCACCTAGGGCATACCAAAGGGCCTTGTCAATCTCAATCATTGACCCTGTGTGCATCCTTTGGGGTAGCTAACCCGCATCACAGTTGAGCTAATGACAACATGGTCGTGCACCTCCTTTCATTTTGCCTGCAAGTCGTTCTTTCGTTCAATTCGTTTTACTTTTCATCATTGTTATCTTTCCTTTCATTATGTTATTCTTTACGTTCTTTCATTCGTTTGTCATGCTACGTAAAGTAATAACATAATATATAACGTACTTTACAATATAATAATAATACGTTTAATCATCATTAAAAGATAACACGTTATACATAACATACATCATTCATTCATTTTATAACCCTAAGACACTCCATAATCATGCCTATAATGGGTAATTATTGCCCATAAGTCAACTTGGTCAAAATCCTAGACTTTCTGTTTTTCCTGAAATTTCAGAAAATATTCTAAGTGTCTAGGCGCATGGGCACTATTAGGGCGTTTCTGCCCTGTTCAGACGTTTCGCCACTATGCAGACGTCCAGGCTTTATACTTAGTCATCTTTCACTTAGACGCATGGGCCTATTTAGGTGCATGGGCACTATTCAGGAGTTTAGGCCTACACTTAGTCAATCTGGTCAATATTCTAGACGGTTGGGCACTATTCAGCAGCATGGGCCTCACTCAGACGCATGGGCACTTAGGCGGTTGGGCACTGTTTAGGCGGTTGAGCTTTTGGGCGGTTGGGAACACTTAGAAAAATAAAACTGTTGGACGCATGGTACTGTTTAGACGTTTGAGCAACTAACTTTTACTAAATTAACATAAATCAGTCCCAAATCATCTTATATCATGATCTAAACTTAGTATTAATATTCTAAACATCATAACATGTACATACACACACATACACTCCAAATTTGCACCCACCCACATACACATTCACACACACACATATGGGTGAAACCCCATCTTTCATAAAACAAGTTCACATGCAGTTTCCAGCCTCAAAATTGTTAAAAACATGTTAAAAGGGGGATTCTAGAACTCACCTTAGCTGCTTTCGGGTTTGAACCCTTCTCTTGAGCTTTCTCAGTCGTGTTTAACACCTAAAACCCACACACATACACCACCCGAACATACAATAACACCTTAAGCACATGACCGAGACTAGAACTATTTGTAACATCATAAAACCAAGAATTCTTACCAAAAACTTCAAATTCTCCTGCTGCTTCTACAACTTCTGAGAGTTTTCTGCTCTCTCTCTCTCTCTCTTTATCTAGAACAAAACGGAAGAAGTGTGTGCATCCGAGAGTTTTCTGCTCTCTCTCTCTCTCTCTCTTTCTCTAGAACGAAATGGAAGAACTGTGTGCAGGCAAGAGTGGGTAGCCATGCCCACTTTTGTACCAACTTTTTGATATTTTGCCTTTTTGACACTTTTAACCCTCTACTTGGGTTAACTTATATTTTCTTTCTTTTCCTTTACTTTTATTCCTTCTTCATATCTTTTAAAAATAACCGGGTGCTACAGGATGAGGCATGGGTAGGTGCCATGCAAGAAGAACTCCTACAGTTTAAGAAGTTAGGTGTCTGGACACTTGTCGACAGACCAAAAGGTGCAAAAGTGATTAGCACTAAGTGGGTTCTTCGGTGTAAGAAGGATGACCAAGGGGTCATAATCAGAAACAAGGCTAGGCTAGTTGTTCAAGGGTTCAGGCAAGTCAAAGGAGTTGACTACAATGAAGTGTTTGACTAGTGGCTAGGATGGAAGCAATTAGAATTTTCCTAGCCTATGTATCCTTTATGCAGATCAAAGTATATCAATTGGATGTGAAAAGTGTATTCCTTCATGGTGAGATCCGTGAAAAAGTTTACGTCAATCAACCTAAAGGATTCGAGGATCCTTATCATCGGGATATAGTTTATAAACTACACAAGGCTTTGTACGGGCTCCATCAAGCCCCTCGGGCCTGGCATGAGAAACTCTCTACTCATCTGCTGAAACATGGATTTCGCAGAGGTGTAATTGAGCACGCTGTTCATTAAGGAAAAAGATGGTGATTTACTAATGGTGCAAATATACGTGGATGACATAATCTTTAGTTCCAAAAACGAAGCATTATGTAAAGAATTCAAATCGGTGATGAAAGCCGAGTTTGAAATGAGTGCCATGGGAGAGATGAAGTTCTTTCTTGGGTTACAGGTAGATCAGACACCAAATGGAATCTTCCTGCATCAGACCAAATATGTTGGAGATATCCTTAGTCGGTTCGACATGAAGAATGCAACGGTTGCCGGTACTCCACTTGCCATAAACCATGATGTGGCACCCGACGAAAATGGTGATCTGGTAGATGCAACTATGTATCGAGGAATGATTCGATCTCTGATGTACCACACATCTTCTCGTCTTGACATTATGTACGCCATGTGTCTCTGTTCCAGATATCAGGCAAAACCAAAAGTAAATAATCTGATTAGGGTAAAAAGGATCTTTCATTATCTGAAGGGTACTCCAACGCTTGGGTTGTGGTATCCTCCTGATGATGAATTTGAGCTAACAGTGTGTAGTGACTCAGATTATGATGGTTGCAAGATGAATTACAAGTCAACATCTGCGGGATGTCAGTTCTTTGGAAGATGATTAGTCACCTAGCAGTGTAAGAAGCAGACGTCTGTTGCTTTATCAACATGTGAAGCTGAATACGTTACTGCGGCAAGTTGCTCTTCATAAATCATCTGGATTCAACAGTAAATGCGGGACTACGGTTTGAAATTCTCTAACACCCCTATATTTGTTGATAATTCTGCTGCTATTGCTGTCACCAAAAATCTAGTCCAACACCCCAAAACTAAACACATCAGAATTAAATATCACTTTATATGTGACTATTTTGAAAAACAATTAATCGATGTTGTTAAAATTAACATGGATTTCCAACGCGCTGATCTCTACACAAAAGCTTTTGATAAACCTCGATTTCATTATCTATTAGAGGTCAATGGCATTAAAAAAGAAATATGATGTGATTCCAGACGAATCAAGTTCATAGTCCGTCTCTATGTTTTCTTTTTTAATCTTAATTTTCTTTATTTTTTTCTGTCTTTAAAATTTCAAAACACAAAAAGATTTTTGGTTTTTGAATTTTAGGGGTGATTAGTTTTAGTTTCAGTAGTTAGTATTTAATTATTAAAAAAACAGGGCGGGCAGATAAGCTGAAAAGCAAAGACATCAAATCTGTGAAATCGATTCAAGATTATGAAAAATGATATTACACAGGCATCGAATTGTTTGGGACACCAAAAGGATTTAAATGTTCTACAAATGTTATATTCAAAGTTACAGAAAATTATAAGTCTAAGAAGTCAAAGGCTAATGAGTTGAAAAATGACAGTAAGCTAGTCTGCTACTGTGGTTACATAGAGAAAGAAAATCTAGGGGTTGCTAGTCCATTATATGATGTGTCGGTAGATTCAACACAATAGACTAGTAGACTTCATTGGTGAACAAATGTGAAACTAAATCATTCAACAGACTGTGGGTGTCCATCTCATCCCTAGGTAACACAATCAACTTATTTCCAATGAGGGGTGAAGAGCAAAATGAACGCCACAAATGTGTGCGGACGACCATAAAAAGGAGCAAAGTGCATGAAAAATTGTGAAACGCAATCAAACTAATGACAAATGTTGTTGGTGCGTTATATGTAAAACTAAATTGCTCTAACAAGAAGATAGGTTGTGTGCCTCTTTGCTGTGCGATGGCACTGACCTGAGGATAAGAACAATCTAAATATTCTAGAATTCATTGTTGTTTGCGCCTATCTGTTGTGCGATGGCACTGACCTGAGGCTTGGCATCTTTTTGAAAGCTCTTAGAATAGTTTCTTCTTGTCAAAAACCCGTAGACTGCTCAAAGTTCTCCTGAGGAAAGTTGATTACCATATAAGTGTGGGATCCACAAATGCTTATTGAAATAATAAACCTAAGTAATCACCAATGTATGTCAAAAATCTGTGTATGGATTTAGGTGGACAAATATACTGACAATCATCTTGGCAGCATTCTCTGATGGTCAGAATCAATGTGTGCTACATAACAGCTCTAGCATGATTTCCTGTTGGTGCTCCTGACTCTTAGATGAATAAGACTCTGTGATTGGTGAATATAACGTTCTCTGTATCTACGTAAATATAAAAGGTCCTAAATGATTATGTTTATGCCTGTATGATTCCATAAAAATCTTTCTAGAGAAGATGAAAATGCTTGAAGCTGTTCTTCTCAGGGGGAGAAATCATTTAAGGAACGTCAAAATGTTTTCAACCCACCTCGAATAAAAAATACAAAAAGATGTCTTAATTTAGTTTGTTTAAAGTTTGTCTTAGCTTTAGTTATGTTTGTATCGAGTCGATGTCGGACTATGTAACAAGATAAAATCTGTGAATGTCACAAATTGAACCGAACATTATTTGATAAAAGTCTGCTTCTGAAATGTTAAAAGGATCATGTCTTAGGTGATCACAAGGTCTTCATGTAAAAGGATCACGTCTGAGGTGATCAAACGGTTTTAAAATTAAAAGGATCACGTTTGAGGTGATCAAATGGTTTTCAATTAAAAGGATAACGCCTGAGGTGATCAAACAGATTTGATTAAAAGGATCACGTCTGAGGTGATCAAAAGTTTTCAATTAAAAGGATCATGTCTGAGATGATTAATGGTCATAATGTCATATATCAAATTCAAGTGTTTGAAAGGTTGGGAAAAGTGAAGTCAAACTCATAAGTATGAACCAATCGCACGATTGGATCATAAGTATGGACCAATCGAACGATTGGACCATAAGTATGAACCAATCGCACGAATGGACCATGAGTATGAGCCAATCACACAATTGGACCATGAGTATGGGTCAAGTATACGATTGGATCACAAGTATGAACCAATCATACGACTGGCTGAAGAAGTCTAAGTCAGTCGTACGACTGAACCTCAGTCGTACGACTGAACCTCAGTCGCATAAATGAATCATGAGTATGGGTCCAGTCGTAAGACTGAAACACAAATCAGTATAAAAAGGGGCTCAGTCGGTCGTAGCCCTACACTTGACTTCAAAAAGCTCTCAAAAACCGCCGACTGCCCAACCGCCCTTTTCGAATTCATAAGATATTGTGATTGACAAGTTACAAATGTATAATTATATACCTTCAATTTTCTCCGTCATTGACTTTGATTTCGCATCACTAACCGATTGTTATCCATCTACAGGTACAATGAGACTGAAAACATACAATATGAGAACGTTAAATTGATCTAAAATGCCCGAATCACTTAAAAAAAGAACCGAGACAAAGAACACTAAAATAGAACACTTAAATGGACATAAACGTGTATTTAAAAGACAATAAGTGTAAAATCGAGTCCATGCGCATCAAATGAATCTAATATTGATGTGTAAATGACTGTTTTGACAAAGATTCAAAATTTGGACTCGCACAGTGGAATGCGAAAGGACATACAGATGAACTTCAGTCGCACGATAGAGCCAGACGCACAATTCAATCGCACGATTGAATCAATCGGTGACTCAGTCGCACGACTGACTCAACCGTATGTCTTGGCATACGACTAAGTTCAGTCGGAGGCTCAATCATACGACTGAGCTCAGTAGAGTAGTTCAATCATACGATTGAACCAGTTGGATAAAATCTAATCTAACTCAAGTATTCTCTCTTGTGAACGGATCTAACGTGTTTGTTACTTGTGTTGCAGTAAAATGGCTGACAGATGGACGATGAGCACTAAGCACAAAATTTGTGCTTATCTCGACCCTACGTCTAGGAATGCTTTAGAGTTTGTCAGGATCATCGATTTCCTTCGACAGTTGAGGATATATAGAGCAATTTCAGCTCCATGCACATCGTACATATCCATACACTAGGCATTCTGGGAGAATGTTGTGTAGATCGCTCAGTAGAGCCTTACAGGATCCGAAGTTCTATCTTCGGACTTGATATTGATATCGGGGAGGATGACTTTAGGAGAGTCTTGGATTTGGGTGAGGATGAAGACTACCCAACCAAGCTACATCCCCTGACAGTTAGAGGTTGCTTCTTGATGATCAAGTACGCCGGCATTCATGTCGCCGGCGTACTTGTTCCTCAAGTTCAAGTACTTGGCACATGTGATCCTCAAGTGCATCGCGTCAAGGAAAGGAGGATTTGACAAGATGAGTGATCAAATTCAGAATGCATTTGTTGCACTGGTACTGAGCCATCTTTTCAGTTTTTCAAGGATGTTCTTCGGGTATTTGAGGGAGAACATAGAGGCGAAGAGGAAGGAGGGTTTCTGTATGTACCCTAGATTCCTGCAGATGATCATAGACGAGAAGCTCCCCTCACTGCCCAAGAATAAGGATGATGATGTAGTCCTAGAGGTTATGGACAATACTACCCTAGGGAGGATGAAGGTTTACCGGGGGAAGCAGGTGAAGCCCCCAGTCAGGAGGTTGTTTGGTCATCTGGCCAACATTGATTATGTCACACCAGCCAGAAAGAAGTGGCGCCATGATGACAGCGACTTCGATGTTGAGCCAGTCATGATCCTAGACGAAGACGAAGACGATGATGATAACCAAGATCATGGTCAAGGTGGTGGAGAGGAAGGCTCGAGCCAATCACGAGCCACTTACACGTCTACTATTCCTCCACCACCTCAGCAGCGTGGTGCTTCAGCACCTGGTGGATCTGAGCAAGCTGCCATCCACCAAGACTTTCTGATTGATGATGATGATGAGTCTAATGATGAGCCTCTCACAAGGATAGTAGGTAGCAGGGTGGTTGCTGCAGAGAAGGTAAAGAGGCGGTTGGTAGACGCCAAGCTGGTTCTGAGGGTGGTGACACTGATGTCACAGATCCATCATACACACCCAACCAGCCGATGAGCTCAGGGGGAGCCCCGATTGCCAAGGGTTCCAGGAGGAAACGAATGGCCCAACCCTATGGCAAGAAGGGCAAGAGGCAGAGATTTATACTTATCAGTTCTTCCACCACCACAGCCACTGCCACCACCACTGTCACTGACACGACCACAACCACTGCCACTACCGCTGTCACTGACACCACCACAGCCACCACTACCACCACTTCCATCCCAGCCACCACCACTACCATACCATCCACCACTCATACATCCATAACCACCTCACCCACCATACCCAAAACAGTTCCACCTCAATCCATTCCTACTCCTACTCCCATCTACACCACTGCACCTTCTACTCCCCAAGCGGGCATATCTTCACAGTTCCCTCCTCTATAGAACTCTACTCTACCCACGGTTGGGTTAGAGGAACAGTTGGCCAGCCTAAACAGATTAGTGCTGAAGCTGTTGGCAACTGATGATCTAAGATCCAACCAGCTGAACCAACTGATGGCAGTAAATGCAGCACAGGGCAAGCAGAAAACCCAGCTTACTAAGAAGAACGAAGCTCATGAGAGAGCTTTAGTTCTAGCTCACAATGCCCTGCAAGCTCAAAACGAGCTAGTGCTTGCATCTGCCAAAAGGATTGATGAGTTAGAGAAGAAGAATAAAAAGATGATGTTAAGGCTGAAGGGAACAAAGAGTGAGCCTCTAAAGATTAAGGGTGATGGAGATGATGATGGAGATGATGATGATGAAGATTCAAGTGATGATGAATCAGATGAAGAAGGGGATGAGGAGGAAGCCGGAGGGAGTGGAAAGGATAAGAGGGGTGATGATGATGAGGATGATGATCAAGCAGGTGATGCAACTGCATCAGCCTCGACTCAATTGACAAGGGAGAGGCGCACCAAAAGAAACCAAGATCAAGGAGCCTCTTCCTCAGCTCCTCAAGCTGAAGAGTCATAAGATCAAGGGAAAAGTAATGCTTAAGTGTTTATGCATTTGAAAATTTTGTACTTGAACTGTTTATTACATTAATGTAATTAATGAAAATTTATGTTTAATGTCTTGATAAATAATTAATGTATGCATTGTTGGTTGTGTAATCGAACAAATACAACTCAACAGACCAATGATTATAATATTGCTCCCCTTCAGCAAATCAAGACTCAACTCACTATGATTCTTGATTTGCAAGGGATAGTAAGATGGTCTGTGAGTTACACTCCATAGGAAGGAGAAATCAGCCACGACTTGACTGACGAGCAGCTCGTCGATATGGTCAGACTAAATCCAGATGATGAACTTGTCAAAGATGCTCCAGAAGTCGATGTTGCTAGTGACGAAGAGCTACAAGGTGTGGATGAGATAGAGATCAAAGATGTCACATCAGACTACTATCCTGAGTACACTGACCCTGAGGGTAATGTTATCCTCGACTTGGGTGAAACATTTGGCAGTGATACTTTTGATAAGCTGGAGGAGAAAGAGAAGGAAAAGGAAAAGGATAAAGGTACAGCCCAAGCTACAGATGCTGATGTTGATCTTAAGAAGGCTGAAAGGGCGGCTTGTTTGACAGAGATGAAAGCTCAACGTGAACCTACAAAGCCAAACGTCTACACCAAATTGTACAAGGTTAAGAGACATCAGAAGGTGTCAGGCAAGATCATTAGTTGGGCTTATTTTGAGGATCTGGAAGTATATGCTGTGAAACAGGAGAAGGGAATTGAGCACTTCAGATATCCACATGATCTGAAGACTCTCCCTGGTTTTGAGCTAAACAGATTGGCCTGTTTAGATATTTTGTATGCTAACCCGTGGAAGATGTCGGGCTGGTTTGAGATGGCTTTAAAGAAAGAATACCACACCAGATGGGTAAACTTCAGACCTCAACAACCTAAGAGGTTCATCCATAAGACTGAAGTTGACCCTATCACTGGGAAGCCTAAGGTAGTGCTGAAGTGGAGGCCCCCACGCATGATGTCTAAGATCCCTTTATGGGAGATGCCTCAGGACTTCACTCCACACTTCAAATGGTGGTATTACGATTGGAGGACGGGAGAAGAGGTCATAGTGTTGAACAGAGAAGGTAAAATAGAGACTATCAGGGTATTTGACCAGAGAAGGTAAAATAGAGACTATCAGGGTATTTGACCCTCAATCATATAACCATAATATAATAAGGAGGGTGCTACTAGTTGGGTTATTATAACAACTCAGAGACTACAAATGCAGCGGAATTTTATATATTAAAAACTGTTTACATCGTTAACAATATTTACAAGACATTATCCGACATTTCAAAACTTTTTAAACTTCAAGTACTTCATTCCCAAAACCCAACATTTGTGGCCAGTATCATACACCATAACCGGAAGCTAACTCTGTGGGGGACCATCACGAGCACCTCTATTACTACCTGGCATGCATTAGAAAACAAACACAAAATCAGATAAACTGGTGAGTTCTAACATACACCACATTTCAATAGTAACAATTCATCAACTGTTATCACACCGAATGATCTACACACACATTCATCAGTCCATTTATTTATCTCAGTATTGATATGCATATCGAATACCCACAAGGTATTTATGGACATCTTTTATCAGTTTTTAATTTGGTGGGTGAAACCTCCACCTCGCGCGTTGACGGGTCAAACCTCCGTCTATAATTTGGTGGGTCAAACCTCCACCTCGCGCGTTGACGGGTCAAACCTCCGTCTATAATTTGGCGTTGACGGGTCAAACCTCCGTCTATAATTTGGTGGGTCAGACCTCCACCTCGCCATTCATCACAATTTACCACTTTCAACTCTTATTCACATTTTGTATTTATTTATATGCATGCCAGTGCCCGATTTTTATCAAATAACATTTATCATATGGCATTAACACATAAAAAGGGCAATTAGAACTCACCTTAATGTTTCCAACAAGTGGTTATCAATCCAAATATGCTAGGGCAGCTAAAACTTCTCTTTCTCAAAGCAAATCTAAAACAATAACCCTAACTTAGTCAAATTTCCCCTTGCTGACCACTTCACACGACTAAGGCTATGTGACTGGACTCATTCGTACGATTGAACATGCGACTGAGCTTAATCGTACGAATGGACCATACGACAGAGGTGCGAATGAGCTATAACAGGGTTTGTGCGAATGACCTCCATTTGTGCGATTGGTGCATGCGATTGAACTTCAGTCGCACGTTTGAACAATGCGATTGACTCAGTCGCACGAATGGGTTATGCGACTGGGCTCATTCGCTTGAAACGGATCAGCAACTGTGTTCTTGACATATTTGATCCAAAAACTCGAGTTTTAACCGTTCAGACTATACCATATTCATATCAGAACCTGTACACCTCATTTACAACCGTTTCGGGTCCTTGTTTCATCAAATTTCACAAAAACTAGGGCCCGAACCTTCACTTTTCAGTTTAACAAAAAGATTGAACAGAAACTCTGATTAAAACATGTTTTTGGATTAATTCCCACCACCCACACAGCTTAACATATTCAAAAATCGATCCGTACCAAGCAAAACTTACCTAAACGGAGCTAGTTTGATCGATTGGGCAAGAACAGGGTGTTTGGGTTCGTGAGGAGCAAGAGGATGAGGTTACAGCAGATAAAATCTGCCTTCAACACCCTTTAACTGCCCTACTTATCCTACATGCCTATTTTTAGCCGACATACTCAATCGCACGACTGGCTTATTCGCACGACTCAATTGTACGATTGAGCCCATACGCCCGTCATTCGTGCGATTGAGCTTCATTCGCTCGTATGACATGCGACTGAACACTAATTTTAATTAAATAAATAAATTTTGAACTTTTGGATGTTACAAGTCTACCCACCTTATTTAGGGTTTCGTCCTCGAAACCTGACTAAAACAAATGAGGGTAGTTTTGTCTCATCTCCTCTTCTGGGTCCCAGGTTGACTCAGATCCTTGGCGATGTGCCCACTGCACCCGGACTAAGCTAATGCTCTTATTTCTAAGTTTTTTCTCTTTACGATCCATAATGGCCACAGGTTGTTCAACATAATTGAGCTTCTCTTCAACCTCAATATCATCTAATGGTACA
This sequence comes from Flaveria linearis, assembly GCA_024085815.1. Taxonomy (NCBI): domain Eukaryota; kingdom Viridiplantae; phylum Streptophyta; class Magnoliopsida; order Asterales; family Asteraceae; genus Flaveria; species Flaveria linearis. The sequence continues at coordinate 37,054,071 of CM044009.1, read as the reverse complement.
TATTTAGTTTCATTAGCTAAACACTTCCGTAATTGAGAGACGTGGAAGGTTGGATGAATAGCACTTAGTTCTTCAGGCAAGTCCAACCTATACGTCACGTACCCTACTTTCTCCATTATTTGGAAAGGTCCAATAAAACGTGGACTTAACTTGCCCCTCTTTCTGAATCGAATAATGCCTTTTCATGGAGAAACTTTCAACAAAACAAAATCCCCAACTTTAAATTCTAATGGTTTTCTTCTACGATCTGCATACGATTTCTGCCTGCTTTTCGCTTCTCTAATACGATTTCTGACTACTTCAAACTTTGACATTGTTTCTTCAACTATTTCACTATTCCCCAATTCACGTTGTCCCATATCTCCCTAATAAAGTGGAGTTCTACACTTTCTTCCGTACAGCATCTCAAATGAAGACATCTGAAGGGTAGCTTGATCACTGTTGTTGTATGCGAATTCAGCTAAAGGAAGATGACTATCCCAGCTACCTCCAAAATCAATACTACATGCCCGTAGCATATCCTCCAATGTCTGAATAGTTCTTTCACTTTGACCATCTGTTTGGGGATGATAGGCTGTACTAAAGTAAAGTCTAGTTCCCATGGCTTCGTGAAATTTTCTCCAATACCTAGAAGTAAATCTAGCATCTCTATCAGACGTGATACTTTTCGGAACTCCATGCAATCTAATTATTTCCTTAGTAAAGACATCAGCTAACTTTTCCACCGAATAAGTTTCCCGTATTGGTAGAAATAAAGCACTCTTGGTTAGCTGATCTACCACTACCCAAATAGTATCATAACCTTTTGGTGTACGGGGCAACTTCGTTATAAAATCCATAGTCAGATCGTCCCACTTCCAAACTGGAATAGCTAATGGCTGCAACAATCCATAAGGTTTTTGATGTTCAGCTTTTACTTGGGCACAAGTCAGACATTTATTTACATACTGCGTCACATTAAATTTCATTCCTGACCACCAGTAATCATGCTTTAAATCTTGATACATTTTAGTCATGCCTGGGTGAATGGAATACCTAGATATGTGAGCTTCATCAAGTACCATATCACGTAAAGCCAACGAAACCCGCATTCGACCAAATCTGATTTTAACACCATAACTATTTTTTTCTAAATATTTTTCTTGACCAACCATTCTTTCTCTCTTAATATTTTCTTCTTTTAATGCTTCCAATTGGGCTTCTCTCAGCTGTTGCATAAAATCAGGAGTAATCACAAGTTTATACGCCTTAACCTTAATCGGTTCGTTCTTCTCCTTTCTGCTCAATGCATCAGTAACCACATTTGCTTTTCCGGGGTGATACAAAATTTCACAATCATAATCTTTGATTAACTCCAACCATCGCCTTTGTCTCATATTCAAATCTTTTTGTTCAAAGAAGTATTTCAGGCTCTTATGATCAGTAAAGATGGTACATCTCACTCCATATAAGTAATGTCGCCATATCTTAAGAGCAAAAACTACAGCTGCTAATTCTAAATCGTGGGTTGGGTAATTAACTTCATGGGTCTTCAGCTGTCTAGAGGCATAAGCAATAACTCTCCCACGTTGCATTAAAACACACCCCAATCCCTGATGTGATGCATCAGAATATATTACTAAATCCTCTACACCTTCTGGTATTGCTAATATTGGGGCTTGTGTTAATCAATTCTTCAGTTCCTGAAAAGCAGCTTCCTGTTCCTTATTCCATTCATACTTAACGTCCTTTCGAGTTAATTTCATCAATCGAGAAGCAATTTCGGCAAAGTCTTGAATAAATCTTCTATAGTATCCTGCAAGTCCTAAGAAACTACGAATTTCTGAAGGACTTTTGGGAATTCCCCAGTTCACCACAGCTTTAATCTTTGCAGGGTCCACCAATATTCCATCCGTATTCACCACATGACCCAAAAATTGCACTTCCCTTAACCAAAATTCACACTTCGAGAATTTTGCGTACAACTTATTCTTCCTCGAGGTTTCCAATATTTCTCGAATGTGACAAGCATGATCTCCTTCATTCTTAGAATAGATCAAAATATCATCTATAAATACAATTACCGATTTATCCAACATCGGTTTACATACTCTGTTCATCAAATCCATGAATGCAGCAGGAGCATTCGTTAATCCGAATGACATCACCAAAAATTCATAATGCCCATATCGCGTACGAAAAGCTGTCTTTGGTATGTCTTCTTCTCTTACCTTCAACTGATGATACCCGGATCTAAGATCTATCTTTGAGAACCAATTAGCACCTTGGAGTTGATCAAACAAATCATCTATACGAGGTAATGGGTATTTATTCTTGACAGTTAATTTATTTAGCTCTCTATAATCTATACCCATCCTTAAACTGCCATCCTTCTTCATTACAAATAGAACAGGGGCACCCCACGGCGAAGAGCTGGGTCGGATAAAACCCTTGTCTAATAATTCCTGTAATTGCTTCAGGAGTTCCTTTAACTCAGCCGGTGCAAGTCTATAAGGGGTCTTAGCGATAGGTTTTGCCTCAGGTATTAAATCAATTCTAAACTCAATTTCTCTATCAGGAGGTATACCGGGTAGATCCTCAGGAAATACATCAGGAAAATTACAAACTACTGGAACATCTTCTAATTTCTTCGTCTTCTTACTAGTATCAACTACATATGCCAAAAATGACTCGCAACCCCTACTCAATAATTTCTCAGCCTTAATCATAGATATGACTTTCACCACATTATCATGATTATCACCAAAAACCGTTACCAAATTACTATCTGGTGATCGCAACACAATCATCTTTCTTTTGCATATTATTTGAGCCTCAAACGTAGATAACCAGTCCATTCCCAATACTACATCAAAACCGCCTAATTTCATCATATGTAACGTAGCAGGAAATTTTATATCTTCTAATTCGACAAAACAATCATCTATTACCTCACTAACAACTATAAATTCATTAGAGGCAGTTTCTACTAAAAAGACAACATCTAGCTTTGATGGTTTAACTTTTATTAAGGCATGGAATTTTATTGATATAAAACTTCTATTGGCCCCCGAATCAAATAAAACTCTAGCAGGTACATCATTAACAAGAAACGTACCTGACACAACATCCGGTAATGCCTTAGCCTCCTCCGTAGTCATTGTAAATGCTCTCCCCGCAGTACCGCTACTACCACTCATGCTGACTTTACTCGGTCCTCCTACTGCACGAATAGGAACCGGTCCAGGTCTAAGCTTTGGACATTCAGATTTCATATGTCCTATCTCCCCGCATCCATAACACCGAAGTTCTGGACATCTGAAAACAAAATGTCCAGGTTTCCCGCATTTACGACATGCCGGGTGATTCAGTCTACATTCCCCTCTATGAAACTTCCCACATCTATTACACCAAGGAGGGGGACCTACAAAACCCCTAGCATTAAACTTTCTCTTTTACGGCCCACTCTGTCCATACATAGTCCTAGAACTCAGTAAAGTTTCCTGACGACTAACCACTTCTTCTTTCATCGCAGATTTCTCGGACTCAGCAACATCCTCATACATGTCCGCGGCCAAATTCACCGTGGCTTGGTAAGTAGAAGGAGAATTTGACTTAACCAGCATTCTCACTTTAAGAGGTAATCCCTGAATGTACCTAGTAATCCTCTTTGTCTCAGGAGTTACTAAATGAGGTACCAAGCGCCATTTCTTCAAATCTAGAAGTATACTCTTTGTGACTTAAACTGTCTGCCTGAAAATGCAAGAACTTGATCTCAGTTCTGTCCATCTCGCCTTTTGGGCAGAACTTTTCTATCACTAGTGCTTTAAAAGTTTCCCACGTCATCTGACTTACGGCGGCCTCACCCATGGCCTGTTCCACTATATCCCACCAGTACAAAGCTTCTGCTTGGAAAGAATGCACTGCAAAGCCCACCTTCTGGTCTTCCTTGCATCTACTAAGTTTAAACGCTGCTTCCATATCTCGTAACCATTTATAAGTTACTACTACATCCTTCTGGCCTTCAAACTTAGGCGGGTCACATTCCTTAAAATGCTTATATGATATTGGTTTCTCCACTACAGGCTCAACAATAACAGGTGGAGGAGTTGGTTGGGAAGATGATTCACCACCTTTCCTAAGGTCACTCAACATTTCAGGTAAGGTAGTACGCAACACTCGGGCGACTTCATCACCTATAGCTGCCTTAAGTTCATCACCTGAGATCCTAGCTTCAAGTCTAGAATTTGTATTACTGGTTTCCTCCACTACAATCAGAAATAAACCATAATCAAATAATGAGTGATACCAGGATGCTGCATATAATGTAAATTGCTCATAACATTGGCCAGGTGTTATTAATTATTTACTTATTCACACCATCCTGCCTCTTCTCATTATCCTTTCACAGTTTATTTCTAACCCTATCTAAACCACAGAATCATGCATACACATAATACTAATCCTTTAATTCAAACAATCACTTTCATTCAACACTTGACAGAATTATCACTAACAATTAAATACTCATCCAAACAATACTTCACCCCACCTCCGGTCATAGATACTGGCACTTCCCACATTTTTAGTTAAAGTTTGAAACAATCAAATGTTCAAATCTCTTTAACTAAGGCTCTGATACCAACTTGTAACACCCTCAATCATATAACCATAATATAATAAGGAGGGTGCTACTAGTTGGGTTATTATAACAACTCAGAGACTACAAATGCAGCGGAATTTTATATATTAAAAACTGTTTACATCGTTAACAATATTTACAAGACATTATCCGACATTTTAAAACTTTTTAAACTTCAAGTACTTCATTCCCAAAACCCAACATTTGTGGCCAGTATCATACACCATAACCGGAAGCTAACTCTGTGGGGGACCATCACGAGCACCTTTATTACTACCTGGCATGCATTAGAAAAAAAACACAAAATCAGATAAACTGGTGAGTTCTAACATACACCACATTTCAATAGTAACAATTCATCAACTGTTATCACACCGAATGATCCACACACACATTCATCAGTCCATTTATTTATCCCAGTATTGATATGCATATCGAATACCCACAAGGTATTTATGGACATCTTTTATCAGTTTTTAATTTGGTGGGTGAAACCTCCACCTCGCACGTTGACGGGTCAAACCTCCGTCTATAATTTGGTGGGTCAAACCTCCACCTCGCGCGTTGATGGGTCAAACCTCCGTCTATAATTTGGCGTTGACGGGTCAAACCTCCGTCTATAATTTGGTGGGTCAAACCTCCACCTCGCCATTCATCACAATTTACCACTTTCAACTCTTATTCACATTTTGTATTTATTTATATGCATGCCAGTGCCCGATTTTTATCAAATAACATTTATCATACGGCATTAACACATAAAAAGGGCAATTAGAACTCACCTAAATGTTTCCAACAAGTGGTTATCAATCCAAATATGCTAGGGCAGCTAAAACTTCTCTTTCTCAAAGCAAATCTAAAACAATAACCCTAACTTAGTCAAATTTCCCCTAGCTGACCACTTCACACGACTAAGGCTATACGACTGGACTCATTCGTACGATTGAACATGCGACTGAGCTTAATCGTATGAATGGACCATACGACAGAGGTGCGAATGAGCTATAACAGGGTTTGTGCGAATGACCTCCATTCGTGCGATTGGTGCATGCGATTGAACTTCAGTCGCACGTTTGAACAATGCGATTGACTCAGTCGCACGAATGGGTCATGCGACTGGGCTCATTCACTTAAAACGGATCAGCAGCTGTGTTCTTGACATATTTGATCCAAAAACTCGAGTTTTAACCGTTCAGACTATACCATATTCATATCAGAACCTGTACACCTTATTTACAACCGTTTCGGGTCCTTATTTCATCAAATTTCACAAAAACTAGGGCCCGAACCTTCACTTTTCAGTTTAACAAAAAGATTGAACAGAAACTCTAATTAAAACATGTTTTTGGATCAATTCCCACCACCCACACAGCTTAACATATTCAAAAATCGATCCGTACCAAGCAAAACTTACCTAAACGGAGCTAGTTTGATCGATTGGGCAAGAACAGGGTGTTTGGGTTCGTGAGGAGCAAGAGGATGAGGTTACAGCAGATAAAATCTGCCTTCAACACCCTTTAACCGCCCTACTTATCCTACATGCCTATTTTTAGCCGACATTCTCAATCGCACGACTGGCTTATTCGCACGACTCAATCGCACGATTGAGCCCATACGCCCGTCATTCGTGCGATTGAGCTTCATTCGCTCGTATGGCATGCGACTGAATACTAATTTTATTTAAATAAATAAATTTTGAACTTTTGGATGTTACAATGAGCAACACTTAAATTTTTCTAAGGCATTTCCAGGCGCATGAGCCTTATGTAGGCGCATGAACCTTCTATTTAACATGTTTCTCGAATGTTTTTAGTCCCAAACAATCATATCACCATATTCTAAGCTTATTAATACCTATCTAACATGCACCTCACTTAAACAACCATAAATCATCACTATACATGCACCATTACATAGGTTACACACATAAAAGTTATAAAAACGTTTTTAATACATATTCAGCCCCAAAAAGAGTTACAACATGTAAAAAGATGGGGTCTAGAACTCACCTTAGCTACTTCAAGCTCGAACTCTTAAATTTAAACTTTTTAAAGAGCTCTAACACCTAAAACATGTCAAGAACCCATACCCGAACACATATAAACAAGTAAGAACACGTAGAAATCGGTTTCATGGTCTAAAATCCATAAAAACCAAACTAATTATTCAAAATTTACTTACCAAAGCCCAAATTTACAGTTTTCTCTCTCTAGAAATCGAAACCCAGCTTTCTTCTTCTTCTTCTTTTCTTTTTGTTCGACAGAAAGCAGTTGTAAGCATGGCATGGGCGGCCATGCTTTAAAAAGGTGGAATTTTTGTCTTTTGTGTATTATTTACACAACACCCCCTTGGACTTCTATCTCTTTTCATTTTCTCTTTGTTACTTTTCCTTTCTATTTGTTTTGGACAAATTTTTTAGCATTACATCTACTTTCAAATATAAGCCAAAACCAAACATGAAAATAAACAAATCACCTTAAAATCGGTCCATTCATCCATAAAATGCATCCATAACACTCTACAACCATCTTCAAACACTTTTGCTAACAAATCTATTAAATTCAATCCAAATGATGAATATTGATCCATGAAATCCTTTATTAAGCACTAGACCATGGATACGAGTTATAAAGGATCAAAAAATCACTCGTATTCACTCAATAAGAAGCAAGAATAAAATAATAGTTACGGAATGAAAGTAATCACACGTCAAACATGAAACTTAATGTGAGATTGATTCAAATGAAGTCAAATCAAGGTAGCACGACCAAGAACATAAGATTTCTTTTTATTTCAGTCGGAATTAGGCGATTATAGATTTGTGCATCAAAATATTTGTGAAAGCTTAATAAAATACATGAGAATGGAACTAGTTATATAAAAAATATTAAACAATAATAGTTCTCGCATGGATAGTACTTGCTACCCGTAACACCCTTTCATACAATGCCATTTAGATTCTCAAGCCTTCTAAACACCCTCCTAAATTAATCTAATCAAATTCGATTATAATGATCATGAAATCAAACTAAACAACCACAAAGGAAACATACTATCTACTTTCAATTATAAACCAAAACCGAACATGATAATAAGCAAATCAAAATCGATCCATTCGTCCACAAAATGCATCCACGACACTCCACAACCATGTTCAAACACTTCTGCTTACAAATATATTAAATTCAATCCAAATGATGAATCTCGATCCACGAAATCTTTTATTAAGAACTAGACCATGGATACGAGTTGTAAAGGATCAAAAACCACTGTATTCACTCAATAAGAAGCGAGAATCAAATAGTAGTTACGGAATAAAAGTAATCACATGTCAAACATGAAACTTAATGTGAGATTGATATAAAAGAAGGTAAATCAAGGTAACACGACCAAAATATAAGATTTCTTTTTATTTCAGTACTAATTGAGCGATTATAGATTTGTGCATCAAAATATTCGTGAAAGGTTAATAAAATACATGAGAACGGAACTTGTTATATAAAAACATTAAACAATAATAGTTCTCGCATGGATACTATTTGCTACCCGTAACAATCTTTCATATTATGACATTTTGATTCTCAAGCTTTCTAAACACCCTCCTAGACTAATCTAATCAAATTTGATTATGATTATCATGAAATCAAACTAAACAACCACAAAGGGAACATAGTATCTACTTTCAAATATAAATCAAAAGCGAACATGAAAATAAAAAAGTCACATTTAAAATCGATCCATTCGTCCACAAAATGCATCCAAAACACTCCACAACATCTTCAAACACTTTTGATTACAAATCTACTAAATTTAATCCAAATGATGAATCTCGATCCATGAAATCCTTTATTAAGCACTAGACCATTGATACGAGTTGTAAAGGATCAAAATACCACTCATATTTCACTTAAAAAGAAGCGAAAATCAAATTATAGTTAAGGAATGTAAGTAATCTCACTTAAACATGAAACTTAATGTGCGATTGGTTTAAAAGAAGTCAAATCAAGGTGACACAACCAAGAAGATAATATTTCTTTTTACTTCAGTTGAAATTAAGCAATTATAGATTTGTGCATCAAAGTATTCGTGAAAGTTTAATAAAATACATGAGAATGGAACTAGTTATACAAAAACGTTAAACAATAATAGTTCTTGCATGGATAGTATTTGTTACCCGTAACAACCTTTCATACAATGCCATTTTGATTCTCAAGCTTTCTAAACACCCTCCTAATCTAATCTAATAAAATTTGATTATAATGATCATGAAATCAAACTAAACAACCAAAAAGCTAACATAGTATTTACTTTCAAATATACACCAAAACCGAACATGAAAATAAACAAATCACCTTTAAAATCGATCCATTCATCCACAAAATGCATCCACAACACTCCATAACCATCTTCAAACATTTTGCTTACAAAATTTATTAAATTCAATCCAAATGATGAATCTCGATCCACAAAATCCTTTATTAAGCACTAGACCATGGATACGAGTTATAAAGGATCAAAACACCACTCGTATTCACTCAATAAGAAGCGAGAATCAAATAATAGTTACGGAATGAAAGTAATCCCACATCAAACATAAAACTTAATGTGAGATTGATTCAAAAGAAGTCAAATCAAGGTAATACGACCGAGAAGATAAGATTTAATTTAATTTATGTCGTAGCTGGGCGATTCTAGATTTGTGCATCAAAATATTCATGAAAGCTTAATAAAATACAAGAGAACAGAACTAGTTATACAAAAACATTAAACAATAATAGTTCTTGCATGGATAGTATTTGCTACCCGTAACAACCTTTCATACTATGTCATTATGATTTTCTAGCCTTCTAAACACCTTTCTAAACTATTCTAATCAAATTCGATTATAACAATCATGAAATTAAACTAAACAACCACAAAGGGAACATTGTATCTACTTTCAAATATAAACCAAAACCGAACATGAAAATAAACAAATCACATTTAAAATCGATCCATTCTTCAACAAAATGCATTCATAACACTCCACAACCATCTTCAAACACTTTTGCTTACAAATCTACTAAATTCTATCCAAATGATGAATCTCGATCCACGAAATCCTTTATTAAGCAGTAGACCATGGATACGAGTTGTAAAGGATCAAAAAACCACTTGTATTCACTCTAAAAGAAGCGAGAATCAAATTATAGTTATGGGATGAGAGTAATCACACGTCAAACATGAAACTTAATGTGTGATTGATTTAAAAAAGTCAAATCAAGGTAACACGACCAATAAGATAAGATTTCTTTTTATTTCAATCGAAATTGGATGATTATAGATTTGTGCATCAAAGTATTCATGAAAGCTTAATAAATACATGAGAACAGAACTAGTTATACAAAAACATTAAACAATAATAGTTCTCACATGGATAGTATTTGCTACCCGCAAGAACCTTTCATACTATGCCATTTTGATTCTTAAGCCTTTTAAACACCCTCCTAAACTCATCTAATCAAATTCGATTATAATGATCATGAAATCAAACTAAACAACCACAAAGGGAACATAGTATCTACTTTCAAATATAAATCAAAACCGAACATGAAAATAAACAAATCACATTTAAAATCGATCCATTCGTCCATAAAATGCATCACAACACTCCACAAACATCTTCAAACATTTTTGCTTAAAAATCTATTAAATTCAATCCTAATGATGAATCTTGATCCACGAAATCCCTTATTAAGCAATCGACCATGGATACGAGTTGTAAAGGATCAAAAAAACCACTCGTATTCACTCAATAAGAAGCGAGAATCAAATAATAGTTATGGAATGGAAGTAATCACATGTCAAACATGAAACTTAATGTGAGATTGATTTAAAAGAACTCAAATCAAGGTAAGACGACCAAGAAGATAAGATTTCTTTTTATTTCAGTCGAAGATGGCGATTATAGATTTGTGCATCAAAGTATTTATGAAAGCTTAATAAAATACATGAAAACAGAGCTAGTTATACAAAAACATTAAACAATAATCATTCTCGTAAGGATAGTATTTGCTACCCGTAACAACCTTTCATACTATGCCATTTTGATTCTCAAGCCTTCTAAAGACCCTCCTAAACTAATCTAATCAAATTCAATTATAATGATCATGAAATCAAACTAAACAACCACAAGGGGAACATAGTATCTACTTTCAAATTTAAATCAAAACCGAACATGAAAATAAACAAATCATGTCATACCCCGAGCCAAAAGAGTATGGAACGTCACAGACTAGCAACATACATGGCTGCGGAAATAAACCATCATAAGAGCACACAAGTAGAGAAATCACATGGCATTACATTAATTTAACAAATCCGGGGCTATAAAAGTTGAGCCGGTCACAACGGTAAAAATCTAGTATAAGATAAATCCATGAGTCTAAATAACATCAAATTAAGTTATCCAAAAATAAATTCAAGCTAAATAATGCCATGTGGTGGTCATGGAACTTGGCCATCCATAGAGGTTCTCTAATCCTACCAAGCTTCCATCAAGGATTATCTAAAACATGCTCAAAACGATTTTGTGTCAACTAAAAAGTTAGTAAGTTAAAGTGCTTAAAGTCTAAAAATAAAATGACTCTTTCAAATCCATAAGTTAACTTTAAAATCATAAGTATCACTGTTGTGGGGTCACAATCAACCCTGCACTTAGTCCCGGCTCGCCTCTTCTAAACTTGTGTTCATATCGGTAAATCCCATAAGGAGAACTGAGCCTCAAATAGTGCATCATACCTAGCCTATGAATACATGGGTCTAACCTTGAGATTGACTGAAAGTACGAAATAGGATCCTTGTTGCTTACCTTGGTACTGGAATTAGCTTTGTGTACAATGTTTGGGCTCTATTTATAGACTTTGGCCCAATACCAGCTTCCGAGCATGACATGGGGGTATAGCATATGACAGGATCTAGATAGAAGTGAAAGATAAAGATAAAATTATGAAATATGCGATAAAGTACGAAATGAACGATGATGAAAGATAATAATGATTATTATCTAGTTGTATGTATGATGTATGCTCTCGTACGAAAGTAAAGAAAATGTTTAAAACAGACGTAAAGTATTTTATTATCTAGTTTATGTATGATGTTGCTAAAGCGCCATATCGTCTAGCTTCCTCTGAGATGAAGGAACTGATGGCTATGTTGCAAGAGTTATTAGACAAGGGGTTCATTCAACTGAGTATCTCTCTATGGGGTGCTCCAGTCTTATTTGTAAAGAAGAAGGACAGTAGTATGAGGATGTGCTTTGACTACCATGAGCTGAACAAATTGAGGGTGAAGAATCGGTATCCGTTACCAAGGATTGATGACTTGTTTGATCACCTCCAAGGTGCCAGTTGGTTCTCGAGGATAAATCTCCAATCTGGCTACCATCAGTTGATGGTGAAGGAGCAGGACATTCCTAAGACAGCTTTCCACATTCGTTATGGACACTATGAATTTCTCGAGATGTTCGTTGGTTTAACCAACGAACCAGCTTCTTTTATTGACTTGATGAATCGGGTGTGTCGGCCGATATTAAATAAATCAGTGATTGTGTTCATTGATGATATCTTGGTTTATTCAAAGAGTAAGAAGGAACATGTCGGTCATATTCGGGAGGTACTGGAGACACTTAGAAGGGAGAAGCTGTATGCCAAGTTCTCCAAATGCGGGTTCTGGTTATGAGAGGTTCAGTTTTTGAGTCATGTTGTTAAACCTGAAAGGATCAAGGTGGACCTAGCAAAGGTTGAAGCGGTGATGCAATAGAAATCTCCAAAGACGCCATCCGAGATCCATAGTTTCTTGGGTTTGGCGGGTTATTACAGGAGTTCATCCAAGATTTCTTGAAGATAGCTTCACTATTGATCAAGTAGACCCGTAAAGATGTGAAGTTCGTTTGGGGTCAAGAGCAGGAGAATGCTTTCAAAGAGCTGAAGACGAGATTGACTCAAGCTCTTGTCTTGACGTTGCCTGAAGGGAGCGAAGACTTGGTGGTCTATTCGGATGCTTCTTTTAGGTTACGTGCTGATGCAACAGGGAAAAGTAATAGCCTATGCATCCCAACAATTGAAAATCCATGAGGCTAACTACCCTACTCATGATTTGGAGTTGGCGGATGTGGTCTTTGCATTGAAGATTTGGAGGCACTACTTGTACGGGACGAAGTGCACCATCTTCACTGATCATAAGAGCTTGAAGTACTTCTTTGAGCAAAAGGATCTGAATATGAGGCAAAGGAGGTGGTTGGAGCTTATCAAGGATTATGATTGTCATATCCGCTACCATCCGTGCAAGGCCAACGTGGTGGCGGATGGCCCTAGTCGAAAGGAGAGACCCTAGCCGATTCGGGTGAAGGCTTATCGGTTGGTCATGACCTCCGATATGATGAAGCATGTCAAAGAATTTCATAATAAAGCGCTAAAAGAAGATCAGATTAACTCCAAAAGGATGAAAGGTCTAGTCGCCGAGTTGGGGGAGGACACTCATGGTGTCAGGACCCGATCGGGGCGGATGTGGATTCATTATTATGGGGATCTAGGTGGGAAGATCATGGATAGTGACAACTCGTAATTTTCAGGTTAACTCCAATATCTTAACAAATATTTTTTATTATCATTAGTCATAATATTCATTATAATAATAATAATTATTATTATGATTATTAATATTATTATTGTTACTAATAATAAAATGTTTCTAACTAAATATACACTAGGCTAAACTAGAAGGGCCAAATATGTAATTGGCTTGTGACTTAAGTTCATAAGGAAAACGTAGGTCCCCTTCTCTCGACACCCTCATTCACAAACCCTAGGACCTCCCTCGGATCATCTGCCATCGACAAACCAGTTGCTCGTAACAAAGTACCTGATCGGCGTCACTCAGCGACTCTTACCCGGTAGGTGCCTCGTCCTTTCCTACTTGTTTAGTTGTGCAATTTCCGGTCTTGTCTTGGTTCTGTCCCGGTGATTTATTGACACTCAATTAGTTGCTTGTGTATGTTGGGTTTTAGCCATGTTTATCAAAGCTAGTTTATCATTTAAACTATAAAACGCAGCGGATATAAGGTTAAACAAATGATTAATAATCTGAAATTTTGATCATTTTCAACCAAAACTAAAACCCAAGAATAAGGATCAATTATATATATGAAATAACATGCTATCATAAACGAAAATGCAACCATAGGATGTTCTTGAACTACCTTTCAAGAACAAGATGTTTTAGTAGGGAAGAGATGAAGATGATGATGTTTTGAGTGGCTAGCCTTCAAAGAAGAAGACCTCAAAACCGTGATACCCACAAGCTCTTCAAACACCTTGCTTGTTAGGATGCAACACCAACTTCCTTCTCTTCTTGTAGATCCGAATCTTCCTAAACCAAGGCTGAATTTTTAGCTTGAAAACCCAATTTTCAGCCAAGGGAAGAACAGAGCAAAGGAGTTTTCTTATGTGTGTGAGAGAGAGTGTTAGAGAGCAAAAAAATGGAAGAGTGTTGTAGTTATCAAGTCTTACAAGAAACAAGGCAAAATAGGGTTTTCAAAACCCCTTGGGCGGCTGAATTTTTAACCCAAATGGGTTCCCCCCCCCCCCTTTGATATTATTTAAGAAAAACACTCTTTCAAACATTTATATATTATAAAATTAAAACCTAGTTTAATTTTATAACATAACACACCTTTTATTATTTTTTTATCATTATTTAACCAACTTAAATGATGAAACAAATAAATATCTCATGAACAAATTATCCATATAATGTTGTTCTATCACAAAAGTAATATTTAGAAAACCAATTTTCTAAATAGGTGTCAATATTTATTGTATGATCTAATCAACAAATAAACATTTTATGGTGTTTGTTTGGCTTGTTATTGCGAATGACCTGACTTGTATCATAACGTACTAACCACATCAATCTTGTATGTATCTTGGGCATATAAGATCCTACAATCTCCCACTTGCACAAGATTCATAGAAGATTGATGCTAACAGTAAATACCGCCTAACAACGGTTTACTACCCTTAATACGTATGACTAAGTGCCATTCAATAACATCATCCTCTTCAAGTACCATACTTGAAATGTTTTAGGTGAATCAATCATCTATCCTTTTGTCACAAATTTCATGTTAAATCCTAGAGACACGGAGTGATCATTCTCCATTGATTTAACTTTATCAGGCCTTAGACATCTTACTCTCAACGAATAAGAGGGACAAATCCCTTCTTGACTACATACGTCTCTCACAATTACCTTATATCATACCTGAACTCAGACATATGTACTGCCATAGTTTAGAACAGCGAAGAACTGAGCCAAATTATAATATTTGGTAAATATCAAGACCCAATATGTATCTCAGGTCAGAGGATACCAAATGATGTTCGCCTTTACTCAAAATTACTTATGATCAATCAGGAAGATTCCATGTAGTAATATTTGAGATGCAGGTCAGTCCAATATTTGCACCCCACAAATATCTATGAAATTTGACAGCAACCAATTGCTCTATATTCATCCTTATGAATATCCACCAATCCAATTTCATAATAATCTTACCCTCATACTTGTTCCCACAAGTATGAACGACTACGGACATTTAGAGTAAACAATTTACCCATGGATTAAACATGCTAAATTGGAACATTTATTGAAATATATTATAACCAAATAATTTTATTCAAGTAATAAGAGAGTTCCAAATATCCAAATACGAAATTACAGATCAAATCCAATCACTAGAATATCGAAGTCCCATGGCACAGGTATGACCTTCATGCTTTGCCTTTTCTAGGAGCTTCGTGAGAGAATCCGCAATATTTTGATCCGTGTGAACTTTGCGAATACATATCTTTCCTTTCTCAACTTCATCTCATATGTAGTTGAATCTCCGCTCAATGTGCCTAGTCTTTTGATGAGCACGAGGTTCCTTGATTTGAGCAATCGCACCCTCGTTATCACAAAAGATCTCTAGGGGGTCCAGAATGGTAGGGACAACCCGTAGATCGGCAATGAATTTCTTCAACCATGCAGCTTCTTGAGCTGCCAATGAGGCGGCGACGTATTCAGATTCTGTAGTTGATAAAGCCACCACATCCTGTTTAGAGCTCTTCCAAGAGACCGCTCCTCCATTCAGAATGAAAATGTATCCCGATTGTGATCGTGAATCATCATGATCGGTTTGGAAACTCGCATCCATGTAACCTTTTACAACGAGTTCCTCCTCACCAGATCCATAGATTAGGAACATATCTTTAGTCCTCCTTAGGTATTTAAGTATGTTCTTAACATCCATCCAATGACTGTTTCCAGGATTTTGCTGGTATCGGCTTGTCATGCTTAAGGCCCATGAAACGTCCGGTCGAGTGCATATCATTGCATACATGATGGATCCAATAGTAGATGCGTATGGGATTGCCTTCATTTTATCTTGCTCATCCTTTGAGCTTGGACATTGAGTCGTACTCAATATCATTCCTCTTTGAATAGGTACCGTACCTTTCTTAGAGTTCTCCATCTTGAACCTTTTCAAGATCTTATCAATTTATGCACTTTGATTTAAACCAATCAACCGCCTTGATCTATCTCTATAGATCTTTATTCCCATAATATAGGTGGCTTCACCAAGATCCTTGATGGAAAACAACTTCCAAGCCAGGTTTTTACACCTTTTAAGGTTGGAATGTCATTTCCAAATAGCAGTATGTCATTAACATACAATACTAGGAAAGTGATGATGCTTCTACTAGCTTTCTTAAATTTCATCAGCGTTCTCGATGAATCCAAATTTAATTACTTCTTCATCAAAACGGTGATTCCAACTTCTCGATGCTTATTTCAATCCATAGATTGATTACTTTAACTTGCATACTTTGTTAGGATGTTTTGTATCGACAAAACCTTCAGGCTGAACCATATAGACATCTTCCTCAAGATATCCATTTAGGAAAGCGGTTTTGACATCCATTTGCCAAATCTCATAATCATAATGAGTAGCTATGGCAAACAATATCCTAATAGACTTTAGCATTGCTACTGGTGAGAAAGTTTCATCATAGTCAACCCCTTGAGATTGAGTGAAACCCTTTGCTACAAGTCTAGCTTTATAAGTATCCAAGTTTCCATGCATAGCAGTTTTCTTCTTGAAAACCCACTTACTTCCAACTACTTTGGAGTTAAGAGGTGCTACAATGAAGTCCCATACTTGATTGTCATACATGGATTGCATCTTAACGTTCATGGCTTTAAGCCATTTGTCACAATCCAAATTGGACATTGCATCATGATAGGTGGTTGGTTCATCGGAATCTACCACATAGCATCCATCTACGAAAAGTCCATATCTTTCAGGTGTATTACTAATTCTACCAGATCTGTGAATGTTTTGTGTATATTGATCAACCACTTGATCATTCTCAACATCCTCATGTTGAGTGCTAGTGTCAACCAAACGTGTATCGATTTGTGGTTCTTGATCCTCCTCAAGATCCACAGTTCTACTGCTAGTTCCTTCCGTAAGGAACTTAGCTTCTAAGAACTCAGCTTTCCTGGCAACAAACTCCTTTTATTACAATGGGTCATAGAAATAGTATCCCATAGAATCTCTAGGATATCCAATGAAGATACACTTAGTGGAACGGCTTTCTAGCTTGTTTGAGGTGGGAGTCTTAACATAAGCCTCACAACCCCATACTTTTAAATATGAAAGCGATGGAACCCTTCCATGCCATATTTCAAAAGGTGTCGTTTCCACTTTCTTGTTTGGGGCCATATTCAAAATACGGACCGCTAAGAGCAAAGCGAAACCTCAAAATGATAGAGGCAGTGAGCTTCTAGTCATCATAGATCGAACCATATCCAATAGAGTTCGATTTCTCTGCTCGGACACACCATTATGTTGTGGTGTTCCAGGTGTAGATAGTTGTGAGACAATACCATAACTTCTAAGATGATCTCTAAAAGCATCACTTAGGTATTCACCTCTTCTATCGGTGTGGAGAATTTTTTTTTCTTATTGAGTTGATTTTCTACTTCATTTTGGAAGATTTTGAACATTTCAAAAGCTTCATCTTTGTGTCTTAGTAAGTACACATAACCATATTGACTATAGTCGTCGGTAAAGGTAATGAAGTATCTTTCATGGTACCTAGTCATTGGCTTAAAAGGACCACATACATCCGAATGTATGATACCTAATAAATCCTTTGCCCTTTCGGCTTTGCCAGTAAAAGGTGCCTGGGTCATTTTACCTTGTAAACAAGATTCACATACATCAAATGAATCACATTCACTTCTTGTTAAAAGACCATTCTTTTGTAGTGTTTGTATTCTTTTCTTGTTTATATGACCAAGGCGGCAATGCCAAAGGTAAGTTTCACTCAAATCCGATTTGAGTTTCTTGGTACTAGTTTGGTACAATAAGCTATCATTCAATGTATTTTCACGAACCAATTCATAGATACCATTGATGGGAATAGCTTTAAAGTAAAACATGTCATTCAAAGTAACATGGATTTCATTTCCAATAAATGATAATACATATCCAAAATGTTTTAATAGGGCTACAGAAATAATGTTCCTAGTCAAACTAGGAGCATACAAAACATTGTTCAAAATTACTTCCAAACCATTTGGAAGTTTCAAGATATAGTCACCACAGGCTTCAACTTGAACTTTAGCCCCATTGCCCATGTAGAGGCTAACATCCCCTTTGTTGAAGTTGCTACTTCTTTTGAACCCCAACAACAAATTGCAAATGTGAGTTCCACATCCGGTATCTAATACCCATGTGTTAGAGGATATTATGTTTAAATTAATATGGATCATGTATATGGTACCTGAGGTCTGCCCGGCATCCCTCTTTGCTTTCAACTCTTGGAGATGGACAGGACAATTTCTTGCCCAATGTCCAATCTCCCCACACTTGAAGCATGGGTCATTGGAAGCAACCTTTTGCTTCTGCTCCTGTGCTTTGGGTGGCACCCTTGCCACCCCTTTCCCTTTTCCCCATACGGGTCCCTTGCCCTTGGCAACTCTTGCCTTGGGTGCGGGATGAGGCCTTTTCTTGTTCCCACCTTCATTGATGGTGAGAACGGGTAAAACCCTTTTACCCATGGCCGCCTCGGTAGTTTTGAGCATAGAGTGAAGCTCACCAATGCTTTTGTCCCAAGCATTCATGTTGTAGTTCAACACGAATGTCTCGAACTTCTTGGTAAGGCCATTGAGGATCAAATCCGTGGCCAATTCCTTCGAGACGGGACAATTTAGCCTTTCGAGGCGGTCAATGTGACTTTTCATCTTAAGTACATAAGATGAAACCGATTGGTTGTCGTCCATACGACATGCATGGAGTGCTCGAACCGTTTCGAAGCGCTCAACCCTCGCTTGCTGTTGGTACGTTTCCTTCAGTTGGGTTATCATGTCATAAGCTCCATGATGTTCATACTCCTTCTAGAGATCCGGAGTCATGCTTGCCAACATAAGGCAAGACACTTGGACGGAGTCCTTAGTGTACTTCATCCAATCGTTATAGGCCTCCTCATCATCCTCACTAGGTTGATCGGGGATAGGGTCGTCTAAAACATATGATCGTTTCTCTTGCTTGAGAACGATTCTCAAGTTTCGATACCAATCGATAAAATTGTTATGATTTAGACGTTCCTTTTGGAGAATCGCTTGTAAAGATTGGGCGGACGTGGATGAATTATCATGATTATCATTATTATTGGTGGCCATCTACAAAATTTAACAATGATCAATTTTAGTATTTTCGATATTGTTATTTTAATAATTAATACCTTTTAAGGTCATCTTCACATTAAAATCTAGAACCCAACATTACATTTAAATAGTGGTTAGGTGATCTTTATCCCACGATTCAAATTAATAAGGTGGTCAACGATTGACGGTTGTAACCATTTGCAACTTCTAGAGGTATGGGATCGACTTGAAACATCATATGTAAAGTCGGCATGTTAATCCCATCAACACCATTTGGAAACCACATCGTAGGTGATCCATTTGACATGGTTTGCAAATCAAGATACCCTACTTACACACACGTGTGAGTTTGCCAAAATAAGCAGTTAGGGGACCTTTATCCCATGAATATGGCATTCTCACCTCAAGTCACAAGTTCCCTCAAAATGGTTAGGTGACCTTTATCCCACTAATAGTTCCCGAGTGACTCAAGTGTTGTGTAAAAGGACGGTGTTGATCCCATTTTTAAAATATTTAAAGATTTCATAATTCTAGTTTAGAAAACCCTATGTATTTATATTTGCATGCTTTCAAATACAAGATATCCTATGGTTCATTTTTAATAAAACCTCTTTTATTAAAATCATTAATCCTTTTAATAACTTTTATTAACATAGTAATGATTAAGAACCATAAAAATTCAGCTTGTTATGATTATTTATTTAGACTGTCAAGTATATCCACATATCAAACAATCAACATAAAATGGATAATCAAACAAGCATATATAAAACAACCATATGTGCATAACCATAGCCACTATGTTGACAACACTTGTTTGCCATCACAAGTGTTGTCATTTGGTCTTTCCTAATGGTTGAATACAACACAAAAGATGAGATCTCCAAAGACCCCCACTTGAAATTGCATCCAAATGCTTCAAGTCCTTCTCTTTGCGTCTTCCTTCCGTGCTTCCATCTTATGCATCTTCATTTACAAAATTTATATCCTAATACAAATTTTCTAATAAAGAAAACACACTTAATCTATCTATTACATTACAAATGAATGAATAAATAAATTACACCCAAATACAAGCATAAAAGAATAATTATTACAACCCATGAAAATGAAATCAACCAAAACATATCATTCATCAAAATAACACAAGGTCAAGGGCTAGGTTATGCACCATAATGAACAATGATCATATCGTCCAAAACAATAATGAATCCCCACTAAAAACCATGAAATTTCAGCCAACACAAACTGAAATTTCGGGTTTTATTTTGTCCAAACAAACAAACAAATTAACATACTTGTCTTTCAAAGTTTAATCACAAGCATGTGTGATATAACTTTGAAAGTTTGGGGATTCATAATACATGAACATAGCAGCCCTTAAAAGGGTTTTAAAGTCCCATGAAACGAATTTTCAAGGACAAATGAAGCATGCATTCCATATAACCGGCTCTAGATGCCATTGTTGGGTTTTAGCCATGTTTATCAAAGCTAGTTTACTATTTAAACTATAAAACGCAGCGGATATAAGGTTAAACATATGATTAATGATCTGAAATTTTGATCATTTTAAACCAAAACTAAAACCCAAGAATAAGGATCAATTATATATATGAAATAACATGCTATCATAAACGAAAATGCAACCATAGGATGTTCTTGAACTACCTTTCAAGAACAAGTTGTTTTAGTAGGGAGAGATGAAGATGATGATGTTTTGAGTGCTAGCCTTCAAAGAAGAAGACCTCAAAACCGTGATACCCACAAGCTCTTCAAACACCTTGCTTGTTAGGATGCAAGACCAACTTCCTTCTCTTCTTGTAGATCCGAATCTTGCTAAATGAAGGCTAAATTTTCAGCTTGAAAACCCAATTTTCAGCCAAGGGAAGAAGAGAGAAAAGGAGTTTTCTTATGTATGTGAGAGAGAGTGTTAGAGAGCAAAAAAATGGAAGAGTGTTGTAGTTATCAAGTCTTACAAGAAACAAGGCAAAATAGGGTTTTCAAAACCCCTTGGGCGGCCGAATTTTTAACCCAAATGGGTCCCCCCCCTTTTGATATTTTTAAGAAAAACACTCTTTCAAACATTTATATATTATAAAATTAAAACCTAGTTTAATTTTATAACATAACACACCTTTTATTATTATTTTTCATTATTTAACCAACTTAAATGA
This sequence comes from Flaveria linearis, assembly GCA_024085815.1. Classification (NCBI taxonomy): domain Eukaryota; kingdom Viridiplantae; phylum Streptophyta; class Magnoliopsida; order Asterales; family Asteraceae; genus Flaveria; species Flaveria linearis. The sequence goes on along the minus strand of CM044009.1, from coordinate 37,032,519 downwards.
TGAAACAAATAAATATCTCATGAACAAATTATCCATATAATGTTGTTCTATCACAAAAGTAATATTTAGAAAACCAATTTTCTAAATAGGTGTCAATATTTATTGTATGATCTTATCAACAAATAAACATTTTATGGTGTTTGTTTGGCTTGTTATTAGGTATGACCTGACTTGGATCATAACGTACTAAACCACATCAATCTTGTATGTGTCTTGGGCATATAAGATCCAACAGTGTATGTGTGTGGGTGTGCTCGGTTTTGTGTTTATGATTGTGGCCGTGAGTTCGCAAGTATGCAATGTGTGTATATAGACGGTGTATCAGTGCATATACTCTTGTTGTTGTATGCGTGATTCGCTGCTATGCGAATGTGTTTATGTGTGCTTGGTGCGTAGGGCTGTGCGTATATGAGAACAAGTGATTGCAGCTGCGATGTACATATGTGTAAATGGTACCCAAAGTAGTTAGAGATTGGGAATACCTTGATTGTTCGGGTGCACATGTTCTCGTATCCGTATGGGGCTGCTATGATATATGTATACATATATGGGTCATGTAAATGTGTAGATGTTTTGTGTATGGGTTTCTCTACAGTGTAGGCGATGTATGGGTTCTATGCGTGTGTTCCTTTGACCGCATGACCCCATGTTGCAAATGTGTGTTCTTTTTATGTGTGGATGTAATCTGTAGTGTGTGCATGCATGTGAATGTGGATTGTGTGTGTTGGCTGAAGTGTTTGTATGTGTGCATAAATATATAATCATGTATTGTCATTAATGGGTTATGTGGTTTCTTGGGGTATTAACAAAATAGAGATAGACATACACATGTATGTAATCTGTTTTATGAGTAGGTTGTATGCTTATGGATTTTGAGATAAATAAGCATGCATGGTGATGTATGTATGTATGTAGGCATGGAGTTATGATTACGGTCGAAGGTTGGGCAGCATGGTTCTTTTACATGTTTGTGTTCTCATGTGTGTTTTATTTTCATCTTATGATGTGGGATCTAGGTCGTTGTGCGTTTATGATGCGTGAATAGAATAGTTATAGGTGTGCGTAGTATGTATATTAATCATATGGGTGTATAATGTATATTATGCATAGGTTATACATCTTATATTGCACGTATAAGTAAATATAATAGCCACATATTGTATGTTGTGCAAAATGGTGTTAGTGTTTTTTTTGCATGATGATTAGATTAATGTTTAACACGAACCCAAACTGAGAACACGAAACCGCACGACCACATTATTAGTATTTAATATTAATTAAATATTAAATGTACATTCAGGTTAATCGGAAACCAAATCTTTTGTGATTTCAACTGCTTATTGTTGTGCATTCAAGGTAAGTTCTCAGTCCTGCTTTACTTACTTTCTTGGGGTGAAAGAAACGTGTGTTCAAACTTATTTTCATTAATCAGTATTACTATAATGTCACTTGTTTACTAGTATTATGCTACTTAAGTCCTCATACTCGGACTGTTAATATACGTATTATAGCAAGGTAATTCTAAGTATATCTACTGGTTTTGACAAACCCCACCTGAGCTAGTCACTCTAGCATAACGTATGTTAAACGGGTGTTTAATTGACCTAATTTCTGTTGCTGTGACATGGTATTCACAACCGAGGCCTTCATTTACATTGTCAGCTTTGGTTGTGAACTTCGTACACTTAGTAACTGGTTGAGTAGACTAGCTATCTACTAATATTACTTTGTTTAGTGTATCTGTTTACATTATGTTCTGTTTATCAAAACATGTGAACTCATCAACCTTGTGTTAACACTTTAGCATGTTTCTTTCAGGTTCTTAAGCGAGCATGACTAGGAGCAGTGCATCATGTCATTCATTAATGTTGGGTCAACTGAAATACATTTACATTCTATTAACTTATACTTTATTTGGTTTTGCACATGCCGCGCCATTTTTAACTAATACGTTTCCGCATTTGCTATCATGTTTTCTTATTTAACTCTGATTTGGAAAACTTGAGATTAATGAGTAATTATGTTTTATAAATGTTATGTCATTTGGTGTAACTAATGGCTGACATCCTGGTATGTCACACGCCTAACTGTAATACCCCGTTTGTAGAAATTAAGGGTGTGACAAATTGGTATTAGATCCAATGGTTATAGCGAACTAAAACAAAGTTGCATTGCATTTAGACTATAGCCTGATGCCTTAGTTACACACACATAGATTATTAAGTTATTCTTGCTTAGGATTTGCTTACTATGGTATATTCCTGTGAGCATTCGGCTACAGGAATGACGTATTCATCTCTTCATTCTATGTTTATGGGAAAAAGCACAGTTCGTCCTGATTCCCCGCTGTTACCTCCTGTTTCTCCGCGCAAGTAGCTTCGAATTACTATGAGTCATGAGAAGGTTAATTACAATTTATCGTTTACCTTACCTTATATATAATACCTCTCGGAATTGGATACAGTACCATTGGTACCTAACTTAGATGGTTCATTGGGAGCATGTTTTGTCTCCTATTGAATGTGTTTTACGGACGAGAGCTGCGTCTGCCAAGCTTTCTTTACCTACCTTGTCACTTCTCTGCCTTGTCGAGCAGGCAATAAATGTACTGGCGGCTACCATAGACATTAAGAGACAACTTATCAAAGCTTACTTACGATAATGTTATTTACCCATCTGACTTGCGCACATCGATAGTTTCTTGCCCAAGTGAATATTTCCTCCATCGATTCTTTTGTACAACCTTGGTTAATCGACCCTTGGTTTAATAACTATATCTTTGACACCTCTACCATTGATGACATTTTGTACTTGACAAGGTATGTTAGGTCAGATGGGAGGAACTAGGGGTGACCAGGCAAAGCAAATTACCATCACGGGTGCACACGTAATTATAATTTGTCGTGCATGAGGAGTCTGGCGAACTCTGTCAGGTGATAACGGTCATAAACAAACAAACAAACATACCCAGTGTATCCCGCTGAAGAGCAGGGTCTGGGAGGGGTATATGGTGGCAAGTCTTTCCTCTATCTTGAAAGATAGAGAGACCGCTTCCGAAGAGACCCCCGACTCGTTAACAAAGGCAATAACAATAACAATAACAATGACAATAACAATAACAGAGGCAATAACTGATAACGGTCATAGTCAGTACAAATTTTCATTTCTATACTTTGAGGACACGAGAGTCTCAATCCGTATAAGACTTTGCTAATGATATGGAAGTAATGCTCCATCTCTATTCTTATGAAAGTTTTCATCTATCTATAGCCTTAATGGGATTTGTATTATGACAATAGTTCCAGTCCTTACGAGACATTGCTCGTCCTAGCATTTTATTACCGTGCAATACTATTTAATTGATAAGTGCGTAATCTTCATGAAATTACATCAGAGTAGTGATACTTTATGCGTATGTACTCTTTGTTCATTAGGTTAATCTTAAGACTTAGAGTCCTGGGCGTTTAAACATTCCAACATTTGTTTCATTTGGTATTTATCATGTTGAGCGTAAGTTACCTTCATTTGTCCCTCGGTGGTGGGATTCAAATTGAATTTCCTGGTTGACTGCATTTGGCGTAAGGTCAGTTAATAAAGTGTACGACCCCGACTAAGCAATACGTGCAACTATCATCGCCATGGGCTGTGCAATAAGATTGTCTAAGAGCGCTCTATGGAAATTTGGCCATTCCTTCAAGGACTGTCATGTGAACATCCCGAAAAGAATAGGGAGGAACATGAGGAACACCTAAGGACTATTCTAGAGCTTCTGAAAACCGAACAGCTATATCCAAGTTTTCCAAGTGTGACTTTTGGATGAGAGAAGTACAGTTCCTAGGGCATATGGTTAATGAGAATGGCATCCATGTTGACCCGTCTAAGATTGAGGCATTCAATAATTGGCCTGCACCAACGACGCTACTGAGGTGCGCCAATTTCTTCGAATAGTGGGTTATTATCGATGTTTCATAGAAGGATTCTCCAAACTAGCATAACCCTTGACTTCCCTAACTCATAAAGGAACCATCTTTAGGTGGGGTAGCAAGGAAGAAGCAGCTTTCCAAACGCTTAAGGAGAAGATGTGTAGTGCATCGATCTTAGGGTTACCTAAAAGAACAAACAATATGTTGATGCAACGCGAGAAAGTGATAGCTTATGTTTCAAGACAGCTTAAGGTGCATGAGAAGAACCATACAACTCATGACCTAGAGTTGGGAGCTGCAGTATTCACATTCAAGATTTGGAGGCATTACCTATATGGAACCAAGTGTACAATCTTCACTGATCATAAGAGTCTTCAGCGCATTTACGAGCAGAAGGACCTGAACATGAGACGGCAACGATGGTAGGAACTGCTGAATGATTATGACTGCGCCATCAAGTATCACCCTGGAAAGGCTAATATGGAAGTCGGCGCTCTTATTCGTAAGGAAACCCTAAAGCCTCGTTGTTTTCATGCGTTACAGCTAACGATTCATTCTGACATGCCATCATAGATTAAGAATGCCCTGGCTGAGGCATTACAAGAACTGAACATTAAGTCAGAATATCTCAGAGGAGCTAAGAAGTTTTTCCAGGAGAATTTAGATGGCCTTCATTATTACGAAGACATGGTATGGGTTCCATTGTTCAGGAATCTCCGAGAATTGGTGATTTATGAATCTCACAAGTCTCGTTATTCAGTACATCCTAGATCTAACAAGATGTACCAAGACCTGAAGGTCATCTATTGGTGGCCTAACATGAAAGCTGAAATTACCACTTATGTGTCAAAGTGTTTGACTTGCTCTAAGGTCAAAGTGGAATATCAGAAATCGTCAGGTTTGCTTCAGCAGCCAGATATTCCAGTGTGGAAATAGGAGAATATTTCTATTGATTTCGTCACGAATTTACCTCGTTCGCAGACTGGAAATGATACTTTTTGGGTGATAGTGGATCGTTTGACTAAGTCCGCACATATCTTGGCCATTTGTGAGACTTTCAAAATGGACAAACTGGCACAGATTTATTTGAAGGAAATTATGTCACAACATGGCGTGCCACTTTCGATCATCTCTGATCGTGACGCGCGATTTACTTTGTACTTTTGCTAGTCACTGCAGAAGTCATTAAGCACTCGTCTGGATATGAGTACGGCTTGTCATCCACAGATAGATGGTCAGACTGAACGCACAATCCAAACCTTTGAAGACATACTTACAGCGTGCGTTATTGACTTTAGGAATAGTTAGGAAAACCATCTGGCCCTTGGTTGAATTCTCTCACAACAACAGTTACAACATGAGCATCAAAGCCGCACCATTTGAGGCACTTTTTGGGAGAAAGTGTAGATCACCTCTCTGTTGGACTTAAGCTGGTGATATTTAGTTAACTGGTCCTGAACTCATTCATGAAACCACATAGAAGATTGTTCAGATTCGTAATCATATGGCGGAAGCTTGTGATCATCAGAAGAGTTATACAGATCAAAAGAGGAAACCTTTGGAATTCCAAGTCCATGACAAGGTGTTGTTAAAGTTTTCACCTTGGGAGGGTGTAATACGCTTTGGAAAGCATGGAAAGCTAAACCCTAGATACTTGGACCATTTGAGATTTAGTAAGAGGATCGGTCCAGTTGCTTATCAGCTAGACTTACATGCGGAACTCGATGGTGTCGTAACATGTTCCATGTTTCAGACCTGAAGAACTGTTTAGCCGACGAATCACCCATCGTTTCATTAGAGGAATTGGAGATTGATGAACAACTTCATTTCATCAAAGAACCAGTGGAGATTATGGATCGCGAAGTTAAAACCCTAAAGCGTAACAAGATTCCTATTGTGTGCGCTAGGTGGAATTCAAAGCGTGGACCAGAATTTACTTGGGAACGTAAGGATCAAATGAAGAAGAAGTACCCGCAGTTGTTTAAAGATCAGACATCTACTCTTTAAGGTATCATGCTTAAGAAATCTTCTCCATAAAAATTTCAAGACAAAATTCCCTTCAACAAGGGGATGATGTCACAACTCTCACAAAACCTTATGTTCTTTTGTTTTCAATTTATTCAAGAAATCCTCAAAAACCCTATCTTGTCTATGTTCCAGATAACTGAACAACTTGTTCACTAGTCGTTCGTTGACCCTGATATCCTAATTTTCGGGACGAAAATTCCTTCAACAAGGGGATGATGTGACAAATTTTTATTGTCATTAGTGATAATAATCATTATAATAATTATTATTATTATGGTTATTATTATTATTATTATTATTATTATTATTATTATTATTATATTATTAAAATGTTTCTAACTAAATGGACACTAGGCTAAAATAGAAGGGCCAAATATGTAATTGGCTTGTAAATTAAGTTCATAAAGAAACCGTTGGTCCCTTTCTCTCGACACCCTCATTCACAAACCCTAGGACCTCCCACGGATCGTCTGTCGTTGACAAATTAGTTTCTCTCAACAAAGTACCTGATTGGCGTCACTCGGTGACTCTCACCCGGTGGGTGCCTCCTCCTTTCCTACTCGTTTAGTTCGTGCGATTTCCGGTCCTGTCTCGGTTCGGTCCCGGTGATTTATTGACACTCGATTAGTTGCACATGTATGTATGTGGGTGTGCTCGGTTTCGTGTGCATGATTATGGTTGTGAGTTCGCAAGTATGCAATGTGTGTATATAGACGATTTATTGGTGCATATACTCTTGTTGTTGTGTGCGTGATTCGCTGCTATGCTGATGTGTTTATGTGTGCTTGGTGCGAAGGGTCATGCGTATATGAGGACAAGTGATTGCGGCTGTGATGTACGTATGTGTAAATGGTGCCCGAAGTAGTTAGAGCTTGGGAATACCTTGATTGTTCGGGTGCCCATGTTTTCGTATCCGTACGGGGCTGCAATGATGTATGTATGTATATGTGTGTGTGTATATATATATATATATCTGTGTGTGTGGGGGGGGGTCATGTATATGTGTAGATGTTTTATGTCTGGGTTTCTCTACAGTGTATGTGTGGGTTCTGTGCGTGTGTTCCTTTGACCGCATGACCCCATGTTACTAATGTGTGTTCTTTTTGGTGGATCTTATATGCCCAAGACACATACAAGATTGATGTGGTTAGTACGTTATGATCCAAGTCGGGTCATAACCAATAACAAGCCAAACAAACACCAATAAATATTCATTCGTTGATGAGATCATACAAATAAATATTGACACCAATTTAGATAATGGGTTTTCTAAAACGTTGCTTTTGTAAAAGAACAACATTATGTGGATAATTTGTTCATGAGAAATTATTTGTTTCATTATTTAAATTGGTTAAATAATAACAAATAAAAGTGTGTTAATGTTATAAAATAAAATAGGTTTTAATTTTATAAACTAAGGGTTGAAAGAGTAAAATTATATAAAAGTTTCAAAATGGGGGAACCCATTTTGAACCAAATTTCAGCCGCCCCATGTGGGCATTGGGAACCTTTTATGTCTTGTTCTTTGCAAGATTTTAACTTCCCTTGCACTCTTCCATCATTTCACATATTTCTCTCACACACACTCAAGCAAGAACTCTCTCAAACTAGGCTGAATTTTCAGACTAGAGGCTCAAACAAAGCTGAAAATTTCGGATTCTTGAAGGTGCATTTGTAGAGATTTTGGTGTTGAGCTCCCTAACTAGCTAGGTGTTTGGAAGTGCTTGTGGGTATCACAACTTGAGGCTTTCTCTCTTGGGGACTGGACATTCAAGAACATCACCATCTTCATCTTATACATCTACAACATCTTGTGCAAGGAAGGTTGTTTCTATGAACACCCTATGGTTGTTTTTATGGTTTGATAGCACACTAGTTCACATATATATATATATATGTGATCCTTGTTCTTGGGTTTTGTTTTGGTTTAAAATGATTAAAAATTTCAGATTACTAACCATACATTTAAACCTTAAATCCGCTGTGTTTTTATAGTTTAAATAGTAAACTAGCTTTGATATTCATGTTTCAAAACCCATCAATGACATCTAGAGCCGGATATGTGGAATATGCGCTTCAAAAGTTCTTGAAAAGTTAGTTTTCATGGAGTTTTTCAAGCCATTAGGGGCTGTTTTGTTGTGGATGATTGAATCCCTTATGTTCAAGGTTTAATCTTGCATGCTTTAGTATAAACCTTGAAAGATAAAGATCAAATGGTTGATTGTGTTGTTTGGACAAAACCCTAAAGTTTTGGTTCATGTTGACCAAAACTTTAGGGCTGAAATAAGGGGTTCATTGTTGTTCTTGGATGTTGTATATGTTTCTTATTTTGGTGCAGAACATAGCCTTGGCCTTATGTGTTTTGGATTTGGTTGATTGTGGTTTGTCATGTTGGTTTTGATTCTTGAAAGGGTTGTAATATTTGTGTTTGTATTTTGGGTTGTAATTTTTTTATTCATTTGGTTATGTAATAAATAGATTAGGTGCATTTCTTTTATTAGAAAAATTGTATTAGGATATGATTTTGCAAAAGAAGATGCACAAGATGAAGACCCAAAGAAGGACACAAAAGACATGGACACTTGAAGCATTTGGATGTGGGTTCAAGTGGGAGTTTGTAACACCCAGCCTCTCATACCACCAATATTGTCCGCTTTGCCCACGAGGAGCTCACGGATTTGCTTTTGGTTGCCCAGGTGAAAACTTCCAAGGGAGCTCACCCATCCCTAGATTGCTGCCACCTGAGCACGCTTAACTGTGGAGTTCTCCTCTCATCCACAGCCAATACGCCCAAAATGCGTTGGTGATATTAGAGACTAGACATTCCTTATGAACCAGGAATCTCTCCTGTCCACGACCAATGTGGGATTTATGTAGGGTGTCACAATCACCCCCCCCCCACTTTGGACTCATCATCTTCGATGAGCCCGAGAAGTCACCATCCTCGGTGAGGTATGTCCCGCATCTCGAACGGTACAGGAGTGGCTCTGATACCATTCTGTAACACCCGGCCTCTCATACCACCAATATTGTCCGCTTTGCCCACGAGGAGCTCACGGATTTGCTTTTGGTTGCCCAGGTGAAAACTTCCCAGGGAGGTCACCCATCCCTGGATTGCTACAACCTGAGCACGCTTAATTGTGGAGTTCTCCTCTCATCCACACCAATACGCCCAAAACGCGTTGGTGATATTAGAGACCAAACATTCCTTATGAACCAGGAATCTCTCCTGTCCACGACCAATGTGGGATTTATGTAGGGTGTCACAATAATTCTGTAACACCCGGCCTCTCACACCAATATTGTCCGCTTTGCCCACGAGGAGCTCACGGATTTGCTTTTGGTTGCCTAGGTGAAAACTTCCCAGGGAGGTCACCCATCCCTGGATTGATACCACCTGAGCACGCTTAACTGTAGAGTTCTCCTCTTATCCACAGCCAATACGCCCAAAACGCGTTGGTGATATTAGAGACCATACATTCCTTATGAACCAGGAATCTCTCCTATCCACGGCCAATGTGGGATTTATGTAAGGTGTCACAATCACCCCCCCCCTTTGGACCCATCGTCCTCGATGAGCCTGAGAAGTCACTATCCTCGATGAGGTATGTCCCACATCCCGAACGGCATAGGAGTGGCTCTGATACCATTTTGTAACACCCGGCCTCTCATACCACCAATATTGTCCGCTTTGTCCACGAGGAGCTCACGGATTTGCTTTTGGTTGCCCAGGTGAAAACTTTCCAGGGAGGTCACCCATCCCTGGATTGCTGCCACCTGAGCACGCTTAACTGTGGAGTTCTCCTCTCATCCACAGCCAATACGCCCAAAATACGTTGGTGATATTAGAGACCAGACATTCCTTATGAACCAGGAATCTCTCCTGTCCACGGCCAATGTGGGATTTATGTAAGGTGTCACAAAGTTCATGGACACGTTTTGATGTGTCATCTTAACCCTTAGGAAAGACCTTATGACAACACTTGTGATGGCAAACAAGTGTGGTCAACTTAGTGGCTTTGGTTATGCACTTACGTTTGTATGATTATGCTTGTTTGGATGTTTGTTGTATGATTGTGGTTGATATTTGGATATACATAACAAACTCATTAACAAACTTAACAAGCTGAAAATTGATGGTTCTTTATCATTAAGTAATTAATAAAAGGTTATTATAAGGATTAATGATTTTAATAAAAGGGTTTTTATTAAAAGTGAACCATAGGGTACCTTGTATTTGAAAGCATGCAAATATAAGGTACATAGAGTTTTCTAAACTAGTGTTATGAAAACTTTAAATTTCTTTTATAAACAAGTTTAATACCATCCTTTTGCACAACACTTGAGTCACTTAGAAACTCTTGATGGGATAAAGGTCACCTAACCATTTTGAGGGAACTGGTGATTGAGGTGGGGATACCATATTTGTGGGATAAAGATCACCTAACCACTTATGTTGGAAAACTCACATGTGTGTAAGTAGGATAACTTGATTTGCGAATCATGTTTAATGGATCTCCTACAATATGGTTTACAAAGGTGTTGATGGGATAAACGTGCTGACCACATATGTGATGTTTAAGTCGATCCGATACCCTAGAAGTTGCAAAGGGTTGCAATTGTCAAAACGTTGACTACCTTGTTGATTTAAATAATGGGATAAAGGTCACCTAACCACTGTGTAAATGTAACGTTGGATTCTAGATTTTAAAATTGTGTAAGACACTAATAAGAGTTTTAAATTATTAAAAAATATGAACGATATTGAAAATACTAAGATTGAACTTTGTTAAAATTTTGTAGATGGCCACCAACAATAATGAAAATAATGAAATCTCATCCGCTCACTCACTATCACTAAGGACCATTCTCTAAAAGGAGCGTCTAAACCATAATAAATTTATTGATTGGTTTCGAAACCTGAGAATTGTTCTCAAGCAAGAGAAACGATCATATGTTTTAGACGATCCGATTCCCGATCAACCTAATGAGGAGGATAAGGAGGCCTTTATGAATTGGGTGAAATACACTGAGGACTCGGTCCAAGTGTCTTTCCTCATGTTGGCAAGTATGACTCCTGATCTCCAAAAGAAGTATGAACATCATGGAGCGTACGACATGATTACCCAGTTGAAGGAAACGTTCCAACAACAAGCAAGGGTAAAGCGCTTCGAAATGGTTCGAGCACTCCATGCATGTCGTATGGATGACACCCAATCTGTTTCATCTTATGTACTTAAGATGAAAAGCCATATCGACCGCCTCGAAAGGCTGAATTGTCCTGTCTCGAAAGAGTTGGCTACGGATTTGATCCTCAACTCTTTGTCAAAAAGGTTTGACAACTTTGTCATGAATTATAACATGAACGGATGGGACAAGAACATAAGTGAGCTTCATTCTATGCTTAAAACTGCCGAGGCCGCCATGGGTGAAAAGGTTTTACCCGTTCTCACCATCAATGAATGTGGGAACAAGAAGAGGCCTCACCCCGCACCCAAGGCAAACGTTGCCAAGGGGAAAGGGTATGTTAGGGGAAAGGGGAAGGAAGTGGTAAGAGCGCCACCACCAAAACAAGCGGAGAAGAAGCAAAAGGTTGCTTCAAATGACCCATGCTTCAAGTGTGGGGAGATTGCACATTGGGCAAGAAATTGTCCAGTCCATCTCAAAGAGTTGCAAGCTAAGAGGGATGTCGGCCAAACCTCAGGTACAATTTACATGATTCATATTGATCTAAATTTAATATCCTCTAACACATGGGTATTGGACACCGGATGTGGAACTCACATTTGCAACTTATTGCAAGGGTTCAAAAGAAGTAAGGACTTCAAGAAAGGGGATGTAGCCTCTACATGGGGAATGGGGAAAAAGTTCAAGTTGAAGACCGAGGGGACTACATCTTGAAGCTTCCAAATGGTTTGGAAGCAATTTTGAACAATGTTTTGTATGCTCCTAGTTTGACTAGGAACATTATTTCTATTGCCCAATTAAGACAATATGGTTATGTTTTAACGTTTATTGAAAATGAAATTTATGTTTCTTTAAATGGCTTATTTTATTTTAAAGCTATCCCCATTAATGGTATTTATGAATTGGTTCGTGAAAACACATTATATGATAGCTCATTGTACCAAACCACCACTAAGAAACTCAAATTGGATTTGAGTGATACCTATCTTTGGCATTACGGTCTTGGTAATATAAACAAAAAGCGCATACAAACACTTCAAAAGAACGGTCTTTTAAAAGCAAGTGAATATGATTCATTTGGTGTATGTGAATCTTGTTTAAAGGTAAAATGACCAAGGCACCTTTTAGTGGCAAATCTGAAAGGGCAAAAGATTTATTAGGCATCATACATTCGGATGTATGTGGTCCTTTTAAGCCAATGACTAGGTACCATGAAAGATACTTCATTACCTTTACTGACAACTATAGTCGATATGGTTATGTGTACTTGTTAAGACACAAAGATGAAGCTTTTGAAATGTTCAAAATCTTCCAAAATGAAGTAGAAAATCAACTCAACAAGAAAATAAAAATCCTCCGCACCGATAGAGGAGGTGAATACCTAAGTAATGCTTTCAGAGATCATCTTAGAAGTTGTGGTATTCTCTCACAACTATCTCCACCTGGAACGCCACAACATAATAGCGTGTCTGAGCAGAGAAATCGAACTCTATTGGATATGGTTCGATCTATGATGGCTAGAAGCTCATTACCTCTATCATTTTGGGGTTTCCCTTTGCTCTCTGCGGCCCGTATCTTGAATATGGCCCTAACCAATAAAGTGGAAACGACACCTTTTGAAATATGGCATGGAAGGGTTCCATCACTGTCATATTTAAAGGTACGGGGTTGTGAGGCTTATGTTAAGACTCCCACCTCAAACAAGCTAGAAAGCCGTTCCACTAAGTGTATCTTCATTGGATATCCTAGAAATTCTATGGGATATTATTTCTATGATCCATTGGAACAAAAGGAGTTTGTTACCAAGAAGGCTGAGTTCTTAGAAGCTAAGTTCCTTATGGAAGGAACTAGCAGTAGAACTATGGATCTTGAGGAGGATCAAGAACCACAAACCAATACACGTTTGGTTGACACTAGCACTCAACATGAGGATGTTGAGAATGATCAAGTGGTTGATCAATGTACACAAAACGTTCGTATATCTGGTAGAATTAGTAATCCACCTGAAAGATATGGATTTTTCGTAGATGGATGCTATGTGGTAGATTCCGATGAACCAACCACCTATCATGATGCAATGTCCAATTTGGATTATGACAAATGGCTTGAAGCTATGAACATTGAGATGCAATCCATGTATGATAACCAAGTATGGGACTTGGTTGAACCACCTCTTAACTCCAAGATAGTTGGAAGTAAGTGGGTTTTCAAGAAGAAAACTGATATGCATGGAAACTTGGATACTTATAAAGCTAGACTTGTAGTAAAAGGTTTCACTCAAACTCAAGGGGTTGATTATGATGAGACTTTTTCACCGGTTGCAATGCTAAAGTCTATTAGGATATTATTTGCCATAGCTGCTCATTATGATTATGAGATTTGGCAAATGGATGTCAAAACCGCTTTTCTAAATGGATATCTTGAGGAAGATGTCTATATGGTTCAGCCTGAAGGTTTTATCGATCAAAAACATCCTAACAAAGTATACAAGTTAAAGAAATCAATCTATGGATTGAAGCAAGCATCAAGAAGTTGGAATCACCATTTTGATGAAGAAATAATCAAATTTGGGTTCATTAAAAACGCTGATGAAGCATGTGTATATAAGAAATCTAGTGGGAGCATCACCGCTTTCCTAGTATTGTATGTCGATGACATCCTACTATTTGGAAATGACATTCCAACCATGGAAGGTGTAAAAGCCTGGCTTGAAAATTGTTTCTCCATTAAGGATCTTGGTGAAGCCACCTATATTTTGGGAATAAAGATCTATAGGGATAGATCAAGGCGGTTGATAGGTTTGAATCAAAGTGCATACATTGATAAGATCTTGAAAAGGTTCAAGATGGAAAACTCTAAGAAAGGTACCGTACCTATTCCAAGAGGAACGATATTGAGTAAGACTCAATGTCCAAGCTCAAAGGATGAGCAAGACAAAATGAAGGGAATCCCGTACGTGTCTGCTATAGGATCCATCACGTATGCAATGATATGCACTAGACCGGACGTGTCATGAGCTTTGAGCATGACAAGCTGATACCAACAAAATCCTAGAAACAGTCATTGGATGGTTGTTAAGAACATACTTAAGTACCTAAGGAGGACCAAAGATATGTTCCTAATCTATGGATCTGGTGAGGAGGAACTCGTAGTAAAGGGTTACACGGATACGAGTTTCCAAACTGATCGGGCTAACTCATGATCACAATCGGGGTACATTTTCATCTTGAATGGAGGAGCAATTTCTTGGAAGAGATCTAAGCAAGATGTGGTGGCATTATCAACTACAGAGTCAGAATACATCGCTGCTTCATTAGCAGCTCAGGAAGCTGCATGGTTAAAGAAGTTCATTACCGATCTAGGGGTGGTCCCTTCCATTCAGGACCCCTAGAAATTCTTTGTGATAACGAGGGTGCGATTGCTCAAATCAAGGAACCCCTTGCACATCAAAAGACTAGGCATATTGAACGGAGATTCAACTACATAAGTGATGAAGTTGAAAAGGGAAAGATATGTATTCGCAAAGTTCACAAGGATCAAAACATTACGGATCCACTCACGAAGCATCTTGAAAAGGCAAAGCATGAAAGTCACGCTTGTGCCATGGGACTTTAATACTCTAGTGACTGGATTTGATCTTTAATTTTGTATTTAGATATTGTAACTCTTTACTGCTTGAATGAATTATTTGGTTATAATGGTTCAACTAATATTCCTACTTTGCATGTTTTAAATCCATGAGTAAATCATTTACTCAGAACGTCCGTAGTCGTTCATGCTTGTGGGAACAAATATGAAGATAAGACTATTATGAACTTGGATTGGTAGATATTCATATGGATGGATATAGAGCAAAGGGTTGCTGCCAAAATTCATAGATATTTGTGGGATACAAAAATTGGAATGACCTGCATCTCAAACATTACTACATAGAATCTTCCTGATTGATCATAAGTAATTTTGAGTAAAAGCGAATATCATTTGGTATCCTCTGACCTGAGATACATATTGGGTCTTGATATTTACCGAATATTATGCTTTGACTTAGTTCTTCGCTGTTTTGAAACATGGCAGTACATAAGTCTGAGTTCAGGTATAATACAAGGTAATTGTGAGAGACGTATGTAGTTAAGATGGAATTTGTCCCTCTTATTCATTGAGAGTGAGATGTCTAAGGCCTGATAAAGTTAAATCAATGGAGAATGATCACTCTGTGTCTTTGGAATTTAACATGACATATGTGACAAAAGGATAGATGATTGATTCACCTAAAACATTTCGAGTAAGGTACTTGAAGAGGATGATGTTATTGAATGGCACTTAGTCATACGTATTAAGGGTAGTAAACCGTTGTTAGGCGGTATTTACTGCTTGCATCAATCTTCTATGAATCTTGTGCAAGTGGGAGATTGTTGGATCTTATATGCCCAAGACACATACAAGATTGATGTGGTTAGTACGTTATGATCCAAGTTAGGTCATACCCAATAACAAGCCAAACAAATACCAATAAATATTTATTCGTTGATGAGATCATACAAATAAATATTGACACAAATTTAGAAAATGGGTTTTCTAAAATGTTGCTTTTGTAAAAGAACAACATTATATGGATAATTTGTTCATGAGAAATTATTTGTTTCATTATTTAAATTGGTTAAATAATAACAAATAAAAGTGTGTTAATGTTATAAAATTAAAATAGGTTTTAATTTTATAAACTAAGGGTTGAAAGAGTAAAATTATATAAAAGTTTCAAAATGGGGGGAACCCATTTTGAACCAAATTTCGGCCGCCCCATGTGGGCATTAGGAACCTTTTATGTCTTGGTCTTTCCAAGATTTTAACTTCCCTTGCACTCTTCCATCATTTCACACATTTCTCTCACACACACTCAAGTAAGAACTCTCTCAAACAAGGCTGAATTTTCGGACTATAGGCTCAAACAAAGCTGAAAATTTTGGATTCTTGAAGGTGCATTTGTAGAGATTTTGGTGTTGAGCTCCCTAACTAGCTAGGTGTTTGGAAGAGTGTGTTTGGAAGAGCTTGTGGGTATCACAACTTGAGGCTTTCTCTCTTGGGGGCTGGACATTCAAGAACATCACCATCTTCATCTTATACATCTACAACATCTTGTGCAAGGAAGGTTGTTTCTATGAACACCCTATGGTTGTTTTTATGGTTTGATAGCACACTAGTTCACATATATATATATATATATATATATATATATGATCCTTGTTCTTGGGTTTTGTTTTGGTTTAAAATGATTAAAAATTTCAGATTATTAACCATACATTTAAACCTTAAATCCGTTGCGTTTTTATAGTTTAAATGGTAAACTAGCTTTGATAAACATGTTTCAAAACCGATCACTTTTTATGTGTGGGATGTAATCTGCAGTGTGTGCGTGCATGTGAATGTGGATTGTGTATGTTGGTTGAAGTGTTTGTATGTGTCCATAAATATATAATCATGTATTGTCATTAATGGGTTATGTGGTTTCTTTAGGGTATTAACCAAATAGAGATAAACATGCACATGAATGTAATCTATTTTATGAGTAGGTTATGTGTGTGTGGATTTTAAGATTCATAAGCATGCATGGTGATGTATGTATGTAGTCATGGAGGTATGATTGCGGTCAAGGGTTGGGCAGCATGGTTCATTTACATGTTTATGTTCTCATCTAAATTTCTTTTCATCTTGTGATGTGAGATTTTAGTTGTTGTGCGTTTGTGATGCGTAAATTGAATAGTTATAGGTGTGGGTAGTATGTATATTAATCATATGGGTGTATAATATATATTATGCATGGGTTATACATCTTATATTGCACGTATATATAAATATAATAGCCACATATTATATGTTGTGCAAAATGGTGTTAGTGTTTTTTTGGCATGATGATTAGATTAATGTTTAACACGAACCCGAACCGAGAACACGAAACCGTACAACCACATTATTAGTCTTTAATATTAATTAAATATTAAATGTACAATCAGGTTAATCGAAAACCAAATCTTATGATTTCAACTGCTTATTTTTGTGCATTCAATGTGAGTTCTCAGCCCCGGTTGACTTACTTTCTTGGGGTGAACGAAACATGTATTCAAACTTATTTTCATTGATCAGTATTACTGTAATGTCACTTGTTTACTAGTGTTATACCACTTAAGTCCTCATACTCAAACTGTTAATGTACGTATTATAGCGAGGTAATTCTGAGTAGATCTATTAAGTTTGGCAAACCCCACCAGGGCTAGTCATGCTAGCACAACGTATGTCAAACGGGTGTTTAATTGACCTAATTTTTGTTGCTGTGACCTGGTATTCACAGCTGAGACCTTCATTTACATTGTAAGCTTGGTTGCAAACTTCATACACTTAGTAACTGGTTTAGTAGACTATCTATCTACTGATATGACTTTGTTTACTGTATCTGCTTATATTATGTTCTGTTTATCAGAACCTGTGAACTCACCAACCTTGTGTTGACACTTTAGCATGTTTCTTTCAGGTTCTTAAGCGAGCACGACTAGGAGCACTGCATCATGTCATTCATTAACGTTGGGTCAATTGAAATACATTTACGTTCTATCAACTTATACTTTATTTGGTTTTGTGCGTGTCATGCCGTTTGAATTATAAACTAATACTCTTCCCATTTACTATCATGTTTTCTTATTTAACTCTGATTTGGGAAACTTTGAGATTAATGAGTAATTATGTTTTATAAATATTATGTCGTTTAGTGTAATAATGACTGAGATCCTGGTATGTCACATGCCTAACGGTAATACCCCTTTTGTGGAAATTGAGGGTGTGACATGGATGAAGTTCATAAGACTCGATACTCAATTCATCCTGGTGCTACAAAATTGTATCAAGATATGAAGAAAGATTATTGGTGGCCAGGAATGAAACACGATGTAACGGAGTATGTGAGTAAGTGCCTTACTTGTCTGCAAGTGAAGCTGGAGCATCAGAACCCGTACGGGAAAATACAAACTTTGGACATTCCTGAGTGGAAATGGGAGCACATCACCATGGACTTCATTATGAAGTTGCCGCTTACGAAAAGGGGATATGATGCCATATGAGTGATAGTTGATCGTCTGACGAAGAATTTTCACTTCCTGTCGATCCGTGAGACGTATTCATCCGAGAGATTAGCGAATATGTTTATCAAAGAGATTGTGACTCGTCATGGTATACCTATGTCTATCGTGTCTGACCATGACACTTGGTTTACATTCAATTTTTAGAAGAGATTTCATGATGCGATGGGCACGAGGTTACATATCAGTACGGCTTACCATCCTCAAACAGATGGTCAGTCGGAGAGAACCATTCAGACGTTAGAAGATATACTTTAGGCATGCGTCATTGATTTTGGTGGAAGTTAGGACGAACACTTACCGTTAGCTGAATTTTCATACAACAACAGTTATCATGCCAGCAATGGTATGCCTCTTTACGAGATGCTATATGATAGGAAGTGTAGGACGTTCATATGTTGGGTGATATCGGGCAGAAGGAGTTGGGGAGTATTGAGGTGATCGAGGCTACGGCCGAAAAGTTGGATCAAATCAAGTCCTTTATGAAGGTAGCGAAGGACATGCAGAAGTCTTATGCCGACAAGAGATGTAGACCGATCGAATTCATGGTGGGCGAGAGAGTTTTGTTGAAAGTCTCGCCTTGGAAAGGGGTCATGCATTTCAGAAAGCGAGGGAAGTTGAGCCTGAGGTATATGGGCCATTTAAGATTGCAGTGAGCTTATAAGTTAAAACTACCCGATAAGTTGAGTGAAATTCACCTGACGTTCCATGTATCTCATCTGAGGAAGTGCTTAGCTGACGAGCATATGATCACGCTACTTGGGGATAACGAGGTTAATGAGCGGCTCAATTATGTGGAGCAACCTGTGGCCATCATTGACAGGAAGGAGAAGAGGTTAAAGAATAAAGTGGTTCCACTTGTACGAATAGAGTGGAAGCATAGGAAGGGGTTAGAGTCCACTTGGGAAACCTAGGAAGAAATGAGGTAACATTACCCTTATTTGTTTGACGACTGACATGTTTCGTGGGCGAAACCTAAATAAGGGGGTGGACTTGTAACGCCCTGAACTTTTGAAGTAAAAGAAGGCAAACAGAAGTTCTCACGTGAAATAAACTTCTCGCGCGAGAAGTATGTGAGAAGTAAGACTATGTACAAATAGTTGAGAACACCTATGTCTAACCCTATTTCACACGAGAAGTGCTACTGCTAGAGAGATAAAACAACTGTTTAGAGAGAGAAAGTGCAGAATCGAGGTGTTTAAAGTATGTAACTCGTGTAGTAACTCGTGTTATGTACTAAGGAACGAATATTGATGAATATAACACGTGGTCATGTAGTTTTATTCCGGTAAAGGCTGCGGGAAGGACGTGTTGTGTTAGAACTTCACGAGATGAGTTTTTAGTCCCCTTTTAACATAAGATTTTACATTTTGGGGCTATTATGCTTACTAAAATGTTGTTTTATGCTTGTATGATGTTTTTATGAGATTAAGCATGTTAGAACATCCTTAGACGCGATAAGTTGTGACTGGGCGCGAAACCTGTAGTATTCACGCGAGTAGTTTAGTGTACGGTATGGAATTTGAATCTGCGAAGTTCTCGCGCGATAAGTATTTCTCACACGAGAAAAAGTTCTCGCGCGACATGAAGTTCTCGTGCGACAAAAAGTTCTCGCGCGATGTGATAGTTCTCGCGCGATATCCTAGTTTTCGCGCGACTTGTATGTTTTCGCGCGACTTGTATGTTTTCGCGCGACAGAGATGACTTGATGTGCAGGGTATGACTGTGGTGTGGTTCTCACACGAAAGTGGTAGTTCTCGCGTAATATGAAGTTTTCGCATGGTTTTTTACTGTATGTGTGTTGTGTTATCTTTTCACGCTAAACGGTTTCAAAACTATATGTTTATGATGTGTCGTTACGTGGTATGATATGAATATGTACGTAAAGTATTATGTAAAAAATGGAAGATAACAAGAACGAAAAGTGAAATATAATGAATGAATGAAAGTCTTGCAAGCAAAATGAAAGGAGGTTCACAACCATGTGTTGTTAGCTCAACTGTATGAGGCCTAGCTAGCCTATAAATACAGGGGTCTAATCCTTGAGATTGACCGAAAGTACGAAACGAGATCCTTGTCGGTTACCTTGGTACTGGAGTCAGCTTCTTGCATAATGTTTGGGGTCTATTTATAGACCTCGGCCCATTACCAACTTCCGAGCATGACATGGGGGTATAGGACATGACAGGATATAGATAGAAGTGAAAGATAAAGATAAAAGTACGAAATGTGTGATAAAGTACGAAACAAACGACGATGAAAGATAATAATGATTATTATCTAGTTGTATAATGTATGATGTATGCTCACGTACGAAAGTAAAGGAAACGTTTTAAACGGACGTAATATATTTTATTATAAAACTATAACTCACTCAGTGTCGTTGACTTTTTGTATGCATAATAGTTTGCAGGTAATTGTGGATGCTAAGGAGGTGCAGACATGGATGCATAAGCTACTGAGAATGATTGAAGACTAGCATCCACACTTTTGAGAAAGTTATTGTGTTAACACAAATTTTGAGATGTATATATGACAATGTGATGATTTGACACAAATTTAGTTATTAATGAAAAGTTTTAAATTCCGCTACAATTGATATGTTTTAAACATTTTAGGCTATGAATGACCAACTGTAACCGTCCCGGGAACGGGGCCTTACATGTAGTTTACTATTAAAAAGTCCTTACCTTTTTGAATCGTTAATCAGGGTAAATATAAGGAAATACTGGGTAGTACTACTAGGCTTGAGTAACCATACTCGTATGACTGGAGTTCAAGCAAGTGCAACATTATTCTAAAACAACAAACACATTGTCACAACTTGGTAAGTCGAGATGGAAGGCAAACAAACAAATAAAGTCAGCTTCGATCACGAAAACACTACTGTTATGATTATGTTATAAGTTAGTTATTTGTTTCTTTACACATGACTTATGTTATTACAAATTCAACTATTTTGCTTATTTACAAACTTATGAACTCACCAACCCCTTGTTAACACTTTAGTATGTCTTTCCTAGTCGCTAAACTTGCAGGTGCATATAGGAACATTGCTTTGGTCTCTCATCATACAAACGGTTAAACTTTTCATTTTTTGTCGCACGTGTTTTTGCACATTTACCTTTCACATTAAATAGTTTTGAATGTTTAAACTTAGGCTTCCGCCATATTTGAATTTTAAACATTGATATTTGTTTAAAAACTCATATAAAGATCGTTCAGAGTAACTAGTGACTAAGATCCTAATTTGTTCACACACCTCACGGTAAAATCCGCACATGGATTTTGAGGCTGTGACAATAACACACATAATTCTAAACTTATTACAGAAGATATCTACCAAACTTAATTACAAACATATATCCAAACTTAATACAATACATGTGTGTGTTGTACATGTATAAAACATGCTAGGGTGAATTTGTGGTTGTCTTCCGCTTATATGAAACATAAGAAACAAAATACATAGTTTCCATCCATGTTTTTGTGACTAGACCGGACCGGCCGGTCAGACTGGTTCGACCGGGAGCCGCATATACCGCCGATCCGGTTAAGTGCTTCCAAATCATTTTCAGTTGAGCGGCCCGCTTTTAATGGCTTGTGGTTGAACCGGTGAGCTTTGATCGACGATCAGACAAGATTTTATGTATTATTTCCGTTTTCGAAGTGCCGAAGAGGAAAGGTTCGACACATATGAAGATGAAGATGAAGACGAGTGCAGACATGTAGAATAAACCACAACCGCTTGTTGCAAGTACCTTTGTAGATCGGTGGATTCAAGTTGGTTCTCATGTTTGAGGATTTCTTTAAAAATATGAGGTAGGAAAGAATCTTAGAGTTAAACTGATGGAGTATATGGATTGTAGTGTTTGAAGTTTGATTCAATTGATGTAGGAGTAATAAAGAAAAAGTTAAGCATGCAATATAATTATTATTTTGCTTTGAAAACATAAAGAAGTTTGTAAACATGGAAACTTAAATTAACAATGATATTTTCAATTATATAATATTATAATAATTTATTTTGTTCCCCAAAGCAAGGTCAATAAACGATATAAATGGAAAAACTTTTGTTAAAGGTATTAATATATTATTCTTAGATGTATATTCTTTCAATATTATTCTAAATAATATCTTACTATAATTTTACAATCCGGTTTATTAAACGGTTCGATCGATTCGACCAACGAACCAATTAAGTGACCAATTCAATAAAAATCCAGATATTTTAATGATTTGTTTGAAAAAAAACCTCTTGAATAACCTAATTAGAATAAAAGAATTCATAAGTTATATAATCAAAACAATGCTTTTTAACTTTATTAGTATTTTACAAAGTTATACAATCAATCTATATTAATATACTAAAATCCAATGTGACGTAATGACATCTATTGGATGCACAACATGTACACATGACACTATGGTGCTGTTTGTTTTTCTTCAAAAGCTCTTCCCCACCTCTTCATCTGCGCGCACGCAGACGCGGGAAGAGGTTTTGAGTGCGCAGACTGTTTGATTTTTGGAAGTCGTTTCATTAAAAAACGTCTTCCTGACGTCTGCGTGGAGAAGAGGTGGACTTACCACTTCTGAGGTCTTCTAACCTCTTCTCACCCCACCTCCCTCACCTCCCTCACCTCCCTCACCTCCCTCACCTCCCTCACCTCCCCCACCTCCCTCACCTCCCCCACCTCCCTCACCTCCCCCACCTCCCCCACCTCCCCACCTCCCCCACCGGCCGACCCACCTCCCCCTCCTCCCACCTCCCCCTCCTGCCGGTGAACCAGTCTCGATCCCTAGCAGCCCTCCGGTGGTCCAGTCACGAGGCCTAGCAATCCTCCGGAGTTCCGTTCCAACCGGCGAGTATCTACAAGCGGTTGATACGATCATCGAACTGACGGAGAATCTCAACGTTCGGTCCGATTGGGATAGTGAAGTTATGGATCGAGCTGAAAACGCGTTGCAGATAGCTATGGCGAAGCTTGAAGATGAGTTTCTTCATGTTTTGATTCGTAATACTGTTCCTCTTGATGTGGATCGACTGTACGGATCGATCCGTACGGGCTTGGTGTCGTTTGCGTCACAGGAGATTGAAATTGGGGATGATTTCGAGAGCTACAGAGAAGATGATGACGGAGGAAGTGGATATCATCACGAAAGAGGTATGAGTTTATGTGGTGATGTTTATGTTGAATTGATCTATACTGAAGCGATTAAGGACCTTAAAGCAATTGCTGATCGAATGATTCGATCTGGCTATGAGAAAGAGTGTTGTCAGGTGTATAGTAGTGTTCGTCGTGATGTGTTGGATGAATGTTTGTCCATTGTTGGAGTTGAGAAGATGAGTATTGAGGAAGTGCAGAAGATTGAGTGGAAAGAACTGGATGAGAAGATGAAGAAGTGGATTCAAGCGGTTAAAATTGTCGTTAAGGTTCTTCTGTATGATGTTGTTGCAGATGTGTTACCGGATATTGAGATGTTGTTCACTGATGAGTCTGGTGAATCGGTTTGTAATGAGGCGAAAGTTGTGTTGAGTGGGTTGGGTGAAGCAGCAATTGGGACTTTTGTTGAGTTTGAGAATGCTGTTAAGGGTGAGAATTCAAGAAGAGCTTTACAGGGTGGGGACATTCATCCAGTGACCCGTTATGTTATGAATTACATCAAGTTACTGGTAGTTGTTTTGAGCTTTATGGATGATGATTGTTGTGAGAATGGAATGAAGCTTTGTTTTTTTTTCTGATTTGGTTTATAATTTCATTTTAATTACTGAATATTTTAGAGGTACGCAGATGTTAAAAAATCAAACAGTCTTTTTCTTGCAGACTGCAGACGTTTGGTCCACCTCTTCTGCTGCAGATGTCTGCAGATGTGGTCCGCAGACTGCAGACGTTTTCCTGCAGAAAAAACAAACAGCACCTATGTGAGGGCTGCATTTTTAATGACCCGTTTTTCTATTCACGCGGACCTTAATGACCCGCGGATATCTAAATCCATTCATATATGGATCCTATATAAACTTTATAACCTGATTAAAACCCTAATTCTCACAAGTCACAATCGATTGGAATTCCCTCTTTCAATCGGATGCCTCTTCATCGATTTCTAAACCTACGACAATCACTCCGTAAGAAAATTTTAGGGATCTTTCAAGAATGGATACCACATCAAGATTCTCTCGTATACTCACCTTCTACACCGATTTGACTACCTAAATCAGTTTGATCCGTACCAAGGCTTCAACGATCGTTTGAAGATTTAACATCCGTTTTGGTGTATTGCCGATCAATCAGGTATACATTTGCTTTTATTAATTTTTTTAACTATTTTGTTTGATCCATTTGAAGGGTTTAACGATCTTTTGTTTCTACTGAATCTAAATAAGAATCCCTTCTTGCTACCGTCAGCTTAAGGTACGTTTAGGTTTTGATTTGGTTATTAGTTGCAGAAACATGAGTAGTAAGATTCTCATTCAGTTCTGCGGTTCGTTGTTGTTTAAACTGTTGCCTTATGATGTCCTGCTATGGACAATCTTAGTTAGGTTTATAAAGTATTCAAATCTTTTTTTTACAACAATAGGAATAAGGTTAATGAAATCTGTGGAATTGAGCAGTTCTGCAATTGTCTCATATCCTCACCGCTTACATTGTTCAAAACCTAAATCAGATTTATCCATATTCCATATCAACGCTTCAAGAACCGGTTGAAGATTGCATGTCTGTTTTTGTTGTCCATCCGATCCTTCAAGGTATTTTTTTTGTTCAAAACCTAAATTAGATTGATCCATATTTTTTTTTGTTCATCGGCTATCATATGTTTCTAATTGATAGCTTTATTCTCTTGCATGCATCAAATCACATACCAATTGTTGTTTAAGATATATCCGAAGCTCTCTGGGATGACTGGGACTGCAAGAACTAAAGTATTGACATTTTATGGATCTACATATTGTCACCGTATCTATATACTGCTATAATTCTTTTTTTTATTTACAGGAAAACGAGTTTTTGAAAATGTTTCAGATGCCTGTTATTGAAGTGCCCACAAATATGCCAAACATTTGTAATGATTACCCATCCAAGCTTTTTGTAGTAAGACATTAAACTTCATGACCACTCTATTATTTTTCTTGTGGCGAATATACTTGTAATTTAAAATTGTTGACAATGCATTTAATTGTTTTGATTACATAGACTACTCATGGTAAATGGTATATATCCATGAAGAAACTATAAATATGTTTAGGGTTTGTCGCCCTGTTTTATTTGGAACCAGTGAACAACTAGGTACTACAACAATATTATCTTATAATTTCTTTCTTTATTTGTGTATATCTTTTGTTCCTTCATTTTTAGATGCTTCTTTTTGTGGGTGTAGTGTTGAGAATTCAAAATAACTGCCTTCGTTGCTAAGGAAAAACAGGATCTCTCACAATGTTCTCCATGCACGAGCACAGGTTAATTCTTTTAGGAAGGAATGCATTCTTACTTTTGTGGAACTGATTTACGTTTTTAGAATTTTTATCTGTTTTTTTCTTTCAGTAAGCCGCCAGGAAGGCTCAAACTGTGGCCCAAGTTGGACGAAAATATGCCATCACCATATCTACAAATATGGCTGGTAGAGGTACAGACATTATATTAGGTGGTAACTTAATGGCGTGTTGGTCTTTCCAGTATCTTCTGGATGTTTTTTGTTTCAACTCACAAATTATGTTCTTTTATCAATATGTTATTTATGATCTATGGTAATTTCAGATGCTTGCAAAAGTAGTATTAGAGGACCACATACTTTCACATATGAGTCATGATACTCCAGATATTGACTGAAGAGCCAAAGTCACAAAAGGTAATTTGATCAGTATCATCTATGTTCTCTCTCCCTTATATTGTAAAGTGGTACACCAGTTTAAAAGTTGATTTACGTTTTGTATGATATATATTCTTAGCTTTACTGATGATCTTGGTGAAAATCAGCTTTTACAATCCTTTCATTCTTCTAGCAATAACAATATTTATATTGGAGTAAAAAAAAAACTATATTACAAACATGACACGAATCATTTTGTTACCGACTTCTGCTGCTACTTCATGGTATGGTATTTTTTTCCATCATGCAAACATAGTTAATAGTTTCTTTTAGTTTTTTAAATTATTACAGATTGTCTTATCACACTTTCTAATTTGCATGTTGCTTTTCATGGTTTTCTAGATATATCAAGGTTAGTTTCTACACACCCGTTGAAGGGAGTGAATACATGGTCATGAAGAATCGAGTCGAGTGAAGTATTTATTCATCAGTTATCTATACAATATGGTTTGTATTTGGGCATTCAAAAATATATATATTATTACAACTTTGATATTTCTCTTGAAACAAGATATTATATGTTTTTCTGTTTGGATAGAAGTAATATTCAAGTAATAGTAATATTGGACAAAAATTAATATTTATCTTTTGAAAAAACCAAGAGTACTTATTCATCATATCTAATAGTGAGAAAGAGCCTTGAGATTAGGATTTGTGAGCTTGTGTTCTTAATTTGAAAGTTAAAACTCATAATTTAATATTATTTCTAAGTTTGTAAACTAATTTGTTTATACTTTTATCTTGATCAATTATTGTTTTTGTAGAATGCATAAACAAATATGGTCATGTTTGGGATTGCTTATTTTATTGAAAATGACTTTTTGAGGAAAAATGATTTATTGATTTTTAACTTTTGAAAAGTAGTTTTTTAAAAAAGTGTTTGGATTAGATTATAACTCAAAAATCAATAAGTTTTGTAAAAAGTGTTTGGTTTAGCTTATTAATGTAAAATGACTAAAAAGACTATTATGTTAAAAGTCAATAATAAAAATGTTTGGGAGTGCTTATTTTACTTTTTGGTAAAGTCAATAAGTTGTTTCCATTGTATATTTTTTTTTTTCATTCTTGCAAATTGAGAAAAGATTATCAAATATATAAATAAGATTCGTTTACATAATTTTTAAAAGATAATATCGTATTACATTCATCTCCATAAGATTGTTAAAACAACACAAAAGATGCACGATGTTATGAAATTAATGTCATACTACATTCATCTCCGCGAGTCCATTAAATCTTGCGCAATTATATCTCTTATTGCTGTCATATACGTAACTTCATGATCCAAACGATTTGTAATAAGAGTAGAACTTACCTTTATTTTCTCATCCCACCACTCATTCGATGCGTCGATTAAGCTTCTCGTTACACTGATCCCAGTTTCAAGCCTCACTAAACGATCATAAAGCTTCCATTCTTTTTTCATGCCCTCACATTTGTTTTTAATTTGTTTTTTATCAAGGGTTTTGTTAGTTTTTTCATACATGCTTTTTTCTATATTATCCCACGCAAGCTTATTAAAGTGAGTACCGGGTTTATTCCCTCTTCTAAGTTCAAGCAAGCAAGCATCAATAAACTCCTGTACGTGACATTATCCCACAAAAATTTTGATTTATTCCTTTTAGTTGACATTACTTGTTCTTCACCTTATACGTGACATCTCCTTTTTTTATATATATAAGAAAAAAAGAGATGTCCAATGTTACGAAAACTACAGGGGAATAAAGCTATTGAGTTACACGATGAAATTATGGGAAAGAGTTATTGACATGAGAATTAGACGGGAAACTCAGATAGCGATAAACCAATTCGGATTTATGCCAGGACGCTCTATAACAGAAGCCATACATGTCATAAGGAGGATAATGGAGAAATATAGAGAAAAGAAAAGGGACCTCCATATGGTATTCATCGACCTAGAAAAGGCCTACGACAGTGTTCCGCGCCAACTCATTTGGGAAAGTCTACGACTTAGAAGGGTACCAGAGAGGTATATCAAAATAATCAAGGATATGTATGACGGAGCAAAAACGTGTGTGCGAGCACCAGTCGGAGACACAGACCCCTTCCCCGTAGAAGTAGGACTCCACCAATGATCGACACTGAGATCATTTCTCTTCACAGTAGTGTTGGACGAGATGACCAAGGCTATAAAACAGCCAGTTCCGTGGTGCATGCTATTTGCGGATGATATTGTCTTAATATCAGAATCTAAAAGGGTGCTTAACGACAGGCTAGAACAGTGGAGAGCAGCAATAGAGAGCGGAGGTTTAAGGATAAGTCGCTCTAAGACGGAGTACATGCATTGCAATTTTAGCGGTGATGGTGACGAGGACACCCAAATCAGTGTCCAGGATATGGCGGTCCCAAGAACAACTAGGTTTAAATACCTGGGCTCGTACCTACCGGACGACGGAGAGATACACAGCGATGTAGCTCACCGTGTTCAAGCAGAATGGTGCAAGTGGAGAGCAGCATCAGGGATTCTATGTGATAAGAGGTTTCCAGCGAAACTAAAGGGAAAACTATACAGAGTGACAGTTCGTCCAGCTATGTTATACGGAACAGACTGCTGGGCAATAAAGAAATCGCACGAGAAACAAATAGAGGTAGCGGAAATAAGAATGCTGAGGTGGATGTGTGGACACACAAGACTGGATCGGATAAGAAACGAAGTGTTTCGACAGAAGTTAGAGGTGGCTTGTATCGCAGATAAAATACGAGAGGGAAGATTAAGATGGTGTGGGCATGTGAAGAGGAGACCTATGTCAGCACCCGTTAGAGCAGTAGAGAACATTTTCTTAAAGGGTAAGAGGTGTAGAGCGAGACCTAGGTTGACTTGGGACGAGTTAATTAGGCGAGATATGGGACATTTGCACCTCTCTGAGCGCATGATCAAGGATAGGAGCGAGTGGATGCGTAGGATTAAAATTAAGGACTTTTAGTAGGATCTGTAGGTAGGAAGGGTAAGGTAGACTTGATGCGGTGCCTAAGGTGTACGCAGTCCACAACTGCCCTCTATAGGTGAAACGCGCCGCTTCTCTAATGTTTGCTATATCTTTTCTTAATCTGTTGGTGATTTTAAGTGTATGTTGTGTGATGTATGATATATTATTTGCTGCCCTGCTATCGTTATTGCTTTTGTTGATCGATCTCTTTATAAGCGGTCTCTCTACCTACCCAGATAGAGGAAAGACTTGCCACTACCTACCCCCAGACCCTGCTCTGTGTGGGATATACTGGGTTTGTTTGTTTGTTTGTTATGTGTTAACCTATGTATTACAAACCATATGCAGGATAACAATTAACAAATAAACCTTTGCAATATGCAAAAGGATTGCAAACCATGTGTTAACCTATGAATTACACACAGAAAACAAGATTAGAGTGCCCAAATATGCAAAAGAATTGCAAACAGCAGCAGGTAGTCCATTCCAAAATTTACAATACCAATGATTTCATTTGACAATACTCATGAATGAAATGATCATCACATTTCAAAAGAAGCAATACAGTGATTCATGTCACACAAAAACTAATCTGTAAATCTTTAAAATTTTGGCACAACAATATATGGTTGGGTTTTAGTTGACCCGCAACAATATTCACAACCCTATGCATATATTCAAACAGGAACAAGAGAAGTTGAATTTTAAGATACAAGAGATTGAAATCAAACAGGACAAGAAGTTGAAATCAAAGATAGAGATTAGAATCAAATCTTTAGGGTGGCGGTCGGGAGATCAAAGATACAACTTTTTCTTAAAATCAGGAAATCTTCTTCAATCACAACTTCAAATCACAGGATCACAAACCGATTTTATTGACGACGTGGATCGCGGATTAATGACGAGGTGGTTGGAGTTTATGGCATCGTAGGCCACAGTACACATTAGGGTGGCGGTCGCAGGTGCTAGGCAGGTGGGATGGCGTCGAAGATGGGTGGCTGTCGCAGGTAGGATTGATGTTTTGTGAAGGGAAATCGCAGGTACACATGATGTTGGTGGAATAAACACAATCGCAGGTAGGTTGATGGACCAGTAAAGAGAAATCGTAGGGTTGAGTAATGGCGATGTGAATCAGGGATCGATGGGGGACAGATAAAAGCATCGATAGAAGGAGAGGAGAATCAGAGATGTGAAGGGTAAAAGGGTCACAATGACTTTTTCCTTTCTAAAAGTTAGTCCACTCTAATTTCTCCATTTTAACTTTTCACCTTTAACTTAAAAGTTGTTTTGAAAGTAATTTTTATCTAATCCAAACATTAAATTTAACTTATTAACTTTTTAAAAATTAATAAGTTATAAATAGGTTAAAAAGTAGGTTAGCCAAACATGCACTATATTGTCGTCATTCAACGTACCATTTTCATATTAACATTACAAATGCACAAATCATATTGTTTTATTTATATGATATTATTATGCGCATCCTGTGTATCACACGAGTTTATAAGCTAGTTTTTATAAACAAACAAACAAACATATCTAATATATCCCACTCAGAAGCAAGGTATGAGAGGGGTAGGTGGTGACGAATCTTTCCTCTGTCTTGAAAGATAGAGACATCGCTTACAAAGAGACCACCGACTCGAAAATGAGACTAGTTTTCATATCACCAATAATTTATACACTAGAGATTGTGCACTACGGTCACTGCTTGAGCGAGATCCTGTCTTTCACCTCCAAACAGCAAGAAGTGCTTCAATGGCGTCATCTGAGCTCACAAAGTCCAAGCAACAGGTATCCACCATGTTAAAACAAGGTTTCATCTCCGACTACTTCCTCTCTCCTCCACCATCTTCCCCTTCCGAATCGACCCGACCCATCCAAGCCCCGATCCGATCCACCCCCAGCCCCACCCTCTTCGAGATGATGACCGAAGAGCAAACCCGAGACTCCAGGCCCTCTGCCCACTCCCTCGACACCGCACGAATCCGGATCGAAGAACGGGTTGCTAGGGTTTTATCCGGAGCCCCTTTCAAAAATCCTAGCGATTGGGGCTTAGGGTTTGCAGATGTCAAGCTCACTCTTACATCACGTGATGGTTTCAGCGTGTCAATGGATGTTCACCGCCAAGTGTTGGTCCGTCGGAGCCAGTTCTTTAGGGAGAAATTGGGTCGGAGAAGTGGCTCCCATCATTCCGTCGAGATTTGTGAGTGTGATGATGTTGAAGTTTATCTGGAAACCCTAGTTTTGATGTATTATGATGAGCCGAAGAAGAAGATGATCGGTGAAGGTGTGTCTAAGATCTTGGGCCTGCTCAAGGTATTCATTTGTGTTTTTTTTCTTCTCTTTTTATTATTACTGGAATCTTTGTACTGCCCTAGAAATCCGTCCGAAATTTTGGTTTCTTAGACTTTGATGTCAGGACAGAGAAATTCTTTTACTCAAGTTGGTGTAGGATTGTTAATTTGGTTGAAGAACTTTGCAATTCAGATGTAACTAACATCAACAAAAGTGTTAGAATTTTCAACTAAAACTAAATAAAAATGAAAATCATGCAATGATGATAGTTTAGATTCTAATCATGATCTATCTTACTCTACAAAGTCAACCAGGTTGCCTAATTTCTATCATGTTTGTGGGTGTGAGAATTCAGATGCATGGTTGATCACAATATTAGTCTTTGTATAATTTAGGAGTTTGTTAAACGAATAGTATGTCTAAATTATGGATTTTGTGTCAAGTTTGGTCCCTACCAATGGTGCCTGTAATCTCCCTTGTCATTATGAAAGACCAGCAAAATTTAAACTAATAAATGATTATATCGAATGGACATATGTCATTATTATATTAATTCTATCATGTATTTTCCTGGTGACCCGGCCGCATCAATTATCAATTTTAAAACCAAAATAACTACTTTCTTATCTCTCTCCCCCCACCCTCCCCCCTCTCTCTTATTTTAAACATTTCAAATTTTCTAAAATCAATATTTTTATCAACATATTTTTTAATTAATTAAAAACTAAATATTTTGATTAAAGAAATACACATTTTTGAAAAAAAAAGAATTTTAAAAACTATGAAATTTTAAAAAAAACGTATCTTCTTTGAAATATTCTAAAACCAATCATTTTTTAAAATGACAGTTTTATATAAAACTGTTATCTTAAACAAAATAAAAAAACTGAAATCTGTAGTTTTTAAACAATGATATATTTTGTAAGTTGATATTTTGTCAAAGCAAACTTTTATTAAATACGAAAAGTTATTTATAAAACAAAATTAACTAAAGCCATAGTTTTGAACTAATAAGATTTTATTAAACAAACAAACAAACAAACCCAGTATATCCCACTCAAGAGCAGGGTCTGGGAGGGGTAGGTGGTGGCGGGTCTTTCCTCTATCCAGATAGGTAGAGAGGCCGCTTCCAAAGAGACCCCCGGCTCGATAACAAAAGCAATAACGCTAGCGAATCAACATATAATCAGACATACGATATATGATATATGATATATGATACGGCACACAGCATACAACAAACAGTAAAATATCACCAAAAGGAAATATAAAATGAACAAGCATACATCAGAGAAGCAGCAAGTTTCTCCTAAAAAGGCAGAGCGTACTACATACACATCAGACCCCGTAACAAGTAATCAAAGTCCCTTTCTAGCTACAGAAACCCCTAAAAGTCCTTAATTTTAATTCTACGCCTCCACTCACTCCTATACTCGATCATGTGCTCAGAGAGATGCAAGTGTACCATATCTCGCCTAATTATCTCTTCCCAAGTCAACCTAGGTCTTCCTCTACGCTTCCTACCCTTTAGAATGATGTTCTCCACTGCTCTAACCGGTGCTGTCATTGGTCTCCTCTTGGCATGTCCAAACCATCTTAATCTTCCCTCTCGTATTTTACCTGCAATACAAGCCACTTCTAACTTCTGTCGAAACACTTCGTTTCTTATCCGATCCAGTCTTGTATAGCCACACATCCACCTCAGCATTCGCATTTCCGCAACCTCTATTTGTTTCTCGTGCGATTTCTTTCTGGCGCAGCAGTCTGTTCGATATAGTATCGCTGGGCGTACCGCCACTCTGTATAGTTTTCCCTTTAGTTTTGCTGAAAACCTCTTATCACATAGGATCCCTGATGCTGCTCTCCACTTGCACCATCCTGCTTGGACACGGTGAGCTATATCGTTGTGTATCTCTCCGTCCTCCTGCATGTACGAGCCCAGGTATTTGAACGTAGATGTTCGTGGGACCGGCATACCCTGGATAATGATTTGGGTGTCCTCTTCCTCGTCGCCACCAAAGTTACAATACATGTATTCCGTCTTAGAGCGACTTATCGTTAATCCTCTGCTCTCTAGCGCTGCTCTCCACTGCTCTAGCTTGTCGTTAAGCATCATTTTAGATTCTGATATTAAGACAATATCATCCGCAAATAGCATGCACCACGGGATTGACTGTTGTATAGACTTAGTCATCTCATCCAACACTAGTACGATGAGAAATGGGCTCAATGCCGATCCTTGGTGGAGTCCCACTTCCACTGAGAATGAGTCTGTGTCTCCTACCGGTGCTCGCACACACGTTTTTGCCCCGTCATACATATCCTTAATTATTTTGATATACCTCTCTGGTACCCCTCTAAGTCGTAGACTTTCCCAAATTAGTTGTCGCGGAACACTGTCAAAGGCCTTTTCTAGGTCGATGAATACCATATGGAGGTCCCTTTTCTTTTCTCTATATTTCTCCATTATCCGTCTTATGACGTGTATGGCTTCTGTTGTAGAGCGTCCTGGCATAAATCCAAATTGGTTTATTGCTATCTGGGTTTCCCGTCTAATTCTCGTGTCAATAACTCTTTCCCATAGTTTCATCGTGTGACTCAATAACTTTATTCCCCTGTAGTTTTCACAACCTTGGATATCTCCTTTTTTCTTATATATGGGGACTATGACACTGGTTCTCCACTGGTCTAACATCTTTCCTGTCTTAAAGATAGTGTTGAATAGATCTGTTAGCCATTGGAGACCCTCATCACCCCGGCATTTCCACACTTCAATCGGTATGTTGTCTGGCCCCACCGCTTTAGCCCTTCCCATTTTCTTCATAGCTCTTGTAACTTCGTCAACTGTGATGCTTCTACAATAGCATTGGTTTTGTTGCGTTGTTTGGGTTGTTCTATCTATCTCAGTTTGTTGATTTGGATTCCTTATGCTAAATAGGTTATCGAAGTAAGTTTTCCATCTCACCTTGATGTCTTTCTCCTTCACCAAAACCTTTCCATTCGCAGCCTTTATGAACTTGACCATTCTCAGGTCTTGTCTTCTTCTTTCTCTTGCCTTGGCTATCTTAAACATGTCATGCTCTCCTTCTTTCGTCTCTAATCGCTTATACATCATTTCGTACGCCGTGTTCTTTGCCTCTAACATCGATTTTTTCGCTTGTCACTTAGCCTCGTACTTTTGTTTTAGCTCTGCGTGTTCTTTCTCATTGTTACAGCGTATAAGTTCTCTAAAACTTTGTTGTTTGATACGTATCTTTTCCTGTACATTTTCGTTCCACCACCATGATTCCTTATGACCAACTGTCCTTTTTGTTGTAACTCCAAGCGTTTCTTTAGCTGCTTGGATGAGCCTAGTTGCCATAATCTCCCACTTTTGGTTTGCGTCTTCCTGTGGCCCAGTTTGGTTCATTGGTATGACTTTATCTTTAAAAATGGTAATCTTTTCATCTTTGAGCTGACCCCATCTGAGCTTGGGTGTAACTCTCTTGTTCTGTTGGGCAATTGTCCTCTTGACGCGTATATCCGCCACCAACATATGGTGTTGCGTCACAACCGTCTCTCCCGGGTTTGCTTTACAGTCCTTCCACGTGCTATGATCTTCTCTCCTCATCAATAAATAGTCTATCTGCGTGTGTCTCCCGCCGCTGCTAAACGTGATTAGATGCGAGTCTCTTTTCTTAAAGAACGAATTTATGATGCCTAAGTCATGCGCTACTACAAATTCAAGAAGCTCCCTACCGCCGTCATTCCTAAGACCATACCCGTAGCCTCCATGCACCAGTTGGAAATGGTCATTAGCCTTTCCGATATGTCCATTAAAATCTCATCCTATGTATATCTTTTCTTCTCTAGGTATGTCGCCCATAACGTGATCTAAACTCTCCCATAACTTTTTCCTTTCCGTTTCCCCTAGTCCAACTTGTGGTGCATACGCACTAACTACCGTCACTACTTCATCTCCTATTACTATTCTTAACAACATAATTCTATCATTGTATCTTCTCACCTCCACTACATTATCTTGAAGTTCCTTAGCAACTAGAAAACCTACTCCGTTTTTCGTTCCATCAGACCCTGAATACCATAGTTTAAAACTGTTGCACTCTTTTGCTTTCCCACCCCGCCATCTAGTCTTCTGCAGGCACGCTACGTGGACCCTACGTTTCTTCAGCACATCAATTAACTCTAGTAACTTACTAGTTAGGGTTCCTACATTCCACGATGCCACTCTTAATCTACAAACCTTATTCCCTGTCTTCGCACCTCTCCTCACCGAACATGATCTCGGGTCAGCATATTGGCTCCTACTATCTATTATACCAGACAAAGTCCACTAAAACCACAAAAAAAAAAAAACACGGACAACACACTAGAAAGAAACTTAGCACAAGTAAAGCACAATCAAAAGGAACTGTCACACGAGGTCAACAATACGCTAGGGGCACACACAGTAATCAAGACCTAAAAAAATCAAATCACCCGATAGAAAAAATCCTAAAAAAAGCCTAGAAAAAGAGGATGCATTCCCCTATTCAAAACAAAAAATGCTGGTACCCCTAACCCAGCCAAACAATCTACACGAAAAGAAATATTTAAAGATATAATTAAATTAAAATGATTAAAAATAATTAAGTAATATGGTGGCAGCCTAGCAGGTGGAGTGAGGTGTGGTGGTGTGGGTGGGGTTGGGGCTGTGATGGAGGTGATGGTGGTGGTTGTGTTCGGTGATGAGGTTGGCGGGGTGGGGGTGTTGGGTTGTAGGCTCGTTAGTGGCAGCCGGCCCTAATCGGTTCTATGTGGGCTTGGGCCTAACTTAGGGATTTAGTTTCCTAACCCTAGATTAGTCTCTATATAATGATATCATTGTACTTGTAATTCGGTGAGCACCTGATTAATAAAATACCTAGTTGCAGCAAAGTGGACGTAGGTCACCTTGACCGAACCACTCTAAATCTTGTGTGTCGTGTTCATTATTTACTCGCAGGAGATTGTTTGTGTGTGTGTGAAACCTGATCTTAACAACTGGTATCAGAGCCAGTTTAGGCTCTTGTGATTGAAGATCAGTACAAACACCACCACCGAACTAGGGGTTTCTGTCTCTGCCGCCGTACCGCCGCCGCCGCCGCAGCCCGCCCAGCTTCCGCCGCCGCCTAACCCCGATTAGGGTTCAGGCGCCGCCGCCACCACCCTCTACAGCCGCAGCCGCCGCCGATTTAGGGTTCCGGCGACGATTCCGCTGGAATTTTCTCCCTGCGGCCTTGAAACAACCGCTGCTGTTTTGTTTCTGCTGCTGTTGGATCTTAGTTTGGCTGAAACAACTGGTGTTGTTTGCTCTGCTGCTGTTGGTTCAGTGTTGCCGGCAGGAATCGTGAACGGATTTTAATTGTAAGCAGATCGGTCAAATCTAGATTTACTTTTGTTTAAATTGTGTGCATTAATTGAGAGGCAGAAAGCAATCCAATTCTCTTGCTTTGTTTCTCGTGCGTTCACATTAAAGGTAAAAGCTTTGATCGAAGTATTTGCTTAGTTGACCAAGGGACATCGTTTGACCAGATATATTTTTTTGTGGCTTTGAATACAAAGGGCAGTAGCCCACTTTGTTACTACTTGGGCCTATTTTCATTTCTTTTGGGCAGATTAGTTTAGCCGAGAAGCAAAAATATATATATTTGGGTTGAGGATTTGAGATCAGTTTGTGACAAAAGGTTAACCAACTGTTATAATTTGTTTCAAGTCGTGTTACTCGTTTTTCGTATCAGTTTCCTTTTCGTTTGGCTATTAACATGGCAGAAGACGGGAAACTAACGATTAAGAAGTTTGACGGGAACAAGTTTGGTTGGTGGAAGATGCAGATTGAAGCAGTTCTTTGTGAGAAAGATTTAGATATAGTGCTTGAAGGTATAAAACCAGAAAAGTCTTCACAAGCTGATTGGGACAGGATGGATAAAAAGGCTAGGGCAGTGATAATGCTCTCTTTGTGTGAGAATGTTGCGTATAACATCCAGAAGGAGACCACAGCTAGTGGTATGATGACAGCATTATCAAACATGTATGAGAAGCCTTCTGCAGCAAATAAGGTTTATCTGATCCGAGAACTTGTGAATACTAGGATGAAAGAAGGTGACTCGGTAACAGATCACATCAATAAGCTTAACTCACTTTTGACTCGTTTAGTGTCTGTGAACATTAAATTTGATGATGAGGTTCAAGCCCTATTTTTACTATCCTCATTACCTGAGAGTTGGTCCGGAACCGTAACCGCAGTTAGTAACTCGTCTGATACTAGCAAGTTTACGTTTGATAAGATGCGGGATCTTATTACAGGAGAGGATGCATGACGTAAAGTTTCAGGTGAATCTTCAAGTTCTTTGTTGAGTACAGAGGGCAGGGGAAGAAACAATGAACGTGGAAGCCGTCAGGGCAGGAGGAGGAGTCAGTCTAAGACTCGTAAGGATGTGGTATGTTGGAATTGTAAAGAAGAAGGGCACTTTAGGAATCAGTGCCCAAAGTCTAAGTCTAAGAAAGAAGTTAACATTGTAGGAGACTACGCAGATGATGATGTTTTGATCTGTAGCGTGGAGAACAATGTGGATTCCTGGGTTATGGACTCTGGTGCTTCATTTCATGCTACCCACAGCGGTGAAGCATTGCAGAATTTGAAGAAAGGTGATTTTGGTAAGGTAAAACTGGCGAATGATGAAGTTCTTGAGGTCACGGGCATGGGTGACATAGATTTGAAAACTTCAGTCGGTTCATGGACTTTAAAGGATGTCAGAGTGATTCCAAGTTTGAAGAAAAGATTAATTTCAGTTGGACAGTTGGATGAACAAGGACATGAAGTTAAGTTCGGGAAAGGGCAGTGGAAAGTTATTAAAGGTAATCTTGTCATAGCTCGTGGAAGAAAAAGAGGTTCGCTTTACATGGTTAGTTTACCGTCTGAGGGAGTGACCGTCCCAGTTCAGAAGAAGACCAAAGTCGGGTTCACAGAATCTCAGGGGCAGAAGAAGGTTTGTTTTGCAGATGATAAACCCAGAGCTTCAGGTCAGATTTAGGATGAATGTACTGTGAAAGGTTCAGAAAGGTCAGTCAGGGGTAGTCGTGACAGTGGGAGCAACGGCAGTCAGTCAGTCAAAGCTTCAGTCAGGACTACTAGACGGTGGGTCAAGAGAACCAATATTCCAGGTGTCAAAGTCTCTCTAGAGGATTATCTGCTTTATTCGGAGAGTGTTTGTTCTCAGGATTTCTCAGGGTCCGGCAGTTCGTTTCAGTGGGAGCCAACAGAGACAGAGAATGAGTCACTGATAGTGACTGGTGAGTTGAAGCTCAGTGGGAGCTTCAACGAGCCTTCAGGCTAATTGAAGAGAAGGCGGCTGCAACTAGTGTTAAGGAAGATTACAAGATGTACAAGATGATGGCGACAGTGGAGCGTAGTTCGAGCCTCCAAGTGGGAGATTGTTGGGTTGTAGGCTCGTTAGTGGCAGCCGGCCCTAATCGGTTCTATGTGGGCTTGGGCCTAACTTAGGGATTTAGTTTCCTAACCCTAGATTAGTCTCTATATAATGATATCATTGTACTTGTAATTCGGTGAGCACCTGATTAATAAAATACCTAGTTGCAGCAAAGTGGACGTAGGTCACCTTGACCGAACCACTCTAAATCTTGTGTGTCGTGTTCATTATTTACTCGCAGGAGATTGTTTGTGTGTGTGTGAAACCTGATCTTAACAGGGGGGTGGTCAGCCGAGCAGGTTTCTTCGGTGTGGTGTTCGGCGGTGATGGGTGTGATGGTGGTGGTGGTGGTGGTGTTCGGCGGTGTGATGTTGTGGTGGTGCTTTGTGGTGTGGTGTGGTGTTCGGTGGTGTGTTGTGGTGTTGTTCGTCGGTGTGGTGTGGTGGGTAGCTCCGGTGAAGGCGGTGGCGGTGTGGTGTTCGGTGGTGTGGTGTTCGGTGGTGTGGTGTGGTGGGTGGCCCGGTGAAGGCGGTGGCGGTTCTGTGGTAGTCCGGTGGTGGAGGAGATGGTGACCGGTGAAGATGGTGGGTGGTGTTGACCGGTGATGTTGACCGTTGAAGATGGTGGGTGGTTGGCGGTTTTGCGGTAGTCCGGTGGGGGCGGTTTTGCGGTAGTCCGGTGGGGGCGGTTTTGCGGTAGTCAGGTTGTCACCACTACTGCCGGTGAAGATGGGGGGTGGTGTTGACCGGTGGTTGACCGGTGGCCGGTGAGGCTTCGGCCTTTGACCGGTGGCCGGTGGTTGACCGGTGACCGATGGTTTACCGGTGGTTGTCTTCACAAC
This sequence comes from Flaveria linearis, assembly GCA_024085815.1. Lineage (NCBI taxonomy): Eukaryota > Viridiplantae > Streptophyta > Magnoliopsida > Asterales > Asteraceae > Flaveria > Flaveria linearis. The sequence goes on along the minus strand of CM044009.1, from coordinate 36,992,856 downwards.
GGTACAAAAGGTACCAAAAAGTTAGAGAGAGGGAAAAAGTTTTAATGAGATTTTATTAAAAATGACATTTTTCCAAAACAATATTCTTAGCACGAAATGTTTCTTAACAATCTTAAAACGAGAATTTTGACAAATATTTTTTTTAAAATGAATGTTTGAAAAAAATAATATAAATATTTTTTTAACTAAAATACTTACTCAGATGTAATTTTGATTACATCTTATATCAAAAATAGTGTTTTATATTTTCTAACTTCTCATTAATTTTTATTATTTGTTTATTTAACCTGTGTAATACATGGGGTTATAACCTAGTAAAACATAAAAGTTAAGATAATTAATAATTACACATCACTCCCTATATTCATTTCTTCTTATTTGATGGGTTTTGACATCTGCAACTAAAGCATGCTAGTCTTGCTAGTGCCACCACTCTCAACGTCAATCACCATACAAGCAATGTTCTCAGATTCTCCTTTCACTGCGTTCCCCTTTTCGTCACACTACCACTTCCTCCACCATCAAAATCTTAAACTGTCGCCAGCCCTGGAAATCATCATCTTCCCCTTTGCATTTTCCCCACCTTACGAAAAATTCAACAAAAGTTTGTTCCTACTGCATCCTATTTTCGTTTAAAAATTCTGGTGGTGGTACAAGTTGTGTTGGTGGTTCAAGTAATTGGTGGGACTGATGATCTGGTAGCTGTAACTGTAATGATAAGAATCACATGAAAATGAAAATTCACACACAAAAGTGTGTTTTCTTATGTGTGGCACAGTCACCACCCTCAACCACGATCCCACCACCCTCCCTTTCGTCACATTCCAGAAGCTTCTAGATCAGAATCCTCAAACTAGATCGAACATCATAGTAGTCAAACGGTCAAGGCGCACTTGTCCCTAGGTGCCAGGCGTTTAAAAAGAGCACGCCCGAGACAATCAAGGCACGTATGCATTCCTACCCACTTTTAGCTGTTTTAGGCATGTTTTAGATTGTTAGGCCATTTTTGTCTTTTTGGCCACTTTGAATTTTTTAACTTTAGTGTTCAGAATACGAATTGATGTGGGTACGTGATGCATTGAAATTTAGTTGTTTGATACCACCAGATCATCTTTGTAATTAGCACCAACATTTTGTGAATCTTTGCACCTGCCTTCGAAACCTACTCCAAATTTTGACTTTATTGTCCAGAATAGAGCAATTATTTCATTTCAATTGTTGTAGGTATGTGATGCATTGAAATTTATGTATATGATACCACCTGACCATTCAGTTGCATGATCTCTTTTTATCGTTGTAGGTATGTGATGCATTGAAATATGATGATGGGATATCATCATGTTTAGAGTATTTAGAAGCAGTTCCTTGGTCAGAAGAAGAAGAAGAGAGAGTAATAGCAAATCTTAAAGAACTCCACCATCATAACAATCATGAAGTTCTACAACGATTAGCATTAGAGCCATCAACATCTACAAAAATTGATGGCATCTTCTCAAGGTTAATCACAGGAGTTCTACATGCAAAAGACGAAAAAGCTCGTAAAGAAATGAAAACCCTAATTTTCAGATTACTTAATGAAGACTCATCTAGTTCGGAGCATAGTTATACGCACAGCAAACTCGATATCTCCAAAGAAACACTTTATACCATATGTCATAACTGTCTAACTTCCCTTATACATTGCTTATCTGAAGCAACATCTCATGAGGAGAACAGGGGAATTATGAGTGAAATCGGTCGAGTGGCTGATAATCTCGAATGGGTTGTTGATATCTTAATCAAAAAACAAACAAGTGAAGAATTTGTTCAATTATGGTCAGAACAAAACGAGCTTGCCATCCTTCATTCAAAGGTTCCAGTAATGTACAGACACAAAGTCAGCAGGGTTACTGCACAATTATGCATTGCAATTGGTAGAGGGCATGTTTTAGTACCGAAAGAGACGCGTTCAGGTCTGCTGTCCACGTGGTTGGAAGCTTTATATGATGATTTTGGATGGATGAAAAGGGACTCGAGAATGGTTCATCGGAGGCTGATTGAAGAGGGATTGAGTCAGATTATACTTACATTGCCATTATCACAACAAGAAGCTTTTCTGATGAGTTGGTTTGGTCGGTTTCTGGAAAAAGGCGATGATTGCCCGAATATACAAAGGGCATTTGAGGTCTGGTGGAGAAGGGCGTTTGTAAGGCAGCCGGTGGCTGAGCCCCAGTTGCAGATAACTGTGTGTGATTACCCAAGCTGATAACGGCTAATTGTTAATGGTTTATGAGTTTTATGTTATTTCTAAGCTCTAAATATGTAGAGGTTTGTTGTTTTATATGATTTATTTATGTAAAATTGGGTTATTTGATGATTATTTCTTTTATTTTAGTAAATTCTCTTCCAGAGACCGTAATCTACTTGAGTTTATAAATTGTTTCTTTGTGTTAGTCAGGTAAAATAAACAGATCATATATACGTTAGTAAAACTATGGCAGTAAATTTATAAAAATTTTACAATCAGTGGATGTTGAATTTGGAAAAAGGGTACACCAACTTGGAATAATATATACATTTGACAAATTACACTTGCGATGTAAAATTAATCTTACGCATGGTTATATCTAAAAATATTATAAGTTTCACCTCCGTTGGATCAAATGATTCTGATGCAACCAAAACTACATTTATAAGATTTTGCATGCAACTGAACAAATACTTCCAAAGACAAAGATGCACTTCCGAATCTACGTTGAAGATCTTCCGAAGCATAATGATGAAGAACTTCCGAAGGAAGATCTCAGTCTTCCGAAGACTAAGTAGTTATCCTTCACAAGTAAACACATAGAAGATTCAAGAAAAAGTCTTACGAATAACAAAAGTCATGAAGACAAACAGAAGTGTCGGAAGAAGTTATCTCTTCCGAACTATAAATGGTTTCGGAAGAATTTATTCTTCCGAAGTCATTTAACATTCGGAAGAACTAACTATGAACTAGTGGACATAAGTATGATCTGACTGACACATGTTGTCAACTCTGATATACTGCATGACATTTTCTCTCGCTCATGTAGTTGACCATACTTTATTTCACTGTTTATATTTTTCAGTTAGTACAGTTACCAACTTTTGTTAGTAACAAAAGGTAAGTCATGGACATGTCATGACTACCTAATCTAGTATAGTATTTTATCTTAGATACCTTACCTCTAGCAATGTAGTATTTGTTTAGATGTAAGTTCCAGCTGGTTTTCTAAGTATAACCGGCTGTAGATAGTAGTATATATAGTTTCTCTTTGTAACTCATTTAGCATGCTTTGTAAGAGTCTTGTAATACTGAGTTGAGAAGTAATATATACAAGTATCTTGAAAAACTATTTCTTGTGTTCATTAACTTAGTATATTATTATCAACTTAGTTAGAGATTTTGCATCATTAAACGAGTGAGACTTAGTGAGTTTGTGAGGAAAATATTGCGTTGAGAGACAAACACCGATCCTTCAATTGGTATCATAGCTTCTTTGGCTATTGATTGTGAGATCTAACCATCCAAGATCACCCTTGTTTCTTCACACTCACTCACTCTACCGAAATAGGCCTCAACCTGAAATACTCTGAGACTGAGATGAGAACCATGACTAAGGCTCCTATTATTACTCCTGATAAGTTTAGGAGCTGGTGTCAACGTATTGAAGGTTTCATCAAGTATCAAGACAACCGGATGTGGAGGTCTATCACTCATGGCCCATAAAAGCCAAAGGTGGCGTTACCTACTGGTAATGGTGCCATGATTGAAAAAATTGTTGAAGACTACTCCGATGAAGACTTTAAAAGAATGGATATCGATAGCAAAGCAATGACAGTGCTGCTCACAGCCATACCAAACTCCATAATGGTAGGCCTTGAAGACTGCAAAACAACCAAAGAACTCTTTGATGCTTTGATATTGATGTACTCTGGTTCCTCTGAATCCAAAGAGTCCAAGAAAGATGTACTGAAACAAAAGTTTGAAAACTTCACTTATAATTTTGGTGAGACCTTAAGCCAACAATACGTTAGATACATGGACTTAATCATATTTCTTCAGTCCATGGGAGTGACTCTTGAGAAAAGAGACATAGTAAGAAAGTTCATGAGTGCACTTCCTCATGAATGGACTTTCTATTGTCACTCTATCAAGAAAACTAAGGATCTGAACACACTCACCTTGACTGAACTATATAGGATCCTTGATGGATACCGTATGGAGATGGAGACTCAGAAGGATCATCAGATGAACAGAAGCTCAAACCCTCCTGTCAGTAATGCTCTACATGTTGTTGAAGGTTCAAGAACTCCCCAGCCCCAGATGTACCTGAACTACAATCAACAGCCATCATACTCCTCTAGGCCTTACATCACATTCCTGATACTCCCAGGTCTCAAAGTCCTTTCCAGGATAGTTGTGCATTTGTTTCAGAAAATAAACACTCCGGAGATTTTCAATTCTGTTTTGATGATCTAGAGTGTTTTAGCCTAGACGATGTAGAATACATGGACATTGTCCAACATATGGCTCTTTTAACCTACAGAGCAAAGAAGTACTTTAATAGAACTGGAAGGAAATTTCCCAGAACCAAACTAACAGCAAGTTTAGGTTTGATAAGTCAAAGACCAAGTGTTACAACTGTAACCAAACTGGTCATTTTGCAAGGGAATGCAAAGCTCCTAGATCTAATCCTGGAGCAGCTCAAGCCTCCTAACATCATGCTACCCTAAAGGCTGCAACCAAGCCAACTGAGCAGCAAACTGCAGTTGTTACTGAAGGGGTTGATTGGAGCTTCATGGTGCAAAATGTCACTCCTGCTCAAGCTCTCATGGCTGATACCAAGGTATATGAACATCTCTGCACTCCAACCTGTATAACTAAGGTTAAAATGTATCAGGACTACAACATAAAAATTAAGTCTCACATAAAGTCCTTAAACATACTAAAATCTGATTTTAAGAGAGCAGAATCTGACTATAAATTTAGAATTGAAGAGTTAGAGAAAATTGTATCTTCTTTAAAACATGAACACTCAAACTATAGGGCTCAAATAAAAGACTTAATCTCCAAGTTGACAGAGGCTCAAGCCCAACTAGTAATAGCTGAAGCTAAAGCAAAGAAGAATGCTATTCAATAGCATAACTTCAACACCATTCTTGCATCATCCTCCCACTCAAAAGTGTGCTATCAAAAAAAGAGTGGGTTGGGAACCAATGAAACTGCTCCATTACACTCTTATGTGTCTATAAGACAGTCAAGATGTGGTACCGATGAGCAAGAGGTTCTAACTGCTGACCCACCACATAATGAGCAGAAGAATGATGTAATAATGGTGACCACCATAGTGAAGGATAGGGTAGAAAACCTCATCCACACAGCTGATGATGAACTTCTAACCACCAAAAATAGAAATAATATGATTAGAGCAGCAAGAAAAACTGCTAAGAAGGTGGTTGAGTCTAAAATGAAAATAGACCCAAAGCAAAAGGGTGTATATATCTTAGCTGGATTCCAAGTGACTGGAAACTCTGATTCAGGAAAGGAGTATAGTAGTACTCCTATCCAGATGAAGAATCAGAAGTTGAAAGGAAAGGCTATTGAAGAAGACAAGAAGTGCAAGAAACAGCAGCCCACATTCCCTATCAAAGCTAACATTGAATGCATAATCTATGGGTTGCATAACTACATATGCTATAGATTATTACTACAATCCAGCAAAATACATTTTGCAAACAATGTTAATAAAGAATAAGTCAAGGAACGTTTCACATTTGGACCCTATCATATGGTTCAAGTGATAAAGAAAGGAAAGCTTGTTTCCGAAGCCAAGTTGTTTTTGGAAGAAACTCATTCTTACGAAAGGAAAATAGCTTTGGAAAACAAGCCCAAGAACAAGCAAAGGAACAAAATGAATCCTTTTAAATCTTTCGAGAAGAAGACTACTTCAGAAGAAAAGGTGGTGATAACTTCTTCCGAGAACAAAGAAGCCTCGGAAGCAAGTCCAGCTCCTCAAGCCTCTTCAGGCTCATCTACACTGATCAACCATAGGATGGAATGGAAGATCACACAAGATGCTGTAGCCCAAGCCTCTTCTTCACAAACCATAATTGAACTCCCACGCATACATTTTGGTTCAATTATGTCATCTAAATTTGGAAGAGCCCAGGACCAATAAGGCCCGGGCTTCCAGTAGTAACTAATCATTTCACCTTTTATGTAGGGACTTTCACATGACAAGATTGAAAACATTTAAATTATGGATAGTGGATGCTCCAGCCACATGATAGGGAATAGATCTCTGCTACAACAATTTCAATTTTTGATGGAGGTCCTGTTCAATTTAGAGGTGAAGCCAGAGGATATATTTCTGGTAGAGGCAGTGTATCCAGTGGTAAGTTAAAAGTGGACAAAGTACACTTTGTCAAACAGCTTGAACACAATCTCTTAAGTGTTACTCAGTTATGTGATCAAAAGCACAAAATGCTCTTCATAGAATATGAATGCATAATCCTTAAACCCAGGATAATAATTCCTCAGGAATTGGTGCTTCTTAGATCTCCCAGGAGAGGGGATATGTATAAGCTAGATATGAACAATGCTTCCCCACTGGGTAAAGTATTATGCTTTCTTTCCAAAGTTAATAGTGATGAGTCAACTCCTTGGCATAAAAGAATGTGTCATGTTAATTTTAAAACCATGAATAAGCTGGTTAAAAATAACTTGGTACATGGTGTGCCTAAAAAGGAGTTTTTCTGTAAAGACAACTGTCTTGCTTGTCTAAAAGGGAAGCAACATAAGGCATTCCACAAATCCGAAGAAGTTAATTCCATCACCACTCCATTACACTTATTGCACGTGGACCTATTTGGTCCCACAAGTATAATGAGCATTGGAAGGAAATCATATTGCCTTGTGATAGTTGATTTTACAAGATTCACATGGGTATTATTTTTAAGAACTAAGGATGAAACTGCTGAAATGTTAAAATCTTTTATTCTTAAAATAGAAAATCTAATTGATCATAAGGTAAAAACAATTAGAAGCGATCAAAGGACTGAGTTTAAGAATAAAGTTCTTGACTCATTTTGTAATTCAAAAAGGATTACTAGACAATACAATGCTCCTAGAACTCCTCAATAGAATGGTGTTAGTGAGAGGAGGAATATGACACTTATTGAGGCTGCAAGAACCATGTTAGCTGAATCAAAGTTGCCTCTAACTTTCTGGGCAGAGGCAGTCAGCACTGCATGTTATGTGCAGAACATGGTTCTCATTGTTAAGCCCCATTGAAAAAACCCTTATGAGCTATTGAACAAGAGGCTACCATTCATTTGTAACACCTGAAAATTTTGTCAAAAATAATAGAAATAAGAAAAAGGAAAAGAAAAGTATCTTGTAAGAAAAGAAAAGAAGCCAAAGTGGAGGGGGCTAAGTGTAAAAAAGTAAAAAAGTCAAATATTTTATTAATATTGGAAGTATGGCCACCCATATACATACCAACTGCTGCTTTTGTTGACCAAAAGAGAAGAAGGAGAAGAAAGCTGATTTCTTCAGTTCTAGAGAGAGAAAGCAGCTATCTTGGCCTAGGTAAGTAAATTTTAGAATAATTTGTTCGGTTTTACTTGATGTTCGACCATGAAACTAAATTTTTCATGTTTCTATGTGTTTGTATGTGTTCGGGTTATTTGTTCTTGGTGTTTTAGGTGTTAGAAATCTTTGAAAGTTCGAGTTTGAAGGAGAGGTGTTTGGAAAGCTGTAAAGGTGAGTTTCTAGACCCCGGTTTTATATGTTTTTAAAAGTTTTCGGGGCTAAAAATGCATGTTAAACATTTTTACAAATGATATGTAAGTAACCGTATGTATATGTGAATGTGTTTGATGTTTTATGGTTGTAAATGCTTGGTTGATGTTTAGAATGGCAGTAATAGACTTAGAACAGGCTAAGTTGATGTTTGGGACTGAAAACCACTTAGAAAACATGTATGTAGGTGGTCATGCGCCCAAACAGGGCCCATGCGCCTAAGAAATTGCCTTAGAAAAACTTTAGATGAGGTCATGCGCCTAAATAGGGCTCATACGCCTAGAAAATCCACTTAGAAAGACTAAGTGAGGCTGATGTGCTCAATCAGTAGCTCATGCGCCTAGAAAATGCCTTAGAAATACCAAGTGTATGTTTATACGACTGAACAGTAGTTCATGGGCCTAAGTTTTTGCCCAAACGCCTAAGTGTTGGGGCCATGCGCCCTAGTAGTGTCATTCACCCACTTTTTCCCCCAAGCGCCTAAGTAAAGGCTCATGCGCCTGAATAGTAAAAGCGCCTAAGTGTTAGGCTGAAAATGGCCAAGTATAGAGTTCATGCGCCCAAATAGCGTTGATGTGCCTAAGCAGGGCTCATGCGCCCAAATAGTGCCCATGCGCCTGAACACTTAGAAAATTTTCTGGAATTCTTGGGAAATCAGATTTTTAGGGTTTTGACCCTAGTTTGGCTTAAGGCTTATATGTGCCTATTTTATGCATGGTTATGCTTCGTTCTTTTGTTCCTGATATATATTGATGTGTGACTTTACGTGGTGTGTTTATGATCGTAAACGTAAAGTATTATCATTAAAGAAAGTGAAAAGATTAATGATAATGAAAGCGGAACATAAAGAACGAATGAAAGAAAAGGCTTGCAAGCAGAATAAAAGGAGGATCACAACTCATTGAGAGTTGTTAGCTTAACTGTGTGTATTATAGCATGCGATTTTGGCTAACCCATGAGGGTTCACACACAGGGTGACCAGTCTTGGTGACTGATCCATAGTATGAAACGGGATCCTTGTCACTTTACCCCAAAAATGATATAGCTTTGTGCCTGGATATGATGTGGCTTTGTGCCTGGATATGATGTGGCTTTGTGCCAGGAAATGAAGTGGCTTTGTGCCCAGAATGGTGGCTTCGGGCCACGATGGGGGTAAAGTTTTGACAGGATCTAGAAACAGTGAAAGATAATGATAAAGTACGAAACGAATGAATACGTGTGACAATAAATGATGAAAAAGGTTATACCTTGTTGTATGTACGATGAATGCTCACGTACGAAAGTAAAGAAAGTATTTTATTGGAAATAGTATTTTCGTATATGAACTGTATAAGGATTTAACTAGAACTCAATCGACAACACTGACTTTTATGTATTTTCAGTTGGCAGGTAATTTTGCTGAGGATGGCACATGGGGAGGCTACTTGGCAGGACAAGACTGACATCCATTCACGTATAATATTATCGTTGTTTTGTAATGCAATTTAAACAATGCTTTTGTAACTTAACAATGTTGTATTGCTTAACAACAATAGTTATTAATAATAATGAATGGCTTTTGTTATTTAAATTCCACTGCAATATTTAATGAAATATGTATAGTTTTATGAAATAATGCAATGATTGTCCAACTGTAAGCGTCTCGGAAATGGGGCCTTACAAGTTGGTATCAGAGCTCAAGTTTAAGTGAATTGGGTAAAATATTTTCAAAAACCTAATCTTAAACTGAGAATGGGACAAAAGGAAAGGGATGCCAGCCTGAGTAGCTACGTGCCATCAGGTATTTCTTTTCTCAACGTTAACTGGTATTATACGCGTGTGCTATTTGATTATGTGTTCTTAGTAAATTTAGATACTAATGTAGTCAGGATAGGAAATGCTTGGGGTGTGAAGAGTAAAGTAAGTGGCTAATCACAACTGGCCACTATAATTAGGGACTTACTATACTTAACATAAACTGAGCTATTACCTTGAATGACCGTGTTAGTGTTTGAATCTTATAGTGATTAGAGAATGGCTGGAGGTAGATCGTCTAAGGGATCCAGAGGTGGAGTACATGGTGGACGTGGTGCTGAACCACGTGTTACTAGGAATAAGGCAAAGACTACTGAGAGGGCCCGTGAAGAGCCCGAGATACATCACCACGAAGGCGGTGATAAGAGTGCGAACTTAAGGGCCTCGGTGAAAGAGGCAGTGGTAGAGGAAGTGCACCAAGTCATGCAGACGATTTTGCCGTCTGTGGTGACTGAAGTTATTAAGGCTATAAGGGAGGATGAGAAGAACGAAAGGAGGAGGACCACAAGAAGAGAGGAAAGAGAATGATCGGAGACCGAGACGGTTGTCTTGAGTCAGGAGGAGGAGGAAGAAGAAGAAGTGTAGGAAACTGCATGGGGATGTAATTACATGGCATTTCAAAGATGCAAGCCCCCAAAGTTCGATGGAAATGGCAATGCTGCTGGTGCTCGTCTTTGGGTGAGAGATATGGAGGCAATATTAGAGATTAGTGAGCATAGGGAGGATTAGAAAATGAAGTTTTCCACTCACTTATTTGTTGACTCGGCTCTATGTTGGTAGGACAATATTGTCCAAGCCGAGGGCAGCAGGGCCATCAGGAGGATGAGATAGGGAGAGTTGAAGAAGCTGGTAATTAAGGAATTCTGTCCTCACCGGGAACTCGACAAGATAGAGAGGGAGTTCCAACAGCTTGAGGTAGGCACCATGAAACACTAGCAATACACCACCAAGTTTAATGAGATGGCAAGGTTGGTGCCGGATCAGGTGACGCCGGTGTCAATGGAGATTAAGAAGTACATCCAGGGATTGCCAGCTGACATTCGCCGGTATTTGATTGCTGCCCGACCAAGCACTTTTAGGTCGGCAGTGGATCTGGCTGGGAGGTTATACGATGAGAGAGAGGTGGCGGTAGTTGAGGTGAAGAAAACAGGTGGTGGTGACAGGAACTGGAGTGGGAAAAGGTTTTGACGTGGTGGTTTCACTCCAAACAACAAAAGGATGAAGGTGGATGACCGTGGGGTGGTGTCATCAAGCTCTGGGATGAAGAAGTGTTGCAGATGTGGGAGGGAGCACACTGGTGAATGCAAGTAGGGAATGAATGTGTGCTTCAAGTGTGGGAAGCCCGATCATGTGGCAAAGATGTGTGGAGTTAGACGGTGTTATAACTGTGGCGAGGAAGGCCATTTGAGTAGGGACTGCAAAAAGCCACGGGCCGAGGGTTATAGGATGAAGAAGATACCGGAAGAAGGGGGACTAAGGGCAAGTGCTAGAGCCTTCACGATGACCACATAGGAGGCCAGAGTAGACCCTGATGTTGTGTCAGGTATGTTTCTAGTAAACCAAACTTATGCCTCTGTGTTATTTGATTTTGGTACTCGTAGGAGTTTCATTTCTACTGCCTTTTGTGATAAATTGTCTGTTAGTAGTAGAAGTATCAATGAACCTTTTGACGTAGAAACTTCTATTGGTATGTCTACTCGAATTATTGATATGATAGAGGACTGTGCCATAGAACTAGACAATTATAGGTTTTCTGCTAAATTACATGTGATGCCCTTAGGCGAATTCGATATAGTAATAGGGATGGATTGGTTAGCAACCTATGAGGCAAACATCATGTGTCGCAATAAGATGATTCAATTAATTGCGCCCGATGGAAGTTCGATGACGATTTGTGGTGATCAAGTCACTACGGTTCCAAATATGATTTTGATGGCGGTGGCAGGTAAGTACATGAGACGTGGATGCAGTGCCTATCTAGCCTACGTGAAAGATGTGGATGCGTTAATAACACAATTTTCGGACGTGCCAGCTGTGCATGACTTCCCGGACGTGTTCCCCGTGGATTTACCAGGCGTGCCATCGGATCGTGAGATTGAGTTTCAGATTGATCTAATACCCGGTGCTCAACCCGTTGCCAAAGCACCGTATCAATTAGCTCCGACCGAGATGAAAGAACTAATGGCTCAACAGCAGGAGCTGATGGATAAAGGGTTCATTCGACCATGGGGTGCTCCGGTCTTATTCGTGAAGAAGAAAGATGGTAGTATGCGAATGTGCATCGACTACGAGAACTGAATAAGTTGACAGTGAAGAATCGATATCCGTTACCGAGGATTGATGACTTGTTTGATCAGCTCCAAGGTGCCAGTTGGTTTTCGAGGATAGATATTGATCTGGTTACCATCAGTTGAAGGTGAAGGAGCAGCATATTCCTAAAACAGTTGTTCGCACGCGTTATGCGAGTTTCTCGTCATGTCTTTTGGTCTAACTAACATGCTAGCTGCCTTTATAGATTTGATAAACCGAGTGTGTCGGCAAATGTTAGATAAATTAGTGATTGTGTTTATTGATGATATCCTGATTTATTCGAGAAATAAGGAAGAACATGCCGACCACAAACGCGAGGTGTTAGAGACACTTAGAAGAGAGAAGTTGTACGCTAAGTTCTCTAAGTTTGCTTTATGGTTACGTGAGGTTCAGTTTTTGGGTCATGTTATTAATGCTGAAGGAATTATGGTGGACCCGACAAAGGTTGAGGAAGTGAAGCAATGGAAATCTCCAAAGACGCCATTCGAGATCCGTAGCTTCTTGGGTTTGGCAGGTTATTAAAGGAGATTCATCTAAGACTTTTCCAAGATAGCGTCACCTTTGACCAAATTGACTCGCAAAGATGTAAAGTTTGTGTGGAGTCAGAAACAGGATGATGCTTTTGAAGAGTTAAAGGCAAGATTGACTTAAGCTCCTGTCTTGACATTACCCGAAGGGAGTGAAGACTTAGTGGTATATTCGGATGTTTCTTATTTGGGACTGGGTTTCGTGTTGATGCAACATGGAAGGGTAATAGCCTACACATCCCGACAGCTGAAAACCCACGAAGTCAACTACCCTACTCATGACTTAGAGCTCACAGTAGTGGTCTTGGCGTTGATCATAAGGTAAAAACAATTAGAAGCGATCAAGGGACTGAGTTTAAGAATCAAGTTCTTGACTCATTTTGTAACTCAAAAGGGATTACTAGACAATACAATGCTCCTAGAACTCCTCAATAGAATGGTGTTACTGAGAGGAGGAACAAGACACTTATTGAGGCTGCAAGAACCATGTTAGCTGACTCAAAGTTGCCTATAACTTTCTAGGCAGAGGCAGTCAGCACTGCATGTTATGTGTAGAACAAGGTTCTCATTGTTAAGCTCCATGGAAAATGTTGGGTTTGTTGGACCTTTATCAAACTAGTTTAACCATTTAAACTATGAAAAATGCAGCGGATAAATACCTTAATATGTTCATTTGTAATCTGAAAAATAAGGTTCATTTCATAGCAACAACAAACCCAAGAACATAAGGATCATTCATACGTGTTTGAACTAGCTATCAACAACAAATAACAACCAAAGTGTGACATACAAACTACCTTTTGTAAGCTGCTCAAAACCGTGATGAAGAAGGAAGAATATGAGGTTCTTGAATGACCAAGACACCCAAAAAGGGTGTCCTCAAGCATCCATACTCACAAGCATCAAGCAAGCACTTGTTTTGCTAGGATTTTAACACCAAAATGAACCAACAAGGCTGCTGAAAACCCATTTTCAGCCGAGATAAACAAGGCTGCTAAAAAACCCAATCTTCAGCCGAGATTCTCTTCAAGATGGAGAGGAATTTTTGCCTTGAGGTTCTTGCATGTGTGAGAGAGAATAAGGGGTAAAGAGTGTGTCTTATTCTTGGAGAATGGTTAATTGAAAAACACAAAAGGACCCCTCCCCATAAGGGGGCGGCCGAAAGTCCACAAGAGAGGGGGTTTTTCAATCTCATATAACTCATACACACTTTTATTATTTAAATGTTATTTAACTAAATTAAACAACATTACAAATAACATCCATGAACAAAATATCCTTATAAGTTGTTCAATCTCATATGCAACTTATTTAGAAAACCCATTTTCTAAATTGGTGTAATTATTTAATTGCATGATCATATCATCAATTAAATATTAATTGGTTCTTGCTAAGCTTGTTATTGGATATGACCCGACTTAGATCATAACGTACTAACCACATCAATGTTCTATGTGTCTTGGGCGTAAAGAATCCAACAATCTCCCACTTACACAAGATACATAGAAGATTGATGCAAGAAGTAAATACCGCCTAACAACGGTTTACTACCCTTAATACGCATGACTTAAAGCCATTCAATAACATCATCCCCTTCAAGTATCCAACTTGAAATGATTTAGGTGAATCAATCATTTATCCTTTAGTTACAGATGTCATGTTAAATCCAAGGACACAGAATGATCATTCCTTGTTGATTGAACTTAATCAGGCCTTAGACATCTTGCTCTCAATGAATAAGAAGTAACAAATTCCATCTTGACTACATACGTTTCTCACAATCACCTTATGTTATACCTAAACATAGCCTTATGTACTGACCATTATTTCAGAGCAGCGAAGAACTAGCTCAAGGTATAACACTTGGTGAATATCAAAACCCATATGTATCTCAGGTCGGAGGATACCAAATGATATTCGCCTTTACTCAAATTTGCTTATGATCAATCAATAAGATTCCATGTAGTAAGATTTGAGACTCGGGTCAGTCTAATATTCGTATCCCACGAATATCTATGAACCTTGGTAGCAACCAATTGCTCTATATTCATGCCTTATGAATATCCACCAATCCAAGTTCATAATAGTCTTACATTCATATTTGTTCCCACAAATATGACCGACTACGGACATTTAGAATAATAAATATATTCATGGATGTAAACATGCTAAAAGGAACATAACTCAAAATATCGTAAATATATAGATGAGTTAATTATTTCAATTGAACCATATTTTCAATATTAATACTAAACAGATCAATTCCAATCATTAGAATATCAAAGTCCTAAGGCACAAGTATGACTGTCATGCTTCGCCCTTTCAAGGAGCTTCGTGAGTGGATCCACAATGTTTTGATCAGTGTGAACTTTGCGAATACATATCTTTCCCTTTTCAACTTCATCCCTTATGTAGTTGAATCTCCGCTCAATGTGCCTAATCTTTTGATGTGCACGGGGTTTCTTGATTTGAGCAATCGCACCCTTATTATCACAAAAGATTTCTAGGGGTCTTGAATGGTAGAGACCACCCATAGATCGGCGATAAACCTTTTTATCCATGCAGCTTCCCAAGCTGTTAATGAGGCGGCTATGCATTTGTATTCTGTAGTGGACAATGCTACCCCATTCATAATGGAGACATACCCCGATTGTGATCGAGGATCATCTCGATCAGTTTGGAAACTCGCATCCGTGTAACCCTTTACAACGAGTTCCTCTTTATCTGATCCGTATATTAGAAACATATCCTTAGTCCTCCTAAGGTACTTCAATATACTTTTAACAACCATCCAATGGCTATTACCCGGATTCTGCTGATATCTGCTTGTCATGCTTAATGCGCATGACACGTCCGGTCTAGTGCATATCATCGCATATATGATGGATCCTATAGCAGACGCATATGGGATGTCCTTCATAGGATCTTGCTCATCCTTTGAGCTTGGACATTGAGATGCACTCAATATTGTCCCTCTTTGAATAGGTACTATACCTTTCTTAGAGTTTTCCATCTTGAACCTTTTCAAGATTTTATCAATGTATGCACTTTGGTTTAGACTTATCAACCGCCTCGATCTATCCCTATAGATCTTTATTCCCAAAATATAGGCGGCTTCACCGAGATTTTTATGGAAAAACAATTTCCAAGCCAGGTTTTAACACCTTTCATGGTTGGAATATCATTTCCAAATAGTAGTATGTCATCAACATACAATACTAAGAATGTGATTACACTCCCACTAGCCTTTTTATACACACAAGCCTCATCAGCGTTCTTGATGAAACCAAATTTCTTGATCTCTTCATCAAAACATTGATTCCAACTTCTCGATGCTTGTTTCAATCCATAGATTGATCTCTTTAACTTGCACACTTTATTAGGATGCTTTGGATCGACAAAACCTTCATGCTAAACCATATGGACAGTCTCTTCGAGATGTCCATTAAGAAAGATGGTTTTGACATCCATTTGCCAAATCTCATAATCATAATGAGTAGTAATGACAAACAATATCCTAATAGACTTTAGCATTGCCACGGGCGAGAAGGTTTCATCATAATCAACCCCTTGAGTTTGAGTGAAACCTTTTGCTACAAGTCTTGCCTTGTAAGTATCCAAGTTTCCATGCATATTTGTTTTTCTTCTTGAAAACCCACTTGCATCTAACCGGTTTGGAGTTAAGTGGAGAGTCAACCAATTCCCAAACTTGGTTGTCATACATGGATTGCATCTCTACGTTTATGGCTTCCAGCCACTTGTCACAATCCAAATTGGACATTGCATCATAGTATGTAGTTGGTTCATCGGAGTCAACCACGTAGCATCCATCCTTGAAAAATCCATATCTTTCAGGTGGAATGCTAACTCTACAAGAACTATGCCTTTCGAGCAATAAATACCTTTCGAGCTATGTCAACCAAACGTGTATCGACTTGTGGATCTTGATCCTCATCAAATTCCACTGTTCTATACGTCATTCCTTCCATAAGGAACTTGGCTTCCAAGAACTATGCCTTTCGAGCAATAAATACCTTTTGCTCTGTTGGATCAAGGAAGTAGTATCCTATACAGTCTTTTGGATATCCAACATATATACACTTAGTGGATCGACTTTCCAGTTTGTTTTGGGTGTTAAGCTTAACATAAGCATCACAACCCTATACTTTTGAATTTGATAGCAATAGAACTCTTCCATGCCATTTTTTCAAAAGGTGTCGAATCCACTTTCTTGGTCCGGGCCATTTTCAAAATACGAGCCGTGGAGAGTAGTGCGAAACTCCAAAATGATAGAGGCAGTGAGCTTATAGCCATCATAGATCAAACCATATCCAATAAGGTTCGGTTTCTCCTTTCAGACACACCATTATGTTGTGGTGTTCCGGGAGGAGTAAGTTGTGAGACAATCCCACAACTTCTTAGATGATCCTGAAAAGCCTCACTGAGGTATTCACCTCCTTTATCTGTACGAAGAACTTTGATAGTTCTATTGAGTTGATTTTCTACTTCATTCTTGAAGATTTTGAACATTTCAAAAGCTTCATGTTTATGTGCCATCAAGTACACATAACCATAGAGACTTTAATCGTCAGTGAAGGTAATGAAGTATCTTTCACCATTCGTTGTCATTGTCTTAAAAGGATCACATACATCCAAATGTATGATTCGTAATAAGTCTTTTGCCCTCTCGTTAGTATCACTAAAGGGCGACTTGGTCATCTTATCTTGTAAACAAGATTCAAACTTATCAAATAAACCATTTTCATTTGTTTTCAAAAGACCATTCTTTTGAAGTATTTGAATCCGATTCTTGTTTATGTGACCAAGACGACAATGCCAAAGATAAGAATCACTTAAAATCATTTTAAGTTTCTTGGTATTTGATTGGCATAATGTGTTATTATAGGATGAATCATCATGAACCAATTCATAAATACTATTGAAAGGCATAGCCTTGAAATGAAATACATCATCCATATAAACACAAATACCATCGTTTACAAACTTTAAATCATAACCATATTGTTTTAAAATGGAAACTGAAAATATGTTCCTAGTCAAACTAGGAGCATACAAAATGTTTTCAAGAACAACTTCCAAACCATTTGAAAGTTCCAAAACATAGTCTCCTTGGGCTTTGACATCAACTTTTGCTCCGTTGCCCATGTAGAGACTTGTGTCTCCCATCTTAAAGTGCTTATTTCTTTTGAACTCCTGCAATAGATTGCAAATGTGAGTTCCACACCCGGTATCCAATACCCATGTGTTTGAAGAAATAACATTTAAGTCAATATGGATCATGAAAGTTGTATCTGAGGTCTGCCCAGCATCCCTCTTGTTTCTCAACTCTTTGAGATAGGTTGGACAATTCCTTTTCCAATGTCCTATCTCACCACACTCAAAGCATGGATCGTTTTCCGTTACCTTAGGCTTAATAAGCTTAGGTTTTGGAGGTTCCGCTTTAACCTTCCCTTTCCCTTTGCCTTTGATGTGCCCCTTTCCTTTGCAACATTTGCCTTGGGATCAGGATTGTCCTTTTCCCATTGCCTCCCTTATTGATCGAGAGAACAGGTAGAACCTTTCTACCCATCCCCGCCTCAGCTGTTTTGAGCATTGCATGAAGCTCACCAACACTCTTGTCCCATCCGTTCATATTGTAATTCATTATGAATGTCTCAAACTTTTAGTTAGGCCATTAAGGATCAAATCCGTGGCCAACTCCTTTGAGACAGGACAGTTAAGCCTCTCGAGGCGATTAATATGGCTTCTCATCTTAAAGTACATAAGATGATACCGATTGGGTTTCTTCCATGCGACACTCATGAAGCGCTCGAACCGTTTTGAATCGCTCTACCCTAGCTCGTTGAAGGAACATTTCCTTCAATTGGGTAATCATGTCATATGCCCCATGATGCTCCAAATCCTTTTGGAGTTCGGGTAGCATAGTTCCCAACATGAGGCAGGATTCCTTCATGGAATCCTCAGTATACTGAAGCCAATCGTTATAGGCCTCAACATCCTTGGGGTCGGGTTGGTCAGGAATAGGATCGTCAAGGACATATGCCCTTTTCTGTTGCTTGAGAACAGTTCTCAAGTTTCGAAACCAGTCCATAAGGTTGTGGTGGTTCGGACGATCCCTCTCTAAAATAGTTCTCAGTGATAGGGTAAGGACGTTCGGGGTGGTAGCATTATTGTTTGCGACCATTCTACAAAGTTTACAAAGTTCTTATTAGTATTTCTGAAAAATTACATTTTAATCATTAATACCCTTCATGTCTCATAGACAATTAATAATTAAAATCTAGAATCCAACGTTACATTCAAATAATGGTTAGGTGGCCTTTATCCCATTATTTAAATTAACAAAGTAGTCAATATTTGACAATTGCAACCTTTTGCAACTTCTAGCCTTTATGGGATCGGTTAAACATCTTATGTTTGGTTGGCATGTTTAATCCCATCAACACCATTGTACGCCATGCTTCGGTGACCCTATGCACATGGTTTCCAATTCAAGTCGTCCTACTTACACACACGTGTGAGTTTACACATACAAGTGGTTAGGTGACCTTTATCCTACAAATTTGTTAAGCCCACCTCAAAACACAAGTTCCCTAAAAGTGGTTAGGTTACCTTTATCCCACAAATAGTTCTCAAGTGATTCGAGTGTCGTGTAAAAGGATGGTGTTAAACTTGTTTCCAAAGGGATTTTAGTTTTCATTAATTCTAGTTTTGAAAACTCTATGTACCTTGTATTTGCATGCTTTCAAATACAAGGTATCCTATGGTTCATTTTTTTCATAAACCTCTTTTATTAAATCATTAATCCTTTTAATAACTTTTATTAACATATTAATGATTAAGAACCATAAATTTTCAGCTTGTTAAGTTTGCTAATGAGTTTGTTATGCATATCCAAATATCAAAACACAATCATACAACAAACAACCAAACAAGCATAATCATACAAACATATTGTAAGGATTCCTAGAAGTCTGATGCAGCCAAAACACTCTTGTAACTATATACTGATCATAACAACTGAAGACATCAGCTGAAGACAACAGCTGAAGGTAACAACTGAAGATAACAGCTGAAGACATCAGCTGAAGACAACAGCTGGAGGTAACAGCTGAAGACAACAGCTGGAGGTAACAGCTGAAGACAACAGCTGAAGACATCAGCTGAAGACAACAGCTGAAGGTAACAGTTGAAGACAACAACTGAAGACAACGGCTGAAGACAACAGCTGAAGATAACAGGTAAACATATCAACTGAAGGCAAAGTCCGAAGACAGTTTTCAGTAGTTGTCACATCAACTGAAGAAGTACTCTTCAGTAGTTATGATGATCCTTGTTCAGTAGTTGTCACAACAACTGAAGAAGTACTCTTCAGTAGTTGTGATGATCCTCTTTCAGTAGTTATCATAACAGTTAAAGAAGTAATCTTCAGTAGTTGTGCTAGTCTTCTTTCAGTAGTTTTATGTAATGATCAAGTCTTCCTGCATGCTGCACGGAACCTGAAGTAGTATTGCTACGAAAGTTTTACACCACTTCAGAAACATTCTAAGTGTAAATCTTCTGTAGCCAAGACCAATATCTTCTGAAGCCAGAAATGAAGTCTTCCTTAGCTTAAAGACAAAGTCTTCCGAAGCCAAGAAACCAAGATGGATTCTTCCGAAGACTTTTATCATACATGCTTTTATCTGATGTACTTTTTCTGAAAAAGCTGAACCACTTTGCCGCTCCCCACTCTGGTTGGTCACCAACTTATATGAGTTGGTGAAAAGGTCCATGCTTTAGGAAAACTGTACATTGAGGTCTTGGGTCAAACCTTTCAACTTTATGTACTTTTATCCTTTTGTAATATATTAGGATGTGAGCTATGGCATGTCATAGTCACTAGCCAAAAGGCAATCTGCCTTTTGACTCTACATGGATTGTGTTGTCTAGTTCATGTATCCAGCTGGCCTTCAAAGTATGGCCGTCTGTAGGTTGTAGTATATAGTATCTCAAAGTCTTGTAATGTAAACAATGCTGAATACTTGTAACTTTGAATTTGAGAAGCAATATACAACATCCTTGAAAACCAACCACTTGTGTTGTTATCTTGTTCTTTCTTTCTGAGTTTACTTTTGTGTTCTTAGCATCATCATAGCCGGTTCCCCATTTGATCTGTTAAGTGTTCTAATACACTCTCCTCATTATGTTGTTGTGTTGTAAAAGTGCTAACCCCTTCACCCGGTCCTGCATTTGGTATCAGAGCTTCCAGGCTCTTGATATAAGATCTCACAATCTTAAGATCCCTCACATACACAAAATACTTAACAACTCAAATGGAAGCTCTTTCTAAAGCTGATATGGAAACTGGTACTATGACCAAGTCCCCACTGATCACTCCTGAAGATTTTGACACATGGTGCACAAGAATGGAAGGCTTCATCAAGTGTCAAGATTCAAGGATGTGGGACTCAGTTATCAATGGTCCCTTCATACCCAGCACTACTTCTGCTACTGGTAATTGTATCATCCCTAAAGATATAGATGATTACTCAGAAGAAGACAGGAAGAGAATAGAGCTTGATCAAAGGGCCATGACTTATCTTCAAACTGCTCTTCCAAACTCCATCTACAGAGGCTTCAAGAAGTGCAAGACAGCTAAAGATCTATAGGAAGCACTGAAGCTCATGTATGAAGGATCCAAGGAAACTAAAGAGAACAAGAAGGATCTCTTGAAGCAGCAGTTTGAAAACTTCACCTTCAAGGCAGGTGAGACACTGACTCAACAATACTTCAGGTATGTTGAGATAGTGGACACTCTAGTGGATATTGGAGTAACTCTTGAGAACAGGGACATAGTAAGGAAGTTCATGTCTTCTCTTCCTAAACTATGGACACATTATTATGTTGTGATCAAGAGAACTTCGGATCTTAAAACTCTTACTCTTACAGAGTTGTATGGTATCCTGAGTGCATTCCAGATGGAGATGAACATGCAAAATTCCTCTGGTAACTCCAATAACCAACTGAGTTCAGCTCTTCATGTGAATGAAAGGGAATGCATTGAACCACAACATCAGTTGTTATGCTACCCTGACACCTCACAGAAGGGGCCTTTCATCACTCTTCCAGAGACACCAAGAGAAAGCTACACTCAAGGAAGTCCCTTCCAAGAGACAGTTCTTCTCATGCCTTTGTCTCAGCTGATGAAACCTCTAGCAACCTTCTCTTCACTCTTGAAGACTTGGACTGTATCCATCCAGATGAACTGGATTATATGGAGATAGTTCAGCAAATGGCTCTTCTCACTAACAGGGCCAAGAAGTTCTACAAGAGGACTGGGAGAAGATTTCCAAGCAATACATCCAGTGGAAAGTTTGGGCTGGACAAAAGCAAGGTAAAGTGCTGCAACTGTAACTAGATGTGGCACTTTGCAAGAGAGTGTAAGGCACCAAGAACAAATAGTGGCCAGACACAAACCAGACCAAACTACACTGAGAAAGTTCACCAGAATAAGAACCCAAAGCAACAGGCTGCAGTTGCTGTTGAAGAGGGAGGCTTTGACAGGAGCTTTCAGATAGAAGATGCATCTCCAAACCAAGCTCTTATGGTAGATCATGATGAAACCAAGGTATTGGAAAATCTTTCCTCTTCTGAATGCATTGCTAAAGTTAATAGATACAGGTCATATAACTTAGAGCTGAGATCTGACCTTGAGTCCTTAAACATCTTGAAAGCTGATTTTAAAAGAGCTGAAAATGACTATAAACTTGAAATAGAAGATTTAGAGAAAACTATTTCAACTCTTAAACATGAGCTAACAAATTACAAGACTCAGATCAAAGATCTCATAGCTAAGTTAACCGAATGCCAAGCTGAGCTTGTGATCAGCAAAGCTAAGGGAGAAAATTGTGTTCTTGAAGAAGATACCTTCAAGAACATAATATCCTCATCCTTGCATGCAAAAGTGTATTATCAGAACAAGCAGGGACTGGGATCTAGTGAGATAGCTCCTCCACACACCATCTTGTCTGTAAGATCTCCTAGGTGTGGAACTTGTGAAGATGAGCTTCCTCTCATAGATCCTTTGACTGAAGAGGATGAAGAGGAGATGGTGAAGAATGACTTTGGTTTGAGTGAAGAAAACATTCTTAGAAGGGTCACCATTCCTCTGAGGAGAGTAAAGCTGTTGGGATGACCAAGTCAAGGAGAAAGAACTTGATCAGGAAAGCCAAAAGAAAATCAAGGAAGGCTCAAGAGATCAAGGCTACTTTTGACTCTAAGCAGAAACAAGTCTTTATATCTGCAGGGTTTGAAGTAGTTAAGACTGATGACATGAATTCTGGTTCATGTGAAACTCATCTCAGCAACAAGAAGAAGACTGATCTGTTGTGTGTTACTGCTACACAACCTGGACCATCCAACTTCAAAAACAGTTCTCAACCCAAAAGAACTATCTCAGCTCCTACAAAGGTGAAGATGGAGAAGGGATGTGACCAAAGTCAGTGCTCTTCCATGAAGAAGACTCTTGGAAAGAAAAATCTGATGTGTGTCATGTGTGAGAGTACTTGTCATTTGGCCAAGGATTGTCCATACAATCCTAAGGGTACTCTTCACATGATAAACAAAGAGACTTCCAAGAATTCCAAGAAGAACTTAGCTTCGGAAGGAAAATCTGTTTCCTTTGGAAGTTCCAAGATGAAGAAGAAGGCAAGTGGAAAACTGCCTTCGGAAGAAAATTTGGTCTTTGAAGAAAGGAATGCTTCCGAAGTACTGAAGCTTGCTGCAGTAAAGGCAAGATCTTCCGAAGGACCAGTCATCAAAACTTCTAAAGTCTCAAAAGCTTCTGAAGTATTGAAGGTCAAGTCTAAACTTCCAAAGGTGGTGTGGAAGTCAAAGAAAGACCAAAAGACTGAAGGTTCTTCAACAACAACAGCTCAAGATCCTCAAAGCACAACCATAGGATCTATTACTGTTGCATTGTCTTCAACTGTTTTGAATGAGCCCAAGACCAATGAGGCTTGGGTTTCCAAATGTAACTAGCTATCTCTTTATGCAGGAACAGCTACAGATAAACAGAAATGTGTGGATCATTGACAGTGGTTGTTCCAGGCACATGACAGGCAATAGGTCACTACTTCAGAAGTTTGAAAGAATTGATGGAAGACCAGTTGCTTTTGGAGGAGATGCAGGTGGTTACATTACTGGAAGGGGCAAGGTCACAAATGGTAAGCTCAGCATTGACAAGGTAAACTTTGTCAAGGAGCTTGGATACAATCTTTTAAGCGTATCTCAATTTTGTGATCAGAGTCATAACATGCTGTTTACTGAGCATGAGTGCATTGTTCTCAAGCACGGGGTGGTCATTCCTTATGAGCACATCCTACTCAGAGCCCCCAGGAAAGGGAACATGTACAAGATGGATTTGCAAGAAACATCTCCCTCAGGAGAAGTTTCATGCTTTCTATCTAAAGCTAATAGTGATGAATCTTTCCTTTGGTATAAAAGAATGTGCCATGTAAACTTTAAGAACATGAATAAATTGATTAAGAATGATTTGGTAACTGGAATACCAAAAAGAGAGTTTACAAGTGATGATCATTATGTTGCATGCCTGAAAGGGAAGCAACACAAGGTATCTCACAAGCCTAAGGAAAGAAATTCCATCACTACACCCCTACACTTGTTACATATGGATCTCTTTGGCCCCACAATGTAATGAGTTTAGGAAGGACCTCTTACTGTTTGGTGATCACAGATGACTTTACAAGATTCACATGGGTATTCTTCCTTAGAACTAAGGATGAGACCCTGAGACTCTGAAGAATTTCATCTTAAAGATTGAGAATCAATGTGATCACAAAGTCAAAACCATAAGATGTGATCAAGGAACTGAGTTCAAGAATCAAATACTTGATACATTTTGTGATGAAAGGGGTATTACAAGACAATATAGTGCTCCCAGGACTCCTTAGCAAAATGGAGTTGCTGAGAGGAGAAACAGGACACTAATTGAAGCTGCAAGAACTATGTTGTCTGACTCTAAACTGCCTATCACCTTCTGGGCAGAGGCAGTCAATACTGCCTGCTATGTGCAAAACAGAGTTTTAGTAGTTAAGACACATGGTAGGACTCCTTATAAACTTTGGCACAAGAGGAAACCTTTCATTGGTTTTCTTAGGTCTTTTGGATGTCCTTGCACCATCTTGAATACCAAAGATCATATAGTCAAGTTTGCTGAGAAATCAGATGATGGACACTTCATTGGATACTCTTCTCAAGCTAAAGCTTATAGAGTATACAATCTCAGAACTAGAGTAGTTGAGGAGTCAGCTAATGTGACTTTCAATGAACACACTCCCAGTGTGAAAGGTTCTGGTCCGGATTGGCTGCTTGATCTTGACTTAGTTACCAACTATTTTAACAAATCTTGTGAGAATGTTTCAGGATCCACAGATATATTACCTACAGGTGATCCTGATCCAAGAATTGAGCTGAGAAGATCTTCAAGCAACATATCTCCAGCTCCAGTGGTAACTAATCCTGCAAATGAAGCTTCTACCAGCACATCAATGACAAATCCTGCTGATACATCTGAGTTGCCTTCATCTTCCAGTTTTGAGGCACAAAACTCAAATGTAGGAACTTCAAATGTTGGAGAACATGGTGGTGGTGACAGTGATCAGGAATTCCTTGATGCTGAGAACCATCCCATTGAAGAAAATCTCAATGATGTCCCACACTCATTGGATCAAGTTAATCTTGATAGGTGTGCTGCTGTAGAGGGTGAATCCTCCTTGCTAGATCAGAATTTTTCTAATTTGGATCTGTATAAACGACTTGCTGTGATTCCTAAACTGAGGATCCACAAGTCTCACCCCTCTACAAACATCATTGGAGATGTTGGAACTGGTGTAAGAACAAGAGGACAGTCTCATAATGCCAATATCTGTCTTCACTCTTGTTTCTTATCCCAAATAGAGCCAAAGAAGATTGATGAAGCTCTAAAGGATGGAAGTTGGGTTGAAGCTATGGAAGTTAGGTTGAAGCTCTAAAGGTTTGGAACCTATGTCCTCTTCCTCATGGAAAGACTACCACAGGTACAAAATGGGTTTTCAGGAATAAGAAGGATGATAGAGGACTTGTCATCAAGAACAAGGCTAGACTAGTTGTTCAAGGGTATACTCAAGAAGAAGGTATTGACTACACTGATGTCTTTGCTCCCGTAGCAAGACTTGAAGCTGTTAGGATATTCCTAGCTTTTGCTGCATCCAAGAACTTCAAGGTGTATCAACATAATGTCAAGTGTGCTTTTCTTTATGGAGTGATTGATGAAGAGGTGTATGTCAAACAACCACCTGGTTTTGCAGATCCTGATCATCCTGATTATGTCTGCAAGCTTGACAAAGCTCTCTATAGGCTACATCAGGCACCAAGAAAGTGGTATGAGACTCTATCTTAGTATCTCTGTCAACATGGGTTCAAAAGAGGTACTATTGATGGAACTCTCTTCATCAAAGGAACAGGAAATGACATAATGCTAGTTCAAGTATATGTAGATGATATCATCTTTGGGTCAACTAATCCAAAGCTCTGCAAAGACTTTGAGAGGCTGATGAAGGATAGATTTGAAATAAGTGCCATGGGGGAACTCAATTTCTTTCTAGGGATTCAAGTGAAGCAAGTTGATAATGGTATCTTCATAAATCAGTCAAAGTATGTACAAGACATACTTAAAAGTTTCAACATGACTGAATGTAAGGTTGCTAAGACACCCATAGCTAGAAACCACTCCCTTGGACCAGATCTTGAGGGGGAGTGTGTTGATGAACATCTCTACAGGGCTATGATTGTGTCTCTTATGTATCTTACAGCTAGCAGGCCAGATATTATGTTTGCCACTTGCATCTGTGCAAGATATCAGGCCAACCCTAAGATGTCACACCTAATCACTGTCAAAAGAATTTTAAGATACCTTAAAGGAGCCCCATCTCTTGGCCTTTGGTATCCTAAAAATTCTGACTTCAATCTGTATGCATATACAGATAGTGATTATGGTGGATGCAATATGACTGCATAGTCTACTTCAGGGGGATGTCAATTTCTTAGTGGAAGGATAGTCTCTTGGCAATGCAAGAAACAATCCTGTGTATCTGCATCAACTGCTAAGGCTAAATACATTGCTGCTGCAAGCTGCTGTGCTCAAGTGCTTTGGATTCAAAATCAGATGCTAGACTATGGATTCAACTTCAAAGAGACTCCCATTCACATAGACAACAACAATGCTATCTCAATCACAGAAAATCCAGTGCAGCACTCAAGAACTAAGCACATCAACATCAGGTATCATCTGATTAGAGATAATTTTGAAAAGGGATTAATCAAACTAATCAAAGTTCATACACATGAACAATATGCTGATCTGTTCACAAAATTTTGATGAACAGAGATTTAAATATCTTATATCAGCTATTGGGATGATCAACTTTGAGTAGCTTTTCTTAAAAAACTTAATCATATTATTTCTAAAACTATGTGTGTTCTATGTTGTCTATTCTATCTCTTTAATAAGCCCTAATTTCTCTTTGGAAGAAAATTCTTTTAGGATATTCCTTAGATTTTTTAGAATTTTACACTTTTTATCATTTGGAAGATGTTTTATCATTCAGAAGATTTAAAGTTGCCTTCGGAAGATTTTTTTTTGGTATAAATTGCTTCTGAAGCAAAATTCTTCAAAATCTTTGAAATATATTTGGAGGCAAAATTTGCCTTCGGAAGCTTTCTGGTCAAAACTTCCGAAGCAAAATAACCTTCGGAAGATTTTGGTCAAAACTTCCGAAGTTAAATTATCTTCGGAAGATTTTTTAATTCCAAGAAAACTACCTTTTGGGCAAAAAGCAAACTACTTTTCAGAGGTGGGACCAACACAATGGATTTCAAACTTTATCCTTTTCCATTAACTTTGTCTCAAATCCAAATTCATATAAATATCCAACGGTTACACCTCTTTCCTCTACCTGCTCCAAAATTCACCCATACCTCAAACCTAATCTCTCTGAAACCACTTCTGTTCTTCACCATTTCTTCATCCTTAAGCTTTTCAAAAATGGCCAACATCCCAAACAGAAACAAGCAAAATTTCTCCATGCAACTCCATAGGCAGCACAATCAAGTTGCCTTGTTGCACTCTGAGAAAGATGATAGTTTCTCAGAGGTTTGCCATTTTCTTGCTCTATCCAACTACTACACCTCACTCACCATTGATCCTATTCTTTATGAGGATCACCTGCTTGACTTTTAGAGGACATGTCAAGAGGTTACTATGGATGGGGAGAAGGCACTATCTGCCATAGTGCAGGGGAGGACCGTCTTTATCACTCCAGCCATCATCAACACCCATCTTCAGCTGGATGATGAAGAAGGTGAACTGTCTTTCCCAAAGGAAGCTGTCAACTATTCCTTTGAGCAGATGGGCTATGAGGGAGATTTCTCTGTAAAGACCTTCAGGAAAGGGAAGGTCTCATCCCAGTGGAAATACCTACTCCATGTAGTGATTCACAGCTTGTCCAACAAGCATGGTGGGTGGGACCAGATTCCTGAGGATCTCTCCTTTATAGTTCATGGAATGGTACAAGGGGTCAAGTTCAGGTACTCACAGTTTGTTTACACAAACTTGCTTGCTAACTTGGACTCCTTAGAATACTATATGTTTCCTAGATATGTTTAACACATTCTTAACTGTGAACTTGGATCACAGTTGAGGGAAACAAATAATATGCTTAAATTAGGACAAATGAAGCCAGGCACCTTTAAGATTATGAAGAAGCCAACTGTAGGCTTCTCAGGGGTAGAAACAGCCCTGGTCCCCAAAATGTTAGAGCTCATTGCTCAAGGTGACAACCTAGCAACACAAGCTAGTGTTGAACCCACACCTTCTACATCTCAACCACCAAAACAGCCTCAAATCACCCTCACCTACCAAAGAAAATCCAAACGAACCCCTGCTCAAGCTATTGAGTCTGTGTAGGTCCCCATATACTCACCCATACAGGAAGAAGTGGATACTAGAGCTCCCACTTCTCCTAAGGAGCTAACCACTCCCATCTCTTCAGGAATCAGTGCTGATGTTCCTCATGATCAGCCTGATGAGCTCATAAGCCCAACTGCCTTAAGCCTTCACTCTGAGTCTCAACACTCAAGTGAACAACCTTCAGGGGACAGTTACCATCCCCAGCCTTTGGACTTAAATACCCAAATTCCCAACCTTGAATTCTATACTGATGAGGACTTAGGCTTCAGTGAACACCATGAATCTCTCTACTCTTCACCTACTCAAAGAAAGAGGAGTGCTTCTGAATTCCCTATGTCTATCCCACATCAGTCACCCATTGCTAAGGTGGTCCTTCTGAACCTGTTCAGGGGATCTATATGGAAGAGGCTCTCACTTCTGCAAGTGATTACATCATTAAGACCTCAACCATGGCAACTCAGCCCATTGACACTTCATCTGAGGCTGTCAATGAGCAGAGGAAATCTAGCAGCCAAGAACCCCACGCTGGTGATGAGAGTGAAGACTTAGGTCCAATTCTCTCATCCCCCCATGATTCTTCTGATAAAGATGAGGGGAATCTGACATTAAAGGTGCATAAACTGTCAAACATATGCACTTACTTAGTCTCAAAGGTTAGTCATCTTGAATTTCAAGTGACTACCTTACAAAATAGGGTCAATGATCAGCAACTTGAGATATCTTATCTTAAGGAAAAACTAGCTGAGAGACCTTTAAGAAGAGCTCAACCAGGAACACAAGAACCTGCGGATGTGGTTGACTTAACTCCTAGTTCACCTATACAAGAAGGTGATGCTACCAAAAAGGGGGAGAAAGTCACTACGATCATAGAACCTAGGAGTTCTTCAAGGAGTATGGACATTGAGGACTCACCATCCTCTCTTGTAACTGTACCTACTCAGCAACCTCCTCAAGTTCACATTGATGTGAACATCCTAGACTACTTGTTTCAAAGTATCTTTGGGGATGTATCAAGGCAAGAAGCTGAAGAAGATAGACCAAGGCAATCAGGTAATGTCATTGGTCAACTGGATGTTGAGGCAGACCCTGAGATTAGCTTCAAAGGGAAAACCATGACTGAAGGCTCAGTGATAGAGCCTGAAATTCCTGTCTTACAATCAATTGAAGAAGTGACAGAGATTGAAACACCTGTCACAACAACAACTACTTCAGCAACTCAACCCCTTAGTGAAACACCTGCTGGTGAAGGTGTATCACAGTCTCTCTCTGGCCAGAGCTTAGATGCTGCACCAAGCAATGAAGGCCAAAGTTCTCTCCACCCTGTGTCACAAAGGTCTGTGGGTGATAAAGGGAAAAGGGTTCTAAACCCTGAGGAGATTGAGGAGGAGGAAAGAGAGAGAAAGAGGAAGCTAAGGGGAATAAGTTCCACGGGGTCTTCAAGCTTCATGCAAGCTGCAATCAGGGCTGCCCCCAGACCAAACACTCAAAATGATGAGTTGAGGGTAGTCAGGATTACTTACTTACTGACTAGGAACTATGACGTAGATGAGACTATCTCTCTCCCCTTAGAAGAATTGAATGATCTGGCTGACATGGAAATGTCAAGAGAGAGGAAGGAAGCTGAAGATGCAAGAATTCTTCTTGAGAACAAAGAGAAGAAAAGACAACAAAGGCTATACAAGCATGTTCCTACTCTCTCGCCAGTTCAAGAAAGTCCTGTGCAAGAGGCTGTGGCTGCTACACAAGAACCTCAGGTAGATAAAGAATCAGATAGACAAAGGATGATAGACTACCTGAGTGCCAAAGGCCTCTAACAGGCAGAAGCACTTTTTCCCTTGCCCTTTGAGTACATTGAGTTTGAGTATCTCAAACAACTTGAACTTCAAGTACTCAAAGAGCAGAAAACAACAAAGAAGAAAATGAGGGAAGAAGCTACTAAGTCAAGAGCTCTCATTCAGAAGAACTTAAAAAAATCTGCTGATAGACAAAGAATGATGAGCTTCTTGAAGCTGTATGGATTCTCCGGAAGGAGACTCTGCCCTATGTCTCTATCCACTATGGATGAGCATATCAGGGTAATCAAGCAGAAGATCAAGAGTGGAGAGCTTGCTAACTTGCACACTCCTCCAAGTCAAGCTCTACCTCAAGTAGAGGTTATGTTTGAACAACAAGAGACAACTCAAACTGAACCTCCAGCTTCATCTTCTGATCCACAGCAGGGTCAAAGGCTAGCCTCTTCAACTATTGACCAACAACAAGGTCAAAGGCCAGCCTCAACATCTGACCCACAACAGGGTCAAACTCCCTCTCCTTCTAAACCTGTGAGGGAGGAACACCCAACTGAGGAAGACACAACTGATCTACAAGGTGCTACAGGCCAGTATTCTCAGCTAAAGACTGCAAAGAGGAAGAAGAGGATGGCTTCTAAATCTGATGCAAAGAAGAAGAAGAAGTCAAAATCAACCTCCTCTGATCCTCAGGATGAATCAGAGCATCCTAAGGAAGTGCAAGAAGAGAAAGCCCAAACATCTCCAATTCAAATGGCTCCTTTTGCATCAGGAAGACCCATCTTATCCTGGATTTACTCAACTAATCCAGAGAGATGGCATGTAGTCAGAGATCAAGGTGAAGTAAAAGTCTACTCTTGGGAAGACCTCTCTAATTTACCTCTGCATGATCTTTTTGACATGAGAAGATACTTCACAAGTCTGAGTGATCCTGACCCTCTAATGAAGAAAGGAATGGTCATGATCATGTTAAGGACTGTGAACTATTGAGTATCTTCAAGTGTTTTGGTAGCATCAGCCTAGGGGGAGTTTGTAAGGATTCCTAGAAGTCTGATGCAGCCAAAACACTCTTGTAACTATCTACTGATCATAACAACTGAAGACATCAGCTGAAGACAACAGCTGAAGGTAACAGCTGAAGACAACAGCTGAAGACATCAGCTGAAGACAACAGCTGAAGGTAACAACTGAAGACAACAGCTGAAGACATCAGCTGAAGACAACAGCTGAAGGTAATAGCTGAAGACAACAGCTGAAGACAACAGCTGAAGACATCAGCTGAAGATATGAACTGAAGACAAAGGGGCTGTTTGATAAAACTGACTGGGTAAGATCTGACTAACTCAGAAGCTGACCCAGTTAGAAGTTCTGACTGGGTATGCATCTGACTGAAACTTGGCTGTTTGATTATGTATCTGACCGACTCTGCTGAATGAATTTGAATTTAACCATATTGCTCGTTGTTCTGACGAGTTTGAATTTAACTACTGTTGTGTAATCACTAATCAATAAAAATAGTCAAATTTATTAAAATAACATAATACCTTAAAATTCAAAATGTCATACAAAATACAAATTAAACATAAATCACACATAATCTGATAATTTGTTTTCTTCATTAAATTGTCTAATTCACACACTCTCTAATTCACATAAATCACACATAATCTGATAATTTGTTTTCTTCATTAAATCCATATAATCAACAACTGATATAATCAATTACAAGAATTCCCTCTTTTGGGGCAAAATTGAACTCTTTTCCGAAATTCAAAGCCCAACAATCAGTCATTCGAAGGAATAAAAACATGCCTTTGGAAGAAGGGGTGTTATCCTTCTTGGCGCTGTATTCTTCATAATCATCTTCTTGATTCCCTTTGCTCGATTTCATCTTCACTGTTGTTGGTTAAAGATTAACGATTTCAAGAATTCTGGATGAATTGAAGAACAAATTGATGGGTGAACAATCAAGAAGATAGATCTATGAGGAATTGAAGAGGGTATGCAATCTTACGAGTTAAAGTGGGGATCTTTGAGGTGGGTAGTCGCCGGCGGTGGCCACCGTGATGACAACTTCACGGGGTTGCAAGAAAGCCTCCTTTCACGTGCTTCACGGGTCAGCTTGTTTCATTTTCCGGTCTGGGTCAGCCAGAAGAGACTCGGTCAGCCGAAGGGGAATAGAAATCAAACGGGCTGACCCGCTGACCGAGTCAGCCAGTCAGCCCAGTCAGACCAGTCAGTCCATATCAAACACCCCTAAAGTCTGAAGACAAAGTCTGAAGAAAGTTTTTAGTAGTTGTCACAACAACTGAAGAAGTACTCTTCAGTAGTTGTGATGATCCTTTTTCAGTAGTTGTCACAACAACTGAAGAAGTACTCTTCAGTAGTTGTGATGATCCTCTTTCAGTAGTTATCATAACAGTTGAAGAAGTAATCTTCAGTAGTTGTGCTAGTCTTCTTTCAGTAGTTTTATGTAATGATCAAGTCTTCCTGCATGCTGCACGGAACCTGAAGTAGTATTGCTACGAAAGTTTTACACCACTTCAGAAACATTCTAAGTGTAAAATCTTCTGTAGCCAAGACCAATATCTTCTGAAGCCAGAAATGAAGTCTTCCTTAGCTTAAAGACAAAGTCTTCCGAAGCCAAGAAACCAAGACGGATTCTTCCGAAGACTTTTATCATACATGCTTTTATCTGATGTACTTTTTCTGAAAAAGCTGAACCACTTTGCCGCTCCCCACTCTGGTTGGTCACCAACTTATATGAGTTGGTGAAAAGGTCCATGCTTTAGGAAAACTGTACATTGAGGTCTTGGGTCAAACCTTTCAACTTTATGTACTTTTATCCTTTTTGTAATATATTAGGATGTGAGCTATGGCATGTCATAGTCACTAGCCAAAAGGCAATCTGCCTTTTGACTCTACATGGATTGTGTTGTCTAGTTCATGTATCCAGCTGGCCTTCAAAGTATGGCCGTCT
The DNA here is from genome assembly GCA_024085815.1 of Flaveria linearis. Lineage (NCBI taxonomy): Eukaryota > Viridiplantae > Streptophyta > Magnoliopsida > Asterales > Asteraceae > Flaveria > Flaveria linearis. The sequence goes on along the minus strand of CM044009.1, from coordinate 36,959,618 downwards.
GTAGGTTGTAGTATATAGTATCTCAAAGTCTTGTAATGTAAACAATGCTGAATACTTGTAACTTTGAATTTGAGAAGCAATATACAACATCCTTGAAAACCAACCACTTGTGTTGTTATCTTGTTCTTTCTTTCAGAGTTTACTTTTGTGTTCTTAGCATCATCATAACCGGTTCCCCATTTGATCAGTTAAGTGTTTTAATACACTCTCCTTATTGTGTTATTGTGTTGTAAAAGTGCTAACCCCTTCACCCGGTCCTGCACATATGTGCATAACCATAGCCACTAAGTTGACTACACTTGTTTGCCATCATAAGTGTTGTCATAAGGTCTTTCCTAAGGGTTAACAATGACACATCATATGTGTCCATGAACTCCCACTTGATTCCACATCCAAATGCTTGAAGTGTCCATGTCTCTTGTGTCCTTCCTTTTGGGTCTTCATCTTATGCATCTTCTTTTACAAAATCATATCCTAATACAATTTACTAATAAAAGAAATGCACCTATTCTATTTATTACATAACCAAATGAATAAATAAATTACAACCCAAATACAAAACCAAAAGATGTTATTACAACCCTTTCTAAAATACAACCAACATGACAAAATCACAATCAACCAAATCCAAAACACACATGGTCAAGGCTATGTTGTGCACTAAAATATGTTTCCATATACATCATTTCAAGAACCAAAATAAATCCCCTTTTAACCCTAAATTTTCAGCCAACACAAACCCAAAATCTAGGGTTTTTGTCCAAACATAATAATCAACCATTTGACATCTTTCTTTCAAGGTTTAATCACAAGCATGTAAGATATAACCTTGAAAGATTGGGGATTCATTATATCATCACAAAACAGCCCTAGTTTAGTTGTTAAAACCCTATAAAACCAATTTTACAAGGATGATTGAAACTAGTCATCCATATATCCGGCTCTAGATGCCAATGTTGGGTTTGTTGGACCTTTATCAAACTAGTTTAACCATTTAAACTATGAAAAACGCAGCGGATAAATACCTTAATATGTTCATTTGAAATCTGAAAAATAAGGTTCATTTCATAGCAACAATAAACCCAAGAACATAAGGATCATTCATACGTGTTTGAACTAGCTATCAACAACAAATAACAACCAAAGTATGACATACAAACTACCTTTTGTAAGCTGCTGAAAACCGTGATGAAGAAGGAAGAATATGAGGTTCTTGAATGACCAAGACACCCAAAAAGGGTGTCCTCAAGCATCCATACCCACAAGCATCAAGCAAGCACTTGTTTTGTAAGGCCCCGTTCCCGGGACGCTTACAGCTGGTCATTCTTACATCCTTTTCATTTCAATAAAATGCAACAGAAACATCAAAAACATCCTTTTCATTTTAATAAAATGCTTTTACAAAATAGTTGTAAACAGGGACCTCTAGTAGTTCAGGTTCCCCATTCTTACATTAAATTATGTAGAGATCGTTGCAGCGGAAACATTAAAAACATCATCTTTCTTTTAAGAGGATTCCTTAAGTCATCCTGTTTATCCGAATCCTTTACAAACACCATTTTGTTTTATAAATGCATGCAACGTAATACATTTACCCATTTACAAATATATCCTATCATATTACATTGCAAACATTAAACAAAAGAATCCCATCCCAAAAGAGCTGAGTAGCCGCTTCGTGCCATCCTCAGCAACACTACCTGCCAACTGGAAACACATGAAAAGTCAGTGTTGCTGAGTGAGTTCTAGTTTTATAATAAAACATACTTTTCTTTCATTAAAACCGTTCTTACATACGTGCGATCACACAACATATGTACACATAGATAATATTATTATTATCATCATCATTCATTCATTAGCTTTCGTTCGTGTACCGTTCATCATTAACATTCACATTCTTTCTTTTGATCGTACGTCTCTTACATACATTCATACATTCATTACATTCATTCGTACATTAATTACATTCATTCATATGTTCATTACATTCATTCGTACGTGTGTTTCGTTCGTTCCTGCGTTCATTACTTTCGGTGACATGTACAATACCCCGAACATTGTGCACTACTGCTGGTGCTGGACCTATGATAATTAATAACGAACATTGTGCACTACTGCTGATCCAGTCACCTAGGGCAAGTACATGCACCACTTATCTTTTCTCTTTCATTCTGGATCAATGCCATGCGCTATACCCCAAACATTGTGCACTACTGCTGGTGCTGGACCTGTGATAATTAATCACGAACATTGTGCACTACTACTGATCCAGTCACCTAGGGTAAGCGGCAAGGATCCCATACATATGGTCAATCACAATGATTGAACCCCAGTGTGCATCCTTCGGGGTAGCTAACCGCACACCGTTGAGCTAACACCTTCATTGGGTGTGCACCTCCATACATTTGCTTGCAAGCCTTTTCTTACATTCTTTCGTTCATTCATTAATGCATGCATTCATTCATCATGTTCCTCTTTCGTTACCTTTCACTTTACGTTTCTTATTACTTTCGTTTCATTCATTAATCATAACACGTAAAGTCACGGAAAGATAAACACGTATCGAAACAAGGAACATCGACATTTACAAGTCATCAGTTATTACCATCATACAGGGCTACATCATACTTATCATAGATACGGAAAAGATGAACATACATCAGTACAAGGAGCACCGAAATTTACAAGTCATCAGTCATTACCATCATACAGGGCTACATCATACTTATCATACATACATCATGCATATACATGCAATACTATCATCATCAGCCCCAACGTAACTTCTAAGCCTCGACAGTTATCACACATGCACCTACGAGAGTTATCACATCATTACTTACCCTTGCCCTTTTTCCCGAAGGCCAGTAATTGAACTATATCTCTTCTCGTACCCAACAACCCTACTTAGGCGATTGGGCCCCCTTCAGTCGCATGGCCTCCATGCGATTGAACACTATGCGATTGGACCAATACGGATGAGCATCCATGCGGATGAACACTCAATCGTGTGAATGGATATTCTATCGTGTGAATAAACACTATGCGAATGGGCTCCTATGTGACTGAACCTTAAGTCGTGCGACTGAACAGCTATACGAATAGACCTATGCGACTGAACTCTCAGTCGTATGACCTATCGTGCGACTGAATCCCCAGTCGTGCGATTGAGCCTCAGTCGTGTGATTGAACCTCAGTCATCCCTCAGTCGGCCGATTGGCCCTTCAGTCGCCTAGCCCTAGCTGGGCAGCGACTGTAGTTCATCCTGAACTGCAGCCACGACATTCGTCCTTCAAATCCTTCCAAGCTCATTCTAAGCCCAAATCAACCCTCCTAAACCTTAGTGAATCAAACTATGACATCATACAAGCACATACAAGTCCAAAATCATACTCTAAACACACTACACACAATTACACCCAAATAGGTCAAACACACACATTTCAAAAACGGGTTTATATGTGTTCCAGCCCCAAAATCGGTTGAAAACAAGTAAATGAGGGGTCCTAGAACTCACACAAACAAGAAGAAGATGAAGAGCTTCGTTTGGACTAGTTACTCGACGAGTTTCGAGCCCGAATCACCACTTTTCTCTCTTTTTCTCTTCTTTCTCTCTTCTTTCTCTCTTCTCTTCTTTTTGACTGAGTTTTGCAAGTGTGGAGAGGGGGAGATGGCTGCCCTCTCCCTTAAAGCTACAGTTCAGTCGCCCGAACTCCAAGTGTATGGGCACTCCAGTCGCCCGAACACCATGCGACTGGACCTTTAGTCGCCTGAGCTCCATGCGATTGGACCTCCAGTCGCATGACACTCTAAATCAAATTTCCGGGCGTTACAAGTCCACCCCCTTATTTAGGTTTCGTCCCCGAAACCTGTTATTCCTCGAACAAACGTGGGTAATGCTTTCTCATTTCTTCTTCGGTTTCCCACGTTGACTCGGATCCCTTCCTGTGCTGCCACTGTACACGCACAAGAGGAACCACTTTATTTCTCAGCCTCTTCTCATTTCGATCGATGATCGCCACTGGTTGCTCCACAGAATTGAGCCGTTCGTCAACCTCGATATCCTCCAGCGGAACAATCATATCTTCATCTGCCAAACCCTTTCTCAGATGAGATACGTGGAAGGTCGGGTAATTCCACTTAACTCATCTGGTAACTCCAACCTATAGGCCACCTCCCCTACTCGAGCAATGATTCAGAAAGGGCCTATATACCTCGTGCTCAACTTGCCCCGCTTTCTGAACTGAATGACACCCTTCCAAGGTGAGACTTTCAACATAACCTGGTCACCCACCTGGAACTCAATCGGTCTGCATCGTTTATCAGCATACGACTTCTGTCTGTCTTTGGCTGCCTTCATGTAGGCCTTGATCTTTTCAAGCTTTTCAGTCATAGCCTCGATCACTTCGACGCTCCCCAATTCCTTCTGACCAATATCACCCCAGAAGCGGGTGTGCTGCATCTCCTACCGTATAGCATCTCATAAGGTGGCATGCCAATGCTGGCATGATAGCTGTTATTGTATGAGAATTCAGCTAACAGTAAGTGGTCATCCCAACTTCCCCTAAAATCAATCACACATGCCCGAAGCATGTCCTCCAATGTCTAAATGGTCCTTTCGGACTGACCGTCAGTCTGGGGATGATAAGCCGTGCTGATATGTAACCTCATACCCATGGCGTCATGGAATTTCTTCCAGAATTTGGAGGTAAACCGGGTGTCGCGATCAGACACAATCGACACTGGTACACCATGACGAGTCACAATCTCCTTGATGAAAAGATCGGCCAACCTCTCGGATAAATATGTCTCGCGCATCGGTAGGAAGTGAGCGCTCTTCATCAAACGGTCAACAACCACCCATATAGCATCATACCCTTTCGGGGTACGCGGCAGCTTCATGATAAAATCTATGGTGATGTGCTCCCACTTCCATTCCGGTATATCCAAAGGTTGAATCTTTCCATACGGCTTCTGGTGCTTGGCCTTCACTTGCAAACAAGTAAGGCACTTACTCACATACTCCACCACGTCACGCTTCATACCCGGCCACCAATAATCTTTCTTCATGTCTTGATAATCTTTGTAGCACCGGGATGAATAGAGTATCGAGTCTTGTGAGCTTCGTCCATAATCTTCACTCGTAGGTCCCCAAGACGAGGAATCCACATACGTCCAAACCGGGTTCTAACACCAAATGTGTTTTCACCCAACTCCGCGACCAGACCTCTCATTCTTTCGGAGTTAAGATGATCTTCTTTCAGTGCCTCATCTTGAAACTCTTTGACTTGCTTCATCACATCCGAGGTCATAATCAGCTGGTATGCCTTCACCCGAATCGGCTCGGGCCTCTCCTTTCGGCTAAGGGCATCCGCCATCACATTGGCTTTGCCCGGATGGTAATGGATCTCACAATCATAATCCTTTATAAGCTCCAACCATCGCCTCTGCCTCATATTCAAATCCTTCTGCTCGAAGAAGTACTTCAAGCTCTTGTGGTCGGTGAAAATGGTGCACTTCGTCCCGTAAAGATAGTGCCTCCAAATCTTTAATGCGAAGACTACAGCTGCTAGCTCCAAGTCATAAGTAGGATAGTTAACCTTATGAACCTTTAACCATCGGGATGCATAGGCTATAACCTTCCCCCTTTGCATTAACACACATCCCAATCTCGAGTAGGAAGCATCAAAGTAAACCACCAAATCTTCACTCCCATCTGGTAAGGACAGGACAGGAGCTTGGGTCAACCTCGCCTTCAATTCTTCGAACGCCTTCTCTTAAGCTTGATCCCATACAAACTTTACATCTTTCCGGGTCAACTTGGTTAATGGAGAAGCGATTTTGGAGAAGTCTTGTATGAATCTTCTGTAATAGCCCGTCAAACCTAAGAAACTACGAATCTCAGATGGCGTCTTTGAAGACTTCCATTGCATCACCGCTTCCACCTTTGCCGGATCAACCATGATTCCCTCCGGATTCACCACGTGACCCAAGAACTGAACTTCGCGCAACCAGAACGCGCACTTGGAGAACTTGGCATACAACTTCTCCCTCCTCAACGTCTCCAACACCTCTCGAATATGACCGGCATGCTCCACCTCGCTCTTCGAATAAATCAGGATATCATCAATAAACACAATCACTGATTTATCTAACATCGGCCGACACACTCTGTTCATCAGGTCCATAAAAGCAGCTGACGCATTGGTCAAACCAAAAGACATGACAAGAAACTCGTAGTGACCGTAGCGCGTGCGAAAAACTGTTTTAGGAATATCCTGCTCTTTCACCTTCAGCTGATGGTAGCCCGATCGAAGATCTATCCGTGAAAACCAACTGGCGCCTTGAAGCTGATCAAACAAATCATCAATCATCGGTAACGGGTACCGATTCTTCACTGTCAGCTTGTTCAGCTCACGGTAGTCTATGCACATCCTCATACTACCATCCTTCTTCTTCATAAATAGGACCGGAGCATCCCAAGGTGAGATACTCGGTCTAATGAACCCCTTATCCAGCAGCTCTTGCAACTGCTCCATCAACTCTTTCATCTCTGTCGGAGCCAAACGATACGGTGATTTGGAAACATGTTGGGCACCTGGTATCAGATCAATCTAAAACTCAATCTCTTGGTCAGATGGCACTCCTTCGGGAAACACGTCTGGGAAGTCACACACAACCAGAACATCGGATAGTTGTGGTGTTGGTGTTTCCACATCCTTTACATAACATAAGTAGGCGCTACATCCACGCCTCATACATTTTCCCACCACTGCCATTGATATCACCTTCGGGATCGTCGTGACCCGATCCCCATAAACAGTTACCGAACTCCCGTCAGGCGCTATCAAACGAATCATCTTCTTTTGACACACTATATTCGCCTCAAAGTCCGCCAACCAATCCATCCCAAGCACCAAATCAAAACCACCTAAGGTCATCGCAAATGGTCTAACTGGAAATTTGTGGCCCTCTAATTCCACATCATAACCCTCTATCACCTCAGAAATCCTGGTAGACTTACCTATCGTAGTTTCTATATCAAACGGTACGTCAACACGTCTACTACTAATAGGCAGTTTGGCACAGAAAGCATCAGAAATAAAACTCCTACTGGCACCCGAATCAAATAATACAGAGGCTAAAGTTTGGTTCACCAGAAACGTACCAGACACAACATCAGGGTCCATCCTAGCCTCCTCCTGCGTCATCGTGAATGCCGTGGCGCTTGCCCTCGGTCCTTCATTCCCCGTCTTCTTCACGCCGGAACCCTCAGCCCTCGGCTTCTTGCAGTCTTTATTCATATGACCACTCTCCCCACAGTTGAAGCACCTCATGCCCCTACACTCTCTAGCCATATGACCAGGCTTTCCACACTTGAAACAGACGTTCAACCCCAGTCTACACTCCCCGCCATGCTCCTTCCCACATTTACCACACCTCTTCAGTCCCGTACCCGGTGTGGCTACACGACGGTCATCCACCCGTACCTTCTTGTTGCTCGTCGAAGCATTACCCCGACCAAACCTCTTCCCATTCCAATTCCTGTCACCACCACCCTTCCTACTACCTTCAGCCACCACCACCACTGCCCTTTCATCGTACAGTCTCCCCGCCAAGTCCACTGCTGACCTAAAGGTGCTCGATCGGGTGGCGATCATATGCCTGCGAATATCCGCCGGCAAACCCTGAATATACCTCTTGATCTTTCGCGATAGAGGTGTCACCTGATCCGGCACCAGAAGTGCCATTTCATTGAACTTTGTGGTGTACTGTTGGTGGGTCATCATCCCCGCCTCCAGCTGCAAGAACACTCTCTCAACTTTATCCATCTCTCGATGAGGACAGAACTCCTCGATCACCAACCTTTTCAGATCGGACCACTTTATTCTTCCAATGGCCCTGCTACCCTCGGCTTGGACTATGTTGTCCTACCAGCATAGAGCCGAATCCGTGAAAGAGTGGGTATCGAACTTCACCTTTTGGTCCTCCCGGCACTCGCTGATATCGAGAACAGCCTCCATTTCCCACACCCATCAGTGAGCAGCAGCAGTAGTGCCATTACCGTCAAAGGTAGGGGGCTTGCACCTCATAAACGCCCCGTAATTACAGCCTCATGCTAACTCCTACACAGGCTCCTCCTCCTCTTCCTCTTTATCATAAGAAAGAACCGTTTCCGGCTCTGGTTGCTCCTGTCTCCCTGAGGACCTATTCCTCTCTTTTCTTTCTCCTTCCCGGACAACCTTTATCACTTCGGTCACCACAGATGGTAAGATCGTCTGCATAACCTGATGCACCTCCTCCACCACTGCCTCCTTTACCAAGGCTCTCAAATTGGCGCTCTCGTCTACACCCTCCGGATGAGGGGTCTTAGGTTCTTCAGGAACCACTTTCTCCACCCTAGGTCTTCCCCTTGTGGCCCGTAGTTCAGCACCACGTCCGCCACCACCTCCACCACGTGAAGCTTTGGATGATCTACCACCGGCCATCCTCTAACACTCACTAAAAGATTCAAACACCAACACGGTCATTCAAAGGAATAGCTCAGTTTATGTCAAGTACAGTAAGTCCCTAATTACAGTGGCCAGTTGTGATTAGCCACTTACTTTACTCTTCGTACCCCGAGCATTACCTGTCCTGACTACATTAATATCTAAATCTAACAGTAACACATAAACACATAACATGCGCACATAATATCGGTTAACTTTAAGAAAATACCTGATGGCACGCAGCTACTCAGATTGGCATCCCTTCCCTTTCCGTCCCATTTTCAGTTTAAGTTAAGGTTTATTTTGAAAATTTAGCCGCTTCACTTAAACTTTGGCTCTAATACCAACTTGTAAGGCCCCGTTCCCGGGACGCTTACAGCTGGTCATTCATCGCACTCAAAGCACATTATTATGAAAATCATGCAACAGAAACATCAAAAACATCCTTTTCATTTCAATAAAATGCTCTTACAAAATAGTTGTAAACAGGGACCTCTAGTAGTTCTGGTTCCCCATTCTTACATGACATTATGTAGAGATCGTTGGAGCTGAAACATTAAAAACGTCATCTTTCTTTTAAGAGGATTCCTTAAGTAATCCCGTTTATCCGAATCCTCTACAAATACCATTTTGTTTTATAAATGCATGCAACGTAATACATTTGCCCATTTCAAAATATCTCCTATCATATTACATTGCAAAACATTAAACAAAAGAATTCCATCCCAAAAGAGCTGAGTAGCCGCCTCATGCCATCCTCAGCAACACTACCTGCCAACTGGAAACACATGAAAAGTCACCGTTGCTGAGTGAGTTCTAGTTTTATAATAAAACATACTTTTCTTTCATTAAATCCGTTCTTACATACGTGCGATCACACAACATACGTACACATAGATAATATTATTATTATCTTCATCATTCATTCATTAGCTTTCGTTCGTGTACCGTTCATCGTTAACATTCACATTCTTTCTTTTGATCGTACGTCTCTTACATACATTCATACATTCATTACATTCATTCGTATGTTAATTACGTTCATTCATACGTTTATTCATACGTTCATTACATTCATTCGTACGTGTGTTTCGTTCGTTCCTGCGTTCATTACTTTCGGTGACATGTACAATACCCCGAACATTGTGCACTACTGCTGGTGCTGGACCTGTGATAATTAATCACGAATATTGTGCACTACTACTGATCCAATCACCTAGGGCAAGTACATGCACCACTTATCTTTCCTCTTTCATTTGGGATCAATGCCATGCGCTATACCCCGAACATTATGCACTACTGCTGGTGCTGGACCTGTGATAATTAATCACGAACATTGTGCACTACTACTGATCCAGTCACCTAGGGTAAGCGGCAAGGATCCCATACATATGGTCAATCACAAAGATTGAACCCCAGTGTGCATCCTTCGGGGTAGCTGACCCGCACACCGTTGAGCTAACACCTTCATTGGGTGTGCACCTCCATACATTTGCTTGCAAGCCTTTTCTTACATTCTTTCGTTCATTCATTAATGCATGCATTCATTCATCATGTTCCTCTTTCCTTACCTTTCACTTTATGTTTGTTATTACTTTCGTTTCATTCATTAATTATAACACGTAAAGTCACGGAAAGATAAACACGTATCAAAACAAGGAACATCGACGTTTACAAGTCATCAGTTATTACCATCATATAGGGCTACATCATACTTATCATACATACGGAAAAGATGAACATACATCAGTACAAGGAGCACTGGCATTTACAAGTCATCAGTCATTACCATCATACAGGGCTGCATCATACTCATCATACATACATCATGCATATACATGCAATACTATCATCATCGGGCCTAACGTAACTTCTAAGCCTCGACAGTTATCACACATGCACCTACGGGAGTTATCACATCATTACTTACCCTTGCCCTTTTTTCCCGAAGGCCAGTAATTGAACTATATCTCTTCTCATACCCAACAGCCCTACTTGGGCGATTGGGCCCCCTTCAGTTGCATGGCCTCCATGCCACTGAACACTATGCGATTGGACCAATATGGATGAGCATCCATGCGGATGAACACTCAATCATGCGAATGGACCTTCTATCGTGTGAATAAACACTATGTGAATGGGCTCCTATGTGACTGAACCTTCAGTCGTGCGACTGAACAGCTATACGAATGGACCTATGCGACTGAACTATCAGTCGTATGACCTGTCGTGCGACTGAATCCCCAGTCGTGCGATTGAGCCTCAGTCATGCAATTGAATCTCAGTCTTCCCTCAGTCGGCCGATTGGCCCTCCAGTCGCCCAGCCCTAGCTGGGCAGCGACTGTAGTTCATCCCGAACTGCAGCCGCGACATTCAGCCTTCAAATCCTTCCAAGCTCATTCTAAGCCCAAATCAACCCTCCTAAACTTTAGGGAATCATACTATGACATCATACAAGCACATACAAGTCCAAAATCATGCTCTAAACACACTACACACAATTACACCCAAATGGGTCAAACGCACACATTTCAAAAACAGGTTTATATGTGTTCCAGCCCCAAAATAGGTTTAAAACAAGTAAATTAGGGGTCCTAGATCTCACACAAACAAGAAGAAGATGAAGAGCTTCGTTTGGACTAGTTACTCGACAAGTTTGGAGCCCGAATCACCACTTTTCTCTCTTTTTCTCTTCTTTCTCTCTTCTTTCTCTCTTCTCTTCTTTTTGGCTGAGTTTTGCAAGTGTGGGGAGGGGGAGATGGCTGCCCTCTCCCTTAAAGCTACAGTTCAGTCGCCCGAACTCCAGGCGTATGGGCATTCCAGTCGCCCGAACACCATGCGACTGGACCTTCAGTCGCCTGAGCTCCATGCGATTGGACCTCCAGTCGCATGACACTCTAAATCAAATTTCCGGGCGTTACATGTTTTGCTAGGATTTTAACACCAAAATGAACCAACAAGGCTGCTGAAAACCCATTTTCAGTCGAGATAAACAAGGCTGCTGAAAAACCCATTCTTCAGCCGAGATTCTCTTCAAGATGGAGAGGAATTTTTTCCTTGAGGTTCTTGCATGTGCGAGAGAGAATAAGGGGTAGAGAGTGTGTCTTGTTCTTGGAGAATGGTTAATTGAAAAACACAAAAGGACCTCTCCCCATAAGCGGGCGGCCGAAAGTCCACAAGAGAGGGGTTTCCCCCCAAAACCAATCTCTAATTTTTATAAACTAGTTGTTTTTATTAGTTATATAATTAACCTTTTAATTATATAAATCATACACACTTTTATTATTTAAATGTTATTTAACTAAATTAAACAACATTACAAATAACAACCATGAACAAAATATCCTTATAAGTTGTTCAATCTCATATGCAACTTATTTAGAAAACCCATTTTCTAAATTGGTGTAATTATTTAATTGCATGATCATATCATCAATTAAATATTAATTGGTGCTTGCTAAGCTTGTTATTGGGTATGACCCGACTTGGATCATAACGTACTAACCACATCAATGTTCTATGTGTCTTGGGCATAAAGGATCCAACAGAAAAACCCCTTATGAGCTATTAAACAAGAGGCCACCATTCATTGGCTTTCTAAGGTCCTTTGGCAGTAGGTGTACCATACTTAACAGAAAAGAAAATTTTGCAAAATTTGCTGAAAAGTCGGATGATGCTATCTTTGTTGGGTATTCCTTAAGTTCTATAACCTATTGAGTATACAATATTAAGAATCAACAATTTTAGGAATCATCCAACATTGTTGTAAATGAGCACACTCCTTGTGTTAAGGGGAATGGCCCTAACCATATCTTTGAATTAGAATTGTTTTTCAACTATTCTAAACCATCTTGTGAGAATGTTTTAGCTGGAACAGAAACTCAAATTGACTCCTCTGATGATCAGCTATTTGAGTTACCCAGACCTATTCCAATTTCTCCAAGAAGAGATAAAGAGCAAACTCCCACTACAACAAGTCCTAAAAGTATGATATGAAGCTTCTACTAGTTGTCAGTCAGTTGAGCCTCAAGACTCATCAGCTGACAACTCTAACTCTTAACACCAAGCTGATGAAGATAGTAATCTGGAGGAACAGACAACTGCTAATACTGCTTCACAGCAAAACACCATTGATGCTGTCACTCACTTATTCAATCAATCCTCATTGAATGAGTGTGATACATTAGCTGGAACCAATATTCAAAATCCTAAGCAAAACTTTTCAAACGTGGATCTATCTATGCAACTAGATGTGATTCCAAGACTCAGGATTCACAATACTTATCCAGCTGAAAACATCATTGGGGATGTCTCAAAAGGTGTGAGAACTAGAAGACAGACTTATAGTGGGAATGTCTACCTATACTCATGCTTTCTCTCCCAATTGGAAAAGGTGGAAGAATCTCTCAAGGATAACAATTAGGTTGAAGCAATGCAAGAGGAGTTGCTTCAATTCAAGAGACAATAGGTGTGGACCTTATGTCCATTGTGACTTGGTCATGTCCCTATTGGCACGAAGTAGGTGTCAAGGAATAAAAGAGATGATAGAGGTTTGATCATCAAGAACAAGTCTAGACTTGTTGTTCAAGGATACACACAAGAGGAAGGGATAGATTACATTAAGGTCTCTGCACCCGTTGCAAGACTTGAGTCCGTGAGAATCTTCCTAGCTTTTGCAGCATCCAATAACTTGGTGTCAACTTATCAACTTGATGTCAAATATGCATTTCTATATGGGGACATTGACAGAGAAATTTATGTGTGTCGGCCACCTAGATTTGAAGACCCGCAGTACCCCAACTATGTGTGCAAACTGGATAAAGCTTTTTATAGGCTACACCAAGCACCTAGGCTATGGTATGAGACACTATCTCAGTTTCTCCTGAATAATGGCTACACTAGAGGCACCATAGACCAGACATTGTACATAAAGAAGTCTGGGAAGGATATGTTGCTAGTACAAGTCTATGTTGATGACATCATATTTGGTTCTTCAAATGACCAGATATGCAATGACTTCGAAAGAATCTTGAAGACAAAGTTTGAGATGAGTTCCATGTGAAAGATGAATTTATTCCTTGAAATTCAAGTGAAGTAGATGAATGAAGGGTTCTTCATCAACCAGTCTAAGTATGTCAAAGTCATCATAGAAAGATTTGAGATGAAAGATTGTAAGCTAGCCAAGACACCAATACAAAGAAATCACAATCTTTTTCCTGAATCTGAGGGGAGGATGCTGATCAACATCAGTACAAGGCAATCATTGGATTTTTAATGTATCTAACTGTAAGTAGACTTGATATCATGTTTGCAACTTCATCTGTACAAGATATTAGGCTGCTCCTAAGGTGTCTCACCTAATTTTTGTCAAGAGAATCCTTAAATACCTTAAAGGGGCTCCAAACTGGGCCTTTGGTATCCTAAGAACAAGGATTTCAACATTTATGGATACACTGATAGCGATTAGGTGGCTGCATCATTAAAAAGAAATCCACATTAGGAGGATGTCAATTTCTTGGTAGAATGATCATCTCTTAGCAATGCAAGAATCAATCTTGTGTCTTTACATCAACAGCTGAATCTGAATACATTGCTGCTGCAAAGCTGCAGTGCTTAACTGCTATGGATTTAGAATCAGATGTTAGACTATGGTTTCAACTTCATGAGACTCCTATCCACATAGACAACAAGAGTGTTATTTCTATCACTGAAAATCAAGTCAAGCACTCCAAGACAAAACATATTGACCTCAGGTATCATTTCATTCGAGATATAAATGAGAAAAACTTGATCAAACTAGTCAAAATTGATTCAAATGAACAATATGCTAATTTGTTCACCAAAGCCTTTGATAAACAAAGATTTAAGTATTTAACTATGGCTATTGGGATGATTAACATTGACTAATCAATCTCTTTTAAAATACTTAAGAAAATATGTCATATCTAAATTGTCTATTTATAATCTAAGCCCTATTACAAAAGGTTTTCTTTAAAATTTTCTAAGTATAAATTCTTCCAAAGAGAAATTTACCCTCGGAAGAGATCTTTATTTATTCTCCGAAGGCAAATTTCTCTGCATAAGTATTCTCTTCCGAAGAGTTTTTTTTGCCTTGCAAGATTATTTGATCAAAGATCAAATTTCCTTTCAAAGGCTACTAACTTCTTTGCTCGAAAGAACACTTTACTCTCGGAAGCAAATCCGTCTTCAATACATACTTTGCTTCAAAAGGAAAAGTGGCTTCGAAAGACAACAGGAAAGAGAAACACAAGTGTCTTCTCGGAAGCAATTTTACTCTCAGAAGAGAACTTTACTACGTAGCGGAAATCTTTGGGCCCCACTCTGTAAAAGTGGAATATTTTAAAAGGTCTTTCTTACTGCCCTGTCAAATCAAAAACCCAAATGTCCTTTCACCTTATTGGTTTGATTTTTAACCACCGTTTAAATATTTCCGACTGACTTTCTTTCTTTACTTTCTTTACCGTTGTAAAAGCCCTAAAATTTCCATTGTCTTCTTCACTCACTCTCAAACTCCTTCAAACCGAGTCTTCACCAAAACAATGGCCTTGATCCCAAGCATAACCAAGTCGCTACCCTTGACTCTTCCAGGGATTCTGATTTTTCCGTAATCATCCATTTCCTAAACCAATTAGCATACTTCACTGCTCTAACCATTAACCCCACCATCTAATCAGACCATATGGCTGATTTTTGGGCCAGTTGTCAAAATGAAATGCTTAATGGTCATAGGGTTATCCATTCTAGAGTATGCGGACAGAAGATTACAATCAGTGAAACTACTATCAGGGAGCATCTGGAGCTTCATGATGTAGGCGCCCCCACTGAGTTACCTAAACTAGATTTGGAAGACACCTATACCCAAATGGGATATGGAGGAGACATTAGCAAGTCATTAGTATACAAGTTTAACCTCACCTACAACTAGAAGTTCTTGTTGCTCGTCATCCTGCACAGCCTATCCAACAAGTCAGGGGGATGGGATCAATCATGTATGATCTGGGCTGCCTAGTCCATAGGTTGGTAAAAGGCCTCATATTCAACTACTCTAGGTTTGTGCTGAATAAATTGAGAGGTAATCTTACTAGGAATACATTTTACATGTATCCTAGGTATACCCGGCACATAATCAATTATGAGTTGGATCAGGATAAGCTAGAATATGCAGATGCTCTAGTTATTCCCTAAATGAGGTCGGGTATCTTCAAAGTGATGAATAAGATATCCACCAACTTCACTGGAAGGTTCACTAACCTCCTTCCGAGTATGCTTGAGCCAATGGCTCCAGGTGACATCCAAGTAGACCTACCAGGTAATGAACCCACACTAGACACCACCACTTCACTACCACCTACTTCTTCCCACCCTATCATATTCACATACCAAAGACACCCCAAACGAACCCTTGTTCAATCTACTCTAATTGAACAAGTCCCCTCTGTTCAAATCAAGAAGGCTAGAGTGGAACAAAGGGCTCCCACTCAGCCAGAGGTCTAACCATCCTCCATAATTGACGTCAATATCAGTGTTGAGTCTCCTCAGTCTCAACCTGATGAGTCCATAGACCAAACTTCAAGCCCTCAGGGTGATTCCCAACACTCCCCTGCGTAGCCAAAAAGTGACACCCACATCATTGGCTCAATGCCACTAGATGTTGACCAAGGTCTTGGGTTATTAGGTATAAGTTCCATATCCTTCACTGACCTATTAACCCAATCTGATGAAGATCTCATGTTTCATCAAGGCCATGATGTTGATCTACATACCACTCTCTAGATCAACTGAGCCCAGGGAACCTTTGATTTCTAGCCCACATCAGTTAAGCCAAACTGAGGTAAGTCACACAAGTATGGAGGGGACTCATGTAGGCTCAACTTCCACTACTTAGAGTGTCATATTGACCTCTAGGACAGTGATAAGATTACTGAGACTGAGTCTAAGACAACCTTTCCAATTGATATCTCTGAAAGAGATATCAATATGCAAGGAAAACCAGGGTGCCAAGAAACAACATTTGGTGATGAAGATGAACATACTAGGTATGTTATATCATCTCCTCATGATTGAAAATATGAAGGCCAAACTAGTTGAGACACAGATTGAGAAGTCTCTTCAATGTTTTATTGTGTTCACAGTGGAAGGTCATTTGGTAATTCACTGTGCACACTTATTTGATATTTGGAAATTCACAACTAATGACTAAAAAGTCATACACTGTGTTTGACCACTATTTCCAAAGTGGATGAACATTTGTTCAGGCGTTATGAATACTTTGACTGATTATTTGGTTGTTCACAGCGGATGAACATATCTCATGCACTGTGGACACTTGCATTGTTTGTTTAATTGTTCACAGTGGATGAACATTTGTCATGCGCTGTGGACACTTGGATTGATTTTAATACTCTCACGACGAATGACTTATTGTCATGCGCTACAAACTCTTTGTGTGATTGTGTATAGCGTATGATTAACTGTGCATACGTTGTATACACTTGCACTGTTTAAACAACGGATGACTAAGGTTAGTCATGCACTGTAGAATGTTACTGTATTCATAGTGGATGCTTTACAAACATCAGGCGCTGTGAACACTTGTGTGTTCATTAATGCATAGCGGATGCTTGTCTTTTTATCTTGTATAAACAGTTGATGTATTTTGAATGTTAATGGATCACTGTAGCTATAACGGATGCTGGTTTACGTGTTGCTATGCCAACAGTTGACAGATTTAATTTTTTTTGTTTTTAAAAAACATTTCTCATCCGTTATGTAACTTAATGCATACACTCTAAAGACTTAAAATTTCTGTTTTTGATAGAAAAGTTATTATTATTATTATATTTTTTTAAAATGTATCAAAATTTTCAATGTCTGTTAAAATTTTATAAATTTAACATGATTAATATATGGATGATAAGATATTACTCACAAGCAATATTGTGCATATATATGGGTGAAACTGTTGTGTTTGAGTGCTGACTTAACTTGCCTTTATTTAAAACTCAAAATTTTAAAAATTTATTTTTTTAAAATATATGATTATGCACATATTCTATTGCGTTTGATATTTCTATGTTCATTTTTCTCCCCCAAAATTTTTGCATATTTATATAAACTTTTTGTAAAATGACAAAAATCTGAATTTGATATATGAAAATTATCAAAATCCAAATTGAGTGTTTGTATGATAACCTTGTTAGAGAGATAATACTTTATCTTGCTAAGAAATGAATGTTTTTCATGCTTTGACATAAATCTTTTACACATGACATGAGATCATACTAGTTATAAATTCTCATTAAATTGTTTGAACGATTTTGAGAATAGACATAGACTAATACAATGCTGATTGTAGATATTGTTATCTATTTAAACTCATGCATGGTATTAATGATTGATTGAAACAGTGAGTGATTTATCATGTTTTGGGTATATAACATGATTTGTACGTACCCAACACCTGATTGTATGTTAAGATCACTCCTCCTCAAGATATGCTAGAAAGCACTTGCTATACTTATGAGCTAGCTTCTTAGGAGTATAAATGCTCAATTGATCCTTTTTGTGTGATGCACATTAGGATTCTTTTTCACTTCACCTTGTAATGTGATCCTCTTATTGATTCTTTTGATTCATTCATAAGAAATGTATTCATAGAGACTTTATTGATTGTTCATCCAAGATGGATGTGTTCCTTTGTTGGTACACATGTCCCCAGTTCTAGTCTAGTGAACTTAAATGTAATAGAACTTCTTCTTGTAACACATATGTAATGTTTAATCAATATAATGAGAATCTCTTCTAATATGGTCGTTGGTTATTTAATGTTATATCTATTTATGTTATTAGTTGTTACACGCATATTATAACAATGTTATATAGGTTTATAGTTGTTAGACATAGGTTTGAACCATCAAAGGTTCAAGAATGTGTTTAACTAAGTTATCTGATTCAGTCGCACGACTGGACCATGCGAATGGGCCAGTCACACGATTGAACCAGGAGATTGAGTCAATCGTATGATTGAGTCATAAGACTGACTCAGTCGTCCGAATGAACCAATCGTATGACTCAGTCGCATGACTGAGCCAGTCGCCTGGCTCAGTCGTACGAATGATAGCTGTAACCTATAAATACCACTTAATTCGTGGAAAAATGGAACACTTCGAATACTTGAAACCCTATTCGACCCAGAACGTCCAGTTCGTCCATTCCAAGTTCATAGAACGTCCCAGATCGTTCCTAGTCCATTCTTCACGTTTTCTAATTGTTAGGATTGATCTTGATTACGTTCTCCCTGATTGGATCACCAATCAAATAGGATTCCGCACTATTTGATCCGGTATAACGAAGAATCAGTTAGTACTCCGTACGTACACGGTCCTAACAAGTGGTATCAGAGCCTTGGCTCTTGATTCTTCATTTGATTCAATCAAGTTTTTGTTAAAGTCCACGTTTTTCACGAAAAGATCCAATCTTTCTGCTCAAACCCAAGTCTTTACGTGTGCATGTTCTGCAAAATCAGTGTTTTTCAACTTACAACCGTCTAGGGTGTCACAAAACACGTTTTAGGTGAAAAGTGTGAAAAATTTCAATTTCTGCAGTCTCAGTCGCACGATTAGCTCAATCGTACGACTGAAGTCCAGTCGCCCATTCATTCGACCGATTGAGTCAGTCGCTTCGTTCAATCGCCCAATTGAGTCAATCGCCTAGTTCAGTCGCCCAGTTGAGTCGTTCGGTCTGTTCAGTCGCCTAAGTCTCTCAGTCGTCTATTCAATCGTACGTTTGAGTCCAATCGCATACAGCTAGTGTCGGTCGCATCCCAGTCGCACTCCCCAATCGCATTAGAAGTTTCATTCACAAGTTAAAGTAATAACATAATGGACTCAGAAAACTTTGCAATGTCAGCTGGAAAGGACTCAAGGATACAGAACCTGCTTTTACTGGAAAATGAGATAGGGAACCATAACAAGCCACCTAAGCTATTGAGTATAGATGAATTTCCACAATGGAGACAATGTTTTGAGATTCATGTTAATGGAGTGGACACAAACTTATGGAACTCTATTGAGACTGGTTATAACATGCCCGTGGGAGCTGATGGTGTTCCTTTGACTTTAAGTGGACTCACTGATACACAGAAGGTTGCCTACAATGCCGAAACGAAGGCATATGCTATTTTGACCCAGTCCATTCCTAAGGCCATTTTTCACCAATACTTAAATCTCAAGCAAAGTAAAAAGTTGATGGAAGCTCTTGAGAAGAGGTATGCTGGGAATTCTACTCTAAAGTCCCTAAAGGGTAAAGCATTGAAGAAGGAGTTTGACAACTTCTCTGCAATTGGGAATGAAAGCTTGGATGAAATTATCAATCGCTTCTATCACTTGATGAGTGAACTTCACACTCATGGAGTAAAGACGTCAATGGAAGACAAAGTTTCAAGCTTGGCAGATGGTCAACCTGAAAAGTGGAATTCATTCATTTCCACTATACGACACAACTCAGTTTTAGAGACCTTGGATATTAATGACTTTATTCTAAAACTGAGAGAGGAAGAAGTGCGTTACAAGTACAGGACGAAAAGAGCAGCGTATACACAAGACCCATCACTCTACAATGTAACTCCTACTTCCACTCCTGCTGCAAAGTCTTCTGGAGCACCTCTGCAAACAGCTTTTGTGTCCAATGCATCGTCATCTACTGATCAAGGCTCATCATCTGCAAATGAGTCTCATGGTGCATCTGGGGTTCTACAAAGTCCAATTGTTACTCAATCTGATAAGTTGATGACAGAAAATTTGGGAAAAGTAACAGTGGAGGTTGCTAAAGAGCACATGGATCTACTTGCTGCAGTTATGAACTCTTATGATGGTCTGGTGGCGGGTAAGATTGGAAATTGCCACCTTGCTGATGAACACTACGAGCAAGTAGATGAAAACAAGCTTGAAAGGTGGATATCATATGGGCTCTTGCAAGTGTTGTCCGGAGAGCCAAGAAGTTTGTGAAGAAAACAGGGTAGAATCTCGTGGCTACTAAAGATACGACCTTTGGTTTTGACAAGTCTAAAGTCACGTGCTTCAACTGTGGAGAAAAGGGTCATTTCAAAAGAGAATGCGTGAAGCCTAAGAAGACTGGGAACGGGAATCCATTCTCCTCGTTCAATAGGCAAGATAAAGACAAGAAGCCAGCATCTACAGGGAATGATTCTAAAGCTATGGTAGCACAAGGAGATGAAGGACAGGACTGGTCCTTTCGGTTCTTATCTGATGGTGAAGCGAACATAGCTTCTGTGGAAGACTTGAACGAAGACTCAGCAAGTGAGGGGGAGAGCTCAGCTGATGTTGATACTGCTGACTTGGAAGAGACGTTTGATGCAGTGGATGAAATTGTCAAGAATGAGCTGAATTCAGAATCTGAAGCTCAACCTGCGTCTCAGAATGCTTTCATGGCTGGAACGTCCACAGCTGCACAGGTACAATCTAAGGATGAATTATTCGCTAAACATGCTTGTGTTGATTGTGATAAATTTAGAGAAAGCATTGACTTAAAACTTGCTAGGTTATTAGAACACAATGATAACTTAGTAAATGACTTGAAACTGTGCTCAGAGGCAAATTGAGTGTTAAAACAGAATGAGAGCAGTTATAAGGAAAAGATAGATGCTTTAACGAAGCAATTAAAGGAAACTAAAGTTGTTGTGTTTAACCAAGAAAATGACATTAAATTCTACTTAAAGACCATTGAAGAGACTAAAAAGGACAAAGCGGTTTTACAGGTAGAAAATGAGTCTTTGAAACAAAAACTACATAGTTTAGCGAGTTCCTCGCACATTTTGAAAATCTTGGTTAAAGAATGCAACAATGGGGAGGGTTTGGGTTACAAGGTTGTTCCACCACCATATGAGATCCTGTTGAACACTAAACAACGTCCAATAAATAATAATCCAATTAAGGATCATGTGGTGACAACTCCTTTGGTTAGTGATCCGGACACAACAGTTAAACCTGCTTCTCCGGATGATGATCAGAAAACCTCAGCATCGAACAATGTCACTGCTGAGAAACGGGTGGAAGAGTATGTCCAAACATCTCTTGGGTTGGATTCAAAGTCTAATAACACACAATCCAAGATGTCTAAAACCACTCAAGTTAAATCAGTTAAAAGAGATAAATTTCAACCACATAGACAAATAAACCAAAATGTTAAACAAGTTAAATTTGTCAAAGGAGGTGAAAGTCTTAAAAGTGATAATAAAAAGAAAGAACCAGAAGTTTACTCACCGCCCCACAAGAGATCTCCTAGCCCCGATGAATGGAGATCCTGCTATACTTGTGGACAGCGCGGTCATATTTCCACAAAGTGTCCTCGCTATCAGACTCCAAGAATTACGGTGGAGCTGAACAACAAAGTTAATTTAGATTCAAAACAGCGATCTAAGACTCCTGTTAGATCGAAAACACCTACTAGGTCTAAAACACCTTCTCGGTCGTTTTTGTCTCCTCCACGCCAAAGGCAACACAAACAAGTCACTGACAAGTCTGTGATGCCAGCGGCGAGACCTGTTTCTGCATCTAAACCATATGCTCAAACTGTGAATTAGTCTAAGGTTTACCACAAACAATCCTTTCACAGGGATGGTTTGTGGAAAGCCAAAACAACTGATGAGTCTGAAAATAAGGACAAGTTGAACATTGAGATTCCATCCACTGATAAAGGCCAGTGGGTCGAATTCATGATGGTTGATTCCTCTGGGAAACCCAAGCCAGTCAAGGCTTGGGTCCCCCTCCTTAACTGATTATTTTCTCTTATGTGCAGGTTGTCCGCTATAGTGCGTCTACAAATACATGGATCATAGATAGCGGAGCTTCCAGGCACATGACGGGAAATAGGTCTCTCCTTTTCAATGTCAAACAAATTAAAGGGGGACATGTTTCCTTTGCTGGAAACAAAGGAGGATACATTACTGCTCAGGGAGAAGTAGGTAATGAAAAGGTAAGGTTCGACAAAGTCAACTTTGTTCAGCAGTTAGAAAACAATCTGCTTTCTGTGTCTCAGATTTGTGACAAGGGATTCAAAGTTATGTTTGATAATCGCAAATGTTACATTCTGAAGAAAGAAATGGATATTCCAGAGGAGCAGGTATTAATGTCAGCATCTAGATATAATGACTTATATGTTCTAGATATGTCTAATGGTTCTACTAGTTCTTCTACTGTTCAATGTTTTTTATCTAAAGCTACAGAGAAGGACTCCATTTCGTGGCACAGAAGAATGGGACACATTAATCATAGGAAGATGAATCATCTGATTCATAACAACTTAGTTGATGGAGTTCCTATCAAGAACTTACAGCTTCCTGATTTCTGTGTCTCATGCAAGAAAGGCAAGCAGACCAGGAAATCTCACAAGACCAAGAACGTCAATTCTATCGAGATGCCCCTGGAGCTACTTCACATGGATCTCTTCGGTCCAGTTAGCATGAAAAGTATTGCAGGAGATTGGTACTGCTTCGTAGTCACTGATGGCTACTCACGATTCTCGTGGGTAATGTTTTTGAAAGCAAAGTCAGAAACATTTGAATCATTCAAGGTGCTCGTCACGACACTGGAGTCACTCTACAACCTGAAGGTAAGGAAGATTTGTTCTGACAATGGCACAGAGTTCAAGAATCAGTGGATGGATGCTTTCTGCAAGGAAAAGGGGATTGTTCATCAGTTCACTTCAGCATACCGCCACAGATGAATGGAGTTGCAGAACGAAAGAATCGGAGCTTGATCGAGACAGCGCGAACCATGTTAGCTGATTCTAAGCTTCCAGTCCAGTTCTGGAATGACGCGGTTTCCAATGCTTGCTACACACTTAACCGTGTGTTAGTAGTCAAAAGGCATGGCAAGACTTGCTATGAGTTGCTTCAGAAGCTCAAGCCTAACTTGGGGTATCTGGAACCTTTTGGAGCTCCTTGTACACTGTTGAAGAAGACTCAGGATGGCAAGTTCAGTGAGAAAGCTGATCAAGGAATATTCTTAGGATACAGCATACCAGACAAACGAGTTTACAATAACTCGACAGGTCAGGTAGAAGTGTGGTGCAACATAGATGTTCAGAGATACACCCCCCCCTGCTGGAAAAGGTCCATCATCATTCTTCGATTATGATGGCTTTTTCAAATCCTTTAATCTTCCTCAGTTTGAGTCAGATGATGAAGTTGCTACCCAGATGATGTATGATGTCCTCAACACACCGAATCTGGATTCAAGCAACATCACACCTTCAAATGGTGCCTCAAGTTCTTCGACTCCTACTCAAGACGAGAGTGATGACTCATCAGGTGATGAAGAAGCAGCTGAACTAGACCTTGATCACAATGTTAATCAACAAAGTGGGTCATCAGCTGCTGAACCAGAATTGGGAAATCCGGATACTGAACCTGTAGTCACCAATCTTGACTCTGAGGTTGTGGTTCCTTCCACACCAGTGACTAGGATTAGTGTGAATCATCCCCCCACGGCTATCATTGGGGATATTCAATCTGGTGTGCAGACGCGAAATCAGCTGTACTCTGCTGATTATGCTGCAGTCATGGAGAAGGGGTATGTCAATGACGGGGCTTACTCATGTTTTGTTTCATAAATCGAGCCTAAATACGTCAGTGACGCCCTGAAAGATGAGGCCTGGGTCAATGCTATGCAAGAAGAGCTACTCCAGTTCAAGAAACTTGGAGTCTGGTCCCTTGTTGACAGGCCAAAAGGAGTTAAAGTGATTGGTACCAAATGGGTACTAAAGTGCAAGAAGGATGACCAAGGTGTTGTTATCAGAAACAAGGCACGCTTGGTTGTTCAGGGATTTAGACAAGTCGAGAGGATCGACTACAATGAAGTGTTTGCACCAGTGGCAAGAATGGAAGCAATTCGGATCTTCCTTGCCTATGCATCATTTATGAAGATTAAAGTCTATCAGTTGGATGTGAAGAGTGCATTCCTTCATGGGGAAATCCGTGAAGAGGTCTATGTCAGTCAACCCGAAGGATTTGAGGATCCGTATCATCGGGACATAGTCTACAAGCTGGATAAGGCTCTGTATGGGCTACATCAAGCTCCTTGAGCTTGGTATGAGAAGCTCCCCACCCATCTGTTGAATCATTGTTTTCACAGGGGTGTGATTGATTGTACATTGTTCATCAAAGAAAAGATGGTGATTTGCTTATGGTGCAGATCTACGTGGATGACATCATCTTTGGGTCTAGGAATGAAGCATTGTGCAAAGAGTTCGAATCTGTGATGAAGGCAGAATTTGAAATGAGTGCCATGGGGGAAATGAAGTTCTTCCTAGGATTACAGGTGGATCAAACACAAACCGGTATTTTCCTACATCAGACCAAGTATGTCGGTGATATTCTGAGTCGATTTGATATGGAGAATGTTTCTACTGCCGGTACCCCTCTCGCCACCAATCATGATGTGGCTCCTGATGAGAATGGGGATTTGGTGGATGCCACTATGTATCGTGGGATGATTGGATCTCTTATGTACCTCACTGCCTCGCGTCCAGATATTATGTACGCCACATGTCTATGTTCTAGATATCAAGCGAAGCCAAAAGTGAATCACCTGATTGGGGTGAAAAGGATTTTCCGTTATCTGAAGGGTACTCCAACACTGGGGTTGTGGTATCCTCATGATGATGACTTTGAGCTTACTGCGTATAGCGATTTAGACTATGGTGGTTGCAAGATGAATTTCAAGTCTACATCAGCAGGGTGTCAGTTCTTTGGAAGGCGATTAGTCACGTGGCAATGCAAGAAGCAGACCTCGGTTGCTTTATCAACCTGTGAAGCTGAATATGTTACTACTGCAAGTTGCTGCTCTCAGATCATCTGGATCCAACAGCAAATGCGCGACTACGGTTTGAAATTTTCTAACACCCCTATTTATGTTGATAATTCTACTGCCATAGTTGTTACTAAAAATCCTGTTCAACATCCAAAAACCAAACACATCGGCATTAAATATCATTTCATACGCGATTGCTATGAAAAACAATTGATTGATGTGATTAAAATTAATACGGATTTTCAGCGTGCTGACCTCTACACCAAACCATTTGATAAACCTAGATTTTTCTATCTGCTAGAGGTCAATGGCGTTAAAAAGAAAAGTGATGTGATTGCGGAAGAAGCAGATACATAGTCCGACTCGTACTTATTTGTTTATTTTTCTGTTAATTTTATTTTATTTTTTTTATTTCCTTGTTATATAAAATCCAAAAACACAAAAAGATTTTCTATTTTAGTATTTTAGGGGGAGATTTATTTCAGTATTCATTTACTTAAAAAAAACGGGGGGGGGGGGGAAGGTGAGTAAAGCTGAAAAGACATAGACAACTAAACTGAAAATATGACTCGATAAATTTGGAATGTGATAGTACACAGGCATCGAGTTACTTGGAACACCAAAAGGATTTTCGGTTCTGCAAAGTTAATTAAATCACAGAAAAATTATAAATCCGAGAAGTCTAAGTCTAACAAAATGGGAAGATGATAGTACGCTTGGTTGGTATTGTAACTACATGAAGAAAATTGATCTAGGGAGGGGCTAGTTCACTATACGATGTGTCGGTAGATTCAACACAATAGACGAGTAGACGTCATTGGTAAACTTAATCTAAACTAAACGGTTCAATCAACTGTGGGTTCCCATCTTATCACTGGTTAACACAATCAGCCATTTCCGATAAGGGATAACGAGCAAATAAACACCACCAAAGGTGTGCGTGTGACTTCAAAAAGAGCAAAAGGAAAAATTGAATACAAGCGCAATCATGCTAATAACAAACTGTTTTTGGTGCGTTATGTGAAAAAGAAAAATAAGAAATGCTCTAACAAGGAGATAGGTTGTGTGCCTCTCTGCTGTGCGATGGCACTGACCTGAGGATAAGCATAACCTACATATTCTAGAATTCATTGTTGTTTGCCGCCTCTCTGCTGTGCGATGGCACTGACCTGAGGCTTGGCTTCTCTTTGAAAGCTCTAAGAATAGTTTCTTCTTGTCAAGATACCTATAGACCGCTCGAAAGTCCTCTAAGGAATACTGATTACCATATAAGCTTGGGATCCACAAATGTTGGTTGAAATAATATAACTTAATTCGTTACCAATGCGCGTCAAAAGTCTGTGTATGGATTTAAGTGGACAAGTATACTGACAATCGTCGTGTATGCGCCGACTGAAGTTGATAATCAAAGTACGTTACGTATCGTATCAAGCATGATTCCTAGTTAGATCTTAGAAGTCTTAGATGAGTGAGAAAGCTGTGATATGCAAGTGTTTAAAATTAAATACTAATCAAAGGTTCCAAGAAAGCTGTCCTTGATATGATGTCAATGCTAATGGCTACACAAACCTACCCTAACAAAAATCACAAAAAGATGTTCGTTTTTGTTTGTAGTTTAAAATTTTTTTAATTTAATAGTATAAGTGTATCTTTGTCGGACTGTGTATATAGTTCTCTGTTAACATCACCAAATGAGCTTAATGTTTATTTAACAAATTGTTTCTGAAAGGTTAAAAGGATCATGTCTGAGATGATCAGGTGGATAAATGGATCACGTCTGAGGTGATCAGGTGGATAAATGGATCACGTCTGAGGTGATCAGGTGGATAAATGGGTCATATCTGAGATGATCAGGTGGATAAATGGATCACGTCTGAGGTGATCAAACTGTTTTATTAAAATGGTCATGTCTGAGATGATCAACTTGTTCATAATGTTTTATCTACTATTAAATGGAACTAAATGTCGTTATAGTAACATGGTCAAAAGATGATAAGGATGACCCAGTCGCACGACCGACCATAAATATGGTCCAGTCGTCCGATTGGAACACACTTATGAGTCAAATCGTGTGAATAGGAAGTGCGAATGAATCCAATCGTACGATTGGAGGTAACCGACTGTAACAGTCGTTTGGATGAACCTCCATCGCCCGATTGGGGATGAATGATTGGGTAGATTGAACGACTGAGACTCAGTCGCAAGACTGACCTTGACGACTAGGCTCAGTCGTACGACTGATCTAAGCAACTAAGCTCAGTCGCCCGACTGGGATTTGACCTAGTATAAATACAGGCCGAATCAGAATCAGTCGCACATTCACCCAAATCGCCCCCTCTATACGCACGACCTAAAGAACCTCTGTCAAAATTTCTTTTGATTCATTTTTACCTCCTATTGGTGTGTTCTAACACTCATTTGTGTTTAAACAGGTAATATTCGTGGTGTTTCATCGTTAAAACCGATCAATGACATCGAGAATCATGTGAAATTCTGACCCAACAGTAACCGAAAGTTTAACGACCAACTAGACAATCAAAACTGATCTAAACGTTCAAACAAAAGTTAAAATATGCTTAATCGGTCATTTCTGAGTCTAATGAGCCAAATTTCGACGTTTAACATCAAGTATGGCTCAAAATACAAATTTGAATTGACAAACCGTCGAGTAGGCGACTGGACACACTGATGAACTCCAATCGCCCGACTAAGAAGACGACTAGTCTCAATCGCCCGACTGAGATGGACGAATGATTCAATCGCACAACTATGTCCATTCGCTTGACTTAGTCACCCGTATGAATCAATTCACTCATATAAAGCTCAGTCGTTCTACTCAGTCGCACGACTATGTTCATTCGGTAGCTCAGTCGCCCGACTTAACCAAAGTGCAAAACTCATTGACTTTAATTTGCTATCTTCTGTATGCACTGACGTTTACTTACATTGTGACAGATGGCAAGTCGTTGGATCATAAGCACGAAGCACAACATCTGTGCCCATCTTGATCTGACCTCCAGGAATGCAGCGAAGTTCACGGGCATAATTTCATTCTTACTGAGATCGAGGATTTTCAGGGCGATATCGACACCCTGCACTCCGTACCGCTCTTTACAGCAGGCATTCTGGGAGAATGCTGCTGTAGATAGATCAGTCGAGCCCTATCGGATCAGGAGCTCCATCCTTGGTCATGCTATAGAGATCACAGAGGAGGACGTAAGGACAGTCCTCGAGTTTGGAGATGATGGTGACTGTCCTACTCGTTTACACCCGATGACTGTTAGAGGGTGTTTCCTACGGGCAAAGTACACTGGGGACATCAACTCAGGGATGCTCAATAAGAGCAATCTCTGCCCCCAGTTCAAGTATCTCGCCCACGTCATGCTCATATGTATTGCCTCAAGGAAAGGAGGCTTCGATGAACTCTCTGAGCAGATGCAGAACGCCTATGTTGCGTTAGTGCTGAACCATCCGTTCAGCTTCTCCCGGATGATCTTCACTTACCTAGTGGAGAACATAGAGGTGAAGGGCAGAGAGGGCTTCTGCATGTATCCTTGCTTCCTGCAAATGATCTTTGACCAGAAGCTTCCTATGTTACCAAAGGAGAAGGAGGATGCAGTTGTGCTCGAGGTGATGGATGATACCACCTTGGGCAGGATGAAGGTTTACAGGGGGAAGCAAGTAAAACCCCTGTCAGGCGGTTATTTGGGCATCTGGCCCAGGAAAA
Source organism: Flaveria linearis (assembly GCA_024085815.1). Classification (NCBI taxonomy): domain Eukaryota; kingdom Viridiplantae; phylum Streptophyta; class Magnoliopsida; order Asterales; family Asteraceae; genus Flaveria; species Flaveria linearis. The sequence goes on along the minus strand of CM044009.1, from coordinate 36,930,546 downwards.
TTATATGGCGCCGTCAAGAAGGAGATGGCGCCACGAGGACAATGATTCCGATGTAGAGCAGGTGGCTCTACCCTCCGATGATTCTGACGATGATGACCACGGTACTGATCAGGGAGGAGATAGTCAAGGAGGACCTGAACCAGCTCCAATCCACCCTGACTTCGACATGCAGGAGGAGGAGGATTCTGATGAGGTGCCACTAACTCGGACTGTGGGCAGTCGGGTAGTGGCCACTGAGGTGGGATTACGAGCGGTTGGTGGACGCTTAGGAGAGTCGGGGAGCTCTTTGGCAGACCCATCTTATACCCCAGACACTCCCACCAGCCAAGGGGGAGCTTCAGGATCAAAAGGATCCAGGATAAAGCGAATGGCTCAGGCCCAAGGGAAGAGGCACAAACGCCGAAGGCTTACTCTGCTCACTACCACCACCACAACCACTACCTCTACACCACCCACTACCACAGCCACCACATCCACTCCATCCCAAACACCTCAAGCCACCACCACCATTCCTACATCTCACACTCCCACATCCACCACCACCACCACTGTACCCCCTACTACAGCCTTCCCATCTTCTCCCATCTACACCACAGCTACCACAACAACCACCACTCATCAAACCCGACCCTCATCTGCACCCTCGAGCTCAGTTTTACCACCTGTTTCTGTGGTTGAGCAACTTGCTACACTGAACAGCATGGTGCTCTAGCTGCTAGCTTCTGATAAGGCCAAGACTGCTCAGATTCAGCAGTTAACAGAGTAGTGTTCCTCCCAGACAGCTAAGATTCATCAGTTAAGGGAGTTGACTTCATCTCAAGCTCAGCTGATCGCTGCACAGACTGATCAGATCACTGGTCTATTAGAGCACGAGATTGAGACTGACAGGAAGTTGGAGGAGTTACAGGCTGAAAACAAGTCTATCTTGCTAAAGCTGAAAGGAACTCAGAGTGAGTCTCTCAAGATAGGAGAAGGTGAAGATGATGATGAAGAGGAGGATGATGAGGATGATGATAGTGATGATGATGACGAGGAAGGTGATGATGAAGATAAAGAAAAAGATGATGATGATGATGAAGAGGACGGAGATGCATCTACCTCTGCCTCTGGTCATGAGCAATGATCCAAGAAAAGACAAGACCAGGGAGCATCAACGGCTGCCCCACCTACCTCCCCTTCTGCCGGAGATCCAGTGATGATCCAAGACAAAAGTACTGATTAGATGTTTAATTTCTAAAGCTTTTGTACTTGATTCATCTTTTGATGTATATGAAACTCTTGTAAATATTTAATGATTAATATATAATTAACTTGAGTTTATACTAATGATTGCTACTCTACATGTTGATATTAAACAGATAAGGGATTTTAGCAAATGAGCATGATGTTGCTCCCCTCCAACAGGTCAAGTCTCAACTCACAATGATTCTTGATCTGCAGGGGATCGTTAGAAGGTCAGTGAGTTATACTCCTGAAGAAGGAGAAATTATTCACGACCTTACTGATGAGCAGCTTGCTGAAATATTTCGTCTGAATCCAGACGAAATTGTTAAGGATGCTCCAATTTTTGATGATGCTAATGATGACGAGCTCAACGATGTTGAAGAAATCGAAATTGAAGACATCACAGATCAGCACTATCCAGAATACACTGATCAAGAGGGAAACGTGTTACCAGATTTAGTAAACAACCTTGACAGTGATATTCTGGATAAACTTAGTGATAAGGAGAAAGGAGCAGAAGCCTCAACAAGTCAAGCCCAAGCCTCGGACGCCGAAGTCGATATTCGAAAGGCTGAATAGGCGGCTTGCTTCGCCGAGGTCCGAGCCCAACGTGCTACAGCAAATCAGAGTACCTACACCAAGCTATACAAAGTAAAGAAGAATATGAAGGTGTCAGGAAAGATCATTGCTTGGGCTCATTTTGATGACCTTGGCGTGTATGCAGTGAAAAGGGAGAAGGGAATCGAGTACTTCAGATTTCCTTATGATCTGAAGACTCTCCCAGGTTTTGAGCTCAACCAGTTGGCATGACTAAAGCTTCTTTATGCTGATCCTAAGAAGATGTCTGGCTAGTTTGAGGCTGCCTTGAAAAAGGAGTACAGCACTAGATGGGTAAACTTCAAACCTCAGCAGGCTACGAGGTACCTCAGAAGGTCTGAGGTGAGTTCCATCACTGGTCAGCCAAAGATAGTCCTAAAGTGGCGACCTCCGCGCACAATGTCCCGAATTCCACTGAGGGAGATGCCACAGGACTTTACCCCACACTTTAAGTGGTGGTACTATGACTGGCGCTCAGGAGAGGCAATCATCGTTTTGGAGAAGGACGGGTCGATGGACACAATAAGGGTGTTTGACCCTATGTGGCTAATAAACTTGTCAGCGTCAGATGTTTATACGCTGTACAAGTGGCCACTGTTTTTTGACACGCAGGATATAGTGCAAGCACTACAGTTTCAGCATATCATACGTCTATGCTTTGCACTTAATATCCATGCTGGGGTTTCTAAAGAGGAGAGACTGAAGAGATTTGAAGGGTTCAAGAAAGAAGTCAAAGTCTAGATAGAACTAGGTCTAAGGGAGAGTTTGTTGGTACACATGTCCCCAGTTCTAGTCTAGTGAACTTAAATGTAATAGAACTTCTTCTTGTAACACATATGTAATGTTTAATCAATATAATGAGAATGTCTTCTATATATGGTCGTTGGTTATTTAATGTTATATCTATTTATGTTATTAGTTGTTACACGCATATTATAACAATGTTATATAGGTTTACGGTTGTTAGACATAGGTTTGAACCATCAAAGGTTAAAGAATGTGTTTAACTAAGTTATCTGATTCAGTCGCACGACTGGACCATGCGAATGGGCCAGTCACACGATTGAACCAGGAGATTGAGTCAATCGTACGATTGAGTCATAAGACTGACTCAGTCATCCGAATGAACCAATCGTATGACTCAGTCGCATGACTGAGCCAGTCGCCTGGCTCAGTCGTACGAATGATAGCTGTAACCTATAAATACCACTTAATTCGTGGAAAAACGGAACACTTCGAATACTTGAAACCCTAGTCGACCCAGAACGTCCAGTTCGTCCATTCCAAGTTCATAGAACGTCCCAGATCGTTCCTAGTCCATTCTTAACATTTTCTAATCGTTAGGATTGATCTTGATTACGTTCTCCCTGATTGGATCACCAATCAAATAGGATTCCGCTTTATTTGATCCGGTATAACGAAGAATCAGTTAGTACTCCGTATGTACACGGTCCTAACATCCTTATTGGGAATTTTTTTGGATCATGATATAGGTCATTCAGGTCTGTGCTTAGCACAAAAAAGAATGTCATAGTGTACTCCAGGTCTATGATAATCATAACAAAGGAGACACTTATATGATTGAGCAGTTTATAAAATGTTTCACTTGATGTATAGTAGTTACTTTACAAGCCATCTATATTGGATAGACCAATACTCACCCTAAACCAATATGGGTGTTGCTTACCATACAATCATGATAATTTAGTTATTCACTGTTGTATGTGATGTTATGTGTCCAATGCTGAACCTATCCATAAACAAACAAAAATATCATCAGTCTTTATTAGTGAAAAATGACACAAGTGAACAAGTAATCTAGTGTACTATGATTTCTCATGTGTTTTTCATGTATGATTCAAACTTGTTTGTTATTTGAAAACATGAATCTTTGTTTGAGATTAATGTTCTAAAAACATTACTTGGTTTGTTCATATCTGATATCTATATGTTTACTTTTTGAATGTTGAACAAGATTGTTAGTGATAAACATGGTAGCAAAATTGTCTATGTTCATGGGTGTTTTAAGAAAGTTAAATCCATTATCAAGCATTTGGTTTTGAATCCAAAGAACTTAAGAACAGAATACAGAAGCAACTATATATTCTGCTTCGGCTGTTGACACAGTGTAACACCCAAAATCTTTGTCAAATAAAAGAAAATAAAAGTAATAAGAAAAGAAATAAAAGTATCCTGAAGAGAATGAAAATGAGCAAAAGTTGAGGGGGCTATATGTAAAAGGTACAAAGCTCTTATATTTTAATATATAAAAGAGTATGGCCACCCATAACCATTTCCATAATATGCTTTTCGACTAAAAAAGAAGAAAGATAAAGAAGAAGCTTGTTCTCTCGGATATTCAAGGGAAAAGAAGTCGTTTTTGCTCTTGGTAAGCACTCCATTGTATAATTGGCTTGGTTTTGTCGGATGTTTGTCCCAAAAACTGATTTTTATGTGTTCTATGTGCTTGGTTGTTTATTTTGGTGTATTTTAGGTGTTTGAACTCTTGGTAACTTCAAGTTTGGTGGAGTTTTACTTGAAGACTACTTTTAGGTGAGTTCTAGACATCGGTTTTATGTTTTTAAAGCTTTTGGGGCTGAAAATGCATGTGAAAATGTTTTACAACCATTATGTATGTTAACCGTATGTATTTATGTATGGATTTCTTGGTTTTGTGGTTGTATACCCGTTTTAGATGTCCAAAATGATAGATTTAAGTTGTGAGTATGTTAGAATACAGATTGGGACTAAAAATAATATAGAAATAGGTTAAACGGTTGGCCATGCGCCCAAACAGGGTCCATGCACGTAATATTTGACTTAAAAAACTTAACTGTATCTCATGCGCCCAAATAGTATCCATGCACCTAGAATATTTGCCAAAATATACTAACTACCAACTCATGCGCCTAATCAGTACCTCATGTGCCCAAAATTTGTACCTAGATGCCTAAGTGTAGGTCATACCCAAATAGTGCCCATACGCCCCGAGTTGCTCATGCGCCTAAGTGTTGATGCGCCTAAGCAGGACTTATGTGCTTGCATAGTGGAAATGCGCCTAAGTAGGGCTCATGCGCCTGCATAGTGCTAATGCACCTAGACTATTTTACTTAGAAAATTTTATGCCCATGCGTCTGAAAGGTTCCACATGCCTTATTTTGCACTTAGGGTTTTCTAAGGGGTTTTAAGAGGAAGACGGGTGAGATAGGCTCTGTTATGATGTGGTGGTCTAGGTATGCATGATGATGTGATAAAGGTTATCATGTGTATGTATGTATGATGTGTTATCTTTTAACGGTTTTCGAAATGTATAATTTATGTTATAATATACGTTATGTATTATGTTATAACTTTACGTGGTATGATGTATGTATGAATGAACGTAAAGTATTATGTAATGAAGTGAAAGAAAACAAAGATGAAAAGTGGAACATAATGAACGAATGAATGGCTTGCAAGCAAATTGAATGGAAATGCACGACCATGTTGTCGTTAGCTCAAATGTGTGTGGTTTAGCTAACCCGAAGGTATGCATACAGGGTCAATCATTGAGATTGACGGGATCCTTGTAGCATGCCCTAGGTACTGGGTCACGCTTCATGCACAATGTTAGGGTTCTATTTATAGACTTCGACCCAGTATCAGCTTCGTGCACAATGTTCGGGGTATTGCTTGGTCTGGATGAAAGTGAAAGATAATGAAAAAGTACGAAATGAACGAATGCATATGATGATGAAAGATATTAATGAAAGGAAGAATAAGAAAGATAATCATGATGATAATGAATTATTATCTAGATGTACGTACGATGTGAGCTCGCATTTAAAAGTAAGATATTTTATTCAAGAAGGATATTTTTATATATAAATCATACAAGGTCTTTTAATACTCTTAAAACTAAAACTCACTCAGCAACGCTGACTTTTATGCATTTTCAGTTGACAGGTAATTCCTTGCTGAGGATGGCACATGGGGGAAGCCACTCGTCGGGGCTAGACTGGCATCCATTCATGTTTAATGATATTATTGTTTTGTAATGAAATAAAAAAGATCCTTTTGTAGCTTATGAAACGATGATGTACTGCTTAACAACAGTGATTATTAATGAAATGAATGGTTTTGTTAACTTAATTCCGCTGCAATGTTTTATGAAATATGTATTGTTTTATATATTAATGCTACGATTGTCCAACTATGAGGTCTCCGGGAACGGGGCCTTACAAGTTGGTATCTGAGCCAAAGTTTAAGAGAAATGGGTAAAAATTTTCAAAACCTAAACTTAAACTGAAAATGGGACGGATGGAGGAATGCCAGCCCAAGTAGCTACGTGTCATCAGGTATTTCTTTTCTTAATGTTAACCGGTACTATGTGTGTGTTATTTGACTTATGTGCTCTTAGTAGATTTGAATACTGATGTAGTTAGGATAGGAAGTGCTTAGGGAATGAAGAGTAAAGTAAGTGGCTAATCATAACTTGCCACTGTAATTAGGGACTTACTATACTTGATATTATCTGAGCTATTACCTGGAATGACCGTGTTAGTGTTTGAATCTTATAGAGTTTAGAGATGGCCAGTGGTAGATCATCAAAGGCCTCACGAGGTTGAGTACGTGGTGGACGCGGTGCTGGACCGCGTGTCACAAAGAGCAGGGCTAGAGATGTTGAAACGGCACATGAAGAGCCCGAGATCCATCACCAGGAGGTGGTGATGAGAGTGCAAATTTGAGGGCCTCGGTGAAAAAGGCAGTAGTTGAGGAGGTTCCTCAAATCATGCAGACGATTCTTCCATCCGTGCTGACTGAAGTGATTAAGGCTATGAGGGAGGACAAAAGAAGGAAAAGAAACAAAAGAGGAAAACCGCTGAGAGAGGAGAAAGACAACAACCGGAGGCTGAGACAGTTGTCTTGAGTGAGGAGGAGGAGGAAGAAGCTATGCAGGAAACTGCATGGGCTGTAACTCCAGGGCATTTCAAAGATGCAAGCCCCCAAATTTTGATAGGAATGGCAGTGCTGCCGCTGCTCACCGCTAGGTAAGAGAGATGGAGGCTGTGTTGGAGATTAGTGAGTGTAGGGAGGACCAGAAGGTGAAGATTGCCACTCACTCGTTCATTGACTTGGCTTTGTACTGGTGGGACAATATTGTCCAAGCCGAAGGAAGTCAGGCCATCGAGTGGATGAGATAGGGAGAATTAAAGAAGATGGTGATTGAGGAATTCAGTCCTCATAGGGAATTAGATAAGAAAGAGAGGGAGTTCCTACAGCTTGAGGTGAGAACCATGATCCACTAGCAATACACCACCAAGTTTAACAAAATGGCGAGGTTGGTACCGGATCAGGTTACACTGAAGTCAAGGAAGATTAAGAAGTATGTGCAGGGATTTCTGGCTGATATCCGCAGGCATTTGATTACTGCCCGACCAAGCACTTTCGGTTAGCGGTGGATCTGGCTGGGAGACTATACGATGAGAGAGAGGTGTCGGTGGTAGAGGTGAAGAAGATGGGTGGTGGTGACAGGAACTGGAGCGGGAAAAGGTTTGGGCGTGGTGGTTTCACTCTAAACAACAAGAAGTTGAAGGTGGATGATCGATGGGTGGTTGCAGCAGGCTCGGGGATGAAAAAGTGTGGTAAGTGTGGGAAGGAGCATATTAGGGAGTGCAAGTTGGGATTAAATGTTTGCTTTAAGTGTGGGAAGCCTGGTCACATTCCTAAGGACTGTAGGGTGGCGAGGTGCTATAAGTGTGGTGAAACAGGTCACATGAGTCGGGAGTGCAAGAAGCCAAGGGCCGAGAGTTCTCGGGTGAAGAAGAGGACGGAAGAAGGAGAGCAGAGGGCAAGTGCTAGAGCATTCATGATGACCCGGGAGGAGGCCAGGGTAGACCCCGATGTCATGCCAGGTATGTTTCTAGTAAACCATATTTGTGCCTCTGTGTTATTTGATTCTGGTGCTAGTAGGAGTTTCATTTTTACTACTTTCTGTTCTAAGTTGCCTGATAGTAGTAGGAGTATTGATGAGCCATTTGATGTAGAAACTATTATTGGTAAGTCTACTAGAGTTTTTGATATGATAGAAGACTGTGACATAGAACTAGAAGGCCATAGGTTCTCCGCTAAACTATTTGTGATGCCCCTAGGCGGATTTGATATAGTACTAGGAATGGATTGGTTAGCAGCCTACGAGGAAAATATCATGTGTCGCAAGAAGATGATTCGATTAATCATGCCCGATGGAAGTTCGGTGACGGTCTACGGTGATTGCGTCACTATGGTTTCGAAGGTAATTTCGATGGCGGTGGCAGAGAAATGCATGAAACATGGATGTAATGCCTACCTGGGTTACGTAAAGGATATGGCCGTGTAAGCACCACAATTGTCTGATGTACCAGTTGTGTGTCACTTCCTATATGTGTTCCCAGAATATTTACCAGGTGTGCCACCGGATCGCGAGATTGAGTTCCAGACTGATCTGATACCCGGTGCTCAACCCACTGCCAAAGCACCACAATGATTAGCTCCGACCGAGATGAAGGAACTGATGGTTCAACTACAGAAGTTGATGAATAAAGGGTTCATCCGACCGAGCATCTCTCCTTGGGGTGCTCTGGTTTTGTTTGTTAAGAAGAAAGAAGGTAGTATGAGGATGTGCATAGACTACCGAGAGTTGAACAAGTTAACGATGAAGAAGTGATATCCCTTACCGAGAATTGATGACTTGTTCGATCAGCTCCAAGGTGCCAGTTGGTTTTCAAGGAAAGATATCCGATCTGGCTACCATCAATTGAAGGTGAAGGAGCAAGATATTCCTAAGACAGCTTTTCACACGTGTTATGGACTATACGAGTTTCTTGTTATGTCTTTCGGTTTAACTAACGCACGAACTGCCTTTATGGATTTAATGAACTGACTGTGTCGGCAGATGTTGGATAAGTCAGTCATCGTTTTTATTGATGATATCCTGATTTATTCAAGGAGAAAAGAAGAACATGCCGGCCACATACGTGAATTGTTGGAGACACTTAGAAGAGAGAAGTTATATGCTAAATTCTCTAAATGTGCTTTTTGGTTGCGCGAAGTTCAATTTTTGGGTCACGTGGTAAATGCTGAAGGAATCATGGTAGACCCGGTGAAGGTTGAGGTACTGATGCAATGAAAGTCTCCGAAACGCCATCCGAGATTTGAAGTTTCTTTGGATTGGTGGGCTACTATAGAAGATTTATTCAAGACTTTTCCAAGATAGCCTCACCTTTGACTAAATTGACTCGCAAGGACATTAAGTTTGTGTGGGGTCGGGAACAGGAGGATGCTTTTGAGGAGTTACAGGCAAGATTAACTCAAGCTCCTATCTTGACATTACCTGAAGGGAGTGAAGACTTAATGGTGTATTCGGATGGTTCTTACTCGGGACAAGGTTGCGTCCTGATGCAACATGGAAGGGTAATAGCCTACGAGTCCCGACAGTTAAAACCCATGAGTTCAATTATCCCACCCATGATTTGGAGCTAGCGGCTGTGGTTTTCGCATTCAAGATTTGGAGGCACTATTTGTACGGGGTAAAAGTGCATGATCTTCACAGACCATAAAAGCTTAAGTATTTCTTTGAGCAAAATTATCTTAACATGAGGTAGAGAAGGTGGTTAGAGTTGATCAAGGATTATGATTGTGAGATCCACTACCATCCGGGTAAATCCAATGTATTGGCTGATGCCCTTAGCCGAAAGGAGAGACCCGAGCCGATCTGGGTGAAAGCTTACCAACTAGTGATAACCTCTGACATGATGACCAGGTCAAATAATTTCAAAATGAGGCGTTGAAAGAAAGATCGCCTTAACTCTGAAAGGATGAGAGGTCTAGTCATAGAGTTAGGAGAAATATCCATGGAGTTAGAACCCGCTTTGGGTGGATGTGGATCCCTCGTTACGGGAACCTATGGGGCCAGATTATAGATGAAGCTCATAAGACTCGATACTCCATTCATCCCGGTGCTACCAAGATGTATCAAGACATGAAGAAAGATTACTGGTGGTCGGGAATGAAGCGCGATATGGAGTATGTGAGTGCCTTAGTTGCTTGTAAGTGAAGGCAGAGCATCAGAAGCCATATGAGAAGATCCAACCATTGGATATACCCGAGTGGAAGTGGGAGCACATCACCATGGAATTCATAATGAAGCTACCTCGTATATCGAGGGGGTATGATACCATTTGGGTGATAGTTGATCGTCTGACAAAGAGTGCTCACTTCCTACCGATCTGCGAGACATACTGATCTGAGAGGCTGGTGGATCTGTTCATCAAGGAGATTGTAGCTCGTCATGGTGTGCCGGTGTCTATCGTGTCGGACCGTGACACCCGATTCACATCGAAGTTTTGGAAAAGATTCCATGATGCGATGGGGACGAGGCTACACATTAGCACAGCTTACCAACCTCAGACAGATGGCCAGTGTTAAAGGATGATTTAGATGCTCGAGAATATGCTCCGAGCATGCATGATCGACTTTGAAGGATGTTGGGATGACCACCTACCGCTAGCGGAACACTTATCATGCCAGCATTGGCATGCCACCATACTAGATGCTATACGGTAGGAGGTGTGGGATGCCCATATGTTAGGGAGACATTGGGTAGAAAGAGTTGGGAAGTATCAAGGTTATCGAGGCTACGACTGTAAAGTTAGAAAAGATGAAAGCCTTTGTTCATTCTGTTGATTTTAAGTGACCCAATCGTTTATGCCATAATTGGGAAATATCTTCTGTTGCTTTTGATAATAAACATGTTTCAGGGGTTGATGCTGAAACTGTGTTCATATTATCTATGTAAAATGTGTTGTTCTGACAAGGTGCTTTCAAAAGGATACAACCTTCAGGTATTTGAAAACCTATCTTGAGGATGTAACAATTGTTGGAGTCAAACAAGGCAGCATATCCTTCATCACAGATTTGGGATAGACTGAGAAGATTAAACTAGAGATTGGAGCAGTAGTTAACACTTCAAAGCTGATCAACCCATTGGATACTATTCCTTCTCCTGTAATGTTTCCATCAGTTTTATTACCACCAAAGGCTACATTTCCTTTACGTTTTCTCTTAAAATCCCGGAGAAGGGAACAATTGCCATCATGTGTCGAGAGCATCCACTGTCAACATACCATATGTTGTCAGACCTTCTTTGATGTCCCTGCACAAATAAAGAAATCAGCTAAAGGGTGCAACCCAAGCCAAGATGGTCTTTGGTTTTCCTTCTTTTCCCATAACATATATTTCTTCTAATGTGGCATTGTCTGACGGTTTAGGAATTCTAGATACACTACATTTCCTTTGTTTGTGTTTAGCTCTATCCTGAGAAGTGCTTTGATCTCTTCTCCTTTGAGAGCTAATGTTAGATGATCTATTTTGAGGCTTATGTCTCCTGTTTGTTTTAAAGTTATCATAAAATGTATTATTATTATTTAAAGCAGCTTTTATGTGAGAAGTTTATGTTGGTACTCCTTTGTTCTCGTTAGGAACAACAGTTTGGTTCTCAGTTGACTTCTTAAGTTGTGGTTGTTTGTTTTGCATTTTATTTTTCTTATTGACAAAATAGTTTGCAGTACTATGATTGTTTCTTTCACAGAGTGAACAATAATTATGAAAGTGTCATGATTCTGTACTGTGATGTTCTTGTTACAGTACTTATATTACTTTACATATTTGCACTTCTTAGTAGTTTGAGTGTATTGATCACACCAATCGCAGTAAGGCAAATTTATAGTACTCTATTTGTTAGAAAATTTTGATATTAGATTTGATTTCAAAGTGATGTTAAAAGTTATAGTTGGTTGTTTTGGCTGTACAGACATTTTTCCTTTCCCTTTGTTTGTTTGTTTGGTGAATGTAGTGGAAGATTCAGCCTTTCTTCCACCCAAGCAGATATAAAAAATATATGTCTGCTTTGTCTATATTGTTAGGGTATCAACCACATTGAAACTTTTGTAGTTTCACTAATTGGTTGATCTAACTCATCATACGATAAATCGTCATCATCTTCATCTGGGTTTGTTCATCATACTCATTGTTTTCTCCTTGATAAAAGTCTGTTGATTAAATTTTTAAGTTGATGCTTGACTCTTATTAAATTTTATCAAAGGTGTTTTGGATATTAATGATGATTTGGATGATGATGATGGTTTGGAGTCACAACTCCCATCATGGGTATCAAGTGATTCCCGTTGTTTGTATGTCATGGATTTAGAAAGTGGGATATAGTTTTCATTATAAGGTGGATTGACCTTATTGTATCCCAATCCTGAAGAGTCTTAAAAGCCCTTTGTTAGGTAAGAAGTTCTTCAAACTTCTTATTGCTCATCTGAAATTTCTAAAGTTTCACTTCAGTTTTAGCCTGTGATGTTTGTGAATCCAAGGATCGTCAGGGAATTATCAGTTTAGTTAATCACAACAATGATCGCTGAATTATCAATGATTGTTGTTCGATTAATTGATTGATGTAAAGTTGTTTGACAAACAAAACAAACAATGAAGAACAACTCAACTAATGAAAAGCAAATGAACGTAAGATGAAGAACAACATAAATGTTTCAAAAGTTTTCCATTGATGATTGTATAATGATTACAATAAAAAAAATAAAACAATGAATGCTATTGCTATTGCTAGGGTTTAATGCTATTTTGATGCGTGTATTATTGTGAGATTGTTTGCGGCTGCTAGGGTTTAATCGTAGTGATTCGTAGCTATTGATCACAATATGTTCACCATTGTTGCCTAAAAGTATGTACCTTGGCCTCGTATTTATAGGCTAGATATTTACTGTTAGGGTAGAAGTAACTGTCTTATCAAGGTAAGAAAGTTACTCAGAGAATGTCATGATGTGACATTCTCTGACTAAAGTGAAAGTCGTCCACAGATGTTGACTTGTCACTTTAGTGTTTGACTTTGTTGACTTGATGTACTTGGTGAAGTATATCAAGTGTTGGTCCTTCATAGGAGATTGGTCTTCCGCAGGAACTTTGTCTTCCACAGGAGATTGGTCTTCCGTAGATGTTGGTCTTCCGTAGGTGCTGTAGTTGCCTTGGATAATTTCATTCTTATAAAGCTTCTACAGCAGTCCCATGGAGTCCATACTTGTATTCTTCCAGAATATCTACGGAGGAACAATTTGTTCATCCATAGATGTTGTTCAACACTCAGCCAATTGAAAAAATTGACTAAGTCTTAATGTTTTTCCTGTAAACATACATATAAAGCAACACATATAAATGGGGTTAACCTATAAATGTATATTGCATACAAAAGATAAAAGAGATACAAGAGTTATTACAAGGATTGATTAAGGAACTAAACCTATACAAAAATTCTAGACCTAACAATACTCCCCCTTAGGTTTAGCTTCTTCTCATCAAGCCTTAAGCTTTGTAGTTCTTTTATTCTTAACACCATCTTTTTGTTGAAAAAAGATACAGCTTCCATTTGATCATCATACTTGTACTTGATCTCCATTTGACTCATCTTGTTAAAGGTTTCATACTTGATTTCAAAAATATCATCTTCTATTATTAAAGTTGCAATAATACTATTGTTGTTAAAAACTTCTAATTCATCTTCCTTGTATATTCTTAATTCTGTAATGGATGAGATTTCAAAACTCGTAAGTTGGCGAGCCTCAAATTTTATTCTTTTGTTGGCCATGGCATTCAGCTTATCTATTAGCTGAATCATTTACATATAAACGTAAGTCATTTTATGCCTGATCATTGTTGAGATTGGGAAAGAATTTGTCATGTAGATAAGCGGTGTAGCTTGGGTGAAGGAGCTTGATCTCCAATGGATCAAATATCCTAATACTTGCAGCTTCCTTCTTATCTATAGTTCTTTTTAGCACCAGGTCCTTTGTTTTCTCAACATACCCCCACTGAGTGTTGGGATGTGAGAACTGGTTTCCCTAAAATATCTTGATTGATGTAGTTCTTTTATTGGCATGTCCTACGCTTATCAAAAACTCATCTTCTATAAAGCATGAGGAGCTTAATATTGACCTTCTTTCCTTCTCTTTCCTTTTGATATGCTCCTTATCTTCTCTTATAGCTTCTTGAAGGACATCATCCTTGAATCTTGACAATAACTTTCCAATCATCCCTGTGAAGTTTCTTCCTCTTAGATGAGTTGGATAATTAGTGATTTGTAAGCTTTGGAGTTGTTTGATATTGACATCTGGGAGTGAGATCACTAATTCAATCAAGGGAAGGCATTATATCATCCTTGATGCCCTTTTGATTATTGCACTATCCCATTCAGCATCGTATTTCCAAGCAATGATCTGGTACTCTTCAGCTAACTTGGGAGTAGTAATATGATCAAAGAGTTGGAACAGTGTGGACTTTTGCTCAGTTATTTCTCTTACAATAGTCCAAGGAGCCATACTTTGCCTGGAATAACCGCCCTAGGCTCTCTGATCATTTTCTCCTTGCCCTTGTGCATCTCTTTGCTCTTTACAAATGATGGGCTCTGAAGGAGTTGTTTGATGGGCATGGCTTGGATTTGGAGCTTCAGTTCTACATCTAACTCTAGTTTGCAGCTCAATCTTCATCACATATTCCATCATTTGTCTCAGTTCCTTTATAGATCTGTCTCTAGCTCATAGAACTTGTGGTTGTGATTTTACAACCAGCAAATAATGTTGTTTCTGTTTAGCTTCTTGGTGTCATAATGACCTAATTCTTTCTTCAGCTTTTCTGTTTCTTCGAATTTGATGAAGGTATCGTAGTTGCATTCTGGAATCATTAGTCTAGCCACTCTGAAATCTTTGATGGCCTACTTCATCTCATCTGAGTTCATCCATTCTACCAAGTCATAAGGAAACCCTTTATTAATGAGTTCCATGAACATGGTACATTCAGGTCCCTCTTCAAGGATGTCTTGAGTTGTAAGCAGCTCATCAGATGTTTTTGTTTTGGCATCCTTTGGAGTTTCTTCTCTAGTCAACTCCTCCCACTCAGTATCACTTTCATCATTGGGCTTAATTTGCTTAGATGTTGATACTTCAGCTGATGGGGTATGCACAGGTGAGTCTATTTTTGTTTTCTTTGGTGAGTCTTGCACCTCTATGATTTCTTTTTCAATCTTCCCCTAATATTTTCTCTTCCTGTTGTATTGGATGATTGGGGACTGTTGTTGAGTTAAGGTAGCTATTGATGTTGTTTGTTGTTTTGGTGCTTGTTGAGAAATTTTCAAAGATTCAAGCTCACTTATTCTTTTCTTCGAACTGTCAATCTTATCATATTTTGCTTTCAGGAGCTCAGCTTGTTTAGAAAAGGTGATTTTTGCCTTGTTCATTTCTATAGTACTCTGCTCTTAGCTGTCTTTTCTTTCTCTGAAGATTCTTTCAACTCTCTTACCAAATCATTGATAGCATCAATAACTTTATGATCTGTTTGGGCATCCTCTGTCAATCTTCTAATAAAGCCTTCTTGTAGAGTCAGAAGTGCATCTTTTTTTAGAACCCCCTTTTACTCTCTCAGTTTTTCTCCTCTTTTGTTTGATTTAGTGACTAGTTTGTTATATTCAGCCACTAGAAAGCTTTTGCTCACGTCAATGTCATCACCATTCAGATCATCTTCATGATATGCTATAATATCCACAAACTGTTCCCCAGACACAGTCACTTGCTCAACCTCCTGATTTTGTACTTTTTCAACATCCAGACACATTTCTTCAGTGTCCCCATCATGTGCATCATCAAGATCTTCTTCAAAATTGATGACTTTAGTTGGAGTAGTACTATCAGAGGTTGAATTTGATTCAACCACTGGGGAATAGCAATTTGAGGTTGTTCTTGTGGTGGAGATAACTGAAGAGGAGAAATTGGTTTTGTAGCTGCAGAGCCTTGCTATGTTTTAGATGAAGACGGAGAGATTGGTTGTGTGTGTTCACTAGCTGGTGAAACTGGTTCAGTTTTAGCAGTTTTAATGGAGGCTGGTGATGGAGTGAGTGAGATTGGTTGGGTTTGTTCACTTTGTGGTGATGATCGTTGTGCTGGTGAAGGTGGTTGTATTGGTGA
Organism: Flaveria linearis; assembly: GCA_024085815.1. Lineage (NCBI taxonomy): Eukaryota > Viridiplantae > Streptophyta > Magnoliopsida > Asterales > Asteraceae > Flaveria > Flaveria linearis. Next base: position 36,914,680 of record CM044009.1, on the reverse strand, counting down.
TGGTGGTTGTAATGGTAATAGTGGTTATGTAGGTGATGGTGGTTGTAATGGTGATGGTGGTTGGACTGGTGATAATGGTTGATTGATTATGAGAGATTGAGGTGGAGTCTATATAGCTTGATCAGCTAATGCAGAGGATGCTTCACCTTGTTCTTCTTGTTCTTGTTGTTCTATGTAGATCAGTTCTTATGGTATATCATCATTTTCATCCACAACAAGAGCAAACATCTCCATTTCACATCCTTCATACCTTCCACTTATCTTGTTCAACACCGACCTTCCTAAATGTGCTTGAACAAACATATCGCCTCCCCTTTCTATGTGAGGCATGGAATCATTGATGATGAGTTGAAGAAATCTTGGGAACGTATACATCTTATCAGCATTTTGTACTTCAACCTGATCACATAGGCATCCAAGGATGTACTTTGAGTAGTTGTAAGTTCTTCCTTCAAAAACTCCAATGATTCTAGAAGATATATGCCTTAAGAATCTATCCTATCTAGACTTCCCGTTTGACATACATTTTAAGTATGACAAAGGAATATGTAGGGCTTGCACAGTCTTCCTTTCTTGATTTCACCATTCTGGTAGTTACCATCATATCCCATTTGATCAAAAACCCTCTGAATGCATTCATGATCGAACACATCAGGGTGACCTACTTCTTATTCACCAAACTCCAGTACTCTTCTGATGACCTGTTCATCTACTCTTAGAACTTCATGTCTAATGAAGGCATAAATCACTCGTTCATCATTTTCATCTGCTACCCTTGCTGTGTTCCAGAAGTCTATCACATGGTTCTGATAGATTACGGGGTCAGCAGGTAGGGCGTAAAATAGTCTCGATCAGCGTAGATAGCGAATAATCTCTATGCATCCTTCCGTGACAGGATCATCACGATTGAGAAAAGCACAAACATTATGTTCTTTAGAAAAACAATTAGCCATCTGCAATACACAAGAATATCAGAAAAATTATTTGAAGATTTAAGCTTGACATCAAAAATTTTAAAATTTTAAGAAGTTCAATCGTTTCAACGACATTTCAGTTATAATCAACAATCTTGATGTTATAAAGAATGATTCACCTTGCTGATAATGTCGAATGTGAAATAGCGGTTTAGATAACTGAATGAATTGTTGTTTTGAAGTGGTAATTTTTATGTTTGATGATTGAAGACAGAGGGTTTAAGAGTTTTTTTTCACTATTTAGGTCTGAGAATGATTTTGAGAAAGTGAACATAAATGACAACGGTCAAGTCTATTTATATCCTCGGAATATTATTTAAATCTCATTTAATGTTGTACGACCCAAACCCTAACTACCATTCCGAAGTAATTTGTTCTTCCGCAGGAAGTTAATTCCTCCGCAGATCTTATGCGGAAGAAAAAGTTTAATTTATCTTCTACAGAAAATCTAAAGAAGTATAATTTACTTGTCCATAGGTTACCAATCTTATGGAAAGCAATCATACTTGTTAAAAAGTGAACACATCCGTAGATTACAAATCTAAGGGAGGATAAATTTTAACTTGTTAAATTTTACACTGTAGTAGCTGCTGAAAAGCAACATTATACTGTAACTTCTGCTGAATGATAAAGAGTTATCCTTTTTGATGTATGATTCTAGTATATTATTAGATCATGTATTGCTATTAGACCTTGTTGACTTTGTTCCATGGCAATTGTGCAAAAAAATTCTCATGACAAATATCCAACAACCAAGATAGTTGCTTAGGTTCTAATTTTTTTCCTTAATATTGATAAACTCATTTTTCATGCTGATTTATTACTATTACTACTCCCCCTAAATTTGTGCTTAATAATGATTTTTAGCATAAATTTGCATGAAAAACACTTTTTAGTCCTACAAAGAGAAAAAAATATTTTTGTAGTTTTGAATATAAGTAGAAATTTAAATATATTTACAAGCATATGAAACATATCTTGGGATCATACTATAACACTTAGAACTTTCCTTATGCATTTTTGAATTTAAATAATAGACATAGATCTGGTGCTGATTGCAAGTATTATGGGCCACATAAATTCAAACAAGAGAATATGTTCAACAAGGCATGCTGATTATTATGTTTTGATATGGTTTAAAGATTGACAAATATGGACTCCACATCAATTCACAATAGAGGTTGTCCTCCAGTTATGAGTCATCTTATCACTTTTTCACACTTTTAAACTATGTTCCTTTAACTTTAAGTTCTATCATAAGATTTCTATGAAATCTTATTAATGTAGATTGTTGTGTAAGCTCTTTAAATTTAATATACAGTTGATCACATTGCATTCTTTTAGATCTTGATATATGATCATCCTCAGGTCACCAGGTGTTACTCACGTAAAATAGAGGTGCCTTTAACCCAGGTCTTTGTTCACATAAAACAGAGGGATGATGATGATCATAATCATATCACCAAATGTTTATATTCATAAACAGAGGTGATCATAATCCCAGGTCTTTGCTTACTCAAAACAAAGGGAATATGAATTGCAAAGATAGAAATTAGAAGAAGTCAGAACATAGTGTGTTTGGGTGAGTAAGTTGATCACAGCAGTATGAGACTCACTTTCGTGCTCCTCAAAATGGAATTTACCATAATGTGTCATCTTGATATTAAGTTAAGCATGCACTTGTTTATGTCCTACTCAGGTTGAACCTACTCACATATCAATTCACTTCTGATCAGTCTTTATTATAAGATTAAATCAGGAAAGTAACCTAAGGAATAGTGTACTATCATTTCCCATAATATTAAAACTATAAACAAATAACAACTTAACAAGGCAACCTTTTTGTGATTTTATAGATTTTATGAATGTTTTTTAGAAATTGATTTAAAGGACAGATCATGTTTTCTTTGTTATGATGATTAATCAAGGTTGATCATGCCTAAAGAATCAATTAAGAAATTAAATCGTACTGAATCAAAGGCTTTAGTATACAAATAAGCAAACTGATCCTTTGTATTTACTTTGATCAACTTGATCCAATCCTTTTCTAAGTAATCTCTCAGAAAATGATATCTGATTTTTATGTGTTTTGTTTTACTATGTTGCACTGGATTAGCAATGATAAACAGAGCAGCTGAGTTATCTATAAGAATTGGTGTGTGAAAAAAATTGTACCCACAGTCAAGTAGCAGGTTTTGCAACCATAAAGCTTGAGAGCAACCAGCTGAAGCAACTATGTACTCAGCTTCAGCTGTGGAAACTGAAACATTTGTTTGTTTCTTGCACTACCAAGATACAAGTCTTGGTCCTAAGAATTGACATCCACCTGTGGTAGATTTTCTGTTATTATTACACCCTCCAAAATCACTGTCTGAATAGGAGTAGAGGTTGAATTCTCCTTCTTTGGGATACCGATATCCAAGAGCTGGTTTCCCTTTAAGATATCTGAATATCCTCTTTACAACATTCATATGTGATTCCTTTATGTAAGGCCCCGTTCCCGGAACACTTAAAAATTGGACCGTCATCGGATAAATCATTATAAAACATACATTACTTTTGCAGCAGAATTTAAAAACTTTCATTTATAATTAAACATGCCATTTCATTACATTACATTATTTAGTTACATATCAAAATACAATTAACATGCCAAAATATGGATGCCAACCTCAAAACGCTTCCAGTAGCTTATGCATCCATGCCTGCAACTCCTCAGCATCAACAAAATACCTGCCAACTATCATGCATACAAAAAGTCAGCGATAATGAGTGAGTTCTAGTTTTTTTGTAATAAAAATACTTTACTTCCTATGAAAATCAAAACTTTACATTCGTTCGTGGTCATACATCACACGTACACATTGAAAATAATTATTATTAACTTCATCATCGTTCGTTCATCCATTCATTCCTTTATTCCTTCTTTCATTCGTTATTATCACACATTATCATATGGATCCAATCACATGCAATACCCCCATCACCTACCGAAGACAGTACCAAGGTACACGACAAGGAACCCTCTTCGAGTCAATCTTAAGGATTGAACTTCCTTCGAGTCAATCTCAATGATTGCACTCCCTTCAAATCAATCTCAATGATTGAACTCCCTTTGAGTCAATATTAGACTTCCTTATAGTCTATCTCAAGGATAGACTCCCCGTGTGCATCCTTCGGGTTAGCTAAACGACACACAACTGAGCTAATGATAACATGGTCGTGCACCTATCTTCGTTTGCTTGCAAGTCTTTCATTTCATCATTACGTACCACTTTTCATTATTGCTATCTTTCACTTAATTACATAATACTTTACGTTCTTACATTCATGCATCATACCATGTAAAATCATAACATAATACATAACGTATTACATAACATAATACATAAGTTTTGAAAACCGTTTAACGAAGAAAGATAACACATCACACACACCCACACATCATAACCCTAATCACGTCATCATGTATACATCAAGCATAAACCATCACATCATAACAGAACCTATCTCAACCATCTACCTCTTAAGACCCTCAAAAAGCCCTAAGTCCAAGACGAGCATAAAATTTTCTAAGTAAAACAGTCTGGGCGCATTACAACTATGCAGGCGCATGAGCCCTTCTTAGGTGCATGGGTACTGCTGGGGTGCATGGACACTTAGGCGCATAGGCACTCTGGGCACATGGGCACTATTTGGGCGCATAGCCAACACTTAGACACATGAGCATTCTGGGCGCATGGGTACTATTGGGCGCATGACCCAACACTTAGGCGCATTGGCAACTTTTGGGCGCATGGAAAACTGTTTGGGCACATGACCCAACACTTAGGTGCATGGCCAACATTCTGGGCGCATGACCTACACTTAGGCACATGGACAACTCTTGGGCGCATGAGAACATTCTGAAATATTATTTATGCTACAAACAACACCAAAACATCATTCTAACACACCCTAACACATATCTAACATGATACAAAATACTAAAACATGCTAAACATCAAATCTAACCTCAAAAGAGATTCTAAACATACAACCACAGAACAACAAGCTGAAAACTCTCGGTTACTTTAAAAATCTTTTATTCGCTATGCATAATAGCCCCAATACTTAGAAAACCAGTAAAAGAGGGGTTGTAGAACTCACCTTGAATACCCTTTGAGCAATTCACTTCAGATTAGTGACTCCTCTGATTTAAGCAAAAAAATCCTGAAAACAAGCACTAAACACCAAGAATCTCGGTTTAGAACTCAAAACCCAGTTGAAACCGAACTCATATTCAAGAAAACTCACCTTTGCAGCCTCTTCTTCCTCTTTCTCTCTCTAAAACCGAGAACTTCTTCCTTCTTTCTTCCTTTTTCAGCCGAGAACAAGGTGGGAAGTGGGGCATGGGCGGCCATGCCCTTCTTTTTAAGAAGAATTATTTTTAAGTTTGCATCTTGCACAACTTTGGTCCTTCAACTTGTGTTATTCCTCTTTTCTTTCTTTATACTTTTATTTTCTCTTCTTTTTAATAAATTTCACGATGTTACACTTTGGATCAAATTGGTACCTGGCATAAACACAAACAACAAACATAATGTCAGGTCTGCTTACCTTAAGTACATTAATGATCTTATCATTGATCTATATAATTTTGATCTACAAACTTCCCTTTAGGATCAGGTACAATCTTATCTATGGTTGATGCTGGTGTTTTGCATGAAGATGTATCAGCAAGAGAGTATTTCTTTAGTATTTGATGAATGTACTTTTCTTGGTTGATAAAAATGCCATTTGGTTTCTGATGAGCTTACAATCCAAGGATGAATGTTAAATATCCTATAGAGCTCATATGAAACTCAGATTTCATCAATGCTTCAAACTCTTCATATAATCTTTTGTTTGTTGATCCAAATATAATATCATCCACATATATTTGAACCATGTCTCATACCATTTCATCGGAGCCTGATGAAGTCCATACAACGCTTTGTCAAACTTGTATACCCTGTGAGGGTAATCCGGATCTTCAAAGCCTGGAGGTTGAGCATCTTCATCAATTTTACCATATAAGAAATGTAAGGCCCCGTTCCCGGGCACCTCACAGTTGGTCGTCATTGCTCATCAAACATATAGTTTACATTTACTAAGTAAAATAATGCAGCGGAATTGATAAAAAGGGTCATTCTCATTTCATCATAAAAGCTTTTACAATGCATTACATCGTGATTTAAGTACAAAATACAAGCCTTCTTTACAATGCCTAACTTTTACTATGATTGTTGCTGAAGCATATGAAACTGAGGATTTCTTAAGTAATCCCGTTTATGTGAATCCTCAACAATCATAGGGTCATATACAGTGACCTCTAGTATAAAAATATAAAATTTTTCATCATAAAGGAGATTTCCTTAAGTAGTCCCGTACATCGGAACCCTAAGGAATCTCCTAATAGCATGCAACATAATGTGTTGCGTGCATTATGGGCCTACAACACATTGTGTGGCAGCATTATCAAAAGGAGAATGCCATCCCAAAAGAGCTGAGTAGCCGCCTCGTGCCATCCCCAGCAACACTACCTGCCAACTGGAAACACATAAAAAGTCAGCGTTGCTGAGTGAGTTCTAGTTTTATAATAAACATATTATATTTCCTTTAGAAACGATTCTTTCACATGATCATACATCATATGTACACAGAAATAATACTCATTATTATCTTCATCATTCGTTATACATCATCATCTTTAACTTCTCGTATGGATCCTGTCAGGCTTTACCCACTTCATAGCACTCGGCTATGATTACTGTGGTCGAATGACAAGGATCCCGTTTCATTCTTACTTGCACATTGAATTTTGATGTACCAATACCATATGCTATACCCCGATCAGTCTTAGCTACTGGGCCGTTAATCAATAGAGCGTATGCCACAGTAGCCTTAGCTACTGGGCCGTGAATCTAAGCGTATGCCACAGTGCTAGTAGGTAAGCGGTAGAGGTACCATGACCATGGTCGATCACAAAGAAGGACCAATCGACTTATTCAATGTTAGACTTAATTCGTTCGTTCGTTAATGCATGTATTCATCATCGTTTTACCCATTCATTCGTTCATTAATACATGCATTCATCGTCATGTTCCTCTTTCTTTATCTTTCACTTTACGTTACATAATACTTCGTTTATTCATTGTCATAATACGTGAGTCGTGAAAGATATACGTACATCATCATAAGGAACACACACTAATATCAATCGTACATCATCATACATGGCATCATACATACGTAGCCTACATCAACAGTCATCTACAGGCACTTACAGGAACGTCCATGTAAGGACTTACTTCCGCATTTATCCCGAAATCCGGGACTTGACTATGCATCTCCTCGGGTGCAACAGCTCTAATTGTCCCTCCTAAACTTGGGAACTCATACTAACACATCATACAAACACATACAGGCCACAATCGTACCTTAAGCCTACTACTCGTGATTATACCTCAAATAGGTCAATCATACATAATTCCATAAACAGGTTTATATGTGTTCCAGCCCCAAAATCATTTAAAACAAGTAAATGAGGGGTCCTAGAACTCACCTGTGCTTGATAAGCAGCTTCTTAATCAAGCTTTAGAGATGAGGGTCACGCTACACTGCCTGCAGATAAGTTAACACTCAAAAGAGTTAATTTCTGCCTAAATTCGCTAATAGTTTCGCCCTAGCGAAAGTGTAGTTTCGCTAGGCGAATCAGTAGTTTCGCTGCTAATTTCGCTGGGCGGCATTCCGCCGGTTTCGCTGAACAGATTCGCTGCCTTAAGCGCCCAACTTTCGTTGGAATTCCCTAGTTTCGCAATGTCTAAGGGTTAACCTGGGCACCGGTGAAGTTATCATAGAATCTATAGTTTCGTCGAAGCGAAAGTGTAGTTTCGCTGCAGCGAAACTGTAGTTTCGCTGAAACTACTAATTTCACTGCATAGTTTCGCTGGATGAGTGCTTAAATTCGCAGAACGAGCTAAAATTTACGAATCAGCCCATTTTAACCCAAAAATCCAATCTTTTACACCCAAACCCTTGGGTTATCATCCAGGAAGCTATATCTAAGCTTATTACATGTTTTCTTACCCAAAATCATACGTTTTTGGGCGATTTGTGCCACTTTTAAAACCCCAAAAACCCAAATCCGGGTTTCCACCAAATGGAGCAATTAAATACGTTTCTTACCTGGATTCTTGTTGTTTAGGAGTCCACAAACGCCAGCCTTCGATCTCTGACGAACCGAGCCTCGATCCGACACTTTCTCTCTCTACACTTTCTCTCTCTAGAAATAGGTGTTGAGTGCAAATGAGAGTTACTCAGCTGATCCATCTATTATATATACCCGGTGTTCCCACGACCCCAAACTCGTTAAACTCGTGATCCGAAGGGTTAACTTGGTCTAACACCCACAGCCATCCCATTTTATTAAATGGTCTTATCTAAGCCCATTATTATCATTTGACGTGCTTAGAAAATTTTCCGGGTGTTACAAGAAAGCACATTTTACATCCATTTGGTAAATGGTGAATTTCTTATATGAAGCACAGGCTAGAAAAACTCTGATTACTTCTATTCTTGCAACTGGTGCAAAGACATCATCATAGTCTATTCATTCTTGTTGAGTATATCCTTGAGCTATCAGCCTTGCTTTGTTTCTTACAATAATTCCTCTGTCATCTAGTTTGTTCTTGAAAAACCATCTAGTACCAGTTAGGTATTGACATTCAGGCAGATCAACTAGATTCCAGACTTTTTGCTTTCTGAATTGTTAAAGCTCCTCTTACATAGCTTCAATCCAGCTATTGTCTTTAAGTACAGCTGTAATGTTGGGTGGAACCACTTGAGATAGAAAATAGGAAAAAACACAAATGTTGGCTGCTTCCTCTTGATTTCTTGTGGTTCTATCATGAAGATCACCAATTATGTTTTTAATTGGGTGGTTCTTATGAATTCTGCTGGTTGGTATAGTATGTATGGAAGATTCCATGTTTGTCATGTGTGGTGATGTAGATTGATCCAGCTGTGATGGAGAGTTAATGAAGTAATCCAATTCTTCTTCATGTTGGTCTAAGGCTGAATAATATTCATCTTCCTAATTTTATGCTTTAGCAGATGTAGTTTGAACTTTCGTTGGTGTTATAGTAACATCTCTGGATGTAGGTTATGGATCTGCTGATGCTGTTAATGGACTTGGTTATTGTACTGATGGATTTGGAACTTCAGTTGAAGGAATTAGGGCATCTCCGGGTGTAAATGGAGTATCTACGGATGCATTGAATACATCTTTGGATGCAGTATTAACATATGCAGAAGCAGGGTTAACAACTGCTGATACTTCATTTACTTCTTTGGAGGTTAAAGTTGGATTTCCATTGGACTATCCATTAGTTGATTGTGGTGAAGGCTAATGATCTGTAACACTTGAAGTATGAGGATGAGGTCTTGGTGGATCTGCATTTAGTGGCACTTCACTCATTGTTGGAGGTACATAAGGATAACATGTATCCGTAGAACCTGCAATATTTAAATAACCAGAGTTAAATGAATTCTTGAAAGCATCTATGTCAAACAACCATGATGAACCTATTACTTATTTTGTAAATGATGTTTCATCAAAAGATACATTAGGTGTTTCTTCCATAATGTTTTGTTGTGGAATGTAAACTCTATATGATTTGGATGTTGATGAATAACCAACAAAGAAACCATCATAGGCTTTTTCTGGAAACTTTCATAAGTGTTCTTTGGTGTTAAACACAGACACATGACACCCAAAATCTCTAAGATAGCCTATAAAAGGTTTTCTTTTAAATAAGAGCTCATTAGGTGTTTTGTTATGTTCTTTAGTAATCAATGTTCTATTTTGAACAATGCAAACTGTATTCACTGCTTTATCCTGAAAGGTAATGGCCAGATGTGAATCAGCTAGCATTGTCCTAACTGCTTCAATGAGAGTTCTGTTTCTTCTCTCAGCAACTCCATTTTGTTGTGGAGTTTTTGGTGCACTGAACTGTCTTGCTATGCCTTTGTTCCTACAAAAGGTATCTAGAACACAGTTAAAAAATTCAGACCTTTTATCACTCGTTAAAATTTTGACTTTTAAATCAAGTTGATTTAAATTTTAGTGATAAAATCCATGAGTGTTTTAGATGTTTTGTTTTTTATGTTTTAAGAAAAAGACCCATGTGAATCAAGTGAAATCATCAACAATCACCAAACAATATTGTCTTTTACCAATTCTCATGACATTGATTGGACCAAAAAGATCCATGTGGAGCAATTTGAGTGGTGTTGTATCTGTGTTTATTGTTTTAGACTTATGAGACACCTTGTGTTGTTTTCCTTTGTAACATGAAGAACAATGAGTAGAACATTGAAATTCTTTCTTAGGAAGGCCAATGACTAGGTCATTTTTGGCTAGCCTGTTCATGTTCTTCAAGTTAGAATGAACCAGCCTTCTATGCCATAATTAAGATTCATCTTCTGATGATATTGATATCAGGCATGTTTCATTTAATGTTAGTGAGGTGTTGTTCATGTCAAAAACATATGTATTGCGTTTTCTTGGTGCTTTAAGAAGAATGTAATCATCTGGGATTTTCAAAACAGGTTTAAGAATGTAGCAATGAGTGTTATCAAATAAAGTGGTATAGTTTTGATCACAAATTTGACACACGCTGAGTAAATTATAACGTAAGTTTTCACAAAGATTTACTTTCTCAAATTTTAGCACATCACTGGTTACCATTCCTTCACCTATAAATTTACCTTCCTTCTTATCCCCACCAAATGCTACATAAGAAGGATTTTTATGTTTGAAGTCATAATGGATAGAGTAGTTCCCTGTCAAATGCCTAGAACATCCACTGCTAACATACCACTTGTTGTCAGCCCTCCATGTATGTTCCTGTATAGAAAATGAAATCAATTAGAATAGGGAACCCAAGCCTTAATGAGCTTGGGCTAACCACTTGTGTCTAAAATAGTCACTCCTTTATGAATAAGTCTTGATGATTCAGGTTTGACTTGAGACTTAATTGATTTATTTTATTTTGTTTGTGGTGGTGATGATGATTCTTTTGGAGATTGACTGGAGATATTTTGAACTTGTTTCTCAGTCACTTCCTCTTGCCCCTTCTTTTTCTTCTCATTTTCTTTTGATGAAGAACTTTTATTGTGGAAGGTTTCAACATCCTTTGATTTTGACTTTGATACTTCAGTACCTTTATCAAATTGATCAAAGAATGTCTCTTCAGCATCTGTTGAGTTTTCATTCAACTCCACCTTTATATGTGGTGTTCTGCTTTGAGACTGCTGTTTTTCCTTCTTCTTTGGTTGTGCATTAGAAGCAGATGTTTCCTTCTTAGCCTTTTCAACCTTTTCTTGTTGGTGTTCATCAGCATCAGGTATTTTCTTTGTTTTTCCAGCCTTTTTCTTGTGTTGCTGCTGCTTTGTTTTTGATTCTTTGATGCTATCTTTAGATTGTAAACCTGCATCATTGTTCTCAGATTGCTTCTTCTTGGGAACTTTTGTTTTGTTCTTTTTATTGAAGTACCATTCTTGAGTTGAATGATTGTTTTTGTTGCAGATTTCATAATGCTTATTGAAATAGCAATCATAAGTAATATGGTTGTTCATATTGCAAATAGAACAATAGCTACTGAAGTAGCAATCTTCAGTGTTATGATTAGTCATATCACACCACTTACAGTACTTATCTTCTGCCTCCCTTCCTGAGTCGACCATTTTCTTCTTTTGTTTCAGCTGCTTTTTATGCTCTTTCAGCTCTCTTTCAAATTTTGTTGCTAAAGAGTCTTTGCCAATACCTGACATGATGTCAAATGGTTTTGGTGTGGCAACAACTATCTTTTGTTGATGAAGCACAACCTTCACATGTTTCTTGCTTGTGCTTTTGATTGTTGAAGATTCTCTGAAAGTTTTCTTTGCTTTTCCTACTGAGTTTTCAGCTAGCACTTCCTTCTGTTGGACCGTTTACGTATGGAGTACTAACAGATTCAATGTAAACCCGAATCAAATAGTGCAGAATCCTATTTGAATGGCAATCCAATCAGTGAGATCGCAAACCTGGATCAATATAACGATTAAATAATGTTAAGAATATGTAAGAATCGATTAGGGACGAACTATGAAGTTGGAATAGCTTTTGAAATCGCTCTGGACGGCTAGGGTATGCAAAATCTTGAAGTGTTATGTTTTCCACGAATTAAGTGGTATTTATAGGTTACGTGTTGGGCTTGTTGCATGTTTATCAAAGATTGTTTAACCATTTAAACAAAAAAAACAGCGGATATATTAAGATATAAAACATATTTTAGATGCTGAAAATAAACCATTTTATGTTCAACAAGACAAACCCAAGAAATAGGATCAAGTATGTGAAAACAAGTGCTATCAAAACGAAATCAACCATAGGGTGTTCTTAGATTACTACCTTTCTAAGAACAACAATATATGTGATGGATAATATATGAAGAAGATGATGCTCTTGAATGGAAGCCTTCAAAGGAGAGGACCTCAAGCTAGTATATCCACAAGCCTCTTGCAAACACACCTAACTTGTTAGTAAGTATGAACACCAAAATTTCTTCTTCTTCTTCCTTTTGGCCTAGATTTCCAAGGAGAAAACAAGAGAGAAAATTTTCACTTTGCAGGTAAGAGAGAGAGAGAGTGTAGCTTGAGTGGTGTGTGAAAATGGATTAATTTCTTGTATTAAAACAAGACAAAGAATCCCAAGGTGATGACCAAGGGGTGGCCGAAAAATTCAAAGGGTTCCCACCCTTTTGAATATTTTATTTTATCATACATTATATACAAATAATTTTATAAAATTAAACCTTTTTAATTTTATAACTTAACTACACTTTTATCAGTTGTTATTTAACCAACTTAAATAACAATACAAATAATTTCTCATGAACAAAATATCCATATAACTTGTTCTATATCAAATGCAATAATTTAGAAAACTCATTTTCTAAATTGATGTCAATATTTATTTGCTTGATCATATCAGGAAATAAATATATATTGGTATTTGTTTAGCTAGTTATTGGGTATGACCCGTCTTGGATCATAACGTACTAACCACATCAATTTTGTATGTGTCTTGGGCATATAAGATCCAACAATCTCCCACTTGCACAAGATTCATAGAAGACTGATGGAAGCAGTAAATACCGTCTAACAACGGTTTATTACCCTTAATACGTATGACTAAGTGCCATTCAATAACATCATCCCCTTCAAGTACCTTACTTGAAAATATTTTAGGTGAATCAATCATCTATCCTTTTGTCACAGATGTCATGTAAAATACCAGAGACATAGAGTGATCATTCTCTATTGATTTAACTTTAGCAGGCCTTAGAAATCTTACTCTCAACGAATAAGAGGGACAAATCCCATCTTGACTACATACGTCTCTCATAATCACCTTTTACTATATACGAATTTAGCCTTGTGTACTGCCATGTTTCAGAACAGCGAAGAACTAAGTCAAGGTATAATACTTGGTGAATATCAAGACCCAATATGTATCTCAGGTCAGAGGATACCAAATGATATTCGCCCTTACTCAATATTACTTATGATTAATTAAGAAGATTCTATGTAGTAATATTTGAGATGTGGGTCAGTCCAATATTTGTATCCCACAAATATCTATGAACCTTGGCAGCAACCCTTTGCTCTATATTCACCCATTTGAATATCCACCAATAGTCTTACCCTCATACTTATTCCACAAGTATAAACGACTACAAACGTTTTGAGTAAACGATTTACTCATGGATTAAACATGCAAAATAGGAACATTAGTTGAAACATTATAACCAAATAATTTATTCAAGTAATGAAAGGTTTCAATATCCAAATACAAAATTAAAAGATCAAATCTAGTCACTAGACTATCGAAGTCTCATGGCACAAGTATGACTTTCATGCTTTGCCTTTTCAAGGAGCTTCGTGAGTGGATCCGCAATGTTTTGATCCATGTAAACTTTGCGAATACATATCTTTCCCTTTTGAACTTCATCCCTTATGTAGTTGAATCTCCACTCAATGTGCCTAGTCTTTCAATGTGGACTAGGTTCCTTGATTTGAGCAATCGCACCCTTGTTATCTGTAAGGATTCCTAGAAGTCTGATGCAGCCAAAACACTCTAGTTACTATCTACTGATGAACATAACAGCTGATCACAACGGCTGAAGACATCAGCTGAACACAACAACTGAAGGTAACAGCTGATCACAACGGCTGAAGACAGCAGCTGAACACAATAGCTAAAGGTAACAGCTGATCACAACAGCTGAAGGCAACAACTGAAGACAACAACTGAAGATAACAACTGAAGACAACAACTGAAGACAACATCCGAAGATATCTACTGGAGACAAAGTCTGAAGACAAAGTCTGAAGAAATTTTTTCAGTAGTTATCACAACAACTGAAGAAGTATTCTTCAGTAGTTGTGATGATCCTTTTCAGTAGTTGTGATGATCGTTTTCAGTAGTTGTGATGATCTTCTTTAAGCAGTTATTACAACAGCTAAAGAAGTATTCTTCAGCAGTTATACCAGTCCTTCTTCAGCAGTTATACCAGTCCTTCTTCAGCAGTTATGCTAGTCTTCATTTAGTAGTTTTATACATGATCGTCCTCCTGCATGCTGCACAGAACATGAAGTAGTATTGCTACGAAAGTTTTACACCACTTAAGAAACATTCCAAGTGTAAAATCTTTTATAGCCAAGACCAATATCTTCTGAAGCCAGAAATGAAGTCTTCCTTTGCTTCAAGACAAAGTCTTCCAAAGCCAAGAAAAACAAGACAGATTCTTCTGAAGACTTTTATCACACATGCTTTTATTTGATGTACCTTTTCTAATAAAGCTGAACCACTTTGCCGCTGCCCACTCTGGTTGGTCACCAACTTATATGAGTTGGTGAAAAGGTCCACCCTTTAGGAAAACTATACATTGAGGTCTTGGGTCAAACCTTTCTACTTTATGTACCTTTATCCTTTTTGTAATATATTAGGATGTGAGCTATGGCATGTCATAGTCACTAGCCAAAAGGCAATCTGCCTTTTGACTCTACATGGATTGTGTTGTCTAATTCATGTATCCAGCTGGCCTTCAAAGTATGGCCGTCTGTAGGTTGTATTATATAGTGTCTCAAGTCTTGTATTGTATGTATGCTGAATACTTGTAACTTGAATTTGAGAAGCAATATACAACATCCTTGAAAACCAACCACTGCTGTTGTTATCTTGTTCTTTCTTTCTGAGTTTACTTTTGTGTTCTTAGCATCATCATAACCGGTTCCCCATTTGATCTGTTAAGTGTTCTAGTACACTCTCCTCATTGTGTTGTTGTGTTGTAAAAGTGCTAAACCCTTCACCCGGTCCTGCATTATCATAAAGAATTTCTAGGGAATCCTAAATGGAAGGGACCACCCCTAGATCGGCAATGAATTTCTTCAACCATGCAGCTTCTTGAGCTGCTAATGAAGCGGCGATGAATTGTGACTCTGTAGTTGATAATGCCACGACATCTTGCTTAGAGCTCTTCCAAGAGACTGCTCCTCCAATCAAGACGAAAATGTATCCCGATTGTGATTGTGAATTATCCTGATCAGTTTGGAAACTCGCATTCGTGTAACCTTTTACCACGAGTTCCTCCTCACCAGATCCATAGATTAGGAACATATCTTTAGTCCTCCTTAGGTACTTAAGTATGTTCTTAACAGCCATCTAATGACTATTTCCAGGATTTTGCTGGTATCGACTTGTCATGCTCAAAGCGCATGACACATCCGACTTAGTGCATATCATTACATACATGATGGATCCTATAGCAGACGCATACGGGATTCCCTTCATTTTATCTTGCCCAACATTTGAGCTTGGACATTGAGTCGTACTCAATATCGTTCCTCTTGAATAGGTACCGTACCTTTCTTAGAATTTTCAATCTTGAACCTTTTTAAGATCTTATCAATGTATGCACTTTGATTTAAACCTATCAACCACCTTGATCTATCCCTATATATCTTTATTCCCAAAACATAGGCGGCTTCACCAAGATCCTTAATGGAAAAACAGCTTCCAAGCCAGGTTTTTACACCGTCCAAGGTTGGAACGTCATTTCCAAGTAGTAGGATGTCATCGACATACAATACTAGGAAAGTGATGATTCTCCCACTAGCTTTCTTATACACACGTGCTTCATCAGTGTTTTTGATGAACCCAAATTTGATTACCTCTTCATCAAAACGGTGATTCCAACTTCTTGATGCTTACATCAATCCATAGATTGATTTCTTTAACTTGCATACTTTGTTAGGATGTTTTGGATCGACAAAACCTTCAGGCTGAACCATATAGACATCTTCCTCAAGATATCTATTTAGAAAAGCGGTTTTGACATCCATTTGCCAAATCTCATAATCATAATGAGCAGCTATGGCAAATAATATCCTAATAGACTTTAGCATTGCAACGGCGAGAAGGTCTCATCATAATCAACCCCTTGAGTTTGAGTGAAACCTTTTGCTACACGTCTAGCTTTATAAGTATCCAAGTTTCATGCATATCGGCTTTCTTCTTGAAAACCAATTACTTCCAACCACTTTGGAGTTAAGAGGTGGTACAACCAAGTCCCACACTTGGTTGTCATACATAAATTGCATCTCAACATTCATGGTTTCAAGCCATTTGTCACAATCCAAATTTGACATTTCATCATGGTATGTGGTTGGTTCATCAGAAGCTACCACATAGCTTCCATCTACGAAAAATCCATATCTTTCAGGTGGATTACTAGTTCTACCAGATCTGCAAACATTTTGTGTGTATTGATCAACCATTTGATCATTCTGAACATCCTCATGTTGAGTGCTAGTGTCAACCAAACGTGTATCGGGTTGTGGGTCTTGATCCTCCTCAAGATCCACTGTTCTACAGCTAGCTCCTTCCATAAGGAACTTAGCTTCTAAGAACTTAGCCTTCTTGGCAACAAACTCCTTTTGTTCCAATGGATCATAGAAACAATATCTCATAGATTCTCTAGGATATCCAATAAAGATACACTTAATGGAATGGCTTTCTAACTTGTTTGAGGTGGGACTCTTAACATAAGCCTCACATCCCCACACCTTTAAATATGATAGAGATAGAACCCTTCCATGCCATATTTCAAAAGGTGTCTTTTCTAGTTTCTTGGTTGGGGCCATATTCAAAATACGGGCCGCAGAGAGCAAAGTGAAACCCCAAAATGTTAGAGGCAATGACCTTCTAGCCATCATAGACCGAACCATATCCAATAGTGTTTGATTCCTCCTCTCAGACACACCATTGTGTTGTGGTGTTGCAGGTGGAGATAGTTGTGAGGCAATCCCACAACTTCTAAGATGATCTCTAAAAGCATCACTTAGGTATTCAGCTCCTCTATCGGTGCGGAGAATTTTTATTGACTTGTTGAGTTGATTTTCTACTGCATTCTGGAAGGTTTTAAACATTTCAAAAGCTTCATCTTTGTGTCTTAACAAGTACACATACCCATATCGACTATAGTCGTCGGTAAAGGTAATGAAGTATCTTTCATTGTACCTAGTCATTGGCTTAAAAGGACCACATGCATCCGAATGTATGATACCTAAAAAATCTTTTGCCCTTTCAGTTTTGCCACTGAAAGGTGCCTTAGTCATCTTGCCTTGTAAACAAGATTCACATACATCAAATGAATCATATTCACTTGCTTTTAAAAGACCTTTATTTTGAAGTGTTTGTATTCGCTTCTTGTTTATATGACCAAGATGGCAATGCCAAAGATAGGTGTCACTCAAATCCAATTTGAGCTTCTTGGTGGTGGTTTGGTACAATGAGCTATCATACAGTGTGTTTTCATGAACCAATTCATAAATACCATTAATAGGAATAGGTTTAAAATAAAAGATGTCATTTAAAGAAACATGAATTTTATTTTCAATAAATGTCAAAACATAACCATATTTTCTTAATTGGGCAACTGAAATAATGTTCCTAGTCAAACTAGGAGCAACAAAACATTGTTCAAAATTGCTTCTGAACCATTTAGAAGCTTCAAGATGTATTCCCCTCGGTCGTCAACTTGAACTTCTGCCCCATTCCCTATGTAGAGGCTAACATTCCCTTCTTGAAGTCCTTACTTCTTTTGAACCCCTGTAATAATTGCAAATATGAGTTCCACATCCGGTATCCAATACCCATGTGTTAGAGGATATCAAATTTAGATCAATATTTATCATGAAAATTATACCTGAGATTTGCCCGACATCCCTCTTAGCTTACAACTCTTTGAGATGGACCGGACAATTCCTTTCCCAAGTTCCTATCTCTCCACACTTAAAGCATGGGTCATTCGAAGCAACCTTTTGCTTCTTCTCCGCTGGTTTTGGTGGTGGCATTTTTACCCTTTCCCTTTCCCTAAACGTACCCTTTACCCTTAGCAACGCTTGCCTTGGGTGCGGGGTGAGGCCTCTTCTTGCTCCCACCTTCATTGATGGTGAAAACGGGTAAAACCTGTTTTGCCCATGGCCGCCTTGCCTATTTTCAGCATAGAGTGAAGCTCACTTATGTTCTTGTCCCACCCGTTCATGTTATAATTCATAACAAAGTTGTCAAACCTTTTTAACAAAGAGTTGAGGATCAAATCCATAGCCAACTCTTTCGAGACAGGACAATTCAGCCTTTCGAGGCGGTCTATGTGGCTCTTCATCTTAAGTACATAAGATGAGACCGATTAGGTGTCATCCATACGCCATGCATGGAGTGCTCGAACTGTTTCGAAGCGCTCTACCCTTGCTTTTTGTTGGAACGTTTCCTTCAACTGGGTAATCATTTTGTATGCTCCGTGATGTTCGTACTCGTTTTCGAGATCCGAAGTCATACTTTCCAACATGAGGCAAGACACTTGGACAGAGTCCTCAGTGTATTTCGCCCAATTATTGTCGGCCTCCTCATCTTCCTCATTGGGTTGATCGGGAATCGGGTCGTCTAATATGTATGACCGTTTCTCTTGCTTGAGAACAATTCTTAAGTTTCGAAACCAATCAATAAAATTGTTATGGTTTAGACGCTCCTTTTGGAGAATGGTTCTTAGTGATAGGGTATGAGCGGATGGGATATCATTTTTTTCATTGTTGTTGGTGGCCATCTACAAAATTTAACATTGTCCAATTTTAGTATTTTCGATATTGTCGTATTTTAGTTATTAATACTCTTTTATGTGTCATACACAAATTAAAATTATAGAATCCAACGTTATATTTAAATAGTGGTTAGGTGACCTTTATCCCATTATTTAAATTAACAAGGTAGTCAACGTTTGACAATTGCAACCTTTTACAACTTCTAGAGGTATGGGATCAACTTAAACATCATATGTGTAGTCGGCATGTTTATCCTATCAACACCTTTTGTAAACCATATTGTAGGTGATCTATTTAACATGGTTTGCATATCTAGTCACCCTACTTACACACACATGTAAGTTTACCAATAAAAGTGGTTAGGTGACCTTTATCCCATAAATATGGTATTCCCACCTTAAATCACAAGTTCCCACAAAATGGTTAGGTGACCTTTATCCCATTAAGAGTTTGCAAGTGACTTAAATGTTGTGTAAAAGGACGGTGTTAAACTTGTTTTCAAAAGGAATTTTTTTAGTTTTCATAATTCTAGTTTAGAAAACTCTATGTACCTTGTATTTGTATGCTTTCAAACACATGGTACCCTATGGTTCCCTTTGTAATAAAACCCTTTTTATTTAAATCATTAATCCTTTTAATAACCTTTTATTAACCACTTAATGATAAAGAACCATATTATTTCAGCTTGTTATGTTTATTAATTAGTTTGTTATGCATATCCGTATATCAAACAACCATCATAAAATAAACGACCAAACAAGCACAACCATATTATCAGAAGTGCATAACCATAGCCACTAAGTTGACTACACTTGTTTGCCATCACAAGTGTTGTCAGTTGGTCTTTCCTAAGGGTTAATAATAACACATAAAATGTGTTCATGAACTCCCACTTGAAAACGCATCCAAATTCTTCAAGTGCTCATGTCTTTGTGTCCATCCTTTGTATCTTCCTTTGAGTCTCAACTTGTGCATCTTCTTTTACAAAATTA
The DNA here is from genome assembly GCA_024085815.1 of Flaveria linearis. Classification (NCBI taxonomy): domain Eukaryota; kingdom Viridiplantae; phylum Streptophyta; class Magnoliopsida; order Asterales; family Asteraceae; genus Flaveria; species Flaveria linearis. Next base: position 36,894,486 of record CM044009.1, on the reverse strand, counting down.
TATCCTAATACAATTTTTTCTAATAAAAGAAATGCACCTAACCTATTTATTACATAACCATAAGAATAAATAAATTATAACCCAAAGATACAAACAGAAAATATTATTACAACCCTTTTATTGAATAAAACCAAACATGACAAAAGCATTCAACCAAATCTAAAACACACTTGGTCAAGGCTATGTTATGCAACAAAACATGTATCCAAATACAAGATTCAAGAACAAAATGAACTCCCTTTTTAACCCTTAAAATTTTAGCCAACATAAACCAAAATTTTTAGGGTTTTTGTCCAAACAAAATAATCAACCATTTGACATTAATCATTCAAGTTTTATTCTAAAGCATGTAAAATAAAATTTATTCTAAAGCATGTAAAATAAAACTTAAAAGATAAGGGATTCATATATCCAAAACAAATCAGCCCCTAATGGGTTGAGAAAGTCCAAGAAAACTAATTTTTCTTGGAGTTTTGAAGCAAGTTTTCCACATAACCGGCTCTAGATGCCATTGTTGGGTTTGTTGCATGTTTATCAAAGATTGTTTAACCATTTAAAAAAAAACACAGCAGATATATTAATATATAAAACATGTTTTAGATGCTGAAAATAAACCATTTTATGTTCAAAAAGACAACCCAAGAAATAGGATCAAGTATGTGAAAACAAGTCCTATCAAAACGGAATCAACCATAGGATGTTCTTAGATTACTACCTTTCTATGAACAATAATATATGTGATGGATAATATATGAAGAAGATGATTCTCTTGAATGAAAGCCTTCAAAGGAGAGGACCTCAAGCTAGTATACCCACAAGCCTCTTGCAAACACACCTAACTTGTTAGGAAGTATGAACACCAAAATTTTCTTCCTCTTCTTCCTTTTGGCCGAGATTTCCAAGGAGAAAACAAGAGAGAAAATTTTCACTTTGCATGTAAGAGAGAGAGAGTGTAGCTTGAGTGGTGTGTGAAAATGGATTAATGTCTTGTATTAAAACAAGACAAAGAATCCCAAGGTGATGACCAAAGGGGCGGCTGAAAAATTCAAAGGGTTCCCACCCTTTTGAATATTCTATTTTATCACACATTATATACAAATAATTTTATAAAATTAAACCCTTTTAATTTTATAACTTAACTACACTTTTATTTGTTGTTATTTAACCCACTTAAATAACAATACAAATAATTTCTCATGAACAAAATATCCATATAACTTGTTCTATATCAAAATGCAATAATTTAGAAAACCCATTTCTAAATTGGTGTCAATATTTATTTGCTTGATCATATCAACAAATAAATATTTATTGGTGTTTGTTTAGCTTGTTATTGGGTATAACCCGTCTTGGATCATAACGTACTAACCACATCAATCTTTGTATGTGTCTTGGGCATATAAGATCCAACAGCAGTATACAGTCATACGAATGAATCATACTTATGATCCAGTCCAGTGATTAAGTCATACGATCGATCCATACGTATGACTAGTCCATTCGTTTGGTTCAATCGTATGACTGAGTCAATCTTATGACTTAGTCGTACGATTAAGCCAATCGCCTGGTTCCGTCATTGCAGGACCGGGTGAAGGGGTTTGCACTTTTACAACACAACAACACAATGAGGAGAGTGTATTAGAACACTTAACAGATCAAATGGGGAACCGGTTATGATGATGCTAAGAACACAAAAGTAAACTCAGAAAGAAAGAAGAAGATAATAACACTAGTGGTTGGTTTCAAGGATGTTGTATATTGCTTCTCAAATTCAAAGTTACAAGTATTCAGCATGCATACATTACAAGACTTTGAGATACTATATACTACAACCTACAGACGGCCATACTTTGAAGGCCAGCTGGATACATGAATTAGACAACACAATCCATGTAGTGTCAAAAGTCAGATTGCCTTTTGGCTAGTGACTATGACATGCCATAGCACACATCCTAATATATTACAAAAAGGATAAAGGTACATAAAGTAGAAAGGTTTGACCCAAGACCTCAATATACAGTTTTCCTAAAGCATGGACCTTTTCACCAACTCATATAAGTTGGTGACCAACCAGAGTGGGCAGCGGCAAAGTGGTTCAGCTTTATCAGAAAAGGTACATCAGATAAAAGCATGTATGATAAAAGTCTTCGGAAGAATCTTTCTTGGTTTCTTGGCTTCGGAAGACTTTGTCTTGAAGCTAAGGGAGACTTCATTTCTGGCTTCAGAAGATATTGGTCTTGGCTACAAATGATTTTACATTTAGAATGATTCTGAAGTGGTGTAAAACTTCAGTAGCAATACTACTTCATGTTCTGTGCAGCATGTAGGAAGACGAACATTTCATAGAACTACTGAAAGAAAACTAGCACAACTACTGAAGATGATCATCACAACTACTGAAGAGTACTTCTTCAGCTGTTGTGATAACTACTGAAAGAGGATCATCACAACTACTGAAGAGTACTTCTTTAGTTGTTGTGACAACTACTGAAAACTGTCTTCAGACTTTGTCTTTAGATTTTGTGTTCAGTTGATATCTTCAGCTGATGTCTTCAGCTATTGTCTTCAGCTGTTACCTTCAGCTGTTGTCTTCAGCGGATGTCTTCAGCTGATGTCTTCAGCTGTTGTGATCAGCTGTTACCTTCAGCTGTTGTCTTTTAGCTGATGCCTTCAGCTGTTGTGATCAGCTGTTACCTTCAGCTGTTGTCTTTTAGCAGATAGTTACAAGAGTGTTTTGGCTGCATCAGACTTCTAGGAATCCTTACAAACTCCCCCTAGGCTAATGCTACCAAAACACTTGAAGATATTCAACAGTTCACAGTCCTTAACATGATCATGACCATTCCTTTCTTCATTAGAGGGTCAGGATCACTCAAACTTGTGAAGTATCTTCTCATGTCAAAAATATCATGCCGAGGTAAATTAAAGAGGTCTTCCCAAGAGTAGACATTTACTTCACTTTGATCTCTGACTACATGCCATCTCTCTGGATTAGTTGAATAAGTCCAGGATAAGATGGGTCTTCCTGATGCAAGAGGAGCCATTTGAATTGGATATGTTTAGGCTTTCTCTTCTTGCACTTCCTTAGGATGCTCTGATTCATCCTGAGGATCAGAGGAGGTTGATTTTGACTTCTTCTTCTTCTTTGCATCAGATTTAGAAGCCATCCTCTTCTTCCTCTTTGCAGTCTTTAACTGAGAAGACTGGTCTGCAGCACCTTGTAGATCAGTTATGTCTTCCTCAGTTGGGTGTTCCTCCCTCACAGGTTCAGAAGGAGAGGGAGTTTGACCCTGTTGTAGGTCAGATGTTGAGGCTGGCCTTTGACCTTGCTGTTGGTCAATAGTTGAAGAGGCTAGCCTTTGACCCTGCTGTGGATCAGAAGATGAAGCTGGAGGTTCAGTTTGAGTTGTCTCTTGTTGTTCAAACTTAACCTCTACTTGAGGTAGAGCTTGGCTTGGAGGAGTGTGCAAGTCAGCAAGCTCTCCACTCTTGATCTTCTGCTTGATTACCCTGATATGCTCATCCATAGTGGATAGAGACATAGGGCCAAGTCTCCTTCCGGAGAATCCATACAGCTTCAAGAAGCTCATCATTCTTTGTCTATCAGTAGATTTCTTTAAGTTCTTCTGAATGAGAGCTCTTGACTTAGCAGCTTCTTCCCTTATTTTCTTCTTTGTTGTCTTCTGCTCTTTGAATACTTGAAGTTCAAGTTGTTTGAGATACTCAAACTCAATGTACTCAAAAGGCAAGGGAAGAAGTGCTTCTACCTGGTAGAGACCTGTGGCACTCAGGTAGCCTATCATCCTTTGTCTATCTGTTTCTTTATCTACCTGAGGTTCTTATGTAGCAGCCATAGCCTCTTGCACAGGACTTTCTTGAACTGGCGAGAGAGTAGGAACATACTTGTATAGCCTTTGTTGTCTTTTCTTCTCTTTGTTCTCAAGACGAATTCTTGCATCTTCAGCTTCGTTCCTCTCTCTTGACATTTCCATATCAGCCAGATCATTCAATTCTTCTAAGGGGAGAGAGATAATCTCATCTATGTCATAGTTCCTGGTCTGTAAGTAAGTAATCCTGACTGCCCTCAACTCATCATTTTAAGTGTTTGGTCTGGGGGCAGCCCTGATTGCAGCTTGCATGAAGCTTGACGACTGTGTGGAACTTATTCCCCTTAGCTTCCTCTTTCTCTCCTTTTCCTCCTCCTCAATCTCCTTAGGGGTTAGAACCCTTTTCCCTTTGTCACCCACAGACCTTTGTGACACAGGGTGGAGAGAGCTTTGGCCTTCATTGCTTGGTGCAGCATCAAAGCTCTGGCCAGAGAGAGACTGTGATACACCTTCACCAGCAGGTGTTTCACTAAGGGGTTGAGTTGCTGAAGTAGTTGTTGTTATGACAGGTGTATCAATCTCTGTCACTTCTTCAATTGATTGTAAGACAGGACTTTCAGGCTCTATCACTGGGCCTTCAGTTAAGGTTTTCCCTTTAAAGCTAATCTCAGGGTTTGCCTCAACATCCAGTTGACCAATGACATTACCTGATTGCCTTGGTCTATCTTCTTTAGCTTCTTGCCTTGATACACCCTCCCCAAAGATACTTTGAAACAAGTAGTCTAGGATGTTCACATCAATGTGAACTTGAGGAGGTTGCTGAGTAGGTACAGTTACAAGAGAGGATGGTGAGTCCTCAATGTCCATACTCCTTGAAGAACTCCCAGGTTCTGTGATTGTAGTGACTTTCTCCCCCTTTTTGGTAGCATCACCTTCTTGTATAGGTGAGCTAGGAGTTAAGTCAACCACATCCGCAGGTTCTTGTGTTCCTGGTTGAGCTCTTCTTAAAGGTCTCTCAGCTAGTTTTTCCTTAAGATAAGATATCTCAAGTTGCTGATCATTGACCCTATTTTGTAAGGTAGTCACTTGAAATTCAAGATGACTAACCTTTGAGACTAAGTAAGTGCATATGTTTGACAGTTTTTGCAACTTTAATGTCAGATTCCCCTCATCTTTATTAGAAGAATCATGGGGGGATGAGAGAATTGGACCTAAGTCTTCACTCTCATCACTAGCATGGGGTTCTTGGCTGCTGGATTTCCTTTGCTCATTGACAGCCTCAGATGAAGTGTCAATGGGCTGAGTTGCCATGGTTGAGGTCTTAATGATGTAATCACTTGCAGAAGTGAGATCCTCTTCCATATAGATCCCCTGAACAGGTTCAGAAGGACCCACCTCAGCAATGGGTGACTGATGTGGGATAGACATAGGGAATTTAGAAGCACTCCTCTTTCTTTGAGTAGGTGAAGAGTAGAGAGATTCATGGTGTTCACTGAAGCCTAAGTCCTCATCAGTGTAGAATTCAAGGTTGGGAATTTGGGTATTTAAGTCCAAAGGCTGGGGATGGTAACTGTCCCCTGAAGGTTGTTCACTTGAGTGTTGAGACTCAGAGTGAAGGCTTAAGGCAGTTGGGCTTATGAGCTCATCAGGCTGATCATGAGGAACATCAACACTGATTCTTGAAGATATGGGAGTGGTGTGATCCATAGGAGAAGTGGGAGCTCTAGTATCCACTTCTTCATGTATGGGTGAGTATATGTGGACCTGTACAGACTCAATAGCTTGAGCAGGGGTTCGTTTGGATTTTCTTTGGTAGGTGAGGGTGATTTGAGGCTGTTTTGGTGATTGAGATGTGGAAGATGTGGGTTCAACACTAGCTTGTGTTGCTAGGTTGTCACCTTGAACAATGAGCTCTAACATGTTGTGGTTCAATGCATTCCCTTTCATTCACATGAAGAGCTAAACTCAGTTGGTTATTGGAGTTACCAGAGGAATTTTGCATGTTCATCTCCATCTGGAATGCACTCAGGATACCATACAACTCTGTAAGAGTAAGAGTTTTAAGATCCAAAATTCTCTTGACCACAACACAATAATGTGTCCATAGTTTATGAAGAGAAGACATGAACTTTCTTACTACGTCTCTGTTCTCAAGAGTTACTCCAATATCCACTAGAGTGTCCACTATCTCAACACACCTGAAGTATTGTTGAGTTAGTGTCTCACCTGCCTTGAAGGTGAAGTTTTCAAACTACTGCTTCAAGAGATCCTTCTTGTTCTCTTTAGTTTCCTTGGATTCTTCATACATGAGCTTCAGTGCTTCCCATAGATCTTTAGCTGTCTTGCACTTCTTGAAGTCTCTGTAGATGGAGTTTGGAAGAGCAGTTTGATGACAAGTCATGGCCCTTTGATCAAGCTCTATTCTCTTCCTGTCTTCTTCTGAGTAATCATCTACATCTTTAGGGATGATACGATTACTAGTAGCAGAAGTAGTGCTTGGTATGAAGGGACCATTGATAACTGAGTCCCACATCCTTGAATCTTGACACTTGATGAAGCCTTCCATTCTTGTGCACCATGTGTCAAAATCTTCAGGAGTGATCAGTGGGGACTTGGTCATAGTACCAGTTTCCATATCAGCTTTAGAAAGAGCTGCCATTTTAGTTGTTAAGTATTTTGTGTGTGTGAGGGATCTTAAGATGGTGAGATCTTATATCAAGAGCCTGGATGCTCTGATACCAAATGCAGGACCGGGTGAAGGGGTTTGCATTTTTACAACACAACAACACAATGAGGAGAGTGTATTAGAACACTTAACAGATCAAATGGGGAACCGGTTATGATGATGCTAAGAACATAAAAGTAAACTCAGAAAGAAAGAACAAAATAACAACACTAGTGGTTAGTTTTCAAGGATGTTGTATATTGCTTCTCAAATTCAAAGTTACAAGTATTCAGCATCAGCAGTTGATACAGATACACAGGATTGTTTCTTGCATTGCCAAGAGAATATCCTTCCACCAAGAAATTGACATCCCCCTGATGTAGACTTTGCAGTCATATTGCATCCACCATAATCATTATCTGTATATGTATACAGATTGAAGTCAGAATTTTTAGGATACCAAAGGCCAAGAGATGGGGCCCCTTTAAGGTATCTTAAAATCCTTTTGACAGTGATTAGGTGTGACATCTTGGGGTTGGCCGGATATCTTGCACAGATGCAAGTGGCAAACGTAATATCTGGCCTGCTAGCTGTAAGATACATAAGAGACCCAATCATAGCCCTGTAGAGATGTTCATCAACACACTCCCCGTCAAGATCAGGTCCAAAGGAGTGGTTTCTAGCTATGGGTGTCTTAGCAACATTACATTCAGTCATGTTGAACCTTTTAAGCATGTCTTGTACATACTTTGACTGATTTATGAAGATACCATTGTCAACTTGCTTCACTTGAATCCCTAGAAAGAAATTGAGTTCCCCATGGCACTCATTTCAAATCTATCCTTCATCAGCTTCTCAAAGTCTTTGCAGAGCTTTGGATTAGTTGACTCAAAGATGATATCATCTACATTTACATGAACTAGCATTATGTCGTTTCTTGTTCCTTTGATGAAGAGAGTTCCATCAATAGTACCTCTTTTGAACCCATGTTGATAGAGATACTGAGATAGAGTCTCATACCACTTTCTTGGTGCCTGATGTAGCCCATAGAGAGCTTTGTCAAGCTTGCAGACATAATGAGGATGATCAGGATCTGCAAAACCAGTGGTTGTTTGACATACACCTCTTCATCAATCACTACATATAGAAAAGCACACTTAACATCAAGTTGATAGACCTTGAAGTTCTTGGATGCAGCAAAAGCTAGGAATATCCTAAGAGCTTCAAGTCTTGCTATGGGAGCAAAGACATCAGTGTAGTCAATCCCTTCTTCTTGAGTATACCCTTGAACAACTAGTCTAGCCTTGTTCTTGATGACAAGTCCTCTATCATCCTTCTTATTCCTGAAAACCCATTTTGTACCTATGGTAGTCTTTCCATGAGGAAGAGGACATAGGTTCCAAACCTTTTGCCTCTTGAATTGAAGCAACTCCTCTTGCATAGCTTCAACCCAACTTCCATCCTTTAGAGCTTCATCAATCTTCTTTGGCTCTATTTGGGATAAGAAACAAGAGTGAAGATAGATATTGGCATTATGATTCTGTCCTCTTGTTCTTACACCAGTTCCAACATCTCCAATGATGTTTGTAGAGGGGTGAGACTTATGGATCTTTGGTTGAGGAATCACAGCAAGTTGTTTAGACAGATCCAAATTGGAGAAATTCTGATCTGGCAAGGAGGATTCACCATCTACAGCAGCACACCTATCAAGATTAACTTGATCCAATGAGTGTGTGACATCATTGAGATTTTCTTCAATGGGATGGTTCTCAGCATCAAGGAATTCCTGATCACTGTCACCACCACCATGTTCTCCAACATTTGAAGTTCCTACATTTGAGTTTTGTGCCTCAAAACTGGAAAATGAAGGCAACTCAGATGTATCAGCAGGATTTGTCATTGATGTGCAGGTAGAAGCTTCATTTGCAGGATTAGTTACCACTGGAGTTGGAGATATGTTGCTTGAAGATCTTCTCAGCTCAATTCTTGGATCAGGATCACCTGTAGGTAATATATCTATGGATCCTGAAACATTCTCACAAGATTTGTTAAAAAAGTTTGTAACTAAGTCAAGATCAAACAGCCAATCCGGACCAGAACCTTTCACACTGGGAGTGTGTTCATTGAAAGTCACATTGGCGGACTCCCCAACTACTCTAGTTCTGAGATTGTATACTCTATTAGCTTTAGCTTGAGAAGAGTATCCAATGAAGTGTCCATCATCTGATTTTTCAGCAAACTTGGCTATATGATCGTTGGTATTCAAGATGGTGCAAGGACATCCAAAAGACTTGAGAAAACCAATGAAAGGTTTCCTCTTGTGTATATATTTTGCTGAAGAGTCCTGGGAGCACTATATTGTCTTGTAATACCCTTTTCATCACAAAATGTATCAAGTATTTGATTTTTGAATTCAGTTCCTTGATCACATCTTATGGTTTTGACCTTGTGATCACATTGATTCTCAATCTTTAAGATGAAATTCTTCAGAATCTCAGGAGTCTCATCCTTAGTTCTAAGGAAGAAGACCCATGTGAATCTTGTAAAGTCATCTGTGATCACCAGACAGTAAGAGGTCCTTCCTAAACTCATTACACTGGTGGGGCCAAAGAGATCCATATGTAACAAGTGTAGGGGTGTAGTGATGGAATTTCTTTCCTTAGGCTTGTGAGATACCTAGTGTTGCTTCCCTTTCAGGCATGCAACACAATGATCATCACTTGTAAACTCTCTTTTTGGTATTCCAGTTACCAAATCATTCTTAATCAATTTATTCATGTTCTTAAAGTTTACATGGCACATTCTTTTATGCCAAAGGAAAGATTCATCACTATTAGCTTTAGATAGAAAGCATGAAACTTCTCCTGAGGGAGATGTTTCTTGCAAATCCATCTTGTACATGTTCCCTTTTCTGGGGGCTCTGAGTAGGATGTGTTCATGAGGAATGACCATCGTGGGCTTGAGAACAATGCACTCATGCTCAGTAAACAGCATGTTATGACTCTGATCACAAAATTGAGATACACTCAAAAGATTGTATCCAAGCTCCTTGACAAAGTTTACCTTGTCAATACTGAGCTTACCATTTGTGACCTTGCCCCTTCTAGTAATGTAACCACCTGCATCTCCTCCAAAAGCAACTGGTCCTCCATCAATTCTTTCAAACTTCTGAAGTAGTGACCTATTGCCTGTTATGTGCCTGGAACAACCACTGTTAATGATCCACACATTTTTGTTTGTCTGTAGCTGTTCCTGCACAAAGAGATAGCTAGTTACATTTGGAAACCCAAGCCTCATTGGTATTGGGCTCATTCAAAACACTTGAAGACAATGCAACAGTAATAGATCCTATGGTTGTGCTTTGAGGATCTTGAGCTGTTGTTGATGAAGAACCTTCAGTCTTTTGGTCTTTCTTTGACTTCCACACCACCGTTGGAAGTTTAGACTTGACCTTCAAAACTTTAGAAGCTTTTGAGACTTTAGAAGTTTTGATGACTGGTCCTTCGGAAGATTTTGCCTTTACTGCAGCAAGCTTCAGTACTTCTGAAGCATTCCTTTCTTCAGAGACCAAATTTTCTTCCGAAGGTAGTTTTCCACTTGCCTTCTTCTTCATCTTGGAACTTTGTTTGTTTATCATGTGAAAAGTACCTTTAGGATTATATGGACAATCCTTGGCCAAATGAGAAGTACTCTCACACATGACACATATCAGATTCTTCTTTCCAAGAGTCTTCTTCATGGAAGAGCACTGACTTTGGTCACATCCCTTCTCCATCTTCACCTTTGCAGGAGTTGAGATAGTTCTTTTGGGTTGAGAACTGTTCTTGGAGTTGGATGGTCCAGGTTGTGTAGCAGTAACACACAACAGATCAGTCTTCTTCTTGTTGCTGAGATGTGTTGCACATGAACCAGAATTCATGTCATCAGTCTTAACTACTTCAAACCCTGCAGATATAAAGACTTGTTTCTGCTTAGAGTCAAAAGTAGCCTTGATCTCTTGAGCCTTCCTTGATTTTCTTTTGGTTTTCCTGATCAAGTTCTTTCTCCTTGACTTGGTCATCCCAACAGCTTTACTCTCCTCAGAGGAATGGTGACCCTTCTCAGAATGCTTTTCTTCACTCAAACCAAAGTCATTCTTCACTATCTCCTCTTCATTCTCTTTAGTCAAAGGATCTATGAGGGGAAGCTCATCTTCACAAGTTCCACACCTTGGAGATCTTACAGACAAGATGGTGTGTGGAGGAGCTATCTCACTAGATCCCAATCCCTGCTTGTTCTGATAATACACTTTTGCATGCAAGGATGAGGATATTATGTTCTTGAAGGTATCTTCTTCAAGAACACAATTTTCTGCCTTAGCTTTGCTGATCACAAGCTTAGCTTGGCATTCAGTTAACTTAGCTATGAGATCTTTGATTTGAGTCCTGTAATTTGTTAGCTCATGTTTAAGAGTTGAAATGGTTTTCTCTAAATCTTCTATTTTAAGTTTATAGTCATTTTTAGCTCTTTTAAAATCAGCTTTCAAGATGTTTAAGGACTCAAGGTCAGATCTCAGCTCTAAGTTATATGACCTGTATCTATTAACTTTAGTAATGCATTCAAAAGAGCAAAGATTTTCCAATACCTTGGTTTCATCATGATCTGCCATAAGAGCTTGGTTTAGAGATGCATCTTCTATATGAAAGCTCCAGTCAAAGCCTCCCTCTTCAACAACAACTATAGCCTGTTGTTTTGGGTTCTCATTCGGGGGAACTTTCTCAGTGTAGTTTGGTCTGGTTTGTGTCTGGCCACCATTTGTTCTTGGTGCCTTACGCTCTCTTGCAAAGTGCCCCATCTGGTTACAGTTGTAGGACTTTACCTTGCTTTTGTCCAGCCCAAACTTTCCACTAGATGTATTGCTTGGAAATCTTCTCCCAGTCCTCTTGTAGAACTTCTTGGCCCTGTGAGTGAGAAGAGCCATTTGCTGAACTATCTCCATATACTCCAGATCATCTGGATGGATACAGTCCAAGTCTTCAAGAGTGGAGAGAAGGTTGCCAGAGGTTTCATCAGCTAAGACAAAGGCATGAGAAGAACTTGTCTCTTGGAAGGGACTTCCTTGAGTGTAGCTTTCTCTTGGTGTCTCTGGAAGATTGATGAAAGGCCCCTTCTGTGAGGTGTCAGGGTAGCATAACAACTGATGTTGTGGTTCAATGCATTCCCTTTCATTCATATGAAGAGCTGAACTCAGTTTGTTATTGGAGTTACCAGAGGAATTTTGCATGTTCATCTCCATCTGGAATGCACTCAGGATACCATACAACTTTGTAAGAGTAAGAGTTTTAAGATCCAAAGTTCTTCTGATCACAACATAATAATGTGTCCATAGTTTAGAAAGAGAAGACATGAACTTCCTTACTATGTCTCTGTTCTTAAGAGTTACTCCAATATCAACTAGAGTGTCCACTATCTCAACATACCTGAAGTATTGTTGAGTCAGTGTCTCACCTGCCTTGAAGGTGAAGTTTTCAAACTGCTGCTTCAAGAGATCCTTCTTGTTCTCTTTAGTTTCCTTGGATCCTTCATATATGAGCTTCAGTGCTTCCCATAGATCTTTAGCTGTCTTGTACTTCTTGAAACCTCTGTAGATGGAGTTTGGAAGAGCAGTTTGAAGACAAGTCATGGCCCTTTGATCAAGCTCTATTCTCTTCCTGTCTTATTCTGAGTAATCATCTACATCTTTAGGGATGATACGATTACCAGTAGCAGAATTAGTGCTTGGTATGAAGGGACCATTGATAACTGAGTCCCACATCCTTGAATCTTAACACTTGATGAAGCCTTCAATTCTTGTGCACCATGTGTCAAAATCTTCAGGAGTGATCAGTGGGGACTTGGTCATAGTACCAGTTTCCATATCAGCTTTAGAAAGAGTAGCCAATTGAGTTGTTAAGTATTTTGTGTGTGTGAAGGATCTTAAGATGGTGAGATCTTATATCAAGAGCCTGGATGCTCTGATACCAAATGCAGGACCGGGTGAAGGGGTTTGCACTTTTACAACACAATAACACAACGAGAAGAGTGTATTAGAACACTTAACAGATCAAATGGGGAACCGGTTATGATGATGCTAAGAACACAAAAGTAAACTTAGAAAGAAAGAACAAGATAACAACACTAGTGGTTGGTTTTCAAGGATGTTGTATATTGCTTCTCAAATTCAAAGTTACAAGTATTCAGCATGCATACATTACAAGACTTTGAGATACTATATACTACAACCTACAGACGGCCGTACTTTGAAGGCCAGCTGGATACATGAATTAGACAACACAATCCATGTAGAGTCAAAAGGCAGATTGCCTTTTGGCTAGTGGCTATGACAAGCCATAGCTCACATCCTAATATATTACAAAAAGGATAAAGGTACATAAAGTATAAAGGTTTGACCCATGACCTCAATGTACAGTTTTACTAAAGCATGGACCTTTTCACCAACTCATATAAGTTGGTGACCAACCAGAGTGGGAAGCGGCAAAGTGGTTCAGCTTTATCAGAAAAGGTACATCAGATAAAAGCATGTATGATAAAAGTCTTCGGAAGAATCTGTCTTGGTTTCTTGGCTTCGGAAGACTTTGTTTTGAAGCTAAGGAAGACTTTATTTCTGGCTTCAGAAGATATTGGTCTTGGCTACAAAAGATTTTACACTTAGAATGTTTCTGAAGTGGTGTAAAACTTCAGTAGCAATACTACTTCATGTTCTGTGCAGCATGCAGGAAGACGATCATTTCATAGAACTACTGAAAGAAAACTAGCACAACTACTGAAGAGGATCATCACAACTACTGAAGAGTACTTCTTCAGCTGTTGTGATAACTACTGAAAGAGGATCATTACAACTACTGAAGAGTACTTCTTCAGTTGTTGTGACAACTACTGAAAACTATCTTTCGACTTTGTCTTCAGACTTTGTCTTCAGTTGATATCTTCAACTGATGTCTTCAGCTGTTGTCTTCAACTATTACCTTCAGCTGTTGTCTTCAGCTGATGTCTTCAGCTATTGTCTTCAGCTGTTGTCTTCAGCTGATGTCTTCAGCTGTTGTGATTAGCTGTTACCTTCAACTATTGTCTTTCAGCTGATGTCTTCAGCTGTTGTGATCAGCTGTTACCTTCAGCTGTTGTCTTTCAGCAGATAGTTATAAGAGTGTTTTGGCTGCATAAGACTTCTAGGAATCCTTACAGTCATGCTGCTGGTTCATAAGCATGGATAACCATAAGACTAAGTCAAACACACTACTGAGCCATTACTAACTCATTACTGTGAATGACTTCTGCACGCACATATATTATTCAATCAAGCGTGTATATACAAGCGATATAAGATTACCATAAACATAATAGTATATAGACATGCAAACACATATGAAATTACCAAAATACCCTTGTATTCAATATCATTTAGACTGAAAGATGTAAACATTAACAAGTACAATCAACTGGGGACAACATGTGTCAACAAATTCCCCCTTGGACCTAGTTTATTCAAACGTCTTACAATCTTCAAAAGCTTAGCAACTTCTTATACTTTTCTTCCTTGGACACTCCTGCATGAATTTCAAATGCAAAGCAAATTCTAATCACATACTGGAACTGTAAAGCTTGCTAGATGTTCAGAGTGTCATAAAACAGTGGCCACTTGTATAGTGTATAGACATCATCCTCTGACAAGTTGGTCAGCTACATAAGGTCAAATACCCTGATTGTCTCTATCTTGCCTTCTCTATCTAGCACAATAACTGCCTCACCAGTTCTCTAATCATAGTACCACCATTTAAAGTGTGGTGAGAAATCTTGTGGCATTTTTCTCAGTGGAATCTTTGTCATGGTCTTTGGAGGTTTCGACTTGAGAACAACCTTTGGTTTTCCAAAAATCGGATCAGTCTTAGTTTTATGCACAAATCGTCAAGGCTATTGAGGCTTGAAATTCACCCCTTTGGTGTGATATTCTTTCTTTAATGCTCTCTCAAACCATCCAGAGATATGTCTTGAATCAGCATACAACAGGTTCAGACAGGCCAAACGATTTAGCTCATAACCCGGAAGAGTCTTCAAATGATAAGGATATTTGTAGTATTCTATCCCCTTTTCCCTCTTTACAGCATAGATATTGAAATCTTCAAAGTAAGCCTAACTGATGATCTTTCCAAAAACCTTCTGATTCGTTTGACTTTATACAGTTTTGTGTAGGCATTGTGTTTTGATGGTTCTCTTTGATTTCTTATCTAGGCAAAACAGGTCAACCATTCAACTTTCTTTTGTTCAATTTCTACATCTTCAGTTTGAACGGACTCCTCTATTGTCTCTTTCTCAGTCACTTTTTTATTTACTTTATCAAACTTTTCACTATCGTACATTTCTCCCAAATCCGGTAACTCTTCACCCTCTTCATTAGTATATTTTGGATAATGTTCAGAGGTGACATCTTTAATCTCAACTTCATATACACCTTGAAGTTCTTCATCACTTACAACATCAACTTCAGGTGCATCTCAAACAATTTCATCTTGATTTAATTCGAACATCTTCGCTAGCTTCTCCTCAGATAAATCATGAATAATCTCCCCCTCTTCAGGTGTGTAGCTGACTAACCTTCTAACGATTCCCTGTAAATCCAGGATCATAGTGAGCTCAGTCTTCACTTTCTAGAGAGGTTTAACATTGAGCTCATCAACCTATTGTGATTTATCTGCTAGATAGAATAGTCATTATAACAAGGTTTAATAGACAACACAACATTCACCAAAATTTAACTTTCAATAGCATTAACTTAATACATTTCAATACAAACAAGTACAAGTTACATAGACATTTTAAACATTACTTGTAACTTTGCCTTGATTGTCCTTTTCTTGTGGAGCAGTGGATGAGGCTCCTCGGTCTTGATTTTTCTTTGTTCGCCTTTTTTTCTCTGATTTTGTTAACGTAGAGGCTTTGCCATCACCTTCTTCTTGGCCTTCATCATCACCCTCATCTTTGTCTTTTTCTTCATCACTTCTATCGGTAACATCCTCCTCATCTTCATCATCTGACCCATCATCGTCAGAGTCATCGTCATCATCATCATCACCATCTCCATCTCCATTACCTTTTATTCTTAAGGTATCTTCCCTTTTACTTTTCAATCTCAACATGGTCTTCTTGTTCTTCTTCTTAAGCTTCTCAATTTTTCATTTGATGTTATTAGCTGCTGATTCTGAGCTCGAACGGTCTCATTGACTCTAACAATAGCAAGCTGGTTTGCATTGTTTCTGCCGTTAGCTAGGCTATCTGTTGGTTTTGAGAAGCATTTTCAGCCATCAACTGATTTATTTGGCTTGTTTTCATATCATCAGCAGCAAGCAACTTGAGTACCATCCTGTTCAAGCTAGCTAGTTGCTCCTCCAAACCCACACTGGGTAGTGATGATCTTTGAGGTGTAGATGCATATTGTGTTGAGGTGCCTACCTGTGAGATGAAAGGGTTGGTAGTTGAGGTTGTGAATAAAGGAATGGGAATGGTTGAGGTTTGGGGAAGTGATGTTGTAGTGATTGTGGGAGAGATTAGAACAAGTATAGATGTGGTAGTGGGTGAGATGGTGTAAGTAGCAGTGGTTGTAGCAGAAGATGTTGCCGGTTGTGCTTGAGCGGGTTTTTCAGTGCTAATCAGGACCAGCTTTTGGCGTTTGCCCTTCTTCTTGTACGGCATAGCCATTCTTTTCTTTCTCGATCTAGAGGTAGTCGATTCTTGACCTTTGGTTCTTGGTTGCTCAGGAATGTTGGTTGGATCTCCCTCCTCGGTATCTAAACCTTTTGTCTTTGATTGACATGCCCCAACCACTTCCTTCCCTCGGGCAGTGGCGATCCACTTTCCTCCAAACATTTCAGGAAGAGGTTCCTCATCTGTGTCATCTAATTTATCTCTCAGATCAAATTTCTCCACATCATCAATAATCGGTGTTTCTTGAGTGGCTGATGATTGCCCAGAACCACCAGCAGTCGAAGAGCTTACATGCTGAAACACAGGAGCGTCTGTGGAGGTTTCGGCTGTTGTGGTTTGATGCAGAGCGTCTCCATATCTCTGTGAACTTCTTCTTGATCATCGTATCATCCTGATCGTCAGGAATAGTCACATTCTCCACATTTGAGTCACTGTCATCATGAGGCCATTTTCTATCAACTGGCGCCATATAATCAACATTGACCAAATGAGCAAACAATCTTCTAACAGGAGGCATCTGTGGTTTTCCTCTATACACCTTCTTTCTTCCCAAAGTAGTATCATCCATAACCTCGAGAATCACTTCATCATCTTTGTTCTTTGGAAAGTCTGGCAGCTTTTCATTTATCAGCATCTGTAGGAAACTAGGATACATGCAGAAAATATCTTTTCCCTTCATCTCAATATTCTCTTTCATATAGTTAATGAACATCCTCGAGAAGCTGAAGGGATGATTCAGAATCAGTGCCATAAATGCATTTTGCATCTGATCACCCAACTCATCGAAACCACCACCTCTTGAAGCAAGGCATCTGAGTACGACATGTGCCAAATACTTGAATGGAGGACACATATTGCTCTTGTTCAATACCCCAGCATTGATGTCTCCAGCATATTTGATACGCAGGAAGCAACTATAAACCACTAGTAGATGTAGCTTGATTGGGTGTGTCTCATCTTCTCCCAATTCTAGAACTCATCTTATATCATCCTCTCCTATATCAATGTCTTCACCAAAAATCAAGCTTCAAATCCTATAAGGCTCAAGGCTTCTATCTACTACAGCATTCTCCTAGAACATTTTCTACGTAGATCTGTAGGGGGTACAGGCTGTTGAAATATTCTTGAATATCCTGGACCGGTTTAGGGAGTTTATGATTCTGACGAGCTCAGTTGCATTCCTCGAACTAGTGTTTAGATAAGCACAAATATTGTGCTTTTTGTTCATCGTCCATCTTTTGCCATTTTACTTTTATCACAAACTACAAACACCCAAACAACCATATGAGTACAGTTAAGAACATGAGAAAGGTGCAGATTTCAAACAAAAACCATGCTACTGGTCCATTCATACGATTCAAATGTACGATAGAAATCAGTCTCACGATTGAGCATTTGATTGAACTTAGTCATGCGATTTGACATAAGACTGGGCCAGTTGTACGACAGGATAACCAATTGGTTCAATCGTGCGATTGAACCCTGTGAATGGTTCAATCGTACGATTGAAGTTCATCATGATGTCCAGTCGTATACAGATAGTTCGAGCCCAAGAATTCTTGATTTTGGTTCAAATCGTTATCAAAAGGTACGTGTTTGGTGTCCTTAGACGCGTCTTGACCAGATAAAACATTAGGTGTATTTTAATTTCACTTTAATGCTCGTTATAGGTTCAATTTGACGATCTCTTTTTCGGGTTTTGTATGTGATGAAATTCACAGGTATAGGATCGGTTTAAGACATTATAGAGCTTGTACTTCATCTCACAATTACCTGTAATACCACACCAGTTGATTAGAGGTCGAAAAGAACAAGTTTAGGTCACAAATCCAAATTTGAAAAATCCCCCACACTTTGCCGGTTTTCATACAGGTTTGAAAAAGTGAAGTCAAGAGAAACAATTGAAACGCTTTTATACCCTAGTTAGTTTCATTCATGCGACTAGACCTAAACGCATGGTCCAGACGTGCGACTGGAGTCCAATAGCACGATTGATCCAGTCGTTTTCTCCAATCATGCGACTGGTCCATACTCCTCCATACAACCATGCATTTGGGCCACACTCATGATCTACTCGTGCGATTAGGCCATACTCATGATCCAATCATGCGCTTGGGCTATACTCATGATCCAATTGTGTGATTGGGCCATACTCATGAATTCAACATAGGATGGCTTAGTTTTGCACATAGTTACCTCAGACATAACCTTCTTATCTATCGATCATCTCAGACATGACCTTTTTATCAATCAAGTTTCATTTGTTAAAATTTCTGATCACCTCAGACATGATCTTTTTATCTTTCAGAAACAAGCTTTACACAGTTTTGATACAGTTCACTTGTGACGTTCACGGAGTTTGATCTTGTCACATAGTCCGACACTAACACATTTCAGACACAAGCAAAACAAAAAAACTTTAAATGTAATGCTAAAGTAAAACATAATTTTGAATTTTTCATTTGAGGAGCGTTGAAAACACAGTAATTCATTTAGAGTTTTCCTCCCCTTGAGCAAACTAGATTGATAGGATCAATTAGAGCAATCTGTAACAATTATATGAACAATTCAAAGTAAAATACAAGCAATTGTAATCAAATCATGCAAAATCAATAAAATTCATATTTCATTGATAGCAAAGACGATTACAAATGATAGAGAGCAGTTCTCATAAAAACATACAACTCCTTGATCATGTTCCAAAGGAGGATTTTCAAATTCTTCAACCATATCTTCATCATCAAGAACTTCATTATACCAATCATCATCAAATTCATCTTCTAAGTCTTCCAAAGCACCAATTTTATCTTGAGTACTTGGTTCTTGACTTTCTTGAATTTCTTCTTAATTAACTCTTCAATTCTCTGAACCTTTGAAGATGATTCAGGTACAACTTCTGCATCTAGTTCATCTATTTTTCTCTTCCCTTTCTCCATTGCAGATACCTTCTCAACATCAATTGGGATGTTTTCTGAAACGATCACTACTTCAGGAGAATTGGGTTTTTCAGATTCTTTTGACTTCAAGTTTTCTTTCAAACTTTCATTTTCTTCAGTCAATTTCTTGAATTTTTCTTCAAGAAGATCATAGTCTTTTATCATCACCTCAAAATTTTTAATCACATCTTCTTTGTCTTTAGCATATGCCACAATCTTTTCATCTTTGCTAAGACTTTCTTCTTTCAATTTCTCATTTTCTTTCTTTATCATCTCAATCTCAGCCTTTAGATCTGCAATCTCCTTATCTTTTGCTTTATTTTCATCTTTTAATCTATCAAGTTCATCAACATCTACAATCTCATCAGTTTGAACTGCCACATGAGTTGTAGAAACTGGTATATTTTGATCAATTTGAAAAGAATCAATGAATTCATAATCAAAAATTTGATTATCAACATTCATCTCTTGTTCAGTCTCAATGTGAGTCTGTTCCTCTTCATGCTCAATTTCATGATCAACTTCATCATGCTCACTTTCCTGATTATGAGCTTCATCACCAACTATATCTTCATCTTCATTTTGAGCTTCATTTTCATGCTCAGATATTGGTGGTTCATGACTTATATCTTGGTGAGTCTCAGCTACATCACCATCATCATCATAATTATTATCATCTTGATCATTATCATCTTGATCATCATTATCTTGATCACCTTCCTCATCTTGATCATCTTCCTCTATAGGAAACTCATCTATCAGATCAGCAGGATCAATTGGTTCTCCCTCTAACAAATGATAATGCTCTACAGTAATGTCAACTTCATCATTTACTACATTTAACATGTAGTCAAACATAGGAACATTCTGAGCACCTGTTATCATTGTTAACTTTTTATATGTCATTTCAGACATATTTTCCAATTCCAACCGATCTCCAGCAACACCATAAACATGTATATCAGGATATTCCTCATTGATGATCATTTGGAGGAATGTTGGATACATCAAGTATTTGTGCCTTGTTCCTTTTTCTAAGTTGAACACAAATCCATTAAGAATCCATCTTGACATATTAAATGTTCGATTTGTGATTAAGGCAACAATAGGTGATGCAATGTCCACAGAAAATGAATTCCGTCCCGCACTTCTTTTGGACAAGCAATGTTGAAAGACATAACATAAAAGTTTCCAGTGGTTATAGACTCTTGGTCTATAAAATTGCTGTTTAGGAAATTGGTCTGGATGACCCATAGCCATGAAAATTTCTCTGCATTCATCAAAAGTCAATTCACAGAGATCTTCAGGATCATTTGGACCTAGTCTTAGAGCATTTCTGATAGAAGCTTCAGACACTTCAATCATTCTGTCTCTTGTAATAAACCCTCTAAGAACTTTTCTGCCTTCATCACCTATTTCAACTATGGCAGTATTCCAAAATTGTCTAATCAGTCTGTCATAGATCACAGTTTTGTAGCACATTGCATATACATATTTTGTTCTGAGAAGAAATCTTATCATCTCTTCATAAGATAATGCATCTTGTGCTTCTTCATCAAGCAATGCAGAAATATTATGCTTTGGTGCAAACTTTAACTGTGCCATCTGCAAAATTTAAATTCAAAAATATTAGACAATCTGTGTATTTGAAGCAAATGATTTAATGTGAGTATAGAAATATAATGATTTAAGATATTATAAACTGAAGTGTTAAAATTCATTTGAATTTTAAAATCAACTTGAAATTTAAATTTTAAGTGTAAACACTTAATTTTAATAAAAGATGAATTTTTCAAAATTGATTTTGATTTAAAAAATTAACACTTTTGTTTATTTTATCTCATATCATTTTATTAAAACTCTTAATTTCCTGAATTGATGATTTTTTATCAATTTGAATTAATTTTTCATTTTTTTTAAAAAATTCATGAATCTGTTCATCTTCTTCATCGGGTTCTTCATCTCCTGTTACTGTTCATCGAAGAACATCAACAGGGTATTCAATCAAATGTCAGACTAACACAAGTTTAACCTAATATCATGATCGAAATCACCAGATAAAGAAGATTCAATCATCAATTTTGCACATTTGTTCGATTTGAAAGTTTAATCTGAAATTTTGAAGTGTTTAGGGTTAAACGACCGTACAGTAGTCGAATGCCTATCACACAATTTTCATTGAAACACGAAATTAGATGAATGATAATCATAAACTTACGTTTACAATCACAAAAACGCTATCAATAATCTATGATTTGTGCTTGAAATGAACGAAAAATGAGGGTTTTTGATCGAAAGTTCGAGAGGTTGAGTGGTCAGAGGGTTTTACAAGGGTTTTGAAATTAGAATGAAATGAACAACACAAGTATGCTTTTTATACTAAGTAAAAAATGTTAGCCGTATAAGCACTGTACAGTCGTTTAAGAACTGTTCAGTCATATTAGGTCACAAATTTTACCGTGAGACATGAGCACTATTCAGTATGAAACGGCTAGTCGTATGTGAACTGTTTGGTCGTATAAGGTCAGTCGTATGACAACTATTCAGACATATAAGGACTGTTCAGTCGTATAAGCACTGTTCAGTCATATAATGATGCTGAATTGTCCACAAACCAACTCATACACAACAATTGTTTGAACATACGACAACTGTTCAGCCACATAACAACTGTTCATGCATTTTTGCACTTGTATTTTTCAAATCTTCCACCTGCACACTGTTTAAACACATTAGTAATATTTCACTATCGTACATTTCTCCCAAATCCGGTAACTCTTCACCCTCTTCATTAGTATATTTTGGATAATGTTCAGAGGTGACATCTTTAATCTCAACTTCATATACACCTTGAAGTTCTTCATCACTTACAACATCAACTTCAGGTGCATCTCAAACAATTTCATCTTGATTTAATTCGAACATCTTCGCTAGCTTCTTCTCAGATAAATCATGAATAATCTCCCCCTCTTCAGGTGTGTAGCTGACTAACCTTCTAACGATTCCCTGTAAATCCAGGATCATAGTGAGCTCAGTCTTCACTTTCTAGAGAGGTTTAACATTGAGCTCATCAACCTGTTGTGATTTATCTGCTAGATAGAATAGTCATTATAACAAGGTTTAATAGACAACACAACATTCACCAAAATTTAACTTTCAATAGCATTAACTTAATACATTTCAATACAAACAAGTACAAGTTACATAGACATTTTAAACATTACTTGTAACTTTGCCTTGATTGTCCTTTTCTTGTGGAGCAGTGGATGAGGCTCCTCGGTCTTGATTTTTCTTTGTTCGCCTTTTTTTCTCTGATTTTGTTAACGTAGAGGCTTTGCCATCACCTTCTTCTTGGCCTTCATCATCACCCTCATCTTTGTCTTTTTCTTCATCACTTCTATCGGTAACATCCTCCTCATCTTCATCATCTGACCCATCATCGTCAGAGTCATCGTCATCATCATCATCACCATCTCCATCTCCATTACCTTTTATTCTTAAGGTATCTTCCCTTTTACTTTTCAATCTCAACATGAACTTCTTGTTCTTCTTCTTAAGCTTCTCAATTTTTCATTTGATGTTATTAGCTGCTGATTCTGAGCTCGAACGGTCTCATTGACTCTAACAATAGCAAGCTGGTTTGCATTGTTTCTGCCAGTTAGCTAGGCTATCTGTTGGTTTTGAGAAGCATTTTCAGCCATCAACTGATTTATTTGGCTTGTTTTCATATCATCAGCAGCAAGCAACTTGAGTACCATCCTGTTCAAGCTAGCTAGTTGCTCCTCCAAACCCACACTGGGTAGTGATGATCTTTGAGGTGTAGATGCATATTGTGTTGAGGTGCCTACCTGTGAGATGAAAGGGTTGGTAGTTGAGGTTGTGAATAAAGGAATGGGAATGGTTGAGGTTTGGGGAAGTGATGTTGTAGTGATTGTGGGAGAGATTAGAACAAGTATAGATGTGGTAGTGGGTGAGATGGTGCAAGTAGCAGTGGTTGTAGCAGAAGATGTTGCCGGTTGTGCTTGAGCGGGTTTTTCAGTGCTAATCTGGACCAGCATTTGGCGTTTGCCCTTCTTCTTGTACGGCATAGCCATTCTTTTCTTTCTCGATCTAGAGGTAGTCGATTCTTGACCTTTGGTTCTTGGTTGCTCAGGAATGTTGGTTGGATCTCCCTCCTCGGTATCTAAACCTTTTGCCTTTGATTGACATGCCCCAACCACTTCCTTCCCTCGGGCAGTGGCGATCCACTTTCCTCCAAACATTTCAGGAAGAGGTTCCTCATCTGTGTCATCTGATTTATCTCTCAGATCAAATTTCTCCACATCATCAATAATCGGTGTTTCTTGAGTGGCTGATGATTGCCCAGAACCACCAGCAGTCGAAGAGCTTACATGCTGAAACACAAGAGCGTCTGTGGAGGTTTCGGCTGTTGTGGTTTGATGCAGAGCGTCTCCATATCTCCGTGAACTTCTTCTTGATCATCGTATCATCCTGATCGTCAGGAATAGTCACATTCTCCACATTTGAGTCACTGTCATCATGAGGCCATTTTCTATCAACTGGCGCCATATAATCAACATTGACCAAATGAGCAAACAATCTTCTAACAGGAGGCATCTGTGGTTTTCCTCTATACACCTTCTTTCTTCCCAAAGTAGTATCATCCATAACCTCGAGAATCACTTCATCATCTTTGTTCTTTGGAAAGTCTGGCAGCTTTTCATTTATCAGCATCTGTATGAAACTAGGATACATGCAGAAAATATCTTTTCCCTTCATCTCAATATTCTCTTTCATATAGTTAATGAACATCCTCGAGAAGCTGAAGGGATGATTCAGAATCAGTGCCATAAATGCATTTTGCATCTGATCACCCAACTCATCGAAACCACCACCTCTTGAAGCAAGGCATCTGAGTACGACATGTGCCAAATACTTGAATGGAGGACACATATTGCTCTTGTTCAATACCCCCGCATTGATGTCTCCAGCATATTTGATACGCAGGAAGCAACTATGAACCACTAGTAGATGTAGCTTGATTGGGTGTGTCTCATCTTCTCCCAATTCTAGAACTCATCTTATATCATCCTCTCCTATATCAATGTCTTCACCAAAAATCAAGCTTCGAATCCTATAAGGCTCAAGGCTTCTATCTACTACAGCATTCTCCTAGAACATTTTCTACGTAGATCTGTAGGGGGTACAGGCTGTTGAAATATTCTTGAATATCCTGGACCGGTTTAGGGAGTTTATGATTCTGACGAACTCAGTTGCATTCCTCGAACTAGTGTTTAGATAAGCACAAATATTGTGCTTTTTGTTCATCGTCCATCTTTTGCCATTTTACTTTTATCACAAACTACAAACACCCAAACAACCATATGAGTACAGTTAAGAACATGAGAAAGGTGCAGATTTCAAACAAAAACCATGCTACTGGTCCATTCATACGATTCAAATGTACGATAGAAATCAGTCTCACGATTGAGCATTTGATTGAACTTAGTCATGCGATTTGACATAAGACTGGGCCAGTTGTACGACTGGATAACCAATTGGTTCAATCGTGCGATTGAACCCTGTGAATGGTTCAATCGTACGATTGAAGTTCATCATGATGTCCAGTCGTATACAGATAGTTCGAGCCCAAGAATTCTTGATTTTGGTTCAAATCATTATCAAAGGTACGTGTTTGGTGTCCTTAGACGCGTCTTGACCAGATAAAACATTAGGTGTATTTTAATTTCACTTTAATGCTCGTTATAGGTTCAATTTGACGATCTCTTTTTCGGGTTTTGTATGTGATGAAATTCACAGGTATAGGATCGGTTTAAGACATTATAGAGCTTGTACTTCATCTCACAATTACCTGTAATACCACACCAGTTGATTAGAGGTCGAAAAGAACAAGTTTAGGTCACAAATCCAAATTTGAAAAATCCCCCCACACTTTGCCGGTTTTCATACAGGTTTGAAAAAGTGAAGTCAAGAGAAACAATTGAAACGCTTTTATACCCTAGTTAGTTTCATTCATGCGACTAGACCTAAACGCATGGTCCAGACGTGCGACTGGAGTCCAATAGCACGATTGATCCAGTCGTTTTCTCCAATCATGCGACTGGTCCATACTCCTCCATACAACCATGCATTTGGGCCACACTCATGATCTACTCGTGCGATTAGGCCATACTCATGATCCAATCATGCGCTTGGGCTATACTCATGATCCAATTGTGTGATTGGGCCATACTCATGAATTCAACATAGGATGGCTTAGTTTTGCACATAGTTACCTCAGACATAACCTTCTTATCTATCGATCATCTCAGACATGACCTTTTTATCAATCAAGTTTCATTTGTTAAAATTTCTGATCACCTCAGACATGATCTTTTTATCTTTCAGAAACAAGCTTTACACAGTTTTGATACAGTTCACTTGTGACGTTCACGGAGTTTGATCTTGTCACATAGTCTGACACTAACACATTTCAGACACAAGCAAACAAAAAAACTTTAAATGTAATGCTAAAGTAAAACATAATTTTGAATTTTTCATTTGAGGAGCGTTGAAAACACAGTAATTCATTTAGAGTTTTCCTCCCCTTGAGCAAACTAGATTGATAGGATCAATTAGAGCAATCTGTAACAATTATATGAACAATTCAAGGTAAAATACAAGCAATTGTAATCAAATCATGCAAAATCAATAAAATTCATATTTCATTGATAGCAAAGACGATTACAAATGATAGAGAGCAGTTCTCATAAAAACATACAACTCCTTGATCATGTTCCAAAGGAGGATTTTCAAATTCTTCAACCATATCTTCATCATCAAGAACTTCATTATACCAATCATCATCAAATTCATCTTCTAAGTCTTCCAAAGCACCAATTTTATCTTGAGTACTTGGTTCTTGACTTTCTTGAATTTCTTCTTCAATTAACTCTTCAATTCTCTGAACCTTTGAAGATGATTCAGGTACAACTTCTGCATCTAGTTCATCTATTTTTCTCTTCCCTTTCTCCATTGCAGATACCTTCTCAACATCAATTGGGATGTTTTCTGAAACGATCACTACTTCAGGAGAATTGGGTTTTTCAGATTCTTTTGACTTCAAGTTTTCTTTCAAACTTTCATTTTCTTCAGTCAATTTCTTGAATTTTTCTTCAAGAAGATCATAGTCTTTTATCATCACCTCAAAATTTTTAATCACATCTTCTTTGTCTTTAGCATATGCCACAATCTTTTCATCTTTGCTAAGACTTTCTTCTTTCAATTTCTCATTTTCTTTCTTTATCATCTCAATCTCAGCCTTTAGATCTGCAATCTCCTTATCTTTTGCTTTATTTTCATCTTTTAATCTATCAAGTTCATCAACATCTACAATCTCATCGGTTTGAACTGCCACATGAGTTGTAGAAACTGGTATATTTTGATCAATTTGAAAAGAATCAATGAATTCATAATCAAAAATTTGATTATCAACATTCATCTCTTGTTCAGTCTCAATGTGAGTCTGTTCCTCTTCATGCTCAATTTCATGATCAACTTCTTCATGCTCACTTTCCTGATTATGAGCTTCATCACCAACTATATCTTCATCTTTATTTTGAGCTTCATTTTCATGCTCAGATATTGGTGGTTCATGACTTATATCTTGGTGAGTCTCAGCTACATCACCATCATCATCATAATTATTATCATCTTGATCATTATCATCTTGATCATCATTATCTTGATCACCTTCCTCATCTTGATCATCTTCCTCTATAGGAAACTCATCTATCAGATCAGCAGGATCAATTCGTTCTCCCTCTAACAAATGATAATGCTCTACAGTAATGTCAACTTCATCATTTACTACATTTAACATGTAGTCAAACATAGGAACATTCTGAGCACCTGTTATCATTGTTAACTTTTTATATGTCATTTCAGACATATTTTCCAATTCCAACCGATCTCCACCAACACCATAAACATGTATATCAGGATATTCCTCATTGATGATCATTTGGAGGAATGTTGGATACATCAAGTATTTGTGCCTTGTTCCTTTTTCTAAGTTGAACACAAATCCATTAAGAATCCATCTTGACATATTAAATGTTCGATTTGTGATTAAGGCAACAATAGGTGATGCAATGTCCACAGAAAATGAATTCCATCCCGCACTTCTTTTGGACAAGCAATGTTGAAAGACATAACATAAAAGTTTCCAGTGGTTATAGACTCTTGGTCTATAAAATTGCTGTTTAGGAAATTGGTCTGGATGACCCATAGCCATGAAAATTTCTCTGCATTCATCAAAAGTCAATTCACAGAGATCTTCAGGATCATTTGGACCTAGTCTTATAGCATTTCTGATAGAAGCTTCAGACACTTCAATCATTCTGTCTCTTGTAATAAACCCTCTAAGAACTTTTCTGCCTTCATCACCTATTTCAACTCTGGCAGTATTCCAGAATTGTCTAATCAGTCTGTCATAGATCACAGTTTTGTAGCACATTGCATATACATATTTTGTTCTGAGAAGAAATCTTATCATCTCTTCATAAGATAATGCATCTTGTGCTTCTTCATCAAGCAATGCAGAAATATTATGCTTTGGTGCAAACTTTAACTGTGCCATCTGCAAAATTTAAATTCAAAAATATTAGACAATCTATGTATTTGAAGCAAATGATTTAATGTGAGTATAGAAATATAATGATTTAAGATATTATAAACTGAAGTGTTAAAATTCATTTGAATTTTAAAATCAACTTGAAATTTAAATTTTAAGTGTAAACACTTAATTTTAATAAAAGATGAATTTTTCAAAATTGATTTTGATTTAAAAAATTAACACTTTTGTTTATTTTATCTCATATCATTTTATTAAAACTCTTAATTTCCTGAATTGATGATTTTTTATCAATTTGAATTAATTTTTCATGTTTTTTTTAAAAAATTCATGAACCTGTTCATCTTCTTCATCGGGTTCTTCATCTCCTGTTACTGTTCATCGAAGAACATCAACAGGGTATTCAATCAAATGTCAGATTAACACAAGTTTAACCTAATATCATGATCGAAATCACCAGATAAACAAGATTCAATCATCAATTTTGCACATTTGTTCGATTTGAAAGTTTAATCTGAAATTTTGAAGTGTTTAGGGTTAAATGACCGTACAGTAGTCGAATGCCTATCACACAATTTTCATTGAAACACGAAATTAGATGAATGATAATCATAAACTTACGTTTACAATCACAAAAACGCTATCAATAATCTATGATTTGTGCTTGAAATGAACGAAAAATGAGGGTTTTTGATCGAAAGTTCGAGAGGTTGAGTGGTCAGAGGGTTTTACAAGGGTTTTGAAATTAGAATGAAATGAACAACACAAGTATGCTTTTTATACTAAGTAAAAAATGTTAGCCGTATAAGCACTGTACAGTCGTTTAAGAACTGTTCAGTCATATTAGGTCACAAATTTTACCGTGAGCCATGAGCACTATTCAGTATGAAACGGCTAGTCGTATGAGAACTGTTTGGTCGTATAAGGTCAGTCGTATGACAACTATTCAGACATATAAGGACTGTTCAGTCGTATAAGCACTGTTCAGTCATATAATGATGCTGAATTGTCCACAAACCAACTCATACACAACAATTGTTTGAACATACGACAACTGTTCAGCCACATAACAACTGTTCATGCATTTTTGCACTTGTATTTTTCAAATCTTCCACCTGCACACTGTTTAAACACATTAGTAATATTTCATACTAATATTTAAACAATATAACATATTTTTATTTTTCCCTCAAATTTACACTTTTGACCCTCAAAAATGAACTTTTTATAATTTTTACCCTCAAAATTAAACTTTTTACATTTTTGACCATTCATATTAGAATTTTGCATTTTGACCCTCAAAATTTCAAATTTACATTTTTAACCTTCAAAGTTTAACTTTTTACATTTTGACCCTTCATCTTAGTTTCAAAATGAACAACCAAATATTTCAAAATATTTGTCTTGATTTCAACTTTTCACAGAAGCTTTTCCACTTTGCTAAAAATAAGCTTCTCCACTTACTAAAAATTATGAGCTCATTTTATCATAGATAAACACATACCATGCTTTGGAATTAAAGCATCATCCTTTTAATTCAACATGATCATTTTTGATTTTCTGATTTTCTGAGAATATTCTTATTATTGGTTTATTACTCCCCCTAAACTTTTAAGTTTCTCAAAACTTAGAAGTTTACCAATAAATCATAAGAATATCACACTTAACATTGTTATATTGCCTGCACAAAAGAAAACATGTATAAAATCAAAATTAAAGCAGAATGAAAATCTAAGATTTACAATAGAATCATAGATTGCAGTGAGATCATATTAGATAAGATCAGAACATTAAAATAAAAAATTATGTGGATAGTCATAGACAATGATTAAATCCTGATCAAGTGTGTTCCAGTTCAGTGATATCACAGCAAAGGAGACACAAGATCTAAGGACAGCCAATGAGTGTTTTTGACATAAACTATCAGCTCACTTACTTTTTCAATTCTTGCATGTGTATGGTAGAAGTATATGACAAGATGTGACTCATACCAAGACATAGAGGATCAACTATCATCAAGACATGCAAAAAAGCACTTATTCTCAACTTATTACCTAACAAATATGCATAATCAGAGTTCATGTTACTGAATGTAATAGAGAATGATCATGGATAACCATTTGATCAACTCTAACCATCCTTTTGAATGGGTTGTGCACATTGGCATCTTTTGCATCAAAGGAGAATATCCAGGTCTGTAATGACTTACAACAGATGATATCTCAGTACTTCAGGTCTATGATGACTCATAACAGAGAAGTAAATGATGCTTGTAATAGATCTCATGATTAGTCACATTACCATTAGGTGTGAGTAGGAGTAGCTTAACAAGCAGTCAATCTGATAAGCTAATACACTCAAATGTACTTAGATGAATACACAAACAAGCATAAGGATGTGGGTAATCACAAGAATGTACTTGTTCAGTATACTAGCATGATAGTGTCTACACATCAAATCCTGATCATGTCAGACTTTATTAGCGAGTGAAGTATGTAACTGATCTTACTAATGTACTATCATTTCTCACATAAGGCAAACACAGATTCATTCCTAAAATAATGAATGAAAAATGAAAAGCACACTATTTTTGGATTTTTGATTTATAATTTTCTATTTGAGTTTTGAGTTTTCTAATTTTGTATTTGTTTTTCTATAAAAGAAAGCACACACACACAAACAATCAGGCAAATAACTATGAAAAGTTACCCTTATGAAAATATCAGATTTAGGAAAGTATTTGATCATGAAAAGATTCAAATTTGTAACCAGGTTTACACATGGTTAATAAGGCCAATTGACTCCACTAAATACTCAAACCTTCCTGGTAGAAAAGCTTTAGTAAATAGGTCTGCCAACTGTTTTTCAGTTGCTATTTGAATCAAAATGATTAAACCTTTTTCAGAATTATCTCTTAGAAAATGATATCGAATTTCGATATGTTTTGTTTTTGAGTGTTGAACTGGATTAGCTGTAATGAACATAGCAGCAGTGTTATCAATGTAAATGGGTGTTTTAAGAAAATTGAACCCATAATCTAGCAGTTGGTTTTGCAACCAAAGTATTTGAGAACATCCTGCTGATGCAACTATGTACTCAGCTTCTGCAGTTGAGACAGAAACATTTGTTTGTTTCTTACATTGCCATGAAACTAATCTGGGTCCAAGAAACTGACAACCACCCGTTGTAGATTTTCTGTCTTGACAACATCCACCATAATCACTATCGATGTATCCATATAACTCAAAATTACCTTTGTAAGGATACCAAAGCCCTAAAGCTGGTTTACCTTTGAGATACCTGAATATTCCTTTGACAGCAATTAAGTGAGATTCTTTCGGGTCTGATTGATACCTAGCACAAACACATACAGCATACATTATGTCTGGTCTTGATGTAGTAAGATACATCAAAGAACCAATCATAGATCTGTATAAAGTTTGGTCTACTGATTTTCCTTTTGGATCAGGCTCAATCTTGGTGTTTACGTCAGCTGGAGTTCTTATGGACTGACAAATGCAGTTTGAATTTCTTCAAAAGTTTATCAACAAATTTCTCCTGATTGATAAAAATACCATCTGCAGATTGTTGAACTTGCAATCCAAGAAAGAAATTGATTTCTCCCATAGAACTCATTTGGAAATGAGATTTCATGATTTCTTCAAATTCATTGCACAGAGTTGGACTGGTAGAACCAAATATGATATCATCTACATACACTTGCACACATAAGAGATCATCATTATCCTTCTTTATGAATAAAGTAGGATCGATTTTTCCTCTTGTGTATCCTTGTTGAATCAAGTGTTGAGATAATGTCTCATACCAAATTCTAGGAGCTTGATGTAGGCCATATAAAGCTTTGCTAAGCTTATACACTCGATGTGGAAATTCTGCATCCTCAAAGCCTGGAGGTTGCTTCACATACACATCATCAGTGATTGGACCATACAAGAATGCACCTTTGACGTCCATTTGATACACCTTGAATTTCATGAATGATGCATAAGCCAGGAAAACACGAATAGATTCGAGTCTTGCAACTGGAGCAAATACTTCATCATAGTCAATTCCTTCTTCCTGTGTGTATCCTTGTGCAACTAGTCTTGCTTTATTTCTTATTACAATGCCACGATCATCAGTTTTATTTCTGAACAACCATTTTGTGCCTATGGCATTTTCTCCTTCAGGTAATTCCACTAACTTCCACACTTCTTGTTTTCGAAATTGGAGAAGTTCTTCTTGCATAGCTTTAATCCAACCATTGTCCTGTAATGCCTCGGTGACATTTTTAGGAACAATCTGAGAAAGGAAACAAGAGTATAAACAAACATTTGCATGTTCAGATTTACTTCTAGTAGTTCTTTCATTCAGAGGACCAATAATCTGTGATGTTGGATGGTTCTTGTGGATACGAGATGTCGAAATCTCAGTTCCTTGAACATTAACATCCAGATTAGTTTGGTTCAAGTTGGAGAGCTGTTGCAATAAGGTAGAAGAATGTGGATTGAAATTTGGAACTTGAGTTGGTGAATTGATAAAGTAACCAAAGTTACTATGATCAATTGCATCTCCGGAAATTGAAGATGTGCCAGACTCAAGATGTCCAATTTCTGTACCATCATTAGGAATAGGTTGTGATTCTTCTTGATCTGCTGAAACTGAATGATCTGAAGCTGAAGCATCATGAACATTGTCATTAAATTGGATTGTTGAATCCTTGACAAATGAAAAAAATGGATAATCTGGGCAAGCATCATCTGAATCATCAGAATCTGAATCATCACTGAAAGATCCAAGATCTCCTCTTGAGTTCTTCTTACCTGAAAAATCATCAGATTGATTAAACAAGTGAGATTGAAATGAGTTTGACAAAGAATCTATATCAAATAACCATGCAGGACCATTTGAAACTGATGGAAAAGAATTTTCCAGAAATTTAACATTGAATGTTTCATTAATAGTATTTGTCCTAGAGTTATAAACTCGATAGGCTTTAGAAAGTGATGAATATCTAACGGAAAATCCATGATTAGCTTTTTCTTCAAATTTTCCTAAATGATCACTTGAGTTTAAAATCATAACTGGACAACCAAATGATTTTAAAAAGGTTATGTTTGGTTTCCTGTCAAACATTAACTCATATGGAGTTTTCTTTTTATCTTTAACAAGTAGGATTCTATTCTAAACAAAACATGCTGTTGATATCGCTTCGTCCCAGAAAGTGATTGGAATTTTAGCATCAGCTAACATAGATCGGGCAGCTTCAATTAGAGTTCGGTTTTTCCTTTCAGCAACTCCATTTTGTTGTGGAGTTCTGGGAGCACTGAACTGATGAACTATCCCTTTTTCTGCACAAAACAAATCAATATTAGCATTTTTAAATTCAGTTCCATTATCACTTCTTATGATCTTTACTTTTTGTTCATGTTGATTTTCAACTTTATTAATGAATTCTTTTAGAAGATCTGCAGTTTCAGATTTAGCTTGAAGAAAGAAAACCCATGAAAATCATGTATAATCATCTATGATGACTAAACAATATGATTTTCGACCAATACTCCTAACATTAGTTGGTCCAAAAAGGTCCATATGTAACATCTGGAGTGGTTTGGTGTTTGAGTTTATCAGTTTGGACTTATAAGACGCTCTATGTTGTTTTCCCTTCAGACATGCTGAGCAATGATCGGTTGTTGAAAACTTCTTGGAAGGAAGTCCAATAACATGATTTCCTGCTACAAGCTTGTTCATGTTTTTGAAGTTGGAATGACCAAGACGTCTATGCCAAAGCTGGCTTTCATCATTTGAAGCTTTAGCAATCAGGCAAGTAGTTTCAGTTGCAGGATCCACTTGAGACATATCCAGTTTGTATACATCTCTGTCTCGAGCAGCTTTAACCATCACCCAGTCATTGCTAATCTGAAAACCTGGTTTCAAAACATAACAGTGAGATTCATCAAAAAGAACAGAATAAGATTTGTCACAAATTTGGGATACACTTAGAAGATTAAAGTTCAACTGTGAGCAAAAGTTGACTTTATCAAAACTGATAATCCCATTGGACACTGTTCCCTCTCCTGTTATCTTTCCACCTGCATCACCTCCAAAAGCAACATGAGTACCATCCTTTAACTTAAAGTCTTGCAACAAGGCTTGATTGCCTGTCATATGCCGGCTACACCCACTGTCAACATACTATGAGTTGATTGGTCTCCGCGGGCGTACCTGCAGTCACAAACATTTAAGGTGAGTTAGTAACCCAAGCCGAGATGGTCTTGGGCTTGCCAAACTTGTCAACAATTGTAAATTGTTTAAAATGAAGTTTGTTGACATCTGGTTTCTTTTGAATTTTAACATGTTCAAATCCTTTTTGAGAAACCAACTGATTATCTATTTGTGATTTTGATTTCAAAGCATTATTAAGAAATCTTGAACTCTTGTATGAATCATTTGAGAATGTTCCTTGGTTTATTCTCACAGATCGAGGAATAAACTTTTCTTGATGGTATTGCTGAGATTTGACAAAATGATTGTTATCATAATCAGAATTGTTTCTTCTGAAAGATCTCAAACCCAAGGAAGGTTGTTGTTGTGAAAATTTAAATCCAACATTTTGATTTCTTATAAATTGTGGATTTACAAAGCCTTGATTATAGAATTCCTTCCTTGAAGAGTTCTTCCTGAAGTAACAATCATTGGTATTGTGATTTCTTTCATCACACAAAGCACAGTATTTGTTAAAATAACACTCAGCTGTGGTGTGATTTGTCATATCACATATGTAGCAATACTTGTTAAAGTAACATTCTGAAATGTCATGATTGTACATGTCACAGATATCACAATACTTTTCAGAATGTTTAAACAACATTTTATTAACCCTTGATGTTGAAGCAACATTTGATTCTTGTTTGAATTTTGAGTTAGGCAATTTAATTTGTTGTTTAATTGGTGTGAATTTGGTCTTTTGATCTTTAGGATTTTTCTTTTGAACTTGAACAAAATTCTTTGACTCCTTTGATTCCAATCTTTTATACACAGCGGAAGTCTTATGATCTGAACTTGTTCTCAGATCAGAGTTAGATTTGATCTTAGGTGTAGTTGTTATTTTTGTGTTTGTGTTCAAGTCAAAAGTTCCTGCAGACACAAACTTCACAGGTTTAATTTGAGTATTGTTCTGTGACTGATTAATTGATTCAGTTTTCTTTGCTTTTGCAGCTTTTCTTCGTCTTTGATTTCTCAATCTTGATGAAGTTTTCTTGCTTTGAAGTTTAGTTGAATCTTGAGAAGATTCCTTTTGACACTCTTGTACTTCAGTTAGTTCATTTGAACTTGAATTATCAGAAATATTATTATCTGTTTTAGCTTGCTCACATTTTCCTTTAAGTTTGTTATTGAATTCAGTAGAATTTTCACTCATTTGTTCACTTTGTTCAATAACAGTTTCACCTTTTGGTACAAACAGCTTCTTTTGCTTTTGTTGAGGTTCATACGATTTGACTTTGATTGGATGACCATTTTGATCTTGTCTAAGTCAGTCTCTTCATAAACTTCAACATTTTTCTTTTTAAAGTTCTTTTGATCTTGAAATTCTTTCAGTTTAGCTTTGTTTTCTGGTGAATGATCATGTGTATTGAAATTCTCTGGTAATGTTTTTGAGATTGATTCAGGCATAGGTTCATGTGTGAATCCTAGTCCTGTTTTATCTTTGTCATTTCTTCCATTCACCAGTTGCTCAACAATTTTCTTTGAGCTTTTAACTTTGGCTAAATCTATTTGAGTTGTTGCATGTGCCAATTTTTCTTGTTCAAGTGTTTTGTTCATCTCTTCAAGTTGTTTCTTTGCAAGTTCAAGTTCTTTAATAGTTTTGTTCCATGAAGCTTGAAGAGACATTATCTTTTCATCAGCAATTTTGTGATCTTATTTTAGTTTATTGTGCCTTGATTCTTCTTGTTTGAGCTTGTCACATATTTTGAATGAATATGTTCTATAGTGTTCAACTAGTTCAAAACATGCTTTTGTGCACATTTTCTCTCTCACATCTGCTGGTATTTCAGGATATGAGTTTGAAGATTCAGTATCAGAAGAGTTAACAACCTTTGGTTGTTCTGATTGAGCCATAAGAGCAACCTATTCAGTAGTATCTTTTGGGTCTGATTTGTCGCTCCAATCATACTCTTCTTCTTGATCTGATTCATCATATTTAGGATCTTTAACTTCAGACCAGTCTTCATCATCAACTTCAGCAACTAGTGCCAGATTAGCAGTGAGATCAGCTGTAAATTGCTCTGCATATGCACTCCAGTCATAACCATCTTTGATGTTTACAACCAGTGCCTTCTTAGTTTCCTCACTTTTCTTCTCTTCATTGGGTTCTGGCATTGGTAGACTTTGATATGGCTTCTGAAAAGTCTTGTTTGCATGTTGCTGATATTTTTGACCATTTGAGCTGCCTTGAGTATTTCCTCCTTGGTTTCTTGGAGCTTTACATTCTCTTGAAAAATGACCATAGCTGTTACAGTTAAAGCATCTTGATTTTGATTTATCAAACCCAATAGTTTTGTTTGCACTGGGTTTGTAATTTCTGTTAGAATAGGAATGCTTTTGTGTTCTGTATGCTATCATGACCATTTGCCAGTTAAGATCCATTTCTTCTACATCATCTGGATCCATTTCAAACAAATCTTGTAAAATTAGCTCCATTTGAGTTAGATGACTGCCTTGATAAGCTTGAAAGCTTGCCATGAAAGCAGTGAAAGTAGTTTTTGACTCTTCATCTTGTAAAAGAATGTTGATCACATCTTTCACTTTACTTGGATTGGGAGAGTTTGATGAAGATGGCATCTCAGTTGAGGGTTTAGGCATTTGAGCTTTAGGTGAAGACTGTGGTTGTTGTTGAGTGGAGTAAGCAGGTGTACTGGTGAAGAATCCTTCTCCCACAAACAGATCACCTTCATCTTCAGGAGTTGTTTGGTCTTTAGCCAGAAATGCATTCTCTACAGTATTTGCTGGTGAAGCAACATACTTATACTGAGTTGTTGATGCATGTCTATCATTATTTCTTGAGCTCTCATCAATCTCTACAGATTCAATTTTAGCAATGAGTAGATCAAGATCCATTGGAAACTTTTCAGTATGTTTCAACAAAGTAACAGTTTGTTTCCAAGAAGATGGTAGTGCATTCAGAAGTCTATTGTTTAGGTCCTCAAGATCATTCTTGATTCCCAAATTAGACATTTCTGTGATTAATTGCACAAACCTATTCATCATTTGATTTATTGTTTCTCCTGAGATGTGCTCAAATAGTTCCAATTGCCTTTTCAGTTTTTGCTTTTTCAGATCTTGGATTTCTTTCCCTCCTTCACATATGATCTTCAGAGCTTTATACATTGTATATCCAGTTTGGTAGTTTTCAAGTCTGGATAATACTTCCAAAGGTAACCCTTTGCACATGAGAGAATAGGCTTTAACATCATTTTTCACCCTCTTTAAGTCTTCTCCATGTAGGTTATCTTCTGGATATGGCTCTTGTGTATCTTTTGTATACAAAAATCCTCTGTCTGGACCATCAGTAGTCACAGGAATGTATGGTCCCTTTTCAATTGATTTCCACAGATCTGTGTCTATGGAATTCAAATGATGTTTCAGTCTAAGAGACCAGTTTTTAAAATCAGCTCTGTTTTTAAGTTTTGGAACTCTGTTATCAGAATCTACTAATTTCACCATTTTTATATTTTTGTTGTTTTCTAAGCTTTTGAATTAAAAAAACTTAAAAAAATATTTTTGGATTTTTGAAATTTTATGAAAAATTTTCAAGTGTCAAGGCTGATATGTCCGAACAGTGGTGATACGTCTCAACAGTGTAAAACGTCTCAACAATGTAAAACGACCAGCTGATATGTCTAAGGGAATGCCTTAGAAAATTTCCAACACAACAGTGGTTGTATGTCCACACAGTAGTGATACGACCACACAGTGTTGATATGTCCAACAAGTGAGGTGGTAATACGACTCCACAGTGGTAATATGACTAGAGGTAATACGACTACACAGTGGTAGTATGTCCAATCAGAGACCACCCAGTGGTAATACGACCAGGCGTAAAACGACTACACAGTGGTAGTATGTCCAACCAGTGAGACTACCACACAGTGGTAATACGACTCCACAGTGGTAATATGTCCAGGGGTAAAACGACTGCACAGTTCTCAAACGACTGTACAGTTCTCAAACGATCAAACACTTAGGAAAATTTAAGTGTTTTTCAGCCCTAATACGACACATTCATCATATTCTTATGAATTTAACGAACTCAGAAATCTCAAAATCCTTCAATTGTCGATGAATTAAGCTGAAATTTCACAATTAGTTCATGATTATACCGATAATCAATCCTATAACCTCAATTTCAGTAATTATAAACAGATTTCGATGAATTTTGGAGATTCAAAGTCGAACACTCAAGAACACTTATTCGAACTGTTATTCACTAATTCACTTGATTTTTATGAGATAAACTGCAATTTGTGATTCAAAACATGTTTCAGATGATGAAACACAGCTTCGATTCACAATATTTCACTTGAATTGTCGATTGATTACAGATTTCAGTGGATTTTTGAAGTTTCTATCTTCGACAGAACCTTCAAAAACACTCAACCGAAAGCTCTGATACCAATTTAAAGGATCAATTAGAGCAATCTGTAACAATTATATGAACAATTCAAAGTAAAATACAAGCAATTGTAATCAAATCATGCAAAATCAACAAAATTCATATTTCATTGATAGAAAAGACGATTACAAATGATAGAGAGCAGTTCTCATAAAAACATACAACTACTTCAATCTATACTACGTCTAAGCTATTTATACTAGAACCTAAGGAACTAAATTTACGCAAAAAGTCCCTATACTAGTATAAGATACAAAATAGACACTAAACAATAAAGACTAAATGTTAATCTTTTAAGGGACCTAACATAGATTCTAGCATTAACCTCAATTGGAGAAAGATTCATATGGAATCATATAGGCAAACACACCATTATTTGGGACTTTTCGTATATTTTCAATAACAAAATAACTTTTTTATACATTTCACAGAATCTTTTTCATCCAAGAGTCAAGGGCACTAAAGGAGATCTTGCAAGAACTGTTACGCTGTACACTTTGATTTTGGACATCGAGAAATACATCCAAGACGATTGTCAGTATATTTTTCCATTTAAATCCATGCGCAGATTGACAGGATCTCAGCCTCTCGTTTGATCAATCAGATTATGTTTGCAGCGGATTTAGCACATTAATTAGCGATTAATGCAAGAACATAAGAGATATTGCATGTAAAAGCACAAGCATAGAGAGAGAAAAGAGTTCTGCGAAATAATAAATGCTCTATTGCTTAGCACGTTTCGGCGATTAAAACAGTATGGTTCCCCATCCTTTTATTGGCGGCAAAAGGATGGGCTGATGTCCTTTTTCTGACATCACTGAATATTAAAATTACAACTGACAAAACATAAAACTACTGAAGATGTCAACAGCTGACATCTTCTTACAAAAGTTTCCTAAGTACTGACAAAAGTAAAACTACTGAAATCCTACAACGACTGAAGAACAAACTCTTCAGTCGTTTATAACTACTGATACTATAACAACTGAAGAACATGCTCTTCAGCTGTTGTACAACTACTAAAACAAAATAAGCTACTGAAACGGAAAAACCATCACAACAACTGAAGAAGACTTCTTCAGCTATTGTGACAAACTCTGAGTCTTCAGTACTTGGTCTTCAGACTTGGCTTCAGATGATGTAACAACTGATGACTTCAGTCGATATCATCAGTTGTTGTCTTTAGTCTTTGTCTTCAGACTTTGTGCTTTAGTAGAAGTTCATCAGTTCTTCAGTTCTTCAGACTTTTGATCTTCAGCACTTGTCTTCAGTACTTTGGGATCTTCAGACTGTGTACTTCAGTTCTTTGAACTTCAGCTGTTGATTCTTCAGACTTTGTCAAAACAGCTGATGGGAGTCTTCAGCAGTTGTTGCAGTGGCATGTGGGACTTAGAGGTTTTCCTGATCTTGGCTCATTGGTTCTTTTGGTCCAATAAACTCCCCCTGAACCAATGCAGCCAAAACCTCTAATTATTGGTTGTCCAACTTATTGGTGGCATAATGATTGGTCTATTTCCTTCTAGATCAGATTAGAAGTTGACCCAGATAAGCACTGGCCTGAGAGGTAGTCTCTAGTGTTTGTTTGGCTAAGTATGGATGGGAGCTCTGTCTTGGGGAATTGGACACAGAGCTGTTGTCCCATCCATGAGATCTACCTCCCATGTACAAGCGTGTAGGATTCTCTGGTGTAGGCTCGGACAAAGATCATTTGTTCTTCTTTGGTCGTGCCCTCATCCCCACCATCGAACAATCCTTTACGGCCATACATCTCCGAGACATACTTGACCTGTTTCCCATTTTTGAGCTCAACTGTTGTGATTTGCTTATATGCAAATTCATCTGGATGTCTGCCTTCTAGCAACAAGTTGAGCTCATCTCTGCGGAAGTTCTCAAGCTTCTTATAAACTAAGCCTTTTCTAACCATCCTGTTCTCCAACATCATCTCAGGAGGTTGCTTAGACTTATAAGCTTTCTCGAACTCATCCACAATTTCCCAGGGTGTTACTACAAGAGCCACTGTGATTACTTCTTCTACAATCCTCTTCATCTGGCTCTTGTATCTCACATGAATATTATTCTTTGTGATCCAGTAAGCCACCCTAGGATCAGGCCAAGTCCTCACTCTCTCCTTGTTATATTGGAAGGTTTGTTTGAGAGTGAAGAGTCTCAGAGCTTCTTTCTTCATATTCATGATAGAGGTGGAGGCAGCATATGCTTGGTCAATAGACTTAAGCATCTCAGCATCGTGAAGCTGCTGTGCCTCTTCCTCTATCTTCACCTTCACAGTTTCCATCTGTGAGGAGGGAGTGATGGTTTGGGATGTGGCTTTTGGTAGAGGGATGACTGCTGAAAGAGGCAGTCTATCCTCCTCATCACCCTCTTCTTCTTCTTCTTGCAGCCTCAACACCCTTCTCTTCTTCTTCATGGGTGGATCATTGGCTGCGGGTTTTGATGGTGAAGGGGTTGGTTTAGTGGGTTGTGGTTGGGTGGTTGGTGTGGGAATGTTGGCAAGCACTGCTAGTAACCTAGAGATAAGGGCTGGTTTGGTCTGTTTTACTAGTAGTGTCATGTTCCCAGCACCTGCTTCAGAGAGGGCCTCTGCGACCAGTCCCTTTGTGAAGTCACCAGCTGAACAGATCTTGGCGGCTATAGCCAAGATTCTGTCCCTGGTCCATGCTTTGACATCAATGACCGGCCTGCCCAGATACTTCGAAATGAATCTACTCATAGCCTCGAGTCTCTTTTTATCCTCTTGGCTATAAGTAGACCATCGGTATTCGATCTCCCTAGTCTCCATCTTCCTGAGCTCCTAATCTAGCAATGCTGTGTCCTTGTCAAAGCCTTGCCTGAACAGCTGACCAATGGCAGAGTCCATTGATCTGCTTTGTTCAGCATCAGCCTCCTTGACAAGGGCTGCTACATCAGAGTCAGCCACCTTCTTTCCCTCCTCTCCCTTTTTCTTATCAGTGACACTGAAATCCTTTTGGATGTCAGCCACTTCTATTTGCTCAACCTCCCTCTCTTTCCTCTTCCCTTTCTCCCTCACCTTCCTAGTCTCCTCAACCAACTCCCTCTCAACCACCACCTCTTTCTCTGCCTCTACCTCCTCCTCACCCCTCTTCCTCTTGACTTGCACTGATGTCTCCCCCTTTTTGGGTGCATTGGTTGGGGTTTGACTATCAGCAAGTGCCTTAGAAATGGCAACCTCCACCATGGGTTGGATGTATGTGGGAAGCCTCTCATCAAGGGTTTGAATGACTAAGTCTTTAAGCATGGGTGTGATGAGAGGTAGGGATTTTTGGAGGATAGCATCCAGCTGCTCAGGGGGGTTCTGACCCTGAGAGCTAGTGCCAGAAGCAGGGGCTGGTGGCCGAGTTTGTGGGAGTGGCTCAGTGTTTATGAGACCTTCGGGTGAAGGTGCCATCTGTGGGGTAGTGGTGGCAGATGGACTTCTATCCTGAGTCATTTGAGCAAGCAGCTCTTTGAGTCTGCTTATCTCATCCTCTAGGATAGTGTTTTGAGCTACTACATCGTAGAAGAAGCTCAAGTCATCATCAGCATGAGCTGAATCACCTGACCTCCTGACAATGTCAGGATGTACATGCCCTAAGTGTGGCTCAGTAATAGCATGTGCCCCTTGTTCATGGTACTGGGGACTTCTAGCCTCCGGATTGGATCCATCATCGGCAGTTGCCTCTGGTGAGGTCTTAGAGGTCTTAGAGTCGGTGTATATAGTGGGGTTCAAGATAAAAGCCGTTTTGTATGGTGAGTCGTGCATAAGATCTACGGCATGGTGAAATTTGGGCCATAATGGTGATTTAGTGAGGTTTCAGTTGCATGTTCGCCATTAATGGAGTATGGGAATTTCAGAGGTTTTGAAAGAATAGGTCAAGTGAGGAGTAAATGCTCTGAAGGTGGGGTATTTATAAGGTAGGGCAAAGGTTGAAAGAAAACTACTGAAGGTTTTGGTGTTAGTTATCAGTTGTTGTAACGACTGATGACGTGGTTTTAACCTTCAGTGGTTGTAACATCTGAGGACTTGGTGTTGGTCTTCAGTAGTTGAAACTACTGAGACTTTGGTTTTGTCCTTCAGATGTTGTAAACGTCTGAAGAGTTACTGTCAGTCTTCAGTAGTTATGAACTACTGATGACCTAATATTCTTCGTCAGACGTTGTAACAACTGAAGACTTGGTGTTTGCCTTCAGTAGTTGTGAACTACTGATATCAGTAGTTATGAACTACTGAAGACATGGTATTGCTTCAGTTGTTGTAAACAACTAAGGACGTGGTGTTAGTCATCAGTAGTTGTGAAACTACTGAAGACATAGTTTTGTCCTTCAGTTGTTTGGGTATGAAACAGCAGCTGTTGTCATTAGCTGATGAGAAATTACTCATCAGCTGTTTCCGTCAAATCAGTTGTTTCATACTAGCCTCCACACTTACTCATCAGCTCTTTGGCTGACTTTCAGATGTTTCATTGACCCTTCAGCTCTTGTGAATATTTATGCCTTCAGCTTTTTGTGATCAGATGTTCATAGTTGCTGATGAAATATTCTTCAGAGCTGGTGAACAAATTTTGTCTTCAGTACTTGTGTAAGATCACACATCAGTACTTGTGAACAAAATTTGTTCTTCAGTACTTATTTATTTGAAAATCATACATCAGTAGTTGTAATCCACCTCACTACTTCAGTTCTCAATAAATAATGTACATCAGTACTTTGAGTCATTTTAGTCTTCAGTAGTTGTGAAAGAGCTGAATACTAAATTACTCATCAGTACTTGTATTTGACCTAATGTTCATCAGTAGTTGTGAAGTAAAAGCAGCAAAGGTCAAATCAGTCAAGCTGCAGCATACCAAGCCTTAGTACCAAATTTTGGAATGTGGCACTATTTAAAGGCTTAGTAAAAATGTCTGCAAGCTCATCAGCACTAGGTACAAACTTAGGATCAATCAGACCTTTCTCATAGCAATCTCTGATAAAATGATGTCTGATCTCAATATGTTTGGTCCTAGAGTGCTGGACTGGATTCTTAACAATACAAAGAGCTGAAGCACTATCCATTAATAATGGAGTC
Source organism: Flaveria linearis (assembly GCA_024085815.1). NCBI lineage: Eukaryota > Viridiplantae > Streptophyta > Magnoliopsida > Asterales > Asteraceae > Flaveria > Flaveria linearis. Next base: position 36,850,933 of record CM044009.1, on the reverse strand, counting down.
TTAGTCTCAGTAATGCCATAATCCAGAAGTTGGTTCTGAAGCCAGAGTATTTGAGAGGTACAACTTGCAGCAGCAATATACTCAGCTTCAGCAGTGGATGTAGCAATGGATGTTTGTTTCTTACTCTGCCAAGAAACTAAACAATTGCCTAGGAATTGGCAACCACCAGAAGTGGATTTTCTGGTGACTTTGCATCCTGCATAGTCACTATCAGAGAAAGCAACCAGTTTGCAAGAATGCCCAGCTGAATACCAAAGACCTAGTGATTGGATACCTTGCAGATATCTAAAGATCCTTTTGACTGCAATCAAATGGGATTCTTTAGGTGCAGCCTGAAATCTAGCACAAGCACATGTTGAAAACATGATGTCTGGTCTAGAAGCTGTAAGGTACATCAAAGACCCAATCATACATCTGTAAAGGGTTTCATCAACCGCTTTACCTTTCTGATCTAAATCTAGTTGTGTGATGCTGCTCATGGGAGTAGAACAGGGCTTACAGGTTTGTAAATCAAACTTATTCAACAACTCTTTGGTATACTTGGACTGATGGATGAAGATTCCATCATCCTGTTGTTTGATTTGCAAACCCAGAAAGTACTGTAATTCTCCCATAGCACTCATTTCAAATCTTAGCTTCATAAGCTTTGTAAATTCATCACACAACTTTGGATCAGAGGATGCAAAGATGATGTCATCAACATAAATCTGAACAAGGAGCTTATGTTGTCCCACAGTCTTGATGAATAAGGTTTTATCAATGGTGCCTCTAGTGAACTTATTCTCTAGAAGAAAGGTTGAGAGTGTCTCATACCAGGCTCTAGGTGCTTGCTTCAGCCCATAGAGAGCCTTATCAAGCTTGTACACCCAATCAGGATGTTTGTTGTCCTCAAAGCCTGGTGGTTGACTCACATAAACCTCTTCTTTTATTTTCCCATATAGGAAGGCAGTTTTGACATCCATTTGATAAACCTTAAGACTGTGAAAGGCAGCATAAGCTAAGAACAGTCTGATTGCTTCCAGTCTGGCCACAGGTGCAAAGGTCTCATCATAATCGATGCCTTCCTCCTGTGCAAACCCTTGGACAACCAGTCTGGCCTTGTTCTTGACAATTTGGCCCTTCTCATCTGTTTTGTTCCTGAATACCCACTTGGTGCCTATAGCACACTTATCTTTAGGTAATGGAACAAGCTCCCACACTTGCTGTTTCTTGAATTGAAGAAGCTCAAGCTGCATAGCTTCCACCCATCCATTGTCTCTTAAAGCAATATGATAGTTCTTTGGCTCTTGCTGACTGATGAAGAGAGCATAGAAGCAGAAGTTGGACAATTGATTCCTGGTTGAAACTCCAGCATGGATATCACCAATGATCTGTGATGTGGGGTGATTCTTGAGCTCTTGATAGACTATGATATCTGTGCAAGTGTTTGTAGGCCCATCAGCAGCAACAGATGGTGATGGAGATTCCTGAAACCATGTAGAGGATGGTAGCTCAAACGAAGTAGAGCAAGCAGAAATCTCATCAGCATTTGTAGTGGATGGAGCTGCTGAGGCTACAGGAGCATCAGGTTCAGTGGACCCAGGCAGGTTGTCACTGATCCTGAAGAGGTGAGTACTGACTACATCATCATCAGTACCACCAGGTGGAGATCTGCTGACAGGCTCAACAGATGGAGGTTGATAAGGAACATATTGCAGTATGTCCAGATCAAACAACTCCACAGGGTTTTGTGGAATCTTGTCCTTTGGAGATTCATTGAACTTAACATGCAGAGTTTTTTCAACCCCCTTAGTTCTACAGTTGAAGACTCTGTATGCCTTGCAAGTTGATGAATAACCAACAAAATACCCTGCATCCACCTTACTAGCAAACTTCTGGAGTGGGTTGCTAGTGTTGAGAATAAAACAAGGACACCCAAAGGCTCTAAAGAATGAAATAAGAGGGGCCCAATGATGAAGAACTTCATATGGAGTCTTCATCAACCTCTTATTCACTAAAGCTCTATTCTGTACATAGCAAGCTGTATTGACAGCTTCAGCCCAAAAGGTCAGTGGCAACCCTGAGTCAACCAACATTGACCTTGCTGCTTCAATGAGGGTCCTGTTCTTTCTCCACCACTCCATTCTGCTCAGGAGTTCTAGGAATGCTAAACTGCCTTCTAATTCCCTTGGACAGGTAGAAGTCATCAAGTGTGTGGTTTCTAAACTCTGTTCCATTGTCACTCCTCATACACTTGACCTGTAGGGAATACTGCTTTTCTACATGTAACACAAAGTTCATTATTGTCTTTGCTGCTTCATCCTTGGAGTGCAAGAAGAAAGTCCATACAAACCTGGAATAATCATCCACAATTACCAGGCAGTATTTCTTCTTTGCCATGCTCATCACTCTGACAGGACCAAAGAGATCCATGTGCAAGAGCTGCAAGCAGGCAGTGGACTTTGGTTCTTCTATTGAAGGGAATGAAACTTTGTGTTGTTTTCCTTTCAAGCAAGCAGTGCAGTCATCTTCACACTTGAACTCCTTCTGAGGCAGTCCTCTTACTAAACCATGGCTTATAAGCTGATTCATATTCTTGAAATTAACATGACCCAGGCTTCTATGCCATAGTGTAGACTCTTGAGGAGATGCCTTGGAGAATAGGCAAGGATGGCCTTTTAGATCCATCTTTTTGGAAACATCTAAAGCATACACTCTTCCTGTCCTGTTGGCCTTCAGGAGAGTGTGCTCATCCAATGCCTTGTCAATCAAACTCAGAACTTTGGATGACAGAATCCGGCAGTTCTGGCTTGTGAAAAGGGCAACATGACCTTTGTCACACATTTGACTGACACTCAAGAGGTTATACTTGAGATTCTCCACATGGTTAACATCATCAAACCTTATTTCCCCATTAGAAACAAAGCCTTTACCAATGATGTAACCCTTTGCATCATTGCCAAAGGAAACAAATCCCTTCTTTCCTTGAGAGTAGTCATTAAGAAGGGAGTTGCTTCCTGTCATGTGCATGGATCCTCCACTGTCTACATACCAGATGCTTCTATGGCATGTTGAAGAACCCTGCAAACACAACCATGTGTTAGTTTGTCTTGGAGACCCAAACCTGCTTGGTTTTGGGTCTGTTCTCAGCTACAGGTGCAGCACTAACAGGTGTGTTATGTGTGACAGCTTGAGGTGAAGAAGATAGTACAGAAGAGGAACCCTTTGGCTTGGACTTCCTTTTCTGTGGTTTCAACACAGGAGCATCTAAGTTGTTGACTCTTCCCACTAGCTGCTGAACCATCATCACCAATTGCGTCTGATTCTGTGATAAAGCCTTCAGCTCTTCAGACACATTGGAGTTTGCTGATGATGAGTTCCTATGTTGTACCATCTTTTTTCTGAGCAACCTCAGCTGTTGCCTGAGTAATCCCTACCTTTTTAGATTTAGCTTTGGGCTTAGGGATTTCAGGCTTAGATGTTGCTAGTACAAACTTGGTTTCAAACTCATTCTTCATTTTATTGATGCTCTCATTAATTTTCTCCTTCTGTTTGAGTTTGGAACCCCTTTTGTACCAGCAATCATCAGTAAGATGATTGAACAAGCCACATATCTCACATGGCTTTTTCTTCATCTTATGCTGATCATCAGCTGAAGAGGATTTAACTGCTGAGGACTTGTTCTTCAGCTGTTTGCCATCAGTATCAGCAGTTTTCTTCCTAGTGCCTGCTTTCCTGGTATCCTCTCTAGCTGTCTTCAAACCTTTCCTACTGTTAGTTTTCTTCTCTTTAGTGCTAACAGTATTTGAGGTTTGAACTTCAGATGTTGTCACTTGCTCTCCAGTACCTTCAGTACTTCTAGTGACAACACCTGAGTTGATCAACCTTTTGGTCATGTGACAGTTAGCATTTAAACCATCAGCTGTTGTGGCATCAACTGATTGGTTTTGGCAGAAGTTAATGCTGACTTCTATCTCTGATGATGCTGATTCAGAAGATAGTAGGTCACATGATAAGAAGGACTGGTTATTGCTCTCCCCATCAGATTCAACTTCTGCTCTTGAAGTGAAATCTGTAGGAGGAGCAGTGTGATTATAACCAATGCCAAACTTCACATTGGAAGCTGATTGCTTGCGAATAAGCATTTCAAAACCCTTGCATGATTGCACCCATCGATCACACTCAACTTGGATGATTGCAAGAGTTTCCTTGAGGTCTCTGTACTTCTCTAGAAGTACATCTTCCCTAGCTTTATCATCTTTGATTTGGCATTTAAGCTTGTAAATCTCATCATTTTTATCTTTTAGAGCAACCTCAAAATCAACTTTTCTTTTGGAAATAGTATGCTCAAGCTCAAGATTTTTATCTATTAAAGCTACATTTGCTTCTCTAATAGAAGCAAATGCTGCTATGCATGATTCAGAACAAAGCTTGGCCTTTGCCTCAGTGGATACCTGAGATGAGGCATTGGATGATGACCCTTCAGCAGAATCAAGGGCCATCAGAGCAAGATTTCCAAAAGGTTGGTCACCACCATGTTGACCGGCACCTTGGAGTAGTTGATCCTGACCAGATAGCTCTTCTGGTAGACTACTCCAGTCAACAACACTTGGGGTGAAAAAGCTGTGTTGTTGAGGTTGTGTGTGATGATGAGATTAGGAAGATTGAGGCTCTGGAAGAGCATGAGGTGGTTGAGCCGGGGGTGCTTGAGTTTGACTAGGCTGAGGCATGTAGTAACAGGGGTAAGGATATGGCATATGACCCTGTGGCACAAAATAAGCAGGTGGTGCCTGTGCCTGAGATGGATAGCTAGAACTGGAGGAAGGTTGCCCTTTGTGCTGTGAGCTATTGCTGGGAAAAGTCACAAAGGGTGCAGATGAGTTAGATCCAGATGATCTACACTCTCTTGCAAAGTGTCCAAGCCTTTGGCACTTGTGACACCTCAACTTGCTCTTGTCAAAACCAACTTTGGTTTTGCCAGAGAGTCCTGGGAATTTCCTACCAGTTCTCTTGTAGAACTTTTGAGAGCGGATATTTATCATTGCCATTTGGTTCAAAATATCCATCTCTTCCAGATCATCATCTGGAATGCCCTTCAAGTCCTCCATCAGAAAACACAAGTTGTCACCACCACCTCCTGAACTACTAACACCAACAAAAGCTTGTTCTGAGTTGGTAGAGAAATCAATATGCTCATCATAAGAACCTTCTGATGAAGCATATTCTGACTCATGACTTATCAAGGCAGCATTACCTTGGACAAAGTCATCAGCAAGTTTGCCAGAAGATGACAACTTCTTCTTTTGCTCTACCTCTCTCTCAAAAGTGAGCAATTTCCCATGAAGTTGGGTGAGAGATAGAGTGTCCAGGTCAGCACTGGAGCGTAGGACAATGGTATATGTGTCCCATCTCTCAGGCAATGACCTGAGCAACCTGTTGTTCATCTGGCTTTTGGAGTACTCTTGTTTGACCATCTTCAGCTCAGAAATCAAACAAGAGAACCGCTCAAACTGCTGGGTCAGAGTCTCACCCTTTCTATATGAGAATGTCTCATATTGTTGGGCGAGGATTTCCCTATTGTTTGCTAAGACCGAATCAGTTCCTCCAAATTGTTCCTTTAGAGAAACCCATAGGTCATGAGCAGACTCATGATGCAAGAGCCCTGAATATATCTCATTAGGAATGGCCATGGGTAGAATTCCATGGGCTCTAGCATCAATTTCGAACAGCTTTAGATCTTCGTCCGAATATTGTTCAGGTTTCTTCGCAACCTGTTCATTAGATTCCGGGACGCTCACCATAGGCTTGTATGGCCCATGCACCACTGACTTCCAACAACCAGCACTGTTGACAGCCAAGTGGTGTAGCATACGTCTTTGCCATATGTTATACTCGTTCCTAACCAGCATCGGAGGCTTGGTTGAGGAACCAGTATTGTGAGGATCATTAGTTGGTGTTGTCATCTCAGGTTTTAGTCAAAAACAAGCTTAAACAAGACAAACGTAACTCGAAACCACCAAAAGACCTCAAGATTTTGGCCAGAAACAGCAGAAACTCACTCTCTATGGCTAATTCTTGCAAATTGCTAATTCGATCAAACAGAGAGATCAAAAGAGCAGTTTCAAATGATCAATAGTGAAATTGATCAATGATTAACCCGCTCTGATACCATTTGACAGGATCTCAGCCTCTCGTTTGATCAATCAGATTATGTTTGCAGCGGATTTAGCACATTAATTAGCGATTAATGCAAGAACATAAAAGATATTGCATGTAAAAGCACAAGCATAGAGAGAGAAAAGAGTTCTGCGAAATAATAAATGCTCTATTGCTTAGCACGTTTCGGCGATTAAAACAGTATGGTTCCCCATCCTTTTATAGGCGGCAAAAGGATGGGCTGATGTCCTTTTTCTTACGTCACTGAATATTAAAATTACAACTGACAAAACATAAAACTACTGAAGATGTCAACAGCTGACATCTTCTTACAAAAGTTTCCTAAGTACTGAAAAAAGTAAAACTACTGAAATCCTACTACGACTGAAGAACAAACTCTTCAGTCGTTTATAACTACTGATACTATAACAACTGAAGAACATGCTCTTCAGCTGTTGTACAACTACTGAAACAAAATAAGCTACTGAAAAGGAAAAACCATCACAACAACTGAAGAAGACTTCTTCAGCTGTTGTGACAAACTCTGAGTCTTCAGTACTTGGTCTTCAGACTTGGCTTCAGATGATGTAACAACTGATGACTTCAGTCGATATCATCAGTTGTTGTCTTCAGTCTTTGTCTTCAGACTTTGTGCTTTAGTAGAAGTTCATCAGTTCTTCAGTTCTTCAGACTTTTGATCTTCAGCACTTGTCTTCAGTACTTTGGGATCTTCAGACTGTGTACTTCAGTTCTTTGAACTTCAGCTGTTGATTCTTCAGACTTTGTCAAAACAGCTGATGGGAGTCTTCAGCAGTTGTCGCAGTGGCATGTGGGACTTAGAGGTTTTCCTGATCTTGGCTCATTGGTTCTTTTGGTCCAACACAGATTTTTGACATACATTGGTAATAGATTTTAGGTGTAAGAAATCGACGAGTATTTGTGGGTCCCATGCTTATATGGTAATCAACCTTCCTCAGGAGATTTTTGAGTGGTCCAGTGGTAAACAAAACCAGAGCTTCAAATCAGTGCTTTGCACCTCAGAGAAGATGCTTTAGTAAAGAAGAGACTACTCTAAGATATTTCACAGAGGTGCACAACCTCAGGTCATTGCCATTGCACAGTGGAGAAGCTCAAACAACAATGAATTCTTAGAATATATAGGTTATGCTTTGCCTCAGGTCAGTGTCACCGCACAGCAGAGAGGCGCAAGACCTATCTTCTTTTAGAGCAATTTGATAAAACCTTTTAAAGCAGTAATGACATTTGTCATCAACTTGATTACATTTAATCTTTTATTTTGAATCTTTATGACATTTGTCATATTCATTGCTCAGTTTTTTGGTCGTTAGCACACATTTGTGGCTTCATTTGCTCCTCATCCCTTATTGTAAATTTATTGATTGTGCAGACCAGGGATAAGATGGGAACCTACAACTTGATGACTGACTTAGTTTACGTGAATCACCAATGATGTCTAGTAGTCTATTCTGTTGAATATACCGACACATCGTATAATGGACTTGCACCCCTAGACCTACTTTCTCCATGTAACTGCGGGAGCAGACTAGCTTACTATCATTTCTCAACTTATTAGGCTTTGACATCTTAGATTTATAATCTTCTGTGTTTACTAAAATAATCTAAATAATGCAAAAAGGAAAATACTTTTGGTGTCTCAAACAACTCGATGCCTATGTAATATCAATTTCCATAGTAATGAATCAATTTCTCTGGGTTGCTGTCTTTGCATTTCAGCTTGCCTACCCATCCCCCTAATTTTTTTATTAAACTACTCTCCCCCTAAAGTTTTAAAACAAAAAAATTTTGTGATTTTGAAATTTTTTAAGACAGAAAAAAATTAGACTTAAAAATAACATTTACATTAGACATAAATAGAAATAAAAGATAAGACTAATGAACTATGGACTTGATTCCTCCGAAATCACATCATCTTTCTTTTTGATGCCGTTAACCTCTAATAGATAGAAAAATCTCGGTTTATCAAAAGCTATTGTATAGAGGTTGGCTCTTTAAAAATCCGTGTTAATTTTAATGACATCAATTAAATTTTTTTCAAAACAGTCACTTATAAAATGATATTTTATACCGATGTATTTAGTTTTGGGATGTTGGACCAAATTTTTAGTGATAGCGATTACAGCAGAATTATCAACAAAAATAGGATTCTTAGTAAATTTCAAACCATAGTCCCGCATTTGCTGTTGAATCCATATGATTTGTGAACAATAACTTGCCACAGCAACATATTCAGCTTCACATGTTGACAGAGCAACAGATTTCTACTTCTTGCATTGCTAAGTGACTAACCATCTTCTAAAGAATTGGCACCTTGCAGATGTGGACTTATAGTACATCTTACAGCCTCCATAATCCGAGTCACTATAAGTAGTAAGTTCAAAGTCATCATCATGAGGATACCACAACCTGATTATTAGTGTACCCTTCAGATAGCGAAAAATCCGTTTCACCCTAATAAGAGGGTTCACTTTCGGTTTCGACTGATATCTTGAGCAAAGACACATGGCATACATGATATCCGGACAAGAAGCTGTGAGATACATAAGAGATCCAATCATTCCTCGATACATGATGGCATCAACCAGATCCCCATTTTCATCAGGTGCCACATAGTGATTCGCCGCAAGAGGGGTACCAGCAACAGTAGCATTCTCCATGTCAAAACGACTCAAAATGTCTCCTACATATTTAGTCTGATGCAGAAAAATGCCAGTAGGTGTCTGGTCCACCTGTAGACCCAGAAAGAACTTCATTTCTCCCATGGTACTCATTTTAAATTCAGCTTTCACCACTGTTTCAAATGCTTTACATAAGTCTTCATTTTTGGAACCAAAAGTTATGTCATCCACGTATATATGAACCATCAGCAAGTCACCATCTTTTTCTTTATGAACAACATGCAGTCAATTACTCCCCTACGAAAACCATGTTTCAGCAAATGTTTCGAGTGTTTCTGATACCAGGCTCGAGGGGCTTGGTGCAGCCCAAACAAAGCCTTGTCTAATTTATATACCCTGTCCCGATGATAAGGATCTTCAAATCCCTTGGGTTAATTCATGTATAAGATTGCACGGATATCCCCATGAAGAAAAGCACTCTTCACATCTATTTGGTAGACCTTGATTTTCATGTAGGATGCATAGGCTAAGAAGATCCTGATTGCTTCCATTCTAGCCACTGGTGCAAATACTTCGTTGTAGTCAACGCCTTCAACTTCTTTAAATCGCTAAACCACTAAACGTGCTTTGTTTCTGATTATGAACACCTGATTATATTTCTTGCAACTAAGAACCCATTTTGTTCTGATTACTTTGGCACCCTTTGGTCTATCAACTAGTGTCCAAACACCTAGTTTATTTAATTGTAGAAGTTCTTCTTGCATTGCATTAACCCACGCCTCATCTTTCAAGGCATCACTCACATACTTTAGCTCAATTTAAGAAACAAAACATTTATACACCCCATCATGAGCATATCCCTTTTCCATCACCGCTGCATAGTCTGCAGTGTAAAGTTGATTTCTTGTTTGTACCCAGAGAGAAGATCCCCAATAATGTTTCCGGGGGATGATTCACACTAATCCTTGTCACTGGAGTTGTAGGAACAACAACTTCATTTTCGAAATTAGTGATCACTGGTTCATCTTGTGTGGCTATAAGTTGACTTGTCCCTAAAGATTTTTCTAAATCATTTACACCCACAGGTGAACTTTCATTGGTGTTCTCATGCTCCTCATTATTCTAAGTTTCATTTACCTCTTCCTCATCGGCTGAGGAGTGGTCACTGACTTCTTGGTCAGTTCCCGATGTCCTAAAAACGCCATCGATTGGTGCTGTAGAGCCGGAAGTTAGATCAGGGGTATTAAGAACATCATACATCATTTGAGTAATCATTTCTTCTTAAGAATATTCAGGAGGCAGATTAAAGGATTTGAAAAATCCATCATAATCAAAGAATGATGATGGTCCTTTCCCTGCAGGAGGGGTGGTGTATCGTTGAACATCCAAATTGCACCACACTTCAAATTGACCTGTAGAGTTGTTGTAAACACGTTTGTCAGGAATATTGTAGACAAGAAAAATGCCCTCCTCTGCCTTATCACTACACTTGTCCGTCTGAGTTTTCTTCAACAACATACATGGAGCTCCAAACGGTTCCAGATACTCCAGGTTCGGTTTATGTTTTTATAGCAACTCATAACAAGTTTTTCCATGACGCTTGACTACTAGTACTAGATTGAGAGTGTAGCATGCATTTGCAACTGTATCATTCTAGAATTGAACTAGAAATTTTGAATCTGCCAACATAGTTCTTGCAGTTTCAATCAAGCTTCGATTTTTACGTTCAGTAACTCCAATCATCTGTGGAGTATAAACGGGAGAAAATTGATGAACAGTACCCTTTTCTCGGCAAAAGGTATCCATCCACAGATTCTTAAACTCTATGTCATTATCTGAACGTATGTTCCGCACTTTTAACTTATACAGAGATTCTAGTGTAGTAACTAAAACCTTGAATGACTCATAAGTCTCTGGTTTTGCCTTAAGAAACATGACCCATGAAAACCTTGAGTAATAATTGGTTACCAGAAAGCAGTACCAGTCCCCTGCAATACTTGTAGTATTAACAGGACTAAATAAATCCATGTGCAAAAGCTCCAGTGGTATCTCAATTAAATGAACTTTCTTAGATGTATGAGATTTCTTCGTCTGTTTACCTTTCTTTCATGAGATACAGAAATCTAGAAGCTGAAAATTTTTGACAGTAACTCCTTCAACCAGACCATTTTGAACCAAGTGATTCATCTTCCTCGGATTTATGTGTCCCATTCTCTGATGCCACGGGATGGATTCTTTCTCTGTAGCTTTAGACAAGAAGCACTATGCAGCAGATTCAGTGGTAGAATCCTTTGACATGTCCAAGACATACAGATCGTTATATCTCGAAGCTGACATTAAAAGTTGCTCCTTAGGAATAGCATACTCGTTCTTTAGTATGTAGCACTTCTTATCATCAAACATCACTTTAAATCTTTTGTCACATTTTTGGGAAATTGATAATAAGTTGTTCTCCAGTTATTGAACATAATTTACTTTGTCAAAGTTCACTTTCCCATTTCCCATTTCACATTATGCTGTTATATAACCTCCTTTATTTCCAGCAAACGATATATGTTCCCCTTTGATTTGTTTGACATTGAAAATGAGAGAAAGATTCCCGGTCATGTGCCTGGATGACCCACTATCAATAATCCAGGTGTTAGTGATAGCGTTGTAACGGGCAACCTGCACAATATATAAATTATTAGTTTAGGAGTGGGACCCAAGCCTTTACGGGCTTGGGTTACCCAGAAGCATCACACATTACAAATTCCACCGACTGTCCTTGTGAAGTTTTTGAACCTATATCCGTCATCTCGTCCTCACTCTTAGACACACTAGGTGATTTGGGTTTCCACGTGACAGTTTTGTGTAATGATTTCTTGTGATAAACAGATGAGTGGTTTATTGTTTGAACTCATGGTTTGCTTTCATCACTACTTTTCACTTCAGCCATCGTAGCTTTGCCAGTGGCTTGTCTGTGCTACCTGTGGTGTGGCGGAGGAGTGGTCGATCTTGATTTTGTGATCTTTGGTTTATTTTCATAAAAGTTTTCAACCCTTCATCTAGGTGTCTGATACTAAGGACAATTAGTAGATATATGTCCCCTTTCTTCACATCCATAGCAGGATCTCTATTAGACAATCCTGGGAGATCTTTTATGGGGTGAAATATATGGTTTGGGATTGGTCTTTTTCTTCTCCAGTTTAGGATTTTCACCTTCTTTCATAAATTTGATTGGTTTCATATTTTGATTAGTACTTTCTTTTGTTTTATTGAGATTCTAATGAAGCATGGTTTTATGAATTCTTGGTTTAGAAATTTTTGGTTTTGAAACAGACAATTTAGAACCTAAACCTGGAGTTGTATGATCATCTTCTTCATCCTAATTATCATTGATTACCTCATCTTTAGTGCCCGATGTAGATGCACTCTTGTCGATAACCGGTTGCACAGGTTTAACTGTGGTATCCGGATCACGGACTGGAGGAGTGGTCACCACATGATCCTTGATTGGGTGATTATTTATAGGCCTTCATTTCGTGTTTAAAAGGATTGCATGTGGTGGTGGCACTTCTTGATAACCAATCCCTTCCCCTCCATTTATTTCTTTGACTAAGTTCTTAATAATATGAGAGGAACTTGCTAAGCTGTGCAATTTCTGATTTAAAGATTCAAATTCAACTTGAAGAATTGCCTTTTCTTTCTTTATTTCCTCTATAGTTGTTAGATAGAACTTAATGTCATTAGCTTGATTAAAAGCAACAACTTTCGTTTCCCTAAGCTACGTCCCTAACAAATAAATCTTTACTTTGAAGCCACTTTCATTTTGTTTTAGCACCCGGTTAGCTTCTGTGCATACTTTTAAGTCATCTACTAAACTGTCATTGTGATCTAACAACTTAGTAAATTTTAAGTTTATGTTTTCACAAAGCTTATTGCACTCTACATAAGCATGTTTATCAAAGAGGTTATCTTGGGTACTTACCTGTGACGTGCCGGAGGTTTCAACCATTAAAGCAAAGTGAGATTGCTTGATATTTGTAGACTCTGTGCTCGTAGCAGTAAATTCATCTTCAAACATGTGTTTCTGTAAGGCCCCATTCCCGGGCACCTCACATTTGGTCAATCATAGCACTAAACATACATAATATTATACATTTCACAAAACATTGCAGCGGAATTATGTTAACAAAAGCCCAATCATTTTATTATTAATTACTGTTGTTAAGCAATACACCGTAGTTCATTAGTTACATAAAATATTGTTTAAATGCATTACAAAACAACAATATAATCAAAACATGAATGGATGTTAGTCTTTCCCCTCCGAGTAGCTTCACCCTCGTACCATCCTCAACATTATTTACCTGCCAACTGAAAATGTATAAAAGTCAGCGTTGCTAAGTGAGTTCTAGTTTTAAAAGTATTAAAATACCTCGTATAGATATATGAAAATATCCTCTGTTGTAAAATACTTTCTTTATTTTGGTTTGTGATCACACATCATACATACATCAAGGTAATACTTTCTTTCATTCCTTTACTATACGCATTCGTTCATTTCGTACTTTTATCATTATCTTTCACTTTCTTACGGAACAATGTGCAATACCCCGAACATTGTGCACGAAGCTGATGATGGGCCTGTGGTCTATAAATAGACCATGAACATTGTGCACTAAGCTGACCCAGTCACCTAGGGTATGCTACAAGGGTTCCTGTCAGTGTTAATGACCGACCCTGCATGCATCCTTCGGGTTAGCTAAACCGCATACAGTTGAGCTAACGACAACATGGTCGTGCACCTCCTTTTCATTTGCTTGCAAGACTTTCATTCATTCCTTTATGTTCCAATTTTCTTTATCATTAATCCTTCACTTTTATTAACGATAATACTTTACGTATACGATCATAAACACACCACGTAAAGTCACACAATAATAGTTAATATGGAACATAAGAACAACTCATAATCATGCATAATAATAACAATTAAAGCCCTAAAGTCAAACTAGGGTCAAACCCTAATCAATCTATTTTCTTCAAAATTTTAGAAAATTTATAAGTGTTCTGGGCACATGAGCACTATGCAGGTGCATGAGCCATGCTTAAGCGCATCAGCACTATTCAGGCGCATGGCCCTACACTTAATCCTTTTCCTACTAAGTCTTGGGCGTATGAACTATTCAGGCGCATGAGTTTACACTTAGGCGCCTGAGGAATAAGTTAGGCGCATGGGCACTATTAGGGCGCATCACCATATACTTAACTTTCTACGGCTCATTTTCAGGCGCATGGGCCCTGTTTGAGCGCATGACCTTACTTAATATATTCTAAGGAAAAAAGCTAGGCACATGGCCCTGTTTGGGCACATGGGCAACACTTAACTTTTTCTAAGGTAATTTCAGGCGCATGAGCCTTATGTAGGCGCATGAACAACCTGTTTAACATGTTTTCAAGTTATTTTCAGTCCTAATCATCATATTAACCTGTTCTAGGCTTGTTATAACTATTCTAAGCTTAAACATAACTTATACAACCATAGAGCATCTCCATACAAGCATAAATGCATACGGTTACATATATAAAAAATTATAAAATCATATTCAATACATTTTCATCCCCAAAAACATTTTAAAACATGTAAAGACGGGGTCTAGAGCTCACCTAGGCTGCTTTCAAGCTCAAACTCTTCGACATGAACTTTTCAGAAGTTTCTAACACCTAGACATGTCCAAAAACACATACCCGAACACATGTACACACATAAGAACATGTAAAAATCATTTTCATGGTCGAAAATCCATAAAAACCGAACTAATTATGCTAAATTTACTTACCTTGGCTGGGTTTAGCTTCTTTACACTCTAAAACCAAAGATCTTCCTGCTTTCTGTCTCTAAAAGGTTGACTGCAGTTGGTAAGGGTGTTGTGGGCGGCCATGCCACCTTTTAAACATAATAATAACAAGTTTTGTATCTTGAACACTTTTACCCCCTCCATTTGTGATTATTTTTATTTCTTACAAGATACGTGTAAGGATCTCAGCCTCTAGTTTGATCAATTAGGTTGTATTCGCAGCGGATTTAGCACGAGAATTAAACAAATAAGCAAGAACACAAATGATTTTGCATGTAACAGTAAAATTATAGAGAGATAGAACAATTCTGCGAAAAGGTGTTTTCTATTGAATCACACGCTTCGGCAAGGATTACAATTAGGTCATCTCCTTTTATAGGAGAAATGACGTATGCTGATGTCACTTGATAGTGACATCAAACGGTTACTAACCAACTACTGAAAGAACACTAAACTATTGAAGATGTCAAACAGCTGACATCTTCTTACAAAATGCTAAGTGTTCTAAGTTATTACAAACTACTGAAGAAAAGAAACTACTGAAAGTATTACAACGACTGAAGAACACGCTCTTCTGTCGTTTACAACTACTGAACTATAACAGCTGAAGAACAAGCTGTTCAGCTGTTGTCCAAACTACTGAAAAGAGAAAGTACAAACTACTGATAAAGAAAAATCATCACAACAACTGAAGACAACTTCTTCAGCTGTTGTGACAAACTCTGAAGCTTCAGCACTTGGTCTTCAGACTTTGATCTTCAGATGTTTCATCAGCTGATGACTTCAGTAGTTGTCATCAGCTGATGTCTTCAGTCTTTGTCTTCAGACTTTGTGCTTCAGTTGTTGATCTTCAGTTCTTTAGTTCTTCAGCTTTTGATTTTCTGCACTTGTCTTTAGTACTTGAAGTTTTCAGTACTTGTATTCTTCAGTACTTCAGACTTCAGTACTTGTCTTCAGCACTTTAGATCTTCAGCTGTTGTTCTTCAGATCTTTGATCTTCAGCTGTTAAGTCTTCAGTCTTTGTCAAACTGCTGATGAAGCTTTCAGCAGTTGTTGTGATGTCATATGGGACTTAGAGGTTTTTCTGATCTGGCTCATTGGTTCTTTTGGTCCAACAATCTCCCCCTGAACCAATGCAGCCAAAACCTCTAAGTTATTTATTGTCCCACTTATTGATGGCAGGAAGATTGGTCTTTTTCCTTCTTGATCATCTTAGAAGATTACCCAATTAAGCACTGGCCTCGGAAGAGGTCTTAAGAATTTGTTTGGCATAGTATGGATGGGAACTCTATTTTGGGGAACTGGACACAGAGTTGTTCTCCCATCCATAAGACGTACTTCCCATGTATGAGCCGGTAGGATTCTCTGGTGTAGGCTTCAACAAATATAATCTGTTCCTCCTTTGTAAGCTCCTCAGCCTCACCATCAAAAAATCCTTCACGGCCATACAGCTCTGAGACATACTTGGCATGTTTACCATTTTTGAGCTCAACTGTTGTTATCTATCTATAAGCAAATTCATCAGGGTGAACACCCTCAAGTAACAGATTGAGCTCATCTCTTCTGAAGTTCTCAAGCCTCTTGTAGACTAACCCCTTTCTGACCACCCTATTCTCCAACAACATTTGGGGTGGCTGGTTAGCCTCATAGGCCTTCTTGAACTCCTATAAAATCTCCCAGGGTGATATTACAAGGGCCACAGTGATCACTTCATCTACAATCCTCCTTACCTGGCCCTTGTATCTTGATGGGATATCTTTCTTTATAATTCTGTGAGCCACCCTGGGATCAGGCCAAATTCTCACCTTGTCCTTATGAAATTGAAATGTGTTGGGAAGGGTGTACAATCTCAGAGCTTCTTTCCTCATGTTGATAATTGATGAGGAAGCAGTATAAGCTTTATCTATGCTTTTCAGCATCTCATCATCATGAAGCTTCTGCTGTTGTTCTTCTTCTATTTTTACCCTCACAGTTTCCATCTGTGAGGTGGGAGTGATGGGCTTTGGTTTGGCTTTTGGTAAAGATATGACTGCAGAGAGAGGCAGCCTATCTTCTTCCTCATCATCCTCTTCTTCTTCTTCTTGTAGCCTCAACACCCTTCTCTTTTTCTTCAAGGATGTATCATTGGCAATGGGTTTTGATGGTGAGGGGGTTGGTTTTGTGGGTTGTGTTTGGGTTTGTGTTGGTGTGGGAGATTGGGCAGGCTTTGCTAGGAGTCTGGATATGAGTGAAGGTTTAGTTTGTTTTGGTAGCAAAGTCCTGTTCCCACCCCTGGCTTCAGTAAGGGCTTCTATGACCAGCCCCTTTGTGAATTCCCTAGCCGAATAGATCTTGGTGGCTATAGCCAGATGCTGTTCCTGGTCCATGATTTAATATCTAGGACTGGTCTCCCCAAATACTTCGAAATAAACCTAGCCATAGACTCAAGTCTCTCTCTATCCTCTTGGCTATAGCTGGTCCATCAGTACTCATTGTCCTTCATATCCAATTTCCTAATTTCCTGATCTAGCATGGCAGTGTCCGTGTCAAAGCCTTGCCTGAACAGCTAATCAATGATAGAGTCCATTGATCGGCTATGCTCAGCATCAGCCTCCTTGACTAGGACTGCTAGATCATCCTCCTTAATCACCTTCTCACCCTCCTTCTCACCTTTCTTCTTTTTATAAGTGACACTAAAATCTTTTTGGATTTCAGCCACTTTTATCTGTTCAGCTCTCTCCTCCCTCTCCTTCTCCTTCCCCTTCACCCTTTCAGTCTCCTCTCCCACATCCCTCTCTTTTACCACCTCTTCCACCACCTCTTGCTCCTCCTCTACCCTCTTCCTCTTTGCTTTCACTGATGTCTCCCCATTTTTAGGTGCATTGGTTGGGGTTTGACTATCAGAAAGCGTCTTAGCAATAGCAACCTCCACCAAGGGTTGTATTTGTGAGGGAAGCCTCTCATCAAGGGTTTTCATCACAATGTCTGTGATTATTGGTGTGATGAGAGGCAGGGAGTTTTGAAGGATAGCAACTAATTGCTCAGGAGGGTTCTGTTCCTGAGAACTAGTGCTAGAAGTAGTGGCTGAGTTTGTGGGAGTGGCTGAGTGTTTAAGAGACCTTCAGGTGAATGTGCCATCTGTGGGCTCATGGTGACAGATGGACTTTGATCCTGAGACATTTTGGCAAGCAGCTCTTTGAGTCTGCATAGCTCATCCTCTAGGATGGTGTTTTGGGCAACTACATCGTAGAAGAAGCCCAGGTCATCATCAGTTTGCACTGAATCACCTGACCTCCTGACTATGTCAGGATGTACATGCACTGAGTGTGGCACAGTAGTTGCATGTGCCCCTTTGTCTTGGTTCTGGGGACTTCCAGCCTCTGGATTGGATCTGTCATCGGCAGTTGCCTCTGGTGAGGTCTTATTGATGTTACCAGCTTCTTCCTGCTCATATGCTGATGCAAGGAAGTGGGAGTCTCACCAGAATATCCCATCTCCTTTGCCACACTTGGAGATGAGACATTTGATTCTTTATGTTGTGGGCTCCCATCAACATTTGTATCCACCCTTTCTTTGGTTGGAGATATCCCAGTTGTGATTGGTTTCTGGGGAGAGGGTGGAGTGTTCAGATGGGTCAACACTTTGGCAATTATAAGAGTAGGGCTTTGAGGGGCGGTTTCAGTGGGAGATGGGCTTGAAGCAGTATGCACATGGGGAGGAGTGTGCTTTTCAATGGTAACCTCCTCAATTGAGAAAGGTTCCAGATTGGTGGCAGCCCCTGAAATGGTTGCATCAAGCTCCTGTAAAGAGGATGCTTGTGCAGTTGTGGTAGGTGGAGTCGTGGTGATTGCTGGGAGAATCGGGCCAGCAAACACGTCCTGCCTTTGTTGTACAGGGGCATCCTTAGGGGACTCATTTCCCTGAGTAGCCTTTTTGGCTTTCTTTTTGGGTTTGGGTTTGGTGGGGACTTTGGACCTGGAGGTGGAGGCTGTGGGTTCCAGCTGCGTGGGTTTTCGCAGCTTGGCAGCCTGTTTCAATGTTTGGTCTGTGTTGTGCCTGGAGTATACCTCAGCTAAAACAGCCATGGCAGGGCCTCTAGTGCCAACTAGTCCCTCAACTTTAAGCTAGCTCTCTATCATGGCCATAGTGAACCGAGGATATAAAATCCATCGGTTAGCAAAAGGTTTTGAAGCCATGTCTTTGAGTTCCAAAAATATTATTTCAGTAAAGTTTAAAGGTTGTTTCTCGAAGATAGAGTACAATACCTGTTGCCACCTTATGGACATCTGGTCCCATGAGGATGTCTTCGGGGCTAGACAAATATTCACCATATGGAAGATGAGCCGTTGTGGATCAGGGAAATGTTTCTTCAGCAAGGTGGAGGCAGAAAGGTCACCTTGATAATCATGAGCGGTGAAGGAGAGATCAAGGTTCCCTTTGGGGTAGGCAGTTGGGAAGGTGGCATCCTCCAGCTTTAGGGTTTGTCGGAGAATAGCTGGAGTGATGACCACTTGGTGGTTGTTCACGGACGACTGGAGAGAGACCTCGCCATTGTTCTCTCCAGTTTGAACGGTGACGTTCGTCCAGAACTCAGATAGGGAATCGGCATGAATGATCGGATTTAAGAGAAAGGCCGTTTGGTTTGTGAGTTGGTCATCAGATCAATGGCGTTGTGAAATTTGGACCAGAAGGGCGATTTTGTAAGGTATGCGACACATTTGTGTCGAGGTTTGAGTTTCATGGTCGCTATTAATGGTGTATGGGAAGGTTTGAGTTGCATGGTCGCCATTAATGATCGGATTAAAGAGAAAGTTAGGTCAAGTGAGAATGAAGAACTCTGAAGGTTGGGTTGGTATTTATAGGCTAAAAGAAAACGACTGAAGGTTGTGGTGTTAGTCATCAGTTGTAAAAACTACTGATGACGTGGTTTTAACCTTCAGTAGTTGTAACATCTGAGGACTTGGTGTTAGTCTTCAGTAGTGTAAACTACTGAGACCTTGGTTTTGTCCTTCAGATGTTATAAACAACTGAAGACTTGTTGTTAGACTTCAGTAGCTATAAGCTACTGAAGACATGGTTTTCATCTTCAGGTGTTATAACAACTGAAGACTTGGTGTTAGTCTTCAGTAGTTGGAAACTACTGACATCAGTAGTTATGAACTACTGAAGACATGGTTTTGCTTCAGTTGTTGTAATCAACTGAGGACTTGGTGTTAGCCATCAGTAGTTGTGAAACTACTGAAGACATGGTTTTGTCCTTCAGTTGTTAGAATATGAAACAACAGATGTTGGAATCAGCTGAAGAGTAAAGTTACTCATCAGCTATTGCCGTCAATTCAGTTGTTTCATGCTGACCTCCACATTTACTCATCAGCTCTTTGGCTGACTTTCAGATGTTTCATTTGCCTTCAGCTCTTGTGAATATTTATTCCTCAGCTCTTGTGAACAGATGTTCAAGACTTGAAATAAAATATTCTTCAGAGCTTGTGAATAAATTTTGTCTTCAGTACTCGTGTAAGATTACACATCAGTACTTGTGAACAAAATTTGTTCATCAGTACTTATTTGTTTGAAAACTATACATCAGTAGTTGTAACTACATCAGTTGTTTTCACCAAATAATATACTTCAGTACTTTGAAGCATTTTAGTCTTCAGTAGTTATGAAAAATGCAAAAGACTAACTTACTCATCAATACTTATTTTTGACTTTTGCATACTAATGCTCATCAGTACTTGTGAGCTGAGAGCATCAGTATTAGTCAAATTATTCTAGCTGCAGCATACCAAGCCTTAGTACTAGATTTTGAAATGTGGCACTATCTAAAGGCTTAGAAAATATGTCTTCAAGCTCATCAGCACTAGGCACAAACATAGGATCAATCAGACCTTTCTCATAGCAATCCCTAATAAAATGATGTCTGATCTCAATATGTTTGGTCCTAGAGTGCTGGACTTGATTTTTAACAATACAAAGAGCTGAAGCACTATCTATTAATAATGGAGTCTTAGTCTCTGTAATGCCATAATCCAAAAGTTGGTTCTGAAGCCAAAGTACCTGAGATGTACAACTTGCAGCAGCAATGTACTCAGCTTCAGCACTGGATGTAGCAATTGATGTTTGTTTCTTACTCTGCCAAGAAACTAAACAATTGCCTAGGAATTGGCAACCACCACAAGTGGATTTTTTGGTGACTTTGTATCCTGCATAGTCACTATCAGAGAAAGCCACTAATTTGCAAGAATGCCCAGTTGAATACCAAAGACCTAGTGTTTGGGTACCTTGCAGATATCTAAAGATCCTTTTGACTGTAATCAAATGGGATTCTTTAGGTGCAGCCTGAAATCTAGCACAGGCACATGTTGCAAACATGATGTCTGGTCTAGAAGCTATAAGGTACATCAAGGACCCAATCATACATCTGTAAGGGTTTCATCAACCGCTTTACCTTTCTGATCCACATCCAGTTGTGTGGTGCTGCTTATAGGAGTAGAACAGGGCTTACAATTTTGTAAATCAAACTTATTCAACAAATCCTTTGTATACTTGGACTGATGAATGAAGGTTCCATCAGCCTTTTGTTTGATTTGCAACCCTAGAAAGAACTGTAATTCTCCCATAGCACTCATTTCAAACTTTTGCTTCATGAGCTTAGTAAATTCATCACACAACTGCGGATCAGAGGATGCAAAAATTATATCATCTACATAAATTTGAACAAGGAGCTTATGCTATCCCACATTCTTAATAAATAATGTTTTATCAATGGTGCCTCTGGTGAACTTATTCTCTAGAAGAAAGGTTGATAAGGTCTCATACCAGGCTCTAGGAGCTTGTTTCAGCCCATAAAGAGCATTATCAAGCTTATACACCCAATCAGGATGTTTATGTCCTCAAAGCCTGGTGGTTGACACACATAAACTTCCTCTTTTATTTTACCATATAGAAATGCACTCTTGACATCCATTTGATAAACTTTATGACTGTGAAAGGTAGCATAAGCTAAGAACAATCCTAATTGCCTCCAGTCTGGCTACAGGGACAAAGGTTTCATCATAATCGATGCCTTCCTCTTGTGCAAACCCCTGCACAACCAGCCTGGCCTTGTTCTTGACAATTTGGCCCTTTTCATCAGTTTTGTTCCTAAATACCCATTTAGTGCCTATTGCACACTTACCTTCGGGTAAAGGAACAAGCTCCCACACTTGCTGTTTTCTGAACTGAAGAAGCTCAAGCTGCATTGCTTCAACCCATCCATTGTCTCTTAAGGCAACATGATAATTCTTTGGCTCTTGCTGACTGATGAAGAGAGCATAGAAGCAGAAGTTGGACAATTGACTCCTGGTTCAAACTCCAGCATTGATATCAGCCATGATCTGAGACATTGGGTGATTCTTCAGCTCTTGATAGACTATAAGATCAGTGCAAGTGTTTGTAGGACCTTCAGCAGCAGCAGGTGTTGATGGAGATTCTTGAAACCATGTAGGAGATGGCAGCTCAAATGAAGTGGAGCATGCAGAAATCTCATCAGCATTTGTTGTGGATGGAGCTGCTGAAGCCACAGGAGCATTAGGTTTAGTTGACTCAAGCAGATTGTCACTAAACCTGAAAAGGTGAGTACTGGCATCTTCATCATCAGTACCACCGGGTGGAGAACTGTTGATAGGAATAACAGCAGGAGGTTGATAAGGAACATATTGCAGTATGTCCAGATCAAATAACTCCACATGCTTTTGTGGAATCTTGTCCTTTGGAGATTCATTGAACTTCACATGCAGAGTCTCTTCAACCATCTTTGTCCTACAGTTGAAGACTCAGTATGCCTTGCAAGTTGATGAATAACCAACAAAATACCCTGCATCCACCTTTGATGCAAACTTCTGGAGTGGATCTCTTGTGTTGAGAATGAAGCATGGACACCCAAAGGCTCTGAAGAAGGAGATCAAAGGAGCCAAATGATGAAGTACTTCATAGGGAGTCTTCATCAACCTTTGATTCACTAAGGTTCTATTCTGCACATAGCAAGCTGTGTTGACAGCTTCAGCCCAAAAGGTCAGTGGCAGCCCTGAGTCAGCCAGCATGGACCTTGCAGCTTCAATGAGAGTCCTGTTCTTTCTCTCAACCACTCCATTCTGTTCAGGAGCTCTTGGAATACTAAACTGCCTTTTAATTCCCTTAGACAGGTAGAAGTCATCAAGTGTGTGGTTTCTAAACTCTGTTCCATTGTCACTCCTCACACACTTGACCTGTAGGGAATACTGCTTCTCCACAAATAACACAAAGTTCATAATAGTCTTGGCAGCTTTATCCTTAGAGTGCAAGAAGAAAGTCCATACAAACCTGGAGTAATCATCCACAATTACCAGGCAGTATTTCTTATTTGCCATGCTCATCACTCTGACAGGACCAAAGAGATCCATGTGCAGGAGTTGCAAGCAGGCAGTGGACTTTGGTTCTTCTATTGAAGGGAATGAAACTCTGTGTTGTTTTCCCTTTAAGCAAGCAGTGCAGTTGTCTTCACACTTGAACTCCTTCAAAGGCAACCCTCTTACTAACCCATGGCTGGTCAGCTGATTCATGTTCTTGAGATTAACATGCCCCAGCCTTCTATGCCATAGAGTAGATTCTTGAGGAGAAGCCTTGCAGAATAGGCAAGGATGGCCTTTTAGATCCATTTTCTTTGAAAGATCTAAGGCATATACTCTTCCTGTCCTGTTGGCCTTCAGGAGAGTATATTCATCCAACACCTTGTCAATCAAACTCAGAACCTTGGATGATAGAATCTGACAGTCCTGGCTTGTGAAAAGGGCAACATGGCCTTTATCACACATTTGACTGACACTCAGAGATTGTACTTGAGATTCTCCACATGGTTAACATCATCAAACCTTATTTCCCCATTGGAAACAAAGCCTTTTCCGATGATGTAACCCTTTGCATCATTGCCAAAGGAAACAAATCCCTTCTTTCCTTGAGAGTAGTCATTAAGAAGAGAGCTGCTCCCTGTCATGTGCATGGATCCTCCACTGTCTACATACCAAATGCTTCTTTGGCATGTTGAAGAACCCTGCAATCATCATAACAAATTAGTTAGTTTTGGAGACCCAAACCTTTTGGTTTTGGGTCTGTTCTCATCAACAGATGTAACACTAACTGGTTTGTTATATGTGACAGTCTGAGGTGAAGGAGATGGTGTAGAAGACGAACCCTTTGGCTTGGATTTCCTTTTCTGTGGTTTCAACACAGGAGCATCTAATTAGTTGACTCTTCCTATCAGACGTTGAACCATCATTACAAGTTGTGTCTGACTTTATGATAAAGCTTTCAGCTCCTCAGACACAAAAGTGCTTGCTGGTGATGGATTCCTGTGTTGCACCGTCTTCTTTTGAGCAACCTCAGCTGTTGCCTGATTAACCCCATCCTTCTTTTTGGATTTCTTCTTTGACTTTGGGGTTTCAGATTTTGATGTTGCTGGTACAAACTTAGTCTCAAACTCAGTTTTCATTACATTTATTTACTCTTTAATTTTCTCCTTTTGTTTGAGTTTGGAACCCCTTTTGTACCAACAATCATCAGTAAGATGATTGAACAAGCCACATATTTCACATGGCTTCTTCTTCATCTTTGGTTGATCATCTACTAAAGAAGATGAAACTGCTGAAGACTTGTTCTTCAGCTGTTTGCTGTCAGTACTTGCAGTTTTCTTCCTTGCAGAACTTGCTTTCCTGACATCCTCTTTAGTAGTCTTCAAACCCCTTCTACTGACAGTTTTCTTCTCTTTGGTACTGATAGCAGTTGGGGTTTGAACTTCAGGTGTTATCACTTGCTCTCTAGTACTTTCAGTACTTCTAGAGACAACACCTGAGTTGATCAACTTTTTGATCATGTGACATTCAGCATTTGAACCATCAGCTGTTTTAGCATCAGCTAATTGGTTTTGTGAGAAATGAATGCTGACTTCTACTTCTGATGATGCTGTATCAGATAGTAGGTCACATGATGAGAAGGATTGGTTATTGCTCTCTCCATCAGATTCTACATCTGCTCTGGAAGTATAATCTGTTGGAGGAGCAGTGTGATTAGAACCAATGCCAAACTTCACATTGGAAGCTGATTGCTTACTGAAAAGCATTTCAAAACCCTTGCAGGATTGTACCCATCGATCACACTCTACCTGGGTTGCTGCAAGAGTTTCCTTGAGGTCTTTGTACTTCTCTAGAAGTACTTCTTCCCTAGCTTATCATCTTTGATTTGGCATTTAAGTTTATAAATCTCATCATTTTTATCATTAATCACAGCCTCAAAATCAGCATTTCTTTTGGAAATGGTTTGCTCTAGCTCAAAGTTTTTATCAATTAAAGCCACATTTGCCTCTCTAATAGAAGCAAATGATGCTATGCATGAATTAGAATTGCTGATTTTGAGGATGACCCATCAGCAGACTCTAGGGCCATGAGAGCAAGGTTCCCAAAAGGTTGATCACCACCATGTTGACCAGCACCAGGAGACAGTTGTTCATGACCAGATAAATCATCTGGTAAACTGCTCCAGTCAACAATTCTTGGGGTGAAGAAGCTGTGTTGTTGAGGTTGGGTTTGATGATGAGATGGAGAAGGTTGAGGCTCAGGGAGTGCATGCGGTTGCTGAGCAGTGGGTGCTTGAACTTGACTTGGCTGAGGCATGTAGTAGCAGGGGTATGGGTATGGCATATGACCCTGAGGCACAAAGTATGCAGGTGATGCCTGAGCTGGTGATGGATGACCACAACTGGATGTATGTTGCCTCTGTGCTGTGAGCTATTGCTTGGAAAAGTCACAAAGGGTGCAGAGGAGTTAGATCCAGATGATCTACACTCTCTAGCAAAGTGTCCAAGCCTATGGCACTTGTGATACCTCAACTTACTCTTTTCAAAACCAACTTTGGTTTTGCCAGAGAGACCAGGAAATTTCCTGCCTGTTCTCTTGTAGAACTTTTGAGATCTGATATTTATCATTGTCATTTGACTCAAAATATCCATCTCTTCCAGATCATTATCTGGAATGCCCTTCAAGTCCTCCATCAGAAAGCACAGGTTATCACTGCTACCTCCTGAACTACCATCAACACCAATAAAAGCATGTTCAGAATTGGTAGAGAAATCTATATGCTCATCATAAGAATCCTCTGATGCAGCATATTCTGACTCTTGACCTATCAGTGCAGCATTGCCTGATACATAGTCATCAGTGAGCTTGCCAGAGGTGGACAACTTCCTTTTCTGCTCTATCTCTCTCTCAAATGTAAGCAGTTTCCCATGAAGTTGGGTGAGAGATAGAGTATCCAGATTTGCACTGGAGCGTAGGACAATGGTATAAGTGTCCCATCTCTCAGGCAGGGATCTGAGGAAACGGTTGTTCATCTGACTATTGGAATACTCTTGTTTAACCATTTTCAGCTCAGAAATAAGACAAGAGAATCGCTCAAACTGTTGAGTCAGTGTCTCACCCTTCCTATGAGAGAATGTCTCATATTGTTAGGCGAGGATTTCCCTAGTGTTTGCTAAGACCTCATTGGTTCCTCCAAATTGTTCCTTCAGAGCAACCCAGAGATCATGAACAGTTTCATGATGCAAAAGCTCTGAATAAATTTCATTTGGAATTGCCATAGCCAGAATTCCACGGGCTTTAGCATCAATTTCGAACAGCTTAAGATCTTCGTCCGAATATTGTTCAGGTTTCTTCAGAACCTTCTCATTTGATTCAGGGACACTCACCATAGGCATGTGTGGTCCATGTACCACTGACTTCCAACAACCAGAACTGTTGACAGACAAGTGATGGAGCATACGACGTTGCCATATGTTATACTCGTTCCTCACAAGCATCAGAGACTTTGTTGAGGAACCAGTATTGTGAGTATTATTAGTTGGTGTTGCCATTTCAGATTTCAAGTAAGTTCCAAGGTAAACAAAACAAATCTAGCTCAAAAACCACGAGAACCTCAAGTTTAATGGCCAGAAGCAGCAGAAACTCAATCTCTATAAATAATTCTTGCAAATTGCTAATTCGATCAAATGTAGATAGCAATAGAGTAGTTTCAATGATCAATAGTTAAATTGATCAATGATTAACCAGCTCTGATACCATCTGTAAAGATCTCAGCCTCTAGTTTGATCAATTAGGTTGTATTCACAGCGGATTTAGCACAAGAATTAAACAAATAAGCAAGAACACAAATGATTTTGAATGTAACAGTAAAATTATAGAGAGAGAGAACAATTCTGCGAACAGGTGTTTTCTATTGAATCACACGCTTCGGCGAGGATTACAATTAGGTCATCTCCTTTTATAGGAGAAATGACGTATGCTGATGTCACTTGATAGTGACATCAAACGGTTACTAACCAACTACTGAAAGAACACTAAACTACTGAAGATGTCAAACAGCTAACATCTTCTTACAAAATGCTAAGTGTTCTAACTTATTACAAACTACTGAAGAAAAGAAACTACTGAAAGTATTACAACGACTGAAGAACAAGCTCTTCAGTCGTTTACAACTACTGAACTATAACAGCTGAAGAACAAGCTCTTTAGCTGTTGTACAAACTACTGAAAAGAGAAAGTACAAACTACTGATAAAGAAAAACCATCACAACAACTGAAGACAACTTCTTCAGCTGTTGTGACAAACTCTGAAGCTTCAGCACTTGGTCTTCAGACATTGATCTTCAAATGTTTCATCAGCTGATACTTCAGTAGTTGTCATCAGCTGATGTCTTCAGTCTTTGTCTTCATACTTTGTGCTTCAGTTGTTGATCTTCAGTTCTTTAGTTCTTCAACTTTTGATCTTCAGCACTTGTCTTCGGTACTTGAAGTTTTCAGTACTTGTATTCTTCAGTACTTCAGACTTCAGTACTTGTCTTCAGCACTTTGGATCTTCAGCTGTTTTTCTTCAGATCTTTGATCTTCAGCTGTTGAGTCTTCAGTCTTTGTCAAACTGCTGATGAAGCTTTCAGCAGTTGTTGTGATGTCATGTGGGACTTAGAGGTTTTTCTGATCTGGCTCATTGGTTCTTTTGGTCCAACAATACTTTTCTTTTCCTCTTTCTTGTTTCTTTTCTTTATTTTATTTTTGACAAAATTTCTGGGTGTTACAAGTCCACCCCCCTTAAAGAGGTTTTGTCCTTGAAATCCATCACTCTTCAAATAGCTGTGGGTAATGCTGTCTCATCTCTTCTTTAGTCTCCCACGTAGACTCTGAACCCTTTCTGTGTTTCCACTGCACACGTACCAGTGGAACCACTTTATACCTCAATCTCCTCTTTTTGTGATTGATGATTTCCACTGGCTGCCCCACATAATTGAGCCGTTCATCTTGATATCATCTTGTGGAACAATCATATCATTATCTGCCACACACTTCCTTGGATGAGAGACATGGAATTTCGGATGTATTCCACTTAACTCATCAGGTAATTCTAATCGATAGGCCACCTCTCCTACTCATGCGATGATTCGGAAAGGCCCTATGTACCTTGGGCTTAGCTTGCCTCTCTTCCGGAACCTAATGATTCCTTTCCAAGGTGAGACCTTCAGCATAACTTGGTCGCCTCACCTTGAATTCAATCGGTCTTCGCCTCTTGTCGGTGTATGACTTTTGTCTATCTTTTGCTGCCTTCATAAGGCTTTGATCCTTTCTAACTTCTCAGTGGTAGCCTTGATCACCTCAAGGCTCCCTAACTCTTTCTGTCCAATATCACCCCAACATATGGGTGTCCTACACCTTCTACCATATAGCATCTCGTAAGGTGGCATATCAATACTGGCATGATAACTATTGTTATATGAGAATTCTACTAACGGTAAGTGATCATCCCAACTTCCTCCAAAATCGATCATACATGCTCGGAGCATATCTTCAAGTGTCTAAATCATCCTCTCAGACTGACCATCTGTTTGAGGATGGTAAGTCGTGCTAATGTGTAGCCTCGTCCCCATCGCATCAGGAAATCTCTTCCAAAACTTGGATGTAAACCGAGTGTCACGATCAAACACAATAGACACTGGTACACCATGACAAGCTACAATCTCCTTAATGAAAAGATTCTCAAATCTCTCAGATGAAGACGTCTCACGAATCGGTAGAAATTAGCACTCTTCCGCAGTCGAATAACAATCGCCCATATGCTATCACACCCCATCGCCGTATGAGGTAGGTTAGTAATAAAATCCATGGTGATGTGCTCCCACTTTCATTCGGGTATATCCAATGGTTGGATCTTCCCGTATGGCTTCCGATGTTCTACCTTCACTTGCAAACAAGTAAGGCACTTGCCCACGTACTCTATTACGTCACGCTTCATTCCTGACCACCAATAATCTTTCTTCATATCCTGATACATCTTCATGGCACCGGGATGAATTGAGTACCGCGTCTTGTGAACTTCATCCATGATTCGCCCCCGTAGATATCTATAACGAGGGATCCATATCCATCCATTTCGCGTTTTAACACTGAGAGTGTTTTCACCCAATTTTACCCTACGTTCGCTCGGAATTAAGGCTCTTCCTTCAACGCCTCTTCATGAAATTCTTTCACTGGGGTCATCACATCAGTGGTCATAACCAACTAATAAGCTTTCACCCAAATTGGCTCGTGTCTTTCCTTTCAGCTAAGGGCATCAACCACCACATTGGTCATAGCCGGGTGGTATGGAACTCACAATCATAATCCTTGATAAGCTCTAACCATCTTCTCTGTCTCATGTTGAGATCCTTTTGCTCAAAGAAGTACTTCAATATCTTGTGATCCGTGAAGATTGTGCACTTTGTCTCGTATAGGTAGTGTCTCCAAATCTTCAACGTGAAACCACAACCGCTAACTCCAAATCGTGGGTAGGATAATTGACCTCGTTAGTTTTTAGCTGTCAGGATGCGTAGGCTATTACCCTTCCACATTGCATTAACACGCAACCCATTCCCGAATAAGAAGCGTCTGAATATACCACTAAGTCCTCACTCCCTTCGGGTAACGTCAAAACAGGAACTTGAGTTGATCTCGCCTTCAACTCATCGAAAGCACCCTCTTGCGTTTGACCCTGTTGGGTTTGTAAACAAGATTTTCAGAGATGTTTAACCCTTTAAACAACAAAATGCAGCGGATATGAGTTACTAAATCTTGTTTTAATAATCTGAAAATAAGCCATTTTAGATTCAAAACAAACCCAAGAACAAGGATCATATATATGTGAGAAGAAATGCTATCAAAACCGAAAAGGAACAATCGTAGGATGTTCTTGAAACTACCTTTCAGCAACAAGGGAATATTATACGGATGAGAAGAAGGAGATGATGCTTCTTGAATGTCTAACCTTCAAGGAGAAGCCTTCAAGCTTGTATACCCACAAGCTTCTTGCAAAACCCAACTTGCTAGGGAGATTTAACACCAAAAACCCTCTTGACAACCCTCTTGGAACCCTCTTAGCCGTAGGTTTTGGAGGAGAAGAAGAGAGAAGAGTCTTGCATGTAAGAGAGAGAAAGAGGTGGAGTGGAGTAATCAAAATGAACTAAATGTCTTGTGTTTTAACAAGGCAAAGGTTCCCAAGGCACACCACATGGGGGCGTCCAAAAATGGGTTCAAATGGGTTCCCTCCCATTTTGAAAACCCCTTTTTTAATTCATTACTAGTTACTAGTTAAGTTATATAATTAAACCATTTTAATTTTTTAACTTAAACACTCTTATATTTGTTGTTATTTAACATCTTTAAATAACAATACAAAAGAAAGCTCATGACAAAATATCCATATAATTTGTTCTATCTCAAATACAATAATTTAAAAAACCCATTTTCTAAATTGGTGTCAATATTTAATTGCTTGATCATATCAACATATAAATATTTACTGGTATTTGCTTAGATTGTTATTTGGTATGACCCGACTTGGATCATAACGTACTAACCACATCAATCTTGTATGTGTCTTGGGCATATAAGATTCAACAATCTCCCACTTGCACAAGATTCATAGAAGATTGATGCAAGCAGTAAATACCGCCTAACAACGGTTTACTACCCCCTAATACGTATGACTAAGAGCCATTCAATAACATCATCCCCTTTAATTACCTTACTCGAAATGTTCTACGTGAATCAATCATCTACCCTTTTGTCACAGATGTCATGTTGAATCCCAGAGACACAGAATGGTCATTCTCCATTGATTTAACTTTAGCAGGCCTTAAACATCTTACTCTCAATGAATAAGAGGGACAAATCCCATCTTGACTACATACGTCTCTCATAATCACCTTGTACTATATCTGAATTTAGCCTTGTGTACTACCATGTTTTAGAACAACAAAGATCTAAGTCAAGGTATAATACTTGGTGAATATTAAGACCCAATATGTATCTCAGGTCAGAGGATTCCAAATGATATTCGCTTTTACTCAATATTACTTATGATCAATCAAGAAGATTCCATGTTGTAATATTTGAGATGTGGGTCAGTCCAATATTTGTATCCCACAAATATCTATGAATTTTGGTAGCAACCCTTTGCTATATAATTCATCCATATGAATATCCACCAATCCAAGTTCATAATAGTCTTGCCCTCATACTTGTTACCACAAGTATGAATGACTACGGATGTTTTGAGTAAATGATTTACTCATGGATTAAACGTGCAAAATAGGAACATTAATTGAAACATTATAACCAAATAATTTATTCAAGTAATGAAAGGTTCCAATATCCAAATACAAAATTAAAAGATCAAATCCAGTCACTAGAATATCAAAGTCCCATGGTACAAGTAGACCTTCATGCTTTGCCTTTTCAAGGAGCTTCGTGAGTGGATCCGCAATGTTTTGATCCATGTGACCTTTGCGAATACATATCTTTCCTTTTTCAACTTCATCCCTTATGTAGTTGAATCTCTGCTCAATGTGCCTAGTCTTTTGATGTGCACAGGGTTCCTTGATTTGAGCAATCACACCCTCATTATCACGATGAATTTCTAGGGGGTCCTGAATGGAAGGGACCACCCCTAGATCGGCAATGAATTTCTTCAACCATGCAGCTTTTTGAGCTGCTAATGAAGCGGCAATGTATTCTGACTCTGTAGTTGATAATGCCACCACATCTTGATTAGAGCTCTTCCAAGAGACTGCTCCTCCATTCAAGATGAAAATGTATCCCGATTGTGATCGTGAGTCATCCCGATCAGATTGGAAACTCGCATCTGTGTAACCTTTTACCACGAGTTCCTCCTCACTAGATTCATAGACTAGAAACATATCTTTAGTCCTCCTTAGGTATTTAACTATGTTCTTAATAGCCATCCAATGACTATTTCCAGGATTTTGCTGGTATCGGCTTGTCATGCTTAAAGCGCATGACACGTCCGGCCTAGTGCATATCATTACATACATGATGGATCCTATAGCAGACGCATATGGGATTCCCTTCATTTTATCTTGCTCAACCTTTGAGCTTGGACATTGAGTCGTACTCAATATTGTTCCTCTTTGAATAGGTATTGTACCTTTCTTAGAATTTTCCATCTTGAACCTTTTCAAGATCTTATCAATGTATGTTTGATTTAAACCTATCAACCGCCTTGATCTATCCCTGTAGATCTCAATTCCCAAAATATAGGCGGCTTCACTAAGATCCTTAATGGGAAAACAGCTTACAAGCCAGGTTTTTACACCGTCCAAGGTTGGAACATCATTTCCAAGTAGTAGGATGTCATCGACATACAATACTAGGAAAGTGATGATGCTCCCACAAGCTTTCTTATACACACATGCTTCATCAGTGTTTTTGATGAACCCATATTTGATTACCTCTTCATCAAAACGGTGATTCCAACTTCTTGATGCTTGCATTAATCCATAGATTGATTTCTTTAACTTTAATACTTAATTAGGATGTTTTGGATCGACAAAACATTCAGGGTGAACCATATAGACATCTTCCTCAAGATATTTATTTAGAAAAGCGGTGTTGACATCCATTTGCCAAATCTCATAATCATAATGAGTAGCTATGGCAAATAATATCCTAATAGACTTTAGCATTGCAACCAGAGAGAAGGTCTCATCATAATCAACCCCTTGAGTTTGAGTGAAACGTTTTGCTACAAGTCTAGCTTTATAAGTATCCAAGTTTCCATGCATATCGGTTTTCTTCTTGAAAACCCACTTACTTCAAACCACTTTGGAGTTAAGAGGTGGTACAACAAAGTCCCACACTTGGTTGTCATACATGGATTGCATCTCAACATTCATGGCCTCAAGCCATTTGTCACAATCCAAATTGGACATTGCATTACGGTATGTGGTTGGTTCATCGGAATCTACCACATAGCATCCATCTACAAAAAATCCGTATCTTTCAGGTGGATTATTAGTTCTACCAGATCTGAAAACGTCTTGTGTGTATTGATCAACTATTTGATCATTCTCAACATCCTAATGTTGAGTACTAGTGTCAACCAAACGTGTATCGGGTTGTGGGTCTTGATCCTCCTCAAGATCCACTGTTCTATTGCTAGCTCCTTCCATAAGGAACTTAGCTTCTAAGAACTCAGTCTTCTTGGCAACAAACTCCTTTTGTTCCAATGGATCATAGAAACAATAACCCATAGAATCTCTAGGATATCCAATAAAGATACACTTAGTGGAACGACTTTCTAGCTTTTTTGAGGTGGGAGTCTTAACATAAGCCTCACATTCCCACACCTTTAAATATGATAGAGATGGAACCCTTCCATGCCATATTTTGAAAGGTTTCTTTTCCACTTTCTTGGTTGGGGCCATATTCAAAATACGAGCCATAGAGAGAAAAGCGAAACCCCAAAATGATAGAGGCAATGAGCTTCTAGCCATCATAGATCGAACCATATCCAATAGAGTTCGATTTCTTCTCTCGGACACACCATTGTGTTGTGGTGTTCCAGGCGGAGATAGTTGTGAGACAATCCCCCAACTTCTAAGATGATCTCTAAAAGCATCACTTAGGCATTTACCTCCTCTATCGGTGCGGAGAATTTTTATTGACTTCTTGAGTTGATTTTCTACTTCATTCTGGAAGGTTTTAAACATTTCAAAAGCTTCATCTTTGTCTCTTAACAAGTACACATACTCATATCGACTATAGTCGTTGGTAAAGGTAATGAAGTATCTTTCGTTGTACCTAGTCATTGGCTTAAAAGGACCACATACATCCGAATGTATGATACCTAATAAATCTTTTGCCCTTTCAGTTTTGCCACTAAAAAGTGTCTTAGTCGTTTTGCCTTGTAAACAAGATTCACATACATCAAATGAATCATATTCTCTTGCTTTTAAAAGGCCGTTCCTTTGAAGTGTTTGTATGCGCTTCTTGTTTATGTGACCAAGACGATAATGCCAAAGATAGGTGTCACTCAAATCCAATTTGAGCTTCCTGGTGGTGGTTTGGTACAATGAGCTATCATATAATGTGTTTTCATGAACCAATTCATAAATACCATTAATAGGAATAGCTCTAAAGTAAAAGATGTTATTTAAAGAAACATGAATTTCATTTTCAATAAATGTCAAAACAGAACCATATTGTCTTAATTGAGCAACTGAAATAATGTTCCTAGTCAAACTAGGAGCATACAAAACATTGTTCAAAATTGCTTCCAAACCATTTGGAAGCTTCAAGATGTAGTCCCCTCGGTCTTCAACTTGAACTTTTGCCCCGTTCCCCATGTAGAGGCTTACATCCCCTTTCTTGAATTCCTTACTTCTTTTGAACCCCTGCAACATATTGCAAATATGAGTTCCACATCCGGTATCCAATACCCATGTGTTAGAGGATATTAAATTTAGATCAATATGAATCATGAAAATTGTACATGAGGTTTGCCTGACATCCCTCTTAGCTTGCAACTCTTTGAGATGGACAGGACAATTCCTTGCCCAATGTCCTATCTCTCCACACTTAAAGCATAGGTCATTCAAAGCAATCTTTTGCTTCTTCTCCACTGGTTTTGGTGGTGGCGCTTTTACCACTCCCTTTTCTTTCCCCAAACATACCCTTTACCCTTGGCAATACTTGCCTTAGGTGCAGGGTGAGGCCTCTTCTTGGTCCCACCTTCATTGATGGTGAGAACGGGTAAAACGTTTTTACCCATGGCCGCCCCGGATGTTTTGAGCATAGAGTGAAGCTCACTTATGTTCTTGTCCCACCCGTTCTTGTTATAATTCATGACAAAGTTGTCAAACCATTTTAACAAAGAGTTAAGGATCAAATCCATAGCCAACTCTTTCGAGACGGGACAATTCAGCCTTTCGAGACGGTCAATGTGGCTCTTCATCTTAAGTATATAAGATGAGACCAATTGGGTGTCATCCATACGACAGGCATGGAGTGCTCGAACCGTTTTTGAAGCGCTCTACCCTTGCTTATTGTTGGAACGTTTCCTTCAACTGAGTAATCATGTCGTGTGCGCTGTGATGTTCGTACTCCTTTTTGAGATCCGGAGTCATACTTGCCAACATAAGGCAAGACACTTGGACCGAGTCCTTAGTGTAGTTTACCCAATTATTGTAGGCCTCCTCATCTTCCTCATTTGGTTGATCAGGAATCGGATTGTCTAATATGTATGACCGTTTCTCTTGCTTGAGAATAATTCTCAAGTTTCGAAACCAATCAATAAAATTGTTATGGTTTAGACACTCCTTTTGGAGAATGGACCTTAGTGATAATGAGTGAGCGGACGGGATGTCATTATTTTCATTGTTGTTGGTGGCCATCTACAATATTTTAACAAAGTCCAATTTTAGTATTTTCGATATTGTTGTATTTTAGTTATTAATACTCTTTTATTTGTCATGAACAAATTTATAATTCTAGAATCCAACGTTAAATTTAAATAGTGGTTAGGTGACCTTTATCCTATTATTTAAATTAACAAGGTAGTCAACGTTTTGATAATTGCAACCCTTTGCAACTTCTAGAGGTATGGGATCGACTTAAACATCATATGTGTGGTCGGCACGTTTATCCCATCAACACCTTTTGTAAACCATATTGTAGGTGATCCATTTAACATGGTTTGCAAATCATGTCACCCTACTTACACACACATGTGAGTTTACCAATACAAGTGGTTAGGTGACCTTTATCCCACAAATATGGTATTCCCACCTCAAATCACAAGTTCCCTCAAAATGGTTAGGTGACCTTTATCCCATTAAGAGTTTTCAAGTGACTCAAGTGTTGTGCAAAAGGATGGTGTTAAACTTGTTTTCAAAAGACATCTTAAGTTTTCATAATTCTAGTTTAGAAAACTCTATGTACCTTGTATTTGCATGCTTTCAAACTCATGGTACTCTATGGTCCTTTTAATAAAACCCTTTTATTTAAAAAACTAATTAATACTTTTAATAACCTTTTATTAACCACTTAATGATTAAGAACCATTTTATTTCAGCTTGTTATGATTATTAATTAGATTGTTATGCATATCCATATATCAAACAATTAACATAAAATAAACAATCAAAACAAGCACAACCATTCAATCATAAGTGCATAACCATAGCCACTAAGGTGACCACACTTGTTTGCCATCACAAGTGTTGTCATTTGGTCTTTCCTAGGGGTTTACAATAATACACAAAAAAGGGTCCACGAACTACCACTTGAATCCACATCCAAAAGCTTCAAGTGTCCATGTCCTTTGTGCCCTTCCTTTGACTCTCCAACTTGTGCATCTTCTTTTACAAAATTTATATCCTAATACAATTTTCTAATAAAAGAAATGCACCTAGTCTATTTATTACATAACCAATGAATAAATAAATTACAACCCAAAATACAAACACAAAATTATTATTACAACCCTTTAATGAATAAACCAAGCATGACAAAATTACAATCAACCGAATGCAAAATACATTAGGTCAATGCTATATTATGCACCAAAATATGTATCAAATACAACATTCAAGAACAACCATGAACCCCTTTTTAACCCTAAAAGTTTCAGCCAACATAAACCAAACTTTAGGGTTTTGTCCAAACAAAACAATCAACCACTTGATGTTAATCTTTCAAGGTTTTATTCTAAAGCATGTAAGATAAAACTTTGAAAGATAAGGAATTCATACATCCATAACAAAACAGCCCCTAATGGGTTGAAAAAGTCCAACAAAACTAACTTTTCTTGGACTTTTAAAGCAAGTATTCCACATAACCGGCTTTAGATGCCATTGTTGGGTTTGTAAACAAGATTTTCAGAGATGTTTAACCATTTAAACAACAAAACGCAGCGGATATTAGTTATTAAATCTTGTTTTAATAATCTGAAAATAAGCTATTTTAGATTCAAAACAAACCCAAGAACAAGGATCATATATATGTGAGAAGAAAAGCTATCAGAACCGAAAAGGAACAACCATAGGATGTTCTTGAAACTACCTTTCAAGAACAAGGGAATATTGTATGGATGAGAAGAAGGAGATGATGCTTCATGAACATCTAGCCTTCAAGGAGAAGCCCTAAAGCTTGTATACCCACAAGCTTCTTGCAAAACCCAACTTGCTAGGGAGTTTTAACACCAAAAACCCTCTTGAAAACCCTCTTGGAACCCTCTTGGCTGTAGGTTTTGGAGGTAAAGAAGAGAGAAAAAGAGTCTTGCATGTAAGAAAGAGAAAAAGGTGGAGTGGAGTAATCAAATTTAACAAGACAAAGGTTCCCAAGGCACACCACATAGGGGCGGCGGAAAATGGGTTCCCTCCCATTTTGAAAACCCCTTTTTAATTCATTACTAGTTATTAGTTAAGTTATATAATTACACCATTTTAATTTTATAACTTAAACACTCTTATATTTGTTGTTATTTAACATCTTTAAATAACAATAAAAAAGATATCTCATGAACAAAATATCCATATAATTTGTTCTATCTCAAATGCAATAATTTAGAAAATCCATTTTCGAAATTGGTGTCAATATTTAATTGCTTGATCATATCAACAAATAAATATTTATTAGTATTTGCTTAGCTTGTTATTGGGTATGACCCGACTTGGATCATAACATACTAACCACATCAATCTTGTATGTGTCTTGGGCATATAGGATCCAACAGACCCCACTCAAATTTCACATCCTTGCAAGTCAACTTAGTCAAAGGTGAGGCCATCTTGGAAAAGTCTTGTATGAACCTCCTGTAATAACCCGCCAAACCCAAGAAACTACGAATCTCGGATGGCGTCTTTGGAGACTTCCATTGCGTCACCGCCTCAACCTTGTTGGGTTTGTTGGACCTTAATCAAAGTTGTTTAACCATTTAAACATGAAAAACACAGCAGATTTAAGCCTTAATATATTGATTAATAATCTGAAAATTAAGGTTTATAACTTAATATGAACAAACCCAAGAACATAGGATCGAATATATGTGTTTGAACTATTTATCAAGATGAAACAAACAACCAAAACAATACAATGGAACTACCTTCCAAAAGCTGTCAAAATCATGGATTTGGATGAAGATGATGATGTTCTTGAATGACCAAAACACCAAGGTAGATGTCCTCAAGCTTGCATACCCTCAAGTGTAAAGCAAACACCTCTTTTGTTAGGATTTGGACACCAAAGATCGAACCAAGGAGCTGCTGAAAAATGATTTTTCAGCCTTGTTTTTCTTCAAAAGGTAGAGAGAAAAAGGGTTTCTTGGTTCTTTGCATGTATGAGATTGATGTGGGAGATGGAGTGTTCAATACACTAATAAAGAGTGTATTTTTCCAAGGCACAAAATGACCAATAATGCCCCACAAGTGGGTTGCCGTTTTTTTTGAGTTTAAATGGGTTTCCCACCCATTTTAAAACACCCCTTCTATTGAACTAACACTCCTATTAGTTATATAATTAACCTCTTAATTGTATAACTAATACACTCATTTTTATTTGACGTTATTTAACTAACTTAAATAACATTACAAATAATTTCCGTGAACAAAATATCCCTATAAGTTGTTCCATCTCATATGCAACTTATTTAGAAAATCCATTTTCCAAATTGGTGTAAATATTTAATTGCACGATCATATCATCAATTAAATATTAATTGGTGTTTGCTAAACTTGTTATTGGGTATGACCCGACTTGGATCATGACGTACTAACCACATCAATCTTGTATGTGCCTTGGGCATATAAGATCCAACATTCTCCCACTTGCACAAGGTTCATAGAAGATTGATGCAAGCAGTAAATACCGCATAAAAACGGTTTACTACATTTAATATGGATGACTTAAAAGCCATTCAATAACATCATCCCCTTCAAGTATCCAACTTGAAATAATTTAGGTGAATCAATCATTTATCCTTTTGTTACAGATGTCATATTAAATCCAAGGACACAGAATGATCATTCCTTGTTAATTTAACTTAATCAGGCCTTAGACATCATTCTCTCAACGAATAAGAGGAAAAAATTCAATCTTGACTGCATACGTTTCTCACAATCACCTTATGTCATACCTGAACATAGCCTTATGTACTGACCATTATTTCAGATCAGTGAAGAACTAGCCTTATGTAACACTTGGTGAATATCAAACCCAATATGTATCTCAGGTCGGAGGATACCAAATAATATTTGCCTTTACTCAAATTTACTTATGATCAATCAAAAAGATTCCATGTAGTAAGATTTGAGAAGCGGGTCAGTCCAATATTCGTATCCCATGAATATCTATGAACCTTGGCAGCAACCAATTGCTCTATATATTCATACCTTATGAATATCCACCAATCCAAGTTCATAATAGTCTTACGTTCATATTTGTTCCTACAAATATGACCGACTACGGACATTTGGAATAATAAAATTATTCATGGATATAAACATGCTAAAAGGAACATAACTCAAAATATCGTAAATATATAGATGAGTTAAATATTACAATTGTTCCATATTTTCAATATTAATACTAAACAGATCAATTCCAATCACTAGAATATCGAAGTCCTAAGGCACAAGTATGACTTTCATGCTTTGCCCTTTCCAGGAGCTTCGTGAGTGGATCCGCAATGTTTTGATCAGTGTGAACTTTGCGAATACATATCTTTCCCTTTTGAACTTCATCCCTTATGTAGTTGAATATCCGCTCAATGTGCCTAGTCTTTTGATGTGCACGGGGTTCCTTGATTTGAGCAATTGCACCCTCGTTATCACAAAAGATATCTAGGGGGTCTTGAATGGTAGAGACCACCTCTAGATCAGCGATAAACTTCTTTATCCATGCAGCTTCCTGAGCTGCCAATGAGGCGACTATGTATTCAGATTCTGTAGTGGACAATGCTACAACGTCTTGCTTTGAACTCTTCCAAGACACTACTCCTCTATTCATAATGAAGACATACCCCGATTGTGATCGAGAATCATCTCGATCAGTTTGGAAACTCGCATCCGCGTAGCCCTTTACAACGAGTTCCTCTTCATCAGATCCGTATATTAGAAACATATCCTCAGTCCTCCTAAGGTATTTCAATATACTTTTCATAGCCATCCAATAGCTATTACCTGGATTCTGCTGATATTTGCTTGTCATGCTTAACGCGCATGACACGTCCGGTCTAGTGCATAACATCGCATACATGATGGATCCTATAGCATACGCATATGGGATGTCCTTCATATGATCTTGCTCATCCTTTGAGCTTGGACATTGAGATGCACTCAATATTGTCCCTCTTTGAATAGGTACCATACCTTTCTTAGAGTTTTCCATCTTGAACCTTTTCAAGATTTTATCAATGTATGCACTTTGCTTTAGACCTATCCCTATAGATCTTTATCCCAAAATATAGGCGGCTTCACCGAGATCTTTTATGGAAAAACAATTTCCAAGTCAGGTTTTAACACCTTCCATGGTTGGAATTTCATTTCCAAATAGTAGTATGTCATCAACATACAATACTAAGAATGTAATTACACTCCCACTAGCCTTTTTATACACACAAGCCTCGTCAGCGTTCTTGATGAAACCAAATTTCTTGATCTCTTCATCAAAACGTTAATTCCAACTTCTCGATGCTTGTTTCAATCCATAGATTGATCTCTTTAACTTGCATACTTTATTAGGATGCTTTGGATCGACAAAACCTCCAGGCTGAACCATATGGACAGTCTCTTTGAGATGTCCATTAAGAAAAGCGGTTTTGACATCCATTTGCCAAATCTCATAATCATAATAAGCAGCAATGGCAAACAATATCCTAATAGACTTTAGCATTACCACAGGCGAGAAGGTTTCATCATAATCAACCCCTTGAGTTTGAGTGAAACCTTTTGCTACAAGTCTTGCCTTGTAAGTATCCAAGTTTCCATGCATATCTGTTTTCTTCTTAAAAACCCACTTGCATCCAACCGGTTTGGAGTTAAGTGGAGGGTCAACCAATTCCCAAACTTGGTTGTCATACATGGATTGCATCTCTATGTTCATGGCTTCCAGCCACTTGTCACAATCCGAATTTGACATTGCATCATGATATGTAGTTGGCTCATCGGAGTCAACCACGTAGCATCCATTCATGAAAAATGCATATCTTTCAGGTGGAATGCTAACTCTACAAGATCTACGAATGTTTTGTGTGTATCGATCAACCTCTTGATCATCATCAACAACCTCCTGGTTATTGCTAGTGTCAACCAAACGTGTATCGGCTTGTGGATCTTGATCCTCATCAAATTCCACTGTTCTATTTGTCATTCCTTCCATAAGACTCATACCATGAGTGTATCACGCTTGGAAACAATATTAACGATACTAAAATTTCGAGGGCGAAATTTCTAAAAGGAGGGGAGAATGTAACACCTCTGAAATATGACCCAATTGAAAACCTATAAATGTTATAAAACACAATAAAAGTCTGAATTGAGTTGGGATTAACAAGGAAACCTTGCAAAATGAAACTAGTCTTTTGGGCCCAATAAGCCCAATAAGCCCAATAAGGGCCCGAACTTGTAAAAAGGCTCATTTAAGGCCCAAATGCACATTTACGAACTAATTAAATAAGAAACCATGAAACAAAGAATTCTTATGTGATTTGAAACAACTATGGAAAGATCCAAATTGAAAACGGATTCAGAACCCATACCGGGTAAAATCCGGCAATTTACCGCGTACTACGTCTGAATTCCACAGGAATTCTTATAAGGGCTTGTCGCCCAATATAAATCATTGTTAACCTCAACTAATACCATGAATAAGGATCTCTAAAAGATTTTTCATCAATCATGCATAAACAATAGAATTTCGTCACCGAAACGCGAATACCGGTTTTCACCAGCATTTACTGATGTCTGATACATCAACCGAACCTCGTAGCTCTGTAATTATTCATCTAATCATCTTTTATTATCATATCATATTAAATTTGATGAATGGCACGTTGTCCGGAATAACTGCGTTCCGAAACGCGATCGTGACGCGAACCGGGTTACGATCAGGTAAAACCTGAGAATTCGTCAGATAAGGTTTTAACGTGACCAACATGGGGAAATAACGCTCAAAATATCATTCTAACGCTTAATTGCATGCAATTAGATATCAAAATAATAATAATAGCACCCGTTCGAGGAAAACGCGTAAAACCGATAACGTGTCGATGTCGCGGTATCGTTTAACTGTTCTGTACGATTTAAATACAATAAAATTATTAATCTCTGGTTACTTATGACGTTTTCTATAACCAAGTCTAACGATAAATGAAATTTATTACGTCACGCAAAAATTGACTCGAACGCGTTAGGAACCGAACTGTTTACGAACCCATTTCATTTAACCTAGTATTTAAACAACCTAATATTCCATTTTAGGGTTTTAAAACCCAAAATCTAAGAAAGAGAGAGAGGCGGTCGCACATCCCTCTCCCCCCTTCCCCCCTACTTCTCTTCGATCCGGCCAAGCCACCGGCCGGAGGTGGCCGATTCCGGCAAGTGCCGGCGTGTGACTAGCCTCATCCGACTCCCCTCTCCCCTGTGGTCGCGATAGTGACTTCAATTTCTCCCAAAACTCAATGTGGAGACGGGAATCGAAGGATGAAGTGGCGGTTGCAGGTCAATTTCGAGGTGATGGTAAGCCGACGGTGGTGTTGGAGGTTGTGGTTGCGCGGTGGTGATGATGGTGATGTGCGGTCGCGACGGTTGTGATGGTGATTCTGTGGTTCGAGATGGCGATGGTGGCTTCGGTCGTGGCTGTTGGGCTGCATGTGGCTGTTGATCGGGTGATGGTTGCAAAACAACATCGATGGTAAGGTAAGCTGGGTTTATGGTTGTGCCATTGTCGGTTATAGCTGTTGTTGTTGTGATTGTGTTTGTGTTATGGCTACATGTCGGTGGTGTCAACAGCAGTTGGGTCGAAGTTACTGTTTGTAGTCGATAGTGGTTAGGATGGTAACTGTGTTTGGTTGTGGTTGGTGATGCTGCCTGTGATGGTGGTGGTGTTAACTGTCGGTTGTGTGTTGGTGATCGATAGGTGATTGTGGTAGTGGTTGTCGGGTTCCGATGGTGAGGAAGGCGGCTGTAGTGATGGTGGCGGTATTGGTTAGGGTTTAGGCCACCTAAGGCAGTGGTGATGATGATTGATGGTGGTTTGTGGTGGTTGTTACTGTTCAAGGTGAATTACAGCCGTATGATGTTATTTTTAGGGTTGCATGTTGGGTTCTAGTCTAGATCCATAGGATTTGGTTATGTTGATGGTAGTGTACTAGTGTGCATGTCGACTGTGGTCGTGTTATTGTTGGTTGTGGATAATGATTATGGCTCCGATGGTTAGTGGTGGTCGATGTCAACAGTCATGGTATGGCTGTGATGGTGGTTGTGGTTACGTAGGCTGACAAAGTGGTTGTTTTGATAATGGCTGTGGTATTGGTTGATAGATAGTGATAAGTGGATTTTGGGTGTGGTTGTCGGTGAGGATTCTAGCCAACTAGGAGGTTCTAGCAATGACAAAGTGGTTCATGGTGGACAGTGGCTGCATATGGTGAATGGTGATGGTTAAACCTTGGTCAAAGCTGATCAAACATGGTCAACGGGCAGTCAACGGAACGAGAACACAATTAAATCCCGTCGTAAATGAGTGGGTTAGAATACATAACCGAGTGGAAGGTAACATCGCACGCGCAACACATTGAAATTGAATTATAAATTGCATACGTGTTATTTGAGCTCTAATTAATTAAAGGATTAAATTATAAAATACATGAATTATAAACGAAAATGAACGTCACTTGTTATAAATGTTTGATTTAAATGGATGGTTTGGATC
This sequence comes from Flaveria linearis, assembly GCA_024085815.1. Classification (NCBI taxonomy): domain Eukaryota; kingdom Viridiplantae; phylum Streptophyta; class Magnoliopsida; order Asterales; family Asteraceae; genus Flaveria; species Flaveria linearis. The sequence continues at coordinate 36,807,007 of CM044009.1, read as the reverse complement.
CGAGATTTAAACAACAACGCTAGCTAATAGAAACCAACCTAGATAAGATATATGAAACATTATATTTTTGATAAATGGTTATAACATGTCATAGACGATACAAATAAGCTTATATCTTGTAACATATAATCATACAAGACTTAGAGATGTAATTCATACAAGTAACGATTTTACATTTGTATATTTATGCAATGAATATTTAGGTTAACCGACATCTACACGTTTTATTTAAGATAAAAGACCTAAAACACTATAATGATCTATCATCTTGTCATTGTTAGTAATTGGCCAACTCATTGTTATTGACATAAATATTAATTGTAACACTCTTTATACAAGTTATCCTCAATCAAGATAACAAATACGATATAAACACGAGCTTTATAAACATCGTTTGAAACGTTATATATTACTTACATTGTTAATTCAAGTTATTTACAAAGATTTGGAATCCATGATATGAATTGATTTTTCGATATTCTTCATACTAAGACACAATTCTTGATTAAATGCACAAATCAACCTAATGTACATGAATCAACTCATGACACTTAACAAATACACGAGAAGCTAAGATATATTAAGGATATTAATCACCAACTTAAATTTAACTAAAGAGCTCAACTGCACGCATGTAATAACATCGTGCTAATTCTAAACGTGGATCTTATATGTTTTAGTTAGGATTGCTTTGTTGGTGATCATCACTTTTCCTTATCAAGCTCTGAAATTATGTAAGGATACCAGGTGAGTTCTCGTGTTCCCCCATTTTACTTTTGTTTTGGGGATGAAGCATGCTCCTTTTAAATTGAAACTCTTATGTGTGATAATGTTTACTGTATGGCATGATCTTTTGTTTTATGAACTATGATTATGCTTACTTGATGCCTGTATGTGGGACTTTTTGGATACCTGCTGATACTTTAGTCATAATCATTAATTCTTTTGTGAACCGATTGTTCTTACGTGAATAGATCTATTTGGGGAATCCCCCACGCACAGTGGCTCCTGCCACAGGGAGGTACCCCACTGAGATCCTGAGGGGTCGTTTGTGGCATGTAACAGGTTTTGAATAAGATACTATGGTGAACCATCCTAGCAGGAATGGTTCACTATTCTGAGGCTTGGTTCTTTTTCCTACGGGAATATCCGGTTAAACACAAGCTTAGAAGAGGCCAACCGGGGACCAAGTGCAGGGTTGATTGTGATACCCCACAATGACTGATACTAAAAATGATGTTTTAAACATCAAATGAGATTTTCAGAAACTTTCACACTTGATTCTAAAACCTTCATTTATGGACTCTAAGAGTCCCTCTTATTTTTAAACATTAACCACTTGAACTCACCAACTTTATGTTGACACAATTCTTTTTGAGCATGTCTTCAGGTACAGCTAGGGAGAATAGTTGAGCTATAGAAGATACCTAAATCCAAGGCAAGAAGTGAGGGTAGGTGTTGAAGACAAAAGTCGAGCCTAGAAGCTTTAGTTACTGAAGCATCAAGAAACCTTTACCAAAAGATTGATCATAACACCTATAGACTGTAGATTTAGGCACCTTATTAATTGAAACAGAGCCAATACTCTGATGTAAATGTTGAAAGTTGTAATGTATTAAACCATTTAGTTTCCGCTGCATTTTAGTTGTTGTTTACTAATCGTGACGTCCCGCCTCTCTGGGCCCGGGGTGTGACATCTACAATAATTCCTTCAGCATTCACCACATGACCCAGAAATTGAACTTCACGTAACCAGAAAGCACACTTAGAAAATTTGGCATACAACTTTTCTCTTCTAAGTGTCTCCAATACTTCACGTATGTGGCCGGCATGTTCTTCTTCGCTCTTTGAATAATACAGGATATCATCAATAAACACAATCACTGATTTATCTAACATGGGCCGACACACTCGGTTCATCAAATCCATAAAGGCAGCAGCGTGTTTGTCAAACCGAAAGACATAACAAGAAACTCGTAGTGTCCATAACGCGTGCGAAAAGCTGTCTTAGAGATATCCCGCTCCTTCACCTTCAGCTGATGATAACCAGATCGAAGATCTATCCTTGAGAACCAACTTGCACCTTGCAGCTGATCAAACAAGTCATCAATCCTCGGTAACGGATACCGATTCTTCACCGTAAACTTATTCAGCTCTCGGTAGTCAATGCACATCCGCATAGTACCGTCTTTCTTATTCACAAATAAGACCGGAGCACCCCATGGAGAGATACTCGGTCGAATGAACCCTTTATCCATCAACTCCTATAGTTGAACCATGAGTTCTTTCATCTCAGTCGGAGCTAATCGATACGGTTCTTTGGCAACGGGTTGAGCACCGGGTATTAGATCAGTTTGGAACTCGATTTCGCGATCCGGTGGCACACTTCGTAAGTCTTCTAGAAACACGTCTGGGAAGTTACACACCACTGGTACGTCAGACAGTTGTGGTACTGATGCGTCCAGGTCTTTCACGTAGGCCAGATAGGCACTACATCCACATCTCATGCACTTCCCTGCTACCGCCATCGAAATCACCTTCGGAATTGTAGTAACACGATCACCATAGATCGTCACCGAACTTCCATCGGGCGCAACTAGTCGAATCATCTTCTTACGACACACGATGTTCGCCTCATAGGTTGCTAACCAATCTATCCCTTGTACTACATCGAATCCACCTAAGGGCATTACATGTAATTGGCAGGAAACCTATGACCTTCTAGTTCTACGGCACAGTCCTCTATTATATCAGTAGTTCTAGTAAACTTACCAATCGCTATTTCTACATCAAATAGCTCATTAACACTCCTACTACTAACAGACAATTTAGAACAGAAAGTAGCAGAAACGAAACTCCTAGTAGCACCGAAATCAAACAATACAGAGGCGCAATTTTGGTTTACAAGAAACATACCTGACACGACATCAGGATCCTCTCTGGCCTCCTCCCGGGTTATCATGAAAGCTCTAGCACTTGCCCTCTGCCCTCCTTCTTTAGCCTTCTTCTTCGCCCTAGAACTCTCAGCCTTTGGCTTCTTGCAGTCCTTACTCACGTGGCCCTCCTCACCACAGCTATAACACCTCGACACCCTGTAGTCTCTAGCAATGTGGTCAGGCTTCCCACACTTGAAGCATACGTTCAATCCCAACCTACACTCGCCGGTATGCTCCCTTCCATATTTATCGCACTTCCTCAGCCCTAAGCTTGATGTTGCCCTGCTATCATCCAACTTCATTTTTTTGTTGTTTGGAACGAAACCACCACGTCCAAACCGCTTCCTATTCCAGCTCTTGTCAACATCACTTGTCTTCTTCGCCTCCACCACAGTGTCCTCTTGCTCATCATATAACCTACCCGCCAGGTCTACAGCTGATCGAAAGGTACTTGGTCGGCAGCAATCAAGTGCCTACGTATATCAGCCGGCAACCCTTGGACATACTTCTTAATCTTCCTTGATATCGGAGTCACCTGATCAGGCACCAGCCTTGCCATCTCATTAAATTTGATGGTATACTGTTGGTGCGTCATAGTTCCCGCTTCCAGCTGCAGGAAGTCCCTCTCAATCTTGTCCAACTCCTTGTGAGGACAGAACTCCTCAATCACCAACTTTTTTCAGTTCTTGCCACCTTATCTTCCCAATGGCCCTGCTACCTTCGGCCTGGACTATATTGTCCTACCAGCATAAGGCCGAGTCCACCAACGAGTGGGTGGAAACTCCACCTTCTGATCTTTTCAGCAATCACTAATATCCAGCACCACCTCCATCTCCCTCACCCATTGGTGAGCAGCAGCCGTATTGCCATTTCCATCAAAAGTCGGGGGCTTACATCTTTGAAATGCCCTATAGTTACATCCTTGTGTAGTTTCCTGCACTGCTTCTACCTCCTCCTCCTCACTCAAGACAATCGTCTCGGTCTCTGATCGTACCCTCTCTTCCCTTCTTGTGATCCTTCTCCTTTATTTCTTCTCATCCTCCCTTATAGCCTTGATCACTTCAGTTACTACAGATGGTAGAATAGTCTGCACGACTTGATGGATTTCCTCTACCACCGCCTCTTTCACCGAAGCCCTTAAGTTCGCACTCTCATCACCACCCTCCTGGTGATGCATCTAGAGCTCTTCTCGGGCCCTCTCAGCAGTTTTAGTCTTATTCCTAGTAACACGTGTTTAGCACCACGTCCTCCTTGTGCTCCACCCTTAGAGGCCTTAGATGATCTACCTCCAGCCATTCTCTAATCACTATAAAATTTAAACACTAAAACAGTCATTCAAGGTAATAGCTCAGCTTATGTTAAGTATAGTAAGTCGCTAATTACAGTGGCCAGTTGTGGTTAGCCACTTACTTTACTCTTTACACCCCAAGCATTTCCTATCCTGACTACATCAGAATCTAAATCTACTAAGAACACATAAGTCAAATAGCACACGCATATAACACTGGTTAACTTTAAGAAAAGAAATACCTGATGGCACGTAGCTACTCGGGCTGACATCCCTCCATTCGTCCCATTTTCAGTTTATGTTTAGGTTTTTAAAAATATTTTACCCAATTCACTTAACCTATGACTCTGATACCAACTTGTAAGGCCCCGTTCCCGGGCACCTCACAGTTGGTCAATCATAGCACTAAGCATAAACAATATTATACATTTCACAAAACATTGCAGCGGAATTATGTTAACAAAAGCCCATTCATTTTATTATTAATTACTGTTGTTAAGCAATACATCGTAGTTCATTAGTTACAAAAAAGATTGTTTAAATGCATTCCAAAACAACAATATAATCAAAACATGAATGGATGTCAGTCTTGCCCGCTGAGTGGCTTCACCCTAGTGCCATCCTCAGCAATATTTACCTGCCAACTGAAAATGCATAAAAGTCAGCGTTGTTGAGTGAGTTCTAGTTTTAAAAGTATTAAAATACCTTTTATAGACATATGAAAATATCCTTTGTTGTAAAATACTTTCTTTATTTTGGTTTGTGATCACATATCATACATACATCAAGGTAATACTTTCTTTCATTCCTTTACTTTACACGTTTGTTTATTTCATACTTTTATCATTATCTTTCACTTTCTTACGGACCAATGTGCTAATGCCCCGGACATTATGCACGAAGCTGATGCTGGGCCTGTGGTCTATAAATAGACCATGAACATTATGCACTAAGCTAACCCAGTCACCTAGGGTATGCTACAAGGGTCCCTGTCAGTCTCAATGACTGACCCTGCATGCATCCTTCGGGTTAGCTAAACTGCATACAGTTGAGCTAACGACAACATAGTCGTGCACCCCCTTTTCATTTTCTTGTAAGACTTTCATTCATTTCTTTATGTTCCACTTTTCTTTATCATTAATCTTTCACTTTTATTAACGATAATACTTTAAGTATATGATCATAAACACACCACGTAAAGTCATACAATAATAGTTAATATGGAACATAAGAACAGCTCATAATCATGCATAATAATAACAATTAATGCCCTAAAGTCAAACTAGGGTCAAACCCTAATCATTCTGTTTTTCTTCAAAATTTTAGAAAATTTCAAAGTGTTCTGGGCGCATGATCACTATGCAGGCGCATGAGCCCTGCTTAGGCGCATCAGCACTATTCAGGCACATGGCCCTACACTTAATCCTTTTTCCTACTAAGTCTTAGGTGCATGAACTATTCAGGCGCATGAGATTACACTTAGGCGCCTGAGAAATAAGTTAGGCGCATGGGCACTATTAGGGCGCATCACCATATATTTAACTTTCTAAGACTCATTTTCAGGCGCATGGGCCCTGTTTGGGCGCATGACCTTACTTAATATATTCTAAGGAAAAAGGCTATGTGCATGGGCCCTGTTTGGGTGCATGGGCAACAGTTAACTTTTCCTAAGGTAATTTCAGGCCCATGAGCCTTATGTAGGCGCATGAACAACCTGTTTAACATGTTTTCATGTTATTTTTAGTCCCAATCATCATATTAACCTGTTCTAGGTTTGTTATAACTATTCTAAGCTTAAACATAACTTAGACAACCATAGAGCATCTCCATACAAGCATAAATGCATACGGTTACATATATCAAAAATTATAAAATCATTTTCAATATATTTTCAGCTCTATAGACATTTTAAAACATGTAAAGAAGGGGTCTAGAGCTCACCTAAGCTACTTTCAAGCTCAAACTCTTCAACTTGAACTTTTTAGAAGTTTCTAACACCTAGACATGTCCAAAAACACATACCTGAACACATGTACACACATAAGAACATGTAGAAATGGTTTTCATGGTCGAAAATCCACAAAAACCGAACTAATTATCCTAAATTTGCTTACCTTGGCTGAGTTTAGCTTCTTTCTCACTCTAAAACCGAAGATCTTCCTTCTTTCTCTCTCTAAAAGGTCGACTGTAGTTGGTGAGGGTGGTGTGGGCAGCCATGCCACCTTTTAAACATAATAATAACAAGTTTTGTATCTTGTACACTTTCACCCCCTCCACTTGTGTTTATTTTTTTCTTACAAGATACTTTTCTTTTCCTCTTTCTTATTTCTTTTCTTTATTTTATTTTTGACAAAATTTCCAGGTGTTACAGTTCCACTGCGTCCATGGCTTCCTATATGTCTGAATTAGGACTATCAACCATGTTTTCTCTTTCACTTGCTAAATCATCATCGAGATCATCCACCAAAGCCACATTAGCTTCACCATCAGAAATAAACCTGAAAGTCCAGTCCCGTCCTTCATCTCCTTGAGCTACCGTAGCTTTGGAACCCTAGCCTGTTGAAGTCGCTTTCTTTTCCATGTCTTGTCGATTGTTTGAGGTGAAAGGATTACCATTTCTAGTCTTCTTAGGCTTCACCCATTCTCTTTTAAAGTGACCCTTTTCTCCATAGTTAAAATATATGACTTTTGTTTTATCGAAACTAAAAGTTGTATCCTTGGTAGCAATCAGGTTTTGTCAAGTCTTTTTCATAAACTTCTTTGCACTTCTAACAGCACTAGCAAGATCCCACATTATGTCCATTCTTTCCAATTCAGCCTCATCAACTTACTCATAATCTTCATCAACAAGATGACAATTTCCTATTTTTTCAGCAACCAACCCATCATATGAATAAACAACTACAGCTACTAGGTCCATATGCTCCTTGGCAACTTTAATAGTAACATTCCGCAAGTTTTCAGTCTTTATCTTTGGAATATTTGAGTCAGAGATGTTGCACTGAGAACCTGATGATCCAGATGATTCACTTCCAGATGTCCTACTCTTAGAATACCCAGAGGTGTTAGATACAAAAGCTGTCTGAATAGGTGCTCCTGAAGAAGCTGGTTTTGGAACAACATTATACAGTGATGGATTTTGAGTATATGATCCATTCTTAGACTTGTATTTAAGCCTCAGTTCTTCCTCTCTCAATTTCAAGATAAAGTCATTAATGTCAAGGGTAGCTAATACATCATTTTGTCTCAGATTTGAAACAAAAGGATCCTATTTATCTGGCAGCCCATCAGCAAAACTTGCAACTTTATCTTCCATAGATGTAGTAACCCATGTGCATCTCACTCATCAGATGATAAAATCTGTCTATTATATCGTCCACGCATTCATTTCCGATGGATGAGAAGTTGTCAAATTCTTTCTTGACAGCCTTGGCCTTCAGCGCCTTTAAAGTAGCATTGCCAACATACCTCTTTTCCAAAGCCGACCATAATTTCTTTGACTGTTTATGTTCTGAGAAGTGATGAAATATGTCTTTTGGAATTGACTGGGTCAATAGAGCATATGCTTTCTTCTCAGCATTATGAGCTACCTTTTGTGCTTCATTCATTCCACATAGAGTAAGTTTAACACCCTTTGCCCCAATAGGCGTAGAATAACCTGTCTCAATTGCTATCCATAAGTTTGGGTCAAATCCATTAAGATTTATCTCAAAATGTTGTTTCCATTGAGGGTATTCATCTAAAGTTAACAGTTTTGGTGGTGTGTTACTGTTTCCGATTTCATTTTCTAACAGTATCAAGTTTTGAATCCCTGAGTCCTTTTTGGCAGCAAAGGTTGAGTTCTGATCGTCCATATTCTCAAAGTTTGAATCAATTAATCAAATCTGATCCACTGATGCAACTGGACTCAATCGTGCGATTGTCTTCAGTCGTGCGATTGAATCAATCGTGCGATTAAAGGATATGTCTGGGTTCAATCGTACGGATGACTCAGTCGGGCGACTGTAAATACTGATTTTGAGAAATTCAAAATTTTCATAAATTTTTGACTAAAAAACAATTTCAAACACCCAAAAAAAAGTTTTCAATCGAATAGCTTTCTTCTCATACCTCGGGGCCTTTAAAGTAGCATTACCATCATACCTCTTTTCCAAAGCCGACCATAATTTCTTTAACTGTTTTATGTTCTGAAAACTGATGAAATATGTCTTTTGGAATTGACTGGGTCAATAGAGCATATGCTTTCTTCTCAGCATTGTGAGCTACCTTTTGTGCTTCATTCATTCCACTTAGAGTAAGTTTAACACCATTTGCCCCAACAGGTGTAAAATAACCTATCTCAATTGCTATCCATAAGTTTGGGTCAACTCCATTAAGATATATCTTAAAACATTGTCTCCGTTGAAGGCATTCATCCAAAGTTAACAGTTTGGTGGTGTGTTACTGTTTCTGATTTCATTTTCTAACAGTAACAAGTTTTGAATCCTTGAGTCCATTCCAGCAGTAAAGGCTGAGTTATGATCGTCCATATTCTCAATGTTTGAAGAAACACGAAGTCAATTAATCAAATCTGATCCACTGATGCGACTGGACTCAATCGTGCGATTGTGTTCAGTCGTGCGATTGACTCAACCGTGCGATTGAAGGATACGACTGGGTTCAATCGTACGGATGACTCATTCGGGTGACTATAAATACTGATTTTGAGAAATTCAAAATTTTGATAAATTTTTGACTCAAAAAAGATTTCAAACACCCAAAGAAAAATTTTAATTGAAAAGCTTAAAACTTTCTGCTAATGCACACGTTAAAATACGTTTTATACAAAAACAAGGAATTTTTGAATAAAATACGTTTATTTCAAACGATCACCGATCGAATCCATGAAGAATCAAGAGTCAAGATTTGATACCACTCGTTAGGACCATTTACGTACGGAGTACTAACAAATTCAATGTAAAACTGAATCAAATAGTGCGGAATCCAATTTGAATGGCGATCCAAGCAGTGAGATCGCAAAACCGGATCAATTTAATGATTAAATAACGTTAAGAACAGGTAGGAATCGATCTGGGATGAACTATGAAGTTGGAATAGCTTTTGAAATCACTCTGGACGACTAGGGTATTTAAATCTTGAAGTGTTACGTTTTTCCATGAATTAACTGGTATTTATAGGTTGTAGTATATAGTCGTATGACTGAATCATACTTATGATCCAATCATGTAACTAAGTCATAGTATTGATCCATACGTATGACTAGTCCATTCGTTTGGTTCAATCGTACGACTGGGTCAATCTTATGACTTAGTGGTGCGACTGAGCCAGTCACCTGGTTTAGTCTGCTGCTGGTTCATAAGCATGGATAACCATAAGACTAAGTCAACACATTACTGAGCCATTACTAACTCATTAATGTGAATGAAATCTGCACGCACATATATAATTCAATCAAGCGTGTATATACAAGTGATATAAGATTACCATAAACATAATAGTATATAGACATGCAAACACATATGAAATTACTAAAATACCCTTGTATTCAATATCATTTAGACTGAAAGATGTAAACATTAACAAGTACAAGAACTGGGGACAACATGTCGTAACACCTCTCCATAGATCTTCTACGAATGACTATTTAGATGAACTCAGAGTTCTCTTCTTCCACCGAGGATCTGTTGATGATTGTCCTGATATCTCAACAATCTTCTTCTTCCGGAGAAAATCAGCTAAAGTTATTAAGATGGTCTTCCTGGTCTTTTCTACGGAAGAAGATTTTGTTTCTTTTGTAGAAGTCAGCTTGACATTAGTTTCAGGCCTATTTATTATTGGTGGAGGGACTTGCTATTTGTTAAGCTTTAGAATCGCAGCATTCAATTGAACTATTCTCTTATAAATCGTCTTCAGCAAGTTTCTTTGTTGAGGTGGATAAAGCAGCTTGATTTCTTCTAGAACTTTTGGTATTAAAGGTTCAAATACCGCACTTGTTGATTTACCCTTATCGTCACCTTGTTGTTGATCATGATCATCCAGCTCAAACATATCATCACATCCATCAAAATCAAAATCTGATTCATCTCGATTTAAAACTTCTAAATCAGTTGATTGAGTTTCACTCAGAATCATCACCATTGGCCACTTGATTAATGTTAGTTTTAATTTCATTATTGGTGCTTGGCACAAAATGGTTTGATAAGTTGTTAGTCATAGAATAAGGTAATGAGGTATAATTGTTATTCACTGGGGGTGCAACATTATGAAAACCCAAACCTGATTTGTTTTATGATTCAATATGAGATTTTAACAACTTCTCATATGTTGAGATGAAAGTTGAAATTTCTAAAGTTTCACTTCAGTAGATGCATGTTCTAACATCGATTTTGTTAAAGATGTAGTCAAATGCTGAACTTGTGCCTTCAAATTGTAATTTTTTGAAACTAGTTTATCTAAATCCTTTTATAAGGAAGTAATGTTTACCTGATAAAGTTTAGGCTCCCTTACATGAGATTCATTTTAAACCATTGTTTCTTTAACTTTATTGGCAAGTTGTTGAGCATGAGTTCAGTATCTTTCAACATCCTCAATGCAGCTAGATGAACATAACATTTCCCTTACCTCTCTGGACATTGGTGGGACCTTGTTCTCCTTGTTTGCTATGAGAGCTTGATTCTCTTCCAAGACTTCCTTCTCATATAAGCTCCAGTCACAAGTACCATCCTTCAGGATAATCAATCCAGTCTTTTGGTTCTTGCTTGAGCTAGCTGCAGATGTACTTGAAGTTGTTGGGGATGAATGGATGAGTTGAGGCTGCTTGAATGGCCTTTGATTTGCTTGATGTTGTTGTTGTTGCTGATGTTAAGGATGTTGACATTGTTGCTGAGATGTGGACTGCTCGTTGCATTCCCTTTAGAAGTGCCCATAAAGGTTACACTTGAAACATCTCACTTTTGATTTATCAACTCCTATTTTTGTTGTTCTACATGGAGTTGATAATCCTTTGTTTCTCCACAGGTACATCTTTGTCCTGTAAGCTATCATTGCCATCTACCCTTGCAGATCCATTTCTTCTACTTCATCACGATGAAGTTCTTCTAGATCTTGCTAGCAAAAATGAGGTGGGGTCAAAGTGTTGCCCAGGTATGCTTGGAAACTTGAGCTTAAAGCTGCAAATGCTGCTTTTTGCTCTTCAGAATCAAGTACTACTGTCATTGGTTCTGAACTATTGTTGCTATTGTTGTTGGAAGATGACTCCTTAGCAGTTGCATTCTTTCTATCATCCTTTTTCCCTTTAGTTTTGTTGCTTGAGTGACTTTGAGTCGATTTTTTGGTCTTGATGCATAAAAACCAACTTCTTCTTCCTCATCACTCACAGCACAAGAGCTCTCACCATCTTCTTTGAAATGAAAACACTTCCTACACTCTTTGATTCCTTGAATTAATAGGGAGCAATGGTTGCTTTCATGCTTTTGTTTCTTGTTTCTCATCAAGCTCAAGAGCTTCCACTTTAGCCACCAAGGTATCAAGCCTGATGTCTTTCAAATCCAGGGTGTTCTTGAACAGTGATACTGTCTACGTCCAACTCTCATGTAGATTATGGAGCATCTTTTTATTAAGTTCATCATTGTCATACTTCAGCTCTATTAATTTAAGTTACAAGTTGCATGAATCTATGTAATTGTTAAGGAACAGATTCACCCTCAATATGATGAAATACTCATATTACGACCTGAGTGTATCCTTTCTGATGCTTCTAATTTCGTCACTGCCTTCACACATGGTGTGCAAAGTTTTCCACAGTGAATTTGCTATTTTATAGGCTTCACACCTAATGAGAAGATCTTCAGGCAAGGCCATAGTGAGCATACTATAGGCTTTGAAATCAATCTTGACTTTCTTCATGTCATCAGGTGATAAATCCTTAGACTGACGCGCTGATTCTTGTCATCATAATCAGGTCCTAACATTGGTGGAATGTATGGACCTTCTATTATGGATGACCATAGATCAGAACTAGTGTAATTTACATGGTTGCTAAAACGGATTTTCCATGTTTTGAAGTCAGCCTTGCTCTCCAACTTAGGGGGTTGGTATGCTGATCAAATGCTAGAATTACTCATTTTAGTTTGGTGATTGTTTAACTAAAATAGAAATTCTTTTGTTAATGAACTAATTAATGACCAACTCTTAATTAACAATTAACTAAGACGTTAATGTCAAAAGTTATTTAACCCTCTCAATAAGTTCTCAACTAATTATGAGATAGAGGATGTTTAATGTTGAATTTGTTCAAAAATGATTGAACAACTGTTAATAATCAAACAATAAATTAGATCTACGAATTAAAACAGGTTTTAATGCAGATTTGAGTTGATCGGGCAATGGAACAGTACCCAACTGATCGATACAACATATTTTACTGATCTCACCAATTTGTTGATCTCAATATCATAGTTAGCTATTGAATAACTAATTCCGACTTGTGATTTAATTGTTTCGTTCAATTACACGATCGAAAATGAGTTTTAAACTCTCGAGTCGTATGAACAAACCCTAAAACAATTTTAATCAAAATCAATAGATCTGATCAAAAACTTGATAGATCTAATGATATAAATGATTAATCAAGCAAAAACTAATACAGATAGATCAACGGATCTAAATCAATGAGCACTTGGCTATGATACCACCTATGAATCCAAGAATCGTTAGGGAATTATCAGTTTAGTTAATCACAAACAATGATCTCAGAATTATCACTGATTGTTGTTTGATTAATCGAGTGATGTAAAGTTGTTTGACAAATAAAACAAACAATGAAGAACAAATCAACTAATGAAAAGCAGATGAACGTAAGATGAAGAACAACATAAATGTTTCAAAAGTTTTCCATTGATGATTGAATAATAATTACAATAAATAAAACAAAACAATGAATGCTATTGCTATTGCTAGGGCTTAATGCTATTTTTATACGTGTATTGTTGTGAGATTGTTTGCAGCTGCTAGGGTTTAATCGTAATGATTCATAGCAGTCGATCACAATCTTTTCACCATTGTTGCCTAAATGTGTGTACCTAGGCCTCGTATTAATAGGCTAGATATATACTGTTAGGGTAGCAGTAACTTTCTTATCAGGGTAAGAAAGTTACTCAGAGAATGTCCTGATGTGACATTCTATGACTAAAGTGAAAGTCGTCTACAGATGTTGACTTATCACTTTAGTGTTTGACTAGGTTGACTTGATGTACTTGGTGAAGTATATCAAGTGTTAGTCCTCCGCAGGAGATTGGTCTTCCGTAGGAACTTTGTCTTCCGTAGAAGATTGGTCTTCCATAGATGTTGGTCTTCCATAGATGTTGGTCTTCCGTAGGTGCTGCAGTTGCCTTGGATGATTTTGTTGTTGTAAAGCTTCCGTAGGAGTCCCACGGAGTCCATACTTGTATTCTTCCAGAATATCTACGGAGGAACAATTTTTTCATCTATAGATGTTGTTCACCACTTAGCCAATTCAAGAAATTGACTAAGCCTTAATGTTTTTCATGCAAACATACATATAAAGCAACACATAATAAATGGAGTTAACCTATAAATGTATATTGCATACAAAAGATAAAAGAGATACAAGAGTTATTATAGGGATTGATTAAAGAACTAAACGTGTTTTGACTGAGTTAATGATTCAGAGAGTTGCTCTACTTGAGCTGCAAGTGTTAATTTTTTAGATAGAAGTTTGTCTAGATCATTTTAAGTGACAGTATTTTAATATGATATTGTTTTTTCTTTGTTTCAGACTGTCATTTAAAATGTTTGTTTCAATCACTTTCTTTGAAAGTTGATCAACATGCTCTCTGTATCTAGTGACTTCGTCAATGCATGCTTGTATATAGATATACTCACTTACCTCTTTCGATATTTCAGAGATTTTATCCTCTATGTTTACCGTGAGGGCATGATGAGGAGATTGGATCTCTTCCTCATACATACTCCAATCACACTCACTATCTTGTTTAATAATCATTGTAGGATGATTTTGAGTCTTGGTTGGGGCTATGTTGTGTGATCTTGCTGTATGATCTGAGATGGAGTGAGGTTAGCCCCTAACTAGGCTTCAAAGCTTATTGAGAAAGCTGCAAAAGCTGCCTTTTGCTCCTCACTTTACAAGATGATTGTCAGTGCACCCATGGGTTTCTGAAATCTGCGAATGCTTTGAGCCTTAGCTGGATGTTCTTTTTTGGAGTTGGATGCATGATGTGGTTTCCTTTGAGGTGTAACTTCATAGGAAGCATGTACACCAGTCTTGTTGAACTTTTGTTTGTTCCAAGGTAATTTAGTTGTATAAAAGAATGAGGTTTCACTTGAATCCAAAAATTCTTCATCTTCCTCCTCACTAGTGAAAGTTAAGAATGCACTGTCTGTTTGTTGCATTTCCTCCTCAATATGTCTGATTGTACTGTTATTCCTGCATCTTTCATCTAACTCTTATGCCTCTATTTTGGCAACTAGTGCATCTAATAATAATGCTTCTTGATCTAATATTGCTTTCATCAGAGATACTAAGTCCATCTCTCTGGAAGTGTATGCAACATCTTCTTGTTGATCTCTATAGATTCGTATTTGAGACCATAGACTATCATCTCATTTACCAGTAGAACAAGTCTGTGAAGCTGTTATGGTATTGATTCTCCCTGAACATGGTGAAAGGTTTCATATTGGGTGCTCAAATTTTCCGTTTTGATTTCCCTAATTTCATCAATGCCTTCACACATGGTGTTAAGTACCTTCCACAGTTCATGGGCTATTTTGAAGTTTTCAACACTTATTAAGATTTCAAAAGGTAGAGTGATAGCCAGTATGCTCTAAGCCTTCATTTCTATTTTGACCTTCTTCAGGTACTCACCAACTACACTTTTTAAGCTGACTGGTTTTTGTATGTTCCAATCTGGACCAAGAGTCATAGGAATGTATAGTCCATCGGTTATGGATGTCCACAGGTTCGGGTCTTGAAAAATAATCCAGTTTTTGAACATATTTTCCATTGTTTGAAGTCTGTTTTTTTCTTGAGTCTTAGTGGTTCGAGACCACTGTTTGACCTTGGAATTTCATCAGACATTTTGTTAAATTTTAAACTTAACAGTTTAAGTCAATATTTTTTTGTTGATTTAGCTCGATGTTAAATTTAATTTATCCTAAGGAGACTAGGATTTGTTTGTTAATGATGTCACCTTTTAATTTTGTTTACCTAATAAAAAAATTAATTAATTTAAATTAATTAATGTCCTAGATGAAGTCACTATTACTTCCCGGTTATATAAAGGGATTATTCTGTTTGAGGAATGTCAATCAGTCAAAACCGTTTAATGATGTTAGTCAAATAAAGTCAAAACCCTAAAAACAAATAATATGTTTTTAAAAGTTAACTATTTGGATAAAAATAACTTTTTTCAAAAATTCAAAAGAAGATTATGTTTCTTCTTCTGTATTGATGATGAACCAATACAAGCACCATAGATTATGGAGGTTTGTGAATGAACAAAATTAGGGTTTTTCCTAGGGTTTGTTGGCGGCTAAAATATTCTTCACTAAAATCAACAATCAGTTTGTTCATTAAAGAACACAAACCTGATTCAAGTGTGTATACACTTGAATATGGTTATTTAAAAAACTTAATATGATTCAAAATGTTTAAAAACAATGTTTGAATGATGAAAAACTGATGAAAGAGTACTCGATTACCGTTTTGTAAAAAAAACCTTAGAACCGATGAGGTTTTTAAGGTTTTGTGATTATTCTGTTTTAGAAAACAGTGTTTGAATGATGTTTAGAACTTTAACAACACAAAATCTTTTATAAAATGCTCAAAAATAGATTAATGAATCATGTTTTACGCATTTGTTGAATGTTTGGACTAGAGAGAGTTTTGTGATGATTTTCAGTCAAGAATGTATTTAATGATGCTAATGAACCAAGAATTTCATTGTATTGAATGGGAGGATCAAAAATCAGTGTCCTCAATTTTTCATTCTTGATTTCCATAATCTCATCACTTCCTTCACACATTGTGTGAATTACCTTTCATAGTTCATGAGTTGTTTTGAAGTTTTCAACTTCTACTTTGATCTTAAAAGGGAGAGTCATTGCTAGAATGTTGTAAGCCTTCATGTCTGTTTTGACCTTTTTCAGGTCATCACTAGCTACACTCTTTAAGCTGACTGGTTTTTTAATGTTATAGTATAGACCAAGAGTCACAGGTATGTATGGTCCCTCGGTTATGGATGTCCATAGATCCGGGTCTTGAAAAATAATCCAGTTTCTAAACATTATTTTCCATTGTTTAGTGTCTGCTTTGTTCTTGATTCTGGATGGTTTGAGACCCCTATTTGAACATAAAATTTCATGAGACATGGTTGTTAAATTTTGGACATAAAGGTTTAAGTCAAATTTTTTTTGATTATTTAGCTTAATGCTAAATTTAAATTTATCCTAAGGTCACTATGATTTTTGTTAATGATTTTGTTAATTTTAAATTTCACCAAATATACAAATTAATAAATTTAGAATTAAATTAATGTCCAAGGTTAAGTCATAATCAAATCTCGGTACTTTAAAAGAGAATATTTTATTTAAGAAAACAAAAATCTGTCAAATCCCTTTTAATGATGTTAGTCAATAAAGTCATAAACCTAAAAACAAATAATATGTTTTTAAAAGTTAACTTTTTTGAATTAAAAAGTGACTTTTTCTAAAATTTAAAAGAAGAATTGGTTTCTTATTTGTTTTTGATGCAAAACCAACAAAATCACTGAAGATTTTGAAGGTTGTGTATGAATGAAAACTAGGGTTTATCCTAGTGTGGTTGCGGCCGAGATGTTCTTCACATAAATCAATAATCGTTTTGTTGATTAAAGAACAATAACCTGATTCAAGTATGAATATACTTGAATATGATGATTTTAAACACTCAAAATGATTCATAATGTTTAAAAACAATGTTTGTTTGATGAAAATTTGATAAAACAGTACTCGATAACTATTTTATAAAAAATCCTTTAAACCGATGAGGTTTTTGAGGTATTGAGATGCTTCTTTTAGAAAAACAGTGTATGAAGGTTGTTTAGAGCTTCAAAAACACACATTTTTCTTCATAATGTACAAAAACGGATTCATGAATCATGTTTTGAACATTTGTTGAATGTTTAACGTAGAAGAGGGTTTTTGTGATGATTTTTATCTAAAAATGGTTGATATGAAGCTAATGAACCATGTGTCATTGTATTGAATGAGAGGATAAAAATTAGTGATTGATTTCAGCCAAGGCTCTAATATCACCTGATTGAATTCACTTTACATGGGTTTTGGACTTAGAATACAAGAACAAAACAGTGAATTACCCCAAGGATCGATTTCAATCTCTCAAATATAACAACAAGTTGTTATTGATTCAATACTCATTAAAAATAGTGCGAAATCCCATGATTAATGATATGATATCTATGTGTGTGAATGATTGTGTGTGTGTTTGAATGCTTAAATGATAGTAGCTGCTTGATTGTATTGATTTTTCAAAAGCTTACAAAGGATTAGATTATGCTTCTATTTATAACCTATACAAAAAGCTATGGACAGTTACAAAACTCTTAAGTAAAAACTAATTACATCTAATCCTAAGTCTATGTGTTGTCGGTTGTGGATGATCACATGTCCGCTGTGGATGTATAAATGTCCACTGTGGATGATAAATGATTTGTCTGTTATGTATGATAGACATCCGTTGTGGACACTTGGTAAATGTTTGTCTTGTTGGTGTCCGCTATGGATGTGTTCATCCGTTATGAGAAGTTGTTCATCCGCTGTGTGAGTACTTTGTCATAAGCTGTGAAGTTCTTCATCCACTATGAGTACTTGGACTTCTCCAGACTTCATCCACTGCTGATTTTAATGCATCCGCTGTGGGCAAGTCTTCATCTGCTACCAACACTTGCAAAGAAATTTTATCTACTAAACATATAAAGAAATCTAAAACAATAATTAGTGTATTTTATGAATGCTAATGATGCTAATGTGTTAGTTAATGATTGTTTGAATGTTAGAACACATTATATTTGATTATGGCAAGCATTATCCTTTTTTATACACTTGTTGAGTCCAATAGAGCTATCAAAAAGGAGAAGCTTAGAACACAATATGAAATACTTCATCACATCCAAGGTGAATCAGTACCATAATAAATCCATAGATTTGCATAATTAGTCAACAAAATGATTGTAGATGGCCTTAAATATGAATCAGTGGAGATCAATAACAAAATGCATCACACACTACAAGAGAGCCGGACACAGTCAGTTTCTCTGATGAAAGCAACAATTGACCTTGAAGCACTATCATTAGATTCTTCAGTTCCTAAAGTGGAAACACTATTACTTGATTAAAGATCAACAAACAACAAATTGTGAGGCATGTTGAATTGTACAAATTCAAGGAGATGCAATCAACAGACAATGCATTCCTAAAATGCACTAGGGGGATAAAGATGAAGAATTTATTGACTACAGTGAAAAATCATTGTTCACAGCTCTAGAATCATCCAAACAAATACAAGAGACAAAGAAGACTGGTGTTCATGCTTCCCCTAAGGCAACACCTCAAAGGAAACATTAGCATCAACATCAGCATAAAAATCAGCAAGCCTCAAGTTCAACAAAACAACAACATCCACAAAATCAAAACATCTACAAGTTTGACAAACCAATGGATGCTCTCACCACTATTCTTCAAATTAAAGAACAAAAAGCAGCATTATATGCCTTTTCAACCAGTTTTGAGGCATACCTTGGTGCAACTTGACACTATCACATATCATTCAATAAGATTTGGATGAACTTCCACCAGACATGGTAGAAGAAATGGATCTTCAATGGTCCATGGCTATGATTGCTTATAGATCCAAAAGATTTCTTCAAAAAATAGGTGTCTAACCATGGATAAAAAGACCAATAAGTGAGGTGTTACAACTTTCAACTATATATACACTTCTATAGAATATATCAACAACGAAGAGTAGAAAGAGATGATCAACAACCATAATCATCAAGTGGATATCAATTAAAAAGACAAATTCCACCACTAATCAGCAAACTAACTGCTCGAGCACCACCTCAAATCACTTACTATCGCCCCAATCAACATACCAAATCATCAGTAATGATCATCAAATAGGATGGAGAATGTGATTGTAGCATGTACGAAGCAGAGATCAAATCTTCAGATCATGCCCTCATGACACAACTTGAAGAGAAATTAACAGAGATCCCAAAAGAGGTTAAATAAAATCTCTATACTCAAGCATGCACTGATGAAGTTACAAGATACAGAGAGCATGTTTATCAACTTTCTAGGAAAATAACTAAAAAACATTTTAAATATCAGTCTTAAAAGTAAATAAAAACAATGTGAAATTAAAATTTTGTCACTTAAAAACGATTTAGATAAGCTGTTTTCTGAAAAGGTCACACTAACACCACAAGTTGAGCAACTCTCTGAATCCTTAACTCAATCAAAAACAACACAAGCTAGAATAAAAGTCAAACTTCAAAAGGTTCTAGGAGGCAATCAAAAATTTGAAGAACTTCTGGCTCAACAAAGGGCATTTAAAGACCATTCGGGCATTAGGTACAACAAAGTTAACCCACCATATTAATGACAACTATGTGCCATTGCCTGAATCAATGACGAACAAATATGGGGATTCACTTGATCCTTATGATAGCACTGATGACTCAAAACCTACATCATCATCATCATCATCCAAGTCACCTTTAATCAAATTTTGGCAAAAGTCAAAATTCACCTGAACGTAAATCAAAAGACTTTCACCATGGTGAAAACAATGAATTTAATGTATATACAACAAATGATGACGATAAGGATCTTTTAGAGTCTGAGGATGAACATCCATCCTCTAAAACTGCACAAATTTCAAACATGTCAGTAACTATTGCATCATCACCCAAACAAACAAACAAATGAAAATATTTGATGTCTGCTTGGGTGGAAGAATTGCTATATCTTCCATTGCCCCACTTAAGAGAATAAAAAAAGGAAAGAGCAAGATAACCAATCAACCATAGAAACAAAGTTTTACTTTTGATTTACCATCAAAACTATATCTTAAAGCAAAAGTAGCAAGCAACCAAAATAACTCCAATTTACCGTATTGGAATGGTGTAATCATACACTCACACTACTAAATATTGTAAATTAGGAATGTATTGTAAGCATTGTGACACTGTAATAATGACAAACGTTATAACAACTACTGTTCAATTTGTGATAGAAACAATCAAAACACTACAAACAACTTTATCAATAGAAAGAGTAGGAAGCAAAACAAATAATCTCAAACTGAGAAATCAACTAAGAAACAACCAATTGTTCCAAACGAGAACAAAGGTGGAGCACCTAGACAGACTCCACACATCAAAGTTGTCTTGAATTTTGATAAATCATTTTATGATAATTTTAAACAACCAAGCAGGAGACATAAGTCTCAAATCAAATAGTAAAATGACCTTAGCAATCAAAGGAGAAGAGCTAAAAGCACCTCTCCTGAAAGAGCTATGACCAACCAAAAGAAATCTATATACCTAGAGTTCCTGAACCACCACACAATGCATATCTTATAGAGATTTGTGTTTTAGAAAACAATGAAAAACCCAAGAGCATCTTGGCTTGCGTTGCACCCTCTAACTAAATTTATTCTCTATGCAGGGACATCAAAGAAGGCTTGATAACATCTAGTATGTTGACAGCGGATGTCCCCGCCTTATGACCAAAAACTATTCCCTCCTACGGAATTTTATGAGAAAACATTGATGCAATGTAGCATTTAGAGGAGATCACATAAGACTAAAGATTACTTGTGAAGGTATAGTATCCAATGGGTTGATAGGATTTGAAAATAACAACTACCACTTCAACATCTAGTTCAATCTATTAAGTGTATCCCTAATTTATGACAAGGATATGCCACACTCTTTGAGTCCAACAACTGCTACATACTTAAGATGGGTTTTCATATTCCAAAAGAACATATAATTTTGAAAACTCCTCCTCAAAACAAAACATACATAGTTGATATGAATACAGTTTCAACTTCATCACCTTAAACTTGTTTATTATCAAACGCAATTGAAAATGTTTTCCAATTATAGCATAGAATATTAGGACACTCTATTTAATAGAATGAATCAATTAGTTAAAGGTGACCTTGTCACACTCGGGAAAACGTACCAGAAGGCCACACGTGTGACGGAACTAACAGAAGTTGGATTATTTCCAATAATTATTAAGCAAACAAATTATGGATACCAAGGTTAAATACTATTATGAAAAGTTATTACATTGTTCCAAATAAAGTCTTAACTTGGAAAATAAAATAGTAATAATATATCATTGTTTAAACATTAACAAGAAAGTTTTAAACGGCAGTGGAAAATTGGGTCCCAAAAGTGGTATCCAAACTTGATAAATTTGCTGTTAAAACCCTTTTCATTCCCATGCAAGCCTAATCACTTAAAAAACATGCCCAAAGGTTTATCAACAAAATGCTGGTGAGTTCACAGGTACATATAAAAAGGTTATTATAAGTTCCTTTTATAAAAAGTCATGATTTTCCCCGAATCAACCCCTGGATCGTCAAGGACTAGCTAGGTTCACTGACTATGATCACAACCAAGAGCCCGTAATCAAACCAAGACACAAAGTCCCTCAAAATCCTTTCAACATATATTCCCTCTGTATAAACCGACCAACGCTACCAATCACGAGTGGCGATTGTCAAACCCAATAGATATACCAATATGTCCTGTGGCCCTCTAACGGTTAATGATTATGTAAGAGGCCTCTCGTGCGCAAATAATAAAACAATTCAAGGCCATCATATAAATCATGCAGTTATTCCATAATCATATCATATACAAAAACCGTTATAGCATGTTCCCCCTAAAATAGTTAAATAAAACATTATTTATAAATAGGGGCTGTAAAAACTCACCTTCAAATGCGACAAAGAGATGATCTATCAAAAATCGAGCCAGGAAAATAAACGACCAATTAACTCCCTAAACACAAAGTATCTATTAATTGTCATGTAATAAGTCTAATACGTAAGTTGTTTACCTAACTCACTAGACTTATCTTGAAATCCATTTTTAAAAATACATTGGTCACTTTCGATTTAGTTTAATAATTTATATTATATGTGACAAATATCTATTTGTAAAATAAACCATTTAACTCTTAAACGACAACCACATAACACACACAAAATACACATATGAAAGTATATGAAAATATAACGCAAAATTTACTAAGTTGTGTACTATAAAAACAAACAAATAAATAATTATTAAATAATAATATTTTATTTAAGACTAATAATAAGATATATCCATATTCTTGTTCTAGTTAAGAAAACTATCATTGATAGGATCAATTAGAGCAATCTGTAACAAATTATATGAACAATTCAAAGAAATACAAGCAATTGTAATCAAATCAAGCAATATCAACAAAATTCAGATTTCATTGATATCAAAAGATGATTACAAGAGATAGAAAGCAGTTTATGCAAACACCTTACAAAAAACTTAACAATCTACTCTAAGTCTATGCTATTTATACTAGAAATCAAGGAACTAAAATTTACAAAACTAGTCCCTATACTAGTATAAACTACAAAACTAGACACTAAAGACTAAATGTTAATCTTCTAAGGGACCTAACAATACTCCCCCTAAGATTAACATAGTCTTCTGTCTTCAGAAATCCTCTGTCTTCATATCTTTTTCTTTGTTTTCTTCAATCAGCATTCTTTCTTCCTTTGACTCTTGATCTTCTCTGCATCTTTTAATCTTCAAATAATTCTTCAGGTTCTTCTTTAACAGTGAACATCGGTTTCTTCTTGTAAATCTCTGTTTCTTTCAATGCATTCTCTATTGCTGACTTGAACAGCTTGCTCTGGTTTTGACTCATTGGTTTTTATCTCTAACTGCTTCATTCTTTCCAACGTGTTCTTTGACAAACATGCTATATCAACATTAGCATATAGCTCAATTGGAATTCCGCAATCTTTTGTATATAATTCAAGTACACCTTTCATTGATATTCTCATAAACTCAATATCAGGAATATCTTTCTTCACTATGTTTGCATAAGCCAATGCTTTTCTTAATGCAATTCTCTCCATGGCAGCACTCATAACATTGATAATTGACACAAAGTACTTCTTATCTTGTTCAGCTGTCTCATTTGATAACTTGTCAAACTTCTATACAGATAGAAATGAAATGTAACTTGGATGTAGTAACCTTAGTTCAAAAGCTCCAAACAAAGTTATCATATCTTCATTCCAATCTTCTAAGTTTCTCACAAGCTTAAGCTCAAAAGTTTCTGAATTGTAAAACCATCTTTGAATTGGTTTTGACTTTTGATTTCCGTCAATCATCTTTAAGCCAGGAGTTGTCACTTTTTCTACATACTTGTCATAAAATTCAATCATAAAGTGATCTTCATCTGATTTATTAACTTTCTTACTTCTTTTCTTCTTCATTGACATAAAGTATTCTTTATCTTCTTGTTCACATCTTGTTTTCAAAAAATTGCTTGATCTGGTCAACCCTGTTCTCAACAGATCCACCATCATTTGTCCTCTTTCTGCATTTGAATGATTAATCAACATCAATTTATTCAACCCTATAAGATCCTGCACTGGAAGTTTTATGATGCTAGCAAAAAAATGATAAACATCATATATTGCATTCACTCTTTTAATCAGAAATGCATCAAACACTTCGTCATACTTCCATGCTATGATCTTTACTTGATTTGTGAAGTCAGGTGCAATCATTGCATTCAACAATTCAGTAACTGATTGACCTTTTTATAACACATTCCTTACCAAATCACCTGTTGATCTTGACTTATCAAAAATTTGAATTTGTTCCTCAGAAGACTTATAAGCTTGCTTTTCCGATTCTGGAAACATTTTCATTAACTCTTTTCTCCTTTCATGAGCAGATGATTTCATTGCCATTTGTTTGATCTCCTGAGGCTTCAACACTTTTGTTCTTTTTGTAATTTCCAAGTATTGCGGATTGTCAGTATCCAATATGATCATCTTTTTAGTTTGTTTTTCCGTTTCTTGGAAACTTTTAACCAAATTTCTCAAAGATGCAGATTGAAGTCTTTTTAATTTCCTCCAAGGATAATTTCTGGCTTGCAACCATGATCGTAAAGCAAACACACTCATGTCTTCAGGATCTGGATGGTGCAGCTCGAAACTTGAAAGTTCATCAACATTAATACTTTCTTTTTCTCTGTTCCACTCTCCATGTTCAATCACTATTTCATTTGGATCTATTGGAGCAATGGATTCTGCAGCTATACATTTCTCATATTCATCGTTTATCTGAGAAACTGTTAGCCCATCTAAAAAGACTCTGTTATATTTCATCTTTACAAGATAGTTATACCTTTCTTCAAAATCTGCTGGAATATCATCAACTCCTTGATCATGCTCAAAAGGAGGATTTTCAAATTCTTCATCCATATCTTCATCATAGAGAACCTCATTATACCAATCATCATTAAATTCATCTTCCAAGTCTTCCAAAGCACCAATTTTAACTTGAATACCTGGTTCTTGGCTTTCTTGAATTTCTTCTTCAAGTGACTCTTCAGTTCTCTAAGCCTTTGATGATGATTCTGGTACAGATTCAGCATCTATTTCATCTAACTTCCTTTTCCCTTTCTCCATTTCAGAAACTTTCTCAACATCAATTGGAATATTTTCTGAAACAATCACTACTTCAGGAGAATTGGGTTTTTCGGATTCTTTTAACTTCAAGTTTTCTTTCAAACTTTCATTTTCTTCAGTCAATTTCTTGAATTTCTCTTCAAGAAGCTCATAATCTTTTATCATCACCTCAAAATTTTAATCACATCTTCTTTGTCTTTAGCATAAGCCACAATCTTTTCATCTTTGCTAAGACTTTCTTCTTTCAATTTCTCATTTTATTCTTTCAACTTTCCATTGTTTTTCTTTAACATATCCAGCTCATCTTTAAGATCAGCAATCTCCTTTTCTTTTGCTTCATTTTCATCTTTTAGCCTTTCAAGTTCATCAACATTCAGAATCTCCTCAGTTTGAACAGCCACATGTTGTGTTGTAGAAACTGGAATATCTTGATTAATTTGGAAAGACTCAATGAACTCATAATAAAAAAATTGATTATCATGAACTGCTCATGATCAACTGCTTCATGCTCACTTTCATGATCAACTACTTCATGCTCACTTTCATCATGAACTTCATTACCAACTGTTTCTTCTTCTTCATTTTGAGCTTCAGAAGCTTGTTTAGACATTGGTGAGTCATGACTTATATCTTGGTGTGTCTCAGCTACCCCACCATCATCATCATCATCATTAGCATCATTATCATCATCTGAACTTGATGAGCTGACATCATTATTATCATCTTGATCACCTTCCTCATCTTGATCATCTTCTTCTATAGGAAACTCATCTATCAGATCTGCTGGATCAATTGGTTCACCATCTAACAAATGATAATGCTCAACAGTAATGTCAACTTCATCATTTGCTACATTTAACATGTAGTTAAACATAGGAACATTCTGTGCACCAGTTATAATTGTTAACTTTTTGTATGTCATTTCAGACATGTTTTCCAATTCCATCCTATCTCCACCTACTCCATAAACATGGATATCTGGATTTTCCTCATTGATGATCATTTGGAGGAACCTGGGGTACATCAAGTATTTATGTCTTGTTCCTTTCTCTAAGTTAAACACAAATCCATTAAGTATCCATCTTGCCATATTGAATCTTCTATTAGTGACTATGGCAACAATTGGTGATGCAATGTCCACAGGAAAGGAATTCCATCCTGCACTCCTCTTGGACAAGCAATGCTAAAAGATATAGCATAAAAGTTTCCAGTGATTGTAGACCCTTGCTCTAAAAAATTGCTTCTTAGGAAATTGGTCTAGATGACCCATAGCCATGAAAGTCTCTGCATTCATTAAAAGTCAACTCACAAAGATCTTCAGGATTATTTTGACCTAATCATAGAGCATTTCTGATGGAACCTTCAGAAACTTCAATCATTCTGTCTCTGGTCACAAATCCTCTAACAACTTTTCTGCCATCATCACCTACATCAACTCTTACAGTGTTCCAGAACTGTCTAATAAGTCTGTCATAAATCACAGTTTGGTAACACATTGCATACACATATTTTGTTCTTAGAAGAAATCTTATCATTTCTTCATAAGACAATGCATCTTGAGCTTCCTCATCAAGCAATGCAGCAATGTTGTGCTTTGGTACAAACTTTAAATCAGCCATCTACAAAATTTAAAAGCAATGATATTAGACAATATGTGTATTTTGAAGCAAATGTTTTAATATGAGTTTGACCATATAATGATTTAAGATATTATAAACTGATGTGTTAAAATACATTTGAATTTTAAAATCAACTTGAAATTTTAATTTTAAGTGTAAACACTTAATTTTAATAAAAGATGAATTGTCAAGATTGATTTTGATTTAAAAATTTAACACTTTTGTTTATTTTATCTCATATCATTTTATTAAAACTCTTAAGTTCCTGAAATGATGATTTTTATCAATTTAAATTTATTTTTCATTTTTTATTTAAAAAAAATTCATGAATCTGTTCATCTTCTTCATTGAATTCATCCTCTACCGATACTGTTCATCAATGAACATGAACAGTGTATTCAATCAAATGTCAGATTACAACGAGTTTAACCTAATATCATGATCGAAATAATCAGACAAACAAGATTCAATCATCAATTTTGCACATTTGTTCGATTTGAAAGTTTAATCTGAGATTTTTTTGAAGTGTTTAGGGTTAAACGACCGTACAGGAGTCGAACGCCTATTACAAAGTTTTCATTTAAACACGAAATCAGATGAATGAGAATCATAAACTTACGTTTACAATCACAAAAACACTATCAACAATCTGCGATTTGAGCTCGAAATGGTTTTAATCGAAGAATGAGGGTTTTGGTCGAAAGTTCGAGAGTTTGAGTGGTCAGAGAGGTTTTAAGAGGGTTTTCAAATAAGAATGAAATGAATATCACAAGTGTGCTTTTTATACTGAGTAAAAAATTTTTTAGACTTATGAGCACTGTACAGTCGTTTAAGCACTGTTCAGACTCATTAGGTCACAAATTTTACTAAGTGTTGAGACATATGATCACTATTCAGTCTTATGAGGCCAGCCGTATTAGCACTGTTCGGTAGCATGAGAATTGTTCAGTAGCATTAGCACTGTTCAGTAGCATAATGATGCTGAAATGTCCACAGATCAACTTTTCAGAAACATAACAACTGTTTGAACATACGACAACTGTTCAGCCACATAACAACTGTTCATGCATTTTTACACTTGTATTTTTCAAATCTTCCACCTACACACTATTTAAACACATTAGTAATATTTCATACTAATATTTAAACAATATAGCATATTTTTATTTTTTCATCAAATTTACACTTTTGACCCTCAAAATTGAACTTTTTACATTTTTGACCCTCAAAATTGAACTTTTTACAATTTTTGACCATTCATTTTAGATTCAAAATGAACAAACCAAATATTTCAAAATTTGTCGTGTTTTCAACTTTTCAAAGAAGCTTTTCCACTTGCTAAAAATAAGCTTTTCCACTTGCTAAAAATTATGAGCTCATTTTGTCATAGATAAACACATACATGCTTTGAAATTAAAGCATCATCCTTTTAATTCAACATGATTATTTTGATTTTCTGAGAATATTCTTATTGGTTTATTACTCCCCCTAAACTTTTAAGTTTTGCAAAACTTAGAAGTTTACCAATAGATCATAAGAATATCACACTTAACATTGTTATATTGCCTGCACACAAGAAAACATGCGCAAAATCAAAATTAAAGCAGAATGAAAATCTAATATTTACAATAGAATCATAGATTGCAGTGAGATCATATTAGATAAGATCAGAACATTAAAATAAAAAATTATGTGGATAGTCATATACAATGATTAAATCCTGATCAAGTGTGTTCCAGGTCAGTGATATCACAGCAAAGGAGACACAAGATCTAAGGACAGAAAATGAGTGTTTTTGACACAAACTATCAGCTCACTTACTTTTTCAATTCTTGGATGAGTATGGTAGAAGTATATGACAAGATGTGACTCATACCAAGACTTAGAGGATCAACCATCATCAAGACATGCAAGAAAGCACATATTCTCAACTTATTACCTAACAAATATGCATAATCAAAGTTCATGTTACTGAATTGAATAGAGAATGATCATGGATAACCATTTGATCAACTCTAACCATCCATTTGAATGGATTGTGCACATTGGCATCTTTTGCATCAAAAGAGAATATCCAGGTCTGTAATGACATAAACAGAGGATATCTCATCACTTCAGGTCTATGATGACTCATAACAGAGAAGTAAATGATGCTTGTAATAGATCTCATGATTAGTCATATTACCATCAGGTGTGAGTGGGAGTAGCTTAACAAGCAGTCAATCTGATAAGCTAATACACTCAAAAGTACTTAGATGAATACACAACCAAGCATAGGGATGTGGGTAATCACAAGAATTTACTTATTCAGTATACTAGCATGATAGTGTCTACACATCAAATCCTGATCATGTCAGACTTTATTAGCGAGTGAAGTATGCAACTGATCTTACTAATGTACTATCATATCTCACTTGAGGCAAACACAGATTCATTTCATTCCTAAAACAAACGAATGATAAAAGAAAAGCACTCTATTTTTGGAGTTTTTGATATATATTTTTTTATTTGATTTTTGAGTTTTCTAATTTTGTATTGGTTTTTCTATAACAAAAAGCACACACACACAAACAATCAGGCAAATAACTATGAAAAGTTACCCTTATGAAAATTTCAGATTGAGGAAATTATTTGATCATGAAAAGATTCAAATTAGTAACCAGGTTTACACATGGTTAATAAGACCAATTGACTCCACTAAATACTCAAACCTTCCTGGTAGAAAAGCTTTAGTATATAGGTCTGCCAACTGTTTTTCAGTTGCTATTTGAATCAAAATGATTAAACCTTTTTCAGAATTATCTCTTAAAAAATGATATCGAATTTCGATATGTTTTGTTTTTGAATGTTGAACAGGATTAGCTGTAATGAACATAGCAGCAGTATTATCTATATAAATAGGTGTTTTAAGAAAATTGAACCCATAATCTAGCAGTTGGTTTTGCAACCAAAGGATTTGAGAACATCCTGCTGATGCAGCTATGTACTCAGCTTCTGCAGTTGAGACAGAAACATTTGTTTGTTTCTTACATTGCCATGAAACTAATCTAGGTCCAAGAAACTGACAACCACCCGTTGTGGATTTTCTATCTTGACAACATCCACCATAATCACTATCTGTGTATCCATGTAACTCAAAATTACCCCCGTAAGGATACCAAAGCCCTAAAGCTGGTTTACCTTTGAGATACCTGAATATTCTTTTGACAGCAATTAAGTGAGATTCTTTCAGGTCTGATTGATACCTTGCACAAACACATACAGCATACATGATGTCTGGTCTTGATGCAGTAAGATACATCAAAGAACCAATCATAGATCTATATAAAGTTTGGTCTACTAATTTTCCTTTAGGATCAGGCTCAATCTTGGTGTTTACGTCTGCTGGAGTTCTTATGGACTGACAATCATGCAGTTTGAATTTCTTCAAGAGTTTGTCAACAAATTTCTCTTGATTGATGAAAATACCATCTGCAGATTGTTGAACTTGCAATCGAAGAAAGAAATTGATTTCTTCCATAGAACTCATTTGGAAACGAGATTTCATGATTTCTTCAAATTCATTGCACAGAGTTGGACTAGTAGAACCAAATATGATATCATCTACATACACTTGCACGCATAAGAGATCATCATTATCCTT
The DNA here is from genome assembly GCA_024085815.1 of Flaveria linearis. NCBI lineage: Eukaryota > Viridiplantae > Streptophyta > Magnoliopsida > Asterales > Asteraceae > Flaveria > Flaveria linearis. The sequence continues at coordinate 36,776,703 of CM044009.1, read as the reverse complement.
CTTTATGAATAAAGTAGGATCGATTTTTCCTCTTGTGTATCCATGTTGGATCAAGTGTTGAGATAATGTCTCATACCAAATTCTAGGAGCTTGATGTAGGCCATATAAAGCTTTGCTAAGCTTATACACTCGATGTGGAAATTCTGCATCCTCAAAACCTGGAGGTTGCTTCACATACACATCATCAGTGATTGGACCATACAAAAATGCACCTTTGACATCCATTTGATAAACCTTGAATTTCATGAATGATGCATAAGCCAGGAAAACACGAATGGATTCGAGTCTTGCAACTGGAGCAAATACTTCATCATAGTCAATTCCTTCTTCCTATGTGTATCCTTGTGCAACAAGTCTTGCTTTGTTTCTTATTACAATGCCACGATCATCATTTTTATTTCTGAACAACCATTTTGTGCCTATGGCATTTTCTCCTTCAGGTAATTCCACTAACTTCCACACTTCTTGTTTGCGAAATTGAAGAAGTTCTTCTTGCATAGCTTCAATCCAACCATTGTCCTGTAATGCCTCGGTGACATTTTTAGGAACAATCTGAGAAAGGAAACAGGAGTATAAACAAACATTTGCATGTTCAGATTTACTCCTAGTAGTTCTTTCATTCAGAGGACCAATAATCTGAGATGTTGGATGGTTCTTGTGGATACGAGATGTCGGAATCTCAGTTCCTTGAACATTAACATCAAGATTAGTTTGGTTCAAATTGGAGAGCTGTTGCAATAAGGTAGAAGAATGTGGAGTGAAATTTGGAACTTGAGTCGGTGAATTGATAAAGTAATCAAAGTTACTATGATCAATTGCATCTCCAGAGATGGAAGATGTGCCAGACTCAGGATCTCCAATTTCTGTACCATCATTAGGATAAGGTTGTGATTCTTCTTGATCTGCTAAAACTGAATGATCTGAAGCTGAAGTATTGTGAACATTGTCATTGAATTGGATTGTTGAATCCTTGAAAAATGAAAAAAATGGATAATCTGGGCGAGCATCATCTGAATCATCAGAATCTGAATCATCACTGAAAGATCCAAGATCTCCTCTTGAGTTCTTCTTACCTGAAAAATCATGAGATTGATTAAACAAGTGAGATTGAAATGAGTTTGACAAAGAATATATATCAAATAACCATGCAGGACCATTTGAAACTGATTGAAAAGAATTTTCCAAAAATTTAACGTTGAATGTTTCATTAATAGTATTTGTCCTAGAGTTATAAACTCGATAGGCTTTGGTAACTGATGAATATCCAACGAAAAATCCATGATCAGCTTTTTCTTCAAATTTTCCTAAATGATCACTTGAGTTTAAAATCATAACTGGACAGCCAAATGATTTTAAAAAGTTTATGTTTGGTTTCCTGTCAAACATTAACTCATATGGAGTTTTCTTTTTATCTTTAACAAGTAAGATTCTATTCTGAACAAAACAGGCTGTTGATATCGCTTCGTCCCAAAAAGTGATTAGAATTTTAGCATCAGCTAACATAGACCGGGCAGCTTCAATCAGAGTTCGGTTCTTTCTTTCAGCAACTCCATTTTGTTGTGGAGTTCTGGGAGCACTGAACTGATGAACTATCCCTTTTTCTGCACAAAACAAATCAATGTTAGCATTTTTAAATTCAGTTCCATTATCATTTCTTATTATCTTTACTTTTTGTTCAAGTTGATTTTCAACTTTATTAATGAATTCTTTTAGAAGATCTGCAGTTTCAGATTTAGCTTGAAGAAAGAAAACCCATGAAAATCTTGTATAATCATCTATGATGACTAAACAATATGATTTTCGACCAATACTCCTAACATTAGTTGGTACAAAAAGGTCCATATGTAACATCTGGAGTGGTTTGGTGTTTGAGTTTATCAGTTTGGACTTATAAGACGCTCTATGTTGTTTTCCCTTCAGACAGGCTGAGCAATGATCAGTTGTTGAAAACTTCTTGGAAGGAAGTCTAATGACATGATTTCCTGCTACAAGCTTGTTCATGTTTTTGAAGTTGGAATGACCAAGACGTCTATGCCAAAGCTGGCTTTCATCATTTGAAGCTTTAGCAATTAGGCAAGTAGTTTCAGTTGCAGGATCTACTTGGGACATATCCAATTTGTATACATCTCTGTCTCGAGCAGCTTTAACTATCACTCAGTCATTACTAATCTGAAAACCTGGTTTCAAGACATAACAGTGAGATTTATCAAAATGAACAGAATAAGATTTGTCACAAATTTGGGATACACTTAGAAGATTAATATTCAACTGTGAACAAAAGTTAACTTTATCAAAACTGATAATCCCCTTGGACACTGTTCCCTCTCCTGTTATCTTTCCACCTGCATCACCTCCAAAAGCAACATGTGTTCCATCCTTTAACTTAAAGTCTTGTAACAAGGCTTGATTGCCTGTCATATGCCGGCTACACCCACTGTCAACATACCATGAGTTGATTGGTCTCCGCGGGCGTACCTGCATTCACAAACATTTAAGGTGAGTTAGTAACCCAAGCCGAGATGGTCTTGGGCTTGCCAAACTTGTCAACAATTGTAAATTGTTTGAAATAAAGTTTGTTGACATCTGGTTTCTTTTGAATTTTAACATGTTCAAATCCTTTTTGATAAATCAACTGATTATCTCTTTGTGATTTTGATTTCAATGCATTGTATCTGTTTTCAAGATTATTATCAAGAAATCTTGAACACTTGTATGAATCATTTGAGAATGTTCCTTTGTTTATTCTCACAGATCGAGGAATAAACTTTTCTTGATTGTATTGCTGTGATTTGACAAAATGATTATTATCATAATCAGAATTGTTTCTTCTAAAAGATCTCAAACCCAAGGAAGGTTGTTGTTGTGAAAATTTAAATTCAATATTTGATTTCTTATAAATTGTGGATTTACAAAGCCTTGATTATTGAATTCCTTCCTTGAAGAGTTCTTCCTGAAGTAAGAATCATTGGTATTGTGATTCCTTTCATCACACAAAGCACAGTATTTGTTAAAGTAACACTCAGCTGTTGTGTGATTTGTCATATCACATATGTAGCAATACTTGTTAAAGTAACATTCTGAAATGTCATGATTGTACATGTCACAGATATCACAATACTTTTCAGAATGTTTAAACAACATTTTATTAACTCTTGAAGTAGAAGCAACATTTGATTCTTGTTTAAATCTTGGGTTAGGCAGATTAACTTGTTGTTTCATTGGTGTGAATTTGGTCTTTTGATCTTTAGGATTTTTCTTTTTAACTTGAACACAATTCTTTGATTCCTTTGATTCAAATCTTTTATGCACAACGGAAGTCTTATGATCTGAACTTGTTTTCAGATCAGAATTAGATTTGATCTTAGGTGTTGATGTCATTTTTGTGTTTGTGTTCATGTCAAAAGTTCCTGCAGACACAAACTTCACAGGTTTAATTTGAGTATTGTTCTGTGACTGATTAATTAACTCAGTTTTCTTTGCTTTTGCAGCTTTTCTTCTTCTTTGATTTCTCACTCTTGATGAAGTTTTCTTGCTTTGAAGTTTAGTTGAATCTTGAGAAGATTCCTTTTGACACTTTTTCTTCAGTTAGTTCATTTGAACTTGAATCATCAGAAATATTATTATCTGTTTTAGCTTCTTCACATTTTCCTTCAAGTTTGTTATTGAATTCAGTAGATTTTTCACTCATTTGTTCACTTTGTTCAATAACAGTTTCACTTTTTGATACAAACATCTTCTTTTGCTTTTGTTGAGGTTCATAAGATTTGACTTTGATTGGATGACCATTTTTGATCTTGTCTAAGTCAGTTTCTTCATAAACTTCAACATTTTTCTTTTTAAAGTTCTTTTGATCTTGAAATTCTTTCAGTTTAGCTTTGTTTTCTGGTGAATGATCATGAGTATTGAAATTCTCTGGTAATGTTTTTGAGATTGATTCAGGCATAGGTTCATGTGTGAATCCTAGTCCTGTTTTATCTTTGTCATTTCTTCCATTCACTAGTTGCTCAACAATTTTCTTTGAGCTTTTAACTTTGGCTAAATCTATTTGAGTTGCTGCATGTGCCAATTTTTCTTGTTCAAGTGTTTTGTTCATCTCTTCAAGTTGTTTCTTTGCAAGTTCAAGTTCTTTAATAGTTTTGTTCCATGAAGCTTGAAGAGACATTATCTTTTCATCAGCAATTTTGTGATCTTATTTTAGTTTATTGTGCCTGGATTCTTCTTGTTTGAGCTTGTCACATATTTTAAATGAATATGTTCTGTAGTGTTCAACTAGTTCAAAACATGCTTTTGTGCAAATTTTCTCTCTCACTTCTACTGGTATTTCAGGATATGAGTTTGAAGATTCAGTATCAGAAGAGTTAACAACCTTTGGTTGTTCTGATTGAGCCATAAGAGCAACTTCTTCAGTGGTATCTTTTGGGTCTGATTTGTCGCTCCAATCATACTCTTCTTCTTGATCTGATTCATCATATTTAGGATCTTTATCTTTTCACCAGTCTTCATCATCAACTTCAGCAACTAGTGCCAGATTGGCAGTGAGATCAGCAGTAAATTGCTCTGCATATGCACTCCAGTCATAACCATCATTGATGTTTACAACCAGTGCCTTCTTAGTTTCCTCACTATTCTTCTCTTCTTTGGGTTCTGACATAGGTAGACTTTGGTATGGCTTTTGAAAAGTCTTGTTTGCCTGTTGCTGATATTTCTGACCATTTTAGCTGCCTTGACTATTTCTTCCTTGGTTTCTTGGAGCTCTACATTCTCTTGAAAAATGACCATAGCTGTTACAGTTAAAGCATCTTGATTTTGATTTATCAAACCCAACAGTTTTGTTTGCACTGGGTTTGTAATTTCTATTAGAATAAGAATGCTTTTGTGTTCTGTAAGCTATCATGACCATTTGCCAGTTAAGATCCATTTCTTCTACATCATCTGGATCCATTTCAAACAAATCTTGTAGAACTAGCTCCATTTGAGTTAGATGACTGCCTTGATACGCTTGAAAGCTTGCCATGAAAGCAGTAAATGCAGTTTTTGACTCTTCATCTTGTAAAAGAATGTTAATCACATCTTTCACTTTACTTGGATTGGGAGAGTTTGAGGAGGATTGCATCTCAGTTGAAGGTTTAGGCATTTGAGCTTTAGAAGGAGACTGTGATTGTTGTTGAGTGGAATATGCAGGTGTACTAGTGAAGAATCCTGCTCCCACAAACAGATCACCTTCATCTTCAGGAGTTGATTGGTCTTTAGCCAGAAATGCATTCTCTACAGTATTTGCTGGAGAACCAACATACTTATACTGAGTTGTTGATGCATGTCTATCATTATTTCTTGAACTCTCATCAATCTCTACAGATTTAATTTTAGCAATAAGAAGGTCAAGATCCATTGGAAACTTTTCAGTATGTTTCAACAAAGTAACAGTTTGTTTCCAAGAAGATGGTAGTGCATTCAGAACTCTGTTGTTTAGGTCCTCAAGATCATTCTTGATTCCTAAGGTAGACATTTCTGTAGTTAATTGCACAAATCTGTTCATCATTTGATTTATTGTTTCCCCTGAGATGTGTTCAAATAGTTTCAATTGCCTTTTCAGTTTTTGCTTTTTCAGATCTTGAATTTCTTTCCCTCCTTCACATATGATCTTTAAGGCTTTATACATTGTATATCCAGTTTGGTAGTTTTCAAGTCTGGATAATACTTCCAAAGGTAGCCCTTTGCACATGAGAGAATAGGCTTTAACATCATTTTTCACCTTCTTTAAGTCTTCCATGTAGGTTATCTTCTGGATATGGTTCTTGTGTATCTTTTGTATACACAAATCCTCTGTCTGGACCATCAGTAGTCACAGGAATGTAGGGTCCATTTTCAATTGATTTCCACAGACCAGTGTCTATGGAATTCAAATGATGTTTCAGTCTAAGAGACCAGTTTTTAAAATCAGCTCTGTTTTTAAGTTTTGGAACTCTGTTCTCAGAATCTTCTGATTTCACCATTTTTATATTTTTGTTGTTTTCTAAGCTTTTGAATTAAGATAAAGACTTAAAAAAATATTTTTGGATTCTTGAAATTTTATGAAAAATTTCTAAGTGTCAAGGCTGATAAGTCCGAACAGTGGTGATAAGTCCCAACAGTGTAAAACGCCCAACAGCTGATAAGTCCAAGGGAATGCCTTAGAAAATTTCCAACACAATAGAGACTATCACACAGTGGTTATATGTCCACATAGTAGTTATACGTCCACACAGTGATGATATGTCCAACCAATTGAAACTACCACACAGTGGTTATAAGTCCACACAGTGGTAATACGACTAGGGGTAAAACGACTGAACAGTTGAGAAAAGTCTAAACAGTTCTCAAACAGCCGAACACTTAGGCAAATTTCAGTGTTTTTCAGCCCTAATACGACACATTCATCAGATTCATATGAATGTACCGAACTCAGAAATTTCAAAATCCTTCAATTGTTGATGAATTGAGCTGAAACTTTACAATTAGTTCATGATTATACCAATAATCAATCCTCTAACTTCAATTTCAGTAATTATCCACAATTCTCAATGAATTTCGGAAATTTTAGGTCGAACACTCAAGAACACTTTCTCGATCTGTTTTTCACTAATTCACTCAATTTTTGATGAGATAAACTGCAATTTGTGATTCAAAACATGTTTCTAATGATGAAACAAAGTTCTGATTCACAATATTTCACTTGAATTGTCAATCGATTACAGATTTCAGTGATTTTTGAAGTTTCTATCTTCGACAGAACCTTCAAAAACACTCAACCGATAGCTCTGATACCAATTGATAGGATCAATTAGAGCAATCTGTAACAAATTATATGAACAATTCAAAGAAATACAAGCAATTGTAATCAAATCAAGCAATATCAACAAAATTCAGATTTCATTGATAGCAAAAGACGATTACAAGAGATAGAAATCAGTTTATGCAAACACCTTACAAAAAACTTAACAATCTACTCTATGTCTATGCTATTTATACTAGAAATCAAGGAACTAAAATTTACAAAACTAGTCCCTATACTAGTATAAACTACAAAACTAGACACTAAAGACTAAATGTTAATCTTCTAAGGGACCTAACAATCATTTGTATTATACTTTATAAATATTACTTTACTTAACATAACTCAACATTTATTAATCTTTTTAACAAATAATTAAATTTTCAGTAGTAAAATATATATAAAACTATTTTAGACAACTTTTTTTATAAAAATATGCTCTATTATATTTGACCCAAATTTTACACGTATACTATGACTTTTGACCAGTAATCGCAAGGTTCTACGCGCATAAATCTTGCATCAACCCATATATATCTTATGACCATTTTACGTGTTTAAAAGTGACTCTTTTATACCATAAACATTCTGAAATATTTTTCTAAAAATCAATTTCCAAAATAGTCCATTATTTTTAATCCGAAATTGTCGGTTTTTCGGCCTTTTTGCTCGTATAAAGTTATCACCGAAGACCTTTCTTGGTATGGATTTCTTATACACTTAAAAGACATAATTTTTTAACTTAAAACAAAATATTACTTTCTGTCCAAAAGCGGACTTGTACAAAAATACTTGTGTTGACCCGAAAACACAGTTTTTAACGTGTTTTTAAACGTAAAACGTTTACGAGATTAAACCCAATCATCAATACTTCTATTTTCAGTAAGATTCTAACTTTTAACTTAAATTTATCTGTTTTAAACTTATTTCCCCAGATTTTACAAAGATCATTGTCTTGTTGATAATTTAATTTTATGAAATCATTACTAGTGGTCATGTCCTATCTACACTTAAGTACCATTAATTTTAACTTGTATTTATCTTATCTTTAAATCAAATATGAATAAAAACTTCAAATCTTCCAGATCATGATCGCCATATACATGGATTATTTCAATCATCTCTAAACTTATAAGCCGAGAACAAATCAAGAACAAAATTGTCAACCATACATATATACATATACACGATTTTATACATACATAATAGTCCAAATCATAGATTTATCTTGTGTTCTTATTTTTTATTTCAACAAAACATACTTTAAAAGATCAAAAGATTTCAGATCACGATCACCATTATTCATGGATCATCTCAATCCTTTATGAAATCAAAGAGCAATATGGGTTCAAAAACAACATGCTTTACATACATTCATATATAACAAGTTAAAGTTTGATCATCTTGCATGCAAGAGATATCAATAAAATGTTAAAAGATCATCACAACACAAAATCATCACACATAGTAGCTTGCTATCTCACACTTCATATTAGGCCACCAATAAAGTTTCCTTCACATCCTTGTACATCTTATCCGATCCATGGTGCTTTGAATACTTGGATTTATGAGCTTCATCCAAAATCAATTCGCATAGGTTTCCAAAACATCGAACCCAGATTCGGTCCATAAAGTACATCACATTATTGGTTTTAGGCACTAACTCCTTGACCTTGCCTTTCAATCCTTCATTCTTCAAATTTTCATCCTTCAGAGCTTTGACTTGAGCATCTCGGATTTGAGTATCAAGACCTGAACGAATAGAAGCTCTAAAGCACGAACATGCTTAGGCTTATCATTCTCCTTTCTACTCAAAGCATCAGCCATAATGTTAGCCTTTCACGGATGATAGCGGATCTCACAATCATAATAATTTAGGAACTCTATCCATCGACTTTGCCTCATGTTAAGCTCCATTTGATCGAAGATAAGCTGAAGACTCTTATGATCCGTGTAGATAACACAATACGTATCGTATAGGTAATGCGTCCAAATCTTGAGTGCAAAAACAACCGCTCTTAACTCTAAATCGTGAGTGGTGTAGTTCTTCTCATGAACCTTTAATTGTCTGGATGCATAGGCTGTGACTTATCTTTCTACATCAACACACAACCAAGACCTAAATAGGATTCATCACAGTACACAACGAACCTTTCTGTTCTTTCAGGAAGAGATAGAATAGTAGCACTACATAACTTCTTCTTCAGTAACTGAAAAGCTACGTCTTGCTTATTAGTCCAGCCATACTTTCTATCCTTTTGAGTCAAAAACGTCAACCGCTGTGCTATCTTTGAGAAATTTTCAATGAATCTCTGATAATAACTAGCAAATCCAAGAAACTAACGCACCACGATCGAGGACTTGGGCGCCTCCTAGTTCTTGATAGCTTCAAACTTTGCTGGATCTACATGTATGCCTTTCTTATTAATGACATCTCCGAGAAAATGAACTTCTCGACTCCAAAATTCGCATTTCGAGAACATTGCATATACTTTCTCTTTCTCAACGTCTCCAAGATGATCTTCAGATTCTGTTCATGATCTTTCTTGGATCTTGAATACATTAGTATATCATCAATAATACTACTACAAACTTATCTAAGTAAGGTTTGCATACTCTATTCATAAGATTCATGCACACAGCAGACATATTCTTCAGACCAAATGGCATAACAAGAAACTCTTAATGGCTGTAACGTGTTCTGAATGGTGTTTTTGGAACATCTTCCTCGGCTATCAATAGCTTATGGTAACCCGATCACAGATCAATTTTTGAGAAGAACCTATATCTTTGAAGCTGATCAAACAGATCATCGATTCTTAGTAATGGGTATCGATTCTTGGAAATGAGTTTGTTCAACTCCTAGTAGTCGATGCAACTTCTAAGCGACCCATCTTTTTTCTTGACAAATAAGACTGGTGCTCCCCATGGCGAGAAGCTTGGTCTTATAAAACCCTTATCCAACAATTTTTTTTAATTGCTTGGACAATTCTGTCATCTCTGAACGCGCTAATCGATATGGTGATCGGGTAATAGGAGCGTTTCCAGGTACCAAATCGATTCGGAATTCAACTTGTCTAGAAGGGGGTAATCCAAGCAGATCATCAGGGAAGACATCTGGATAGTCCTGCACTATAGAAATTCAACAATATTATTTTTATCCTGAAATTGTCGTTTTCTATCTTTTTCGCGCGTATAAAGTTATCACCAAAGACCTTGCTAGTTACGGATTTGTTATATACTTAAAAACATAAGTTTTTAACATAAAACAAAATATTATTTTCTGTCCGAAATTGGACTTGTACAAAAATACTTGTTTTAGACCCGAAAACACCGTTTTTAACGTGTTTTTAAATGTAAAATGTTTACGAGATTAAATCCAATCATCAAAACTTTTATTTTCAGCAAGATTACAAATTTTTAACTTGTATTTTATATGTTTTAAACTTATTTCTCCAGATTTGACAAAGATTATTGTCTTGTTGATAATTTAATTTTATGAAATCATTACTAGTGGTCATGTCCCATCTACACTTAAGTACCATTAATTCTAACTTGTTTTTATGTTTTATTTAAATCAAATATGAATAAAACTTTCAAATTTTCCAGATCAGGATCACCATATACATGGATCATTTCAATCATCTCTAAACTCGTAAGGCAAGAACAAATCAAGAACAAAAGTGTCAACCATACATATATACATATACATGATTTTATACATACATATATGTCAGGACGTAGTATTGAACGAAATACTAACAGATAAACGTGTATACCGAATCAAATAGTACGGAATCCTATTTGATTGGCGATCCAGTAAGTGAGAACGCACATAGAATCAATTGTAGATTGAATCTAAACGTTAGGAACGATTGATAATCGATGTAGTGCGATCTATGAACTTGGAACAGGTTCTTAGAGGTCTCTGGACGGCTAGGGTATGTAGGGATTCGAAGTGCTTTGTTTTTCCATGATTTAAGTGGTATTTATAGGTTAGCGTTCCTCATTCGGGTGACTGAACCATGAGTATGGTTCAGTCGTGCGATTGAGCCATGCGGTTGATCCATTCGCACGACTGAGTGTTCAGTCGTGCGACTGAGCCAATCTTATGTTCCAATCATGCGACTGATCCAGTCTCCTGGTTCAGTCGTGGGACTGAGTCATTCGCATGAAGTTGTTCATGCGCATGGTCCATTAGCATGGGCCATTCGCATGAGAACTTCACATTACTAAGTTCGAATATATTTATTAAACATTACATTACCAAAATTAATTCACACAACCACAAACCTATATAATCAATTCAATACGTGTTAAACAACTCATTAATGAAATATTAAACATTATAACCACAACCAAACATTTGTATTTCATTAAGTACCCAACTATTACATATGTGTAAGACAATAAAGGCATATTACATTAAGCTCAGAAACTAGGTACACATGTATCTACAAACTCCCCCTTGAACCTAGATTCATCTATTGTCTTACATTCTTCATAACCTCTTCATATTTCTTGTACTTCTCCTCTCTTGTAACTCCTGCATGTAATTCAAATGCAAAGTAGAGTTTGATCACATTTTGGAATTGGAGGGCTTGTATAATATCTTGTGCGTAATAGAACATTGGCCACTGGTATAAGGTGTAAACATCTTCAGCTGACAGGTTGGTAAGCCACATTGGGTCAAATACCCTGATAGTATCCATTTTGCCCTCTTTGTTCAGAACTATGACTGCCTCCCCTGTTCTCCAATCATAGTACCACCACTTAAAGTGTGGAGTGAATTCCTGTGGCATTTCCTTTAGAGGGATTTTCAACATCGTGCGCGGAGGACTCCACTTCAGCACTATCTTTGGCTTTCCAGTTATGGGATCAACTTCAGACCGTCTGATATACCTCGTAGGTTATCGAGGTTTGAAGTTGACCCGTCTGGTGTGGTACTCTCTCTTTAGTGCAGCCTCAAACCAGCCTGACATCTTTCTCGGATCAGCATATAGCAGCTTCAGTTTAGCCAGCTGGTTGAGCTCAAAACCAGGTAGAGACTTTAGATCATGTGGGAATCTAAAGTACTCAATACCCTTCTCTCTCTTTACCGCATACACATTAAGATCATGAAAATGAGCCCACACAATAATCTTGCTAGACACCTTGTGATGTTTCTTCACTTTGTAAAGCTTGGTGTAGACATTCGGTTTAGGAGCAGTGCGTTGGGCTCAAATCTCCTCAAAACATGCAGCCCACTCTGCCTTTCTGATATCAACATCTATGTCTGAGGCTTGGGCTGTTTCTTTAACCTTCTCGGACTCTTGCTCCATCTTATCTAAAATCTCAAAAGTATCACTGACCAGGGAATCACCCAGATTTAGGACCACATTTCCCTCTGTGTCAGCATATTATGGATAGTGCGCTGTAGTGACATCTTCGATCTCTATCTCATCAATGTCGTTCAGCTCATTGTCACTGTTTACTTCAAAATTTGGAGCGTCTTTTACAATCTCATCAGGATTGAGCTTGAACATTTTTGCCAGTTGCTCATCAGTAAGATCATGAATTATTTCCCCTTCTTTAGGGGTATAACTCACTGATCTCCTGACAATCCCTTGCAGATCAAGAATCATGGTTAATTGAGTCTTTACCTGCAGAAGGGGAACAACGTCGTATTCATCCCTCCGATAATCTAGATCTGCTTGAATTAGACATGTAACACATCGATCATTAGTTAACAATCAAAAGAGAAACACATTCACTAATATATAAACATTATATACATTAATTTGATACAAAATTCAATTACACATGATTTTAAATAACATAAACAACTAGACATTACTCTTGTCTTGTATCATGGGCTCTTCTGCTGACGGGGCGGATGTGGAGGCACCTTGATCTTGAGCTTTCTTTGTCCTCCTTTCACTTGCAGATGTGACACCCGCAGCAGATGTATCATCATCATCATCATCAACATCATTATCAGCATCATCACCAACATCAGTATCATCCCCTTGATCATCACCATCATCATCATCATCATCACTGTCATCATCATCACCATCATCTTTATCTCCCTCTCTGATCTTTAAGGGCTCCTCCTTTGACCCTTTCAGCCTCAGCGTGATGGTCTTGTTGGCAGTCTCCAACTCCTCTATCCTTTTGGCTGAGTGGACATGTTGCTCCTGGAGTTGGGACATCTCTGGGCTCTGTGCAGCAATCTGCTGTGCCTGCTGCTCAATCAGCTGAGCCTGCTGAGATATCTGCTGAGATTGTGCAGCAGTAAGCTCTACTAGCTGATGAATATGGGCAGTCTTCTCATCATCGGCTGCTAACTGCCTCAGCACCATACGGTTCAGTGCTGAGAGCTCTTCCTCTACCCTACTATGAGGTAGAGGTGATCCAGATGTAAAGGAAGGAAAAGATGACGGTCCTCCTGGGTGACTAGTGGTGGTGGTGGTGGTGGTAGTGAAGATTGGGGGTGGTATAGATGAAGGTGGTGGCAGATGAGTGAAGATTGGGGGTGGTATAGATGAAGTTGGTGGTGGTGGAGTGGGTGTGGTAGTGGTGTGTGAGGTGGTATAGGTGGAAGCTGGTGGTGTAGTAGCAGTGGTGGTGGTAGTGGTGGATGGTGTGGCTGAGGTAGTGGCTGTACTAGTGGATGATGTCAGAGTGAACCTCAACCTCTTCCCCTTCTTTCTGTAGGGGTGTGCCATTGTCTTCCTCCTTGTGCCTCGAGACACTGAGGCTCCCCCTTGGCTACTGAGCGAGTCCGGGCATAAGAGGGATCTGAATCAGCAGCAGCATCCCCGGACTCCCCTGTGCGTCCACCAACCGCTTTCAAGCCTGTATCTGTGGCAACCACCCGGCTGCCCATCGCCCTCGTGAGAGGCTCCTCATCACTCTCTTCTTCCTCATCGGGAGGATAGAAGTCTTGGCGAAAGCTGGCTGTAGTGGAATCTGCGTGTGTAGGGGTGAATGAGTAGCCTGTCTAGTGGGGCCCCTCGAAGTAACAGGCCCAGAGTCTCCGCCCGTATCACCATCATCGTCGGAGTCATCAGATGGAAGAGCAATTTGCTCAACATCTGAGTCACTCTCCTCGTGACCCCACTTTCGCCTCCCAGGCGCCACATACTCAGCATGGGCCAAATGCCCGAAGAGTCTCTTCACCGGGGGTTTGACCTGCTTTCCCTGATATACTCTCATACAACCCAGTGTCGTATCCTCCATGATCTCCAAGGACACAGCACCGTGGCTCTCCTTGGGCAGTGTTGGCAGCTTCTCATCAAGGATCATCTGGAGAAATCTAGTGTACATGCAGAACCCTTCTTTGCCCTTAGCCTCCTGATTCTCTATAAGGTATGAGAATATGATGCTCGAGAAGCTGAAGGGGTGGTTCAGCACCAGTGCCACGTAGGCATTTTGAATCTGGTCTGATAGGTCATCAAACCCACCCCTCCTCGAAGCCATGCACTTAAGGATGACATGTGCTAAGTACTTGTACTGGGGACACAGGTTGCTCTTGTTGAGCATACCTGCGTTGATATCCCCAGCATACTTCATCCTTAAGAAGCACCCTCTAACCGTCAGTGGGTGAAGTCTGGTAGGGTGGTCTGCATCATCACCCAAACCAAGTACCCGCCGGATAACTTCTGCTGTAATTTCGAAAACTATACCAAAAATGGAACTCCTGATGCTGTAAGGCTCGCTTGAGCGGTCAACCGATGCCCCCTTCCAGAAGGCCTGCTGAATAGACCTATAGGGAGTGCATGGTGTGGAAATAGCCTTGTAGATTCTGGATCGCTTGAGAAAAGCGATGATCCCCGCAAACTCGACACCATTCTGAGTCGTAGCATCTAAATGACCACATATGTTGTGCTTAGGGTTGATGGCCCATCTGTCAGCCATCAATCTGCAACACAAGACATATAGACATTAGATCCCACACAACACAAATCAGTTCTAATTAATCTGGTTGAACTCAGTAGTTCAGTCGGTTGACCTATCATGCGATTGAATACATTCGGGTGATTGAATCATGCGACTGAGTTTAATCAGATGACTGAGCATACGATTGGTTCAGTCGGCCGACTGATATCATTTGTATCGGTCATTCAGCCGATTGGCTCAATCGTCCACTCAGTCGTGCGATTGTAGTTCATCCTGGTGTCAAGTCGCATGACCCACTGTTCGGTCAACTTTAGTTCAAATCTAGACCAAAACTTAGAATTAGACGTGGTGTTTTGGTTTATTAGACTTGCAATCACTTGACTAATAACCTAATAACTTTTATTTCCACATTTTACTCGGTTTGGTTAGGTTATTAGTCCATTTCAAAGTTCGGTTCTTGTGTGGGTCTAGTTTCATGATTGTGAAGTCAACTCGGGTGGAATTTTGGATGTGTTGCACCGCATTGTACCTGTATGAAGAACCGAGATCGTCAAAATATCGAAATAAGATGTCAGGTTCGGTCAGATAAAATTTTGGTAGAGTAACGGTCGGTGTGCGATATGGGGCGATTTAGGGTGATGAGTTGAATGCGATCGACTAGGGCTCAATTTATACTGAATTTGATTTCAATCGGGCGACTGGACCGATTCGCTCTGTTCATTTGGGCGATTGGACCTCAGTCGTGCGATTGGTTCAGTCGATCACATTCAGTCGGCCGACTGGATCTCAGTCGGGCGACTGACTCATCCGCATAGCTCCATTCGGGCGACTGGCTCAATCTTGTAAGCCATTCGTGTGAATGGTTCATACTCATGCTCCATTCGATTGTTCAGGGCATGAGTATGGTCCATTCGCACGGTTGGTCCATACTTATGGTCCAATCGTGCGTATGGGTCATACTCATGATTTTGAATTTATGACCAATTTGCATTTTACACCCTTTGATTATATATTAGACATTTTGAGCATTCAATTATCTCAGACCTGATCATATTAACTTTGAAAACTTGTGATCATCTCAGACATGATCCATTTATCCACCCGATCACCTCAGACGTGATCCATTTATCTTTCCAAAAAACACTTTAGTTAAGATTAACGTTAAGTTCATTTTGTGACATTCAAAGTGTTGGACCAAAAGAACCAATGAGCCAAGATCAGAAAAACCTGTAAGTCCCACAAGACATCACAACAACTGCTGAAAGCTTCATCGGCAGTTTGACCAAGACTGAAGACTTCAAGAGCTGAAGATCAAAGAACTGAAGATCAACAGCTGAAGACTTCAAGTACTGAAGACTCATCTACTGAAGCATCAAGTACTGAAGACTCAAGTACTGAAGACTCAAGTACTGAAGCCTCAAGTGCTGAAGACAAAGTACTGAAGATCAACAGCTAAAGGACTGAAGTACTGAAGATTAACAACTGATGTACAAAGTCTGAAGACAAAGACTGAAGATATCAACTGATGACAACTACTGAAGTCATCAGCTGATGAAACGTCTGAAGTTCAAAAGTCTAAAGACCAAGTGCTGAAGCTTCAGAGTTTGTCACAACAGCTGAAGAAGTAGTCTTCAGTTGTTGTGATGGTTTATCTTTCAGTTGTTTAGTTCAGTAGTTGTAATTTTCCTTTCAGTAGTTTGTAAATGACTGAAGAGTTTGTTCTTCAGTCGTTGTAGCTTTCAGTAGTTTCTTTTCTTATCAGTCATTTGTAATAAGTAGTAACACTTAGCATTTTGTAAGAAGATGTCAGCTGTTTGACATCTTCAGTAGTTTAGGTGTTTTCAGTAGTTTGTTAGAATAACGGTTTGATGTCACTATCAAGTGACATCAGCTGACGTCATTCTTCCTATAAAAGGAATATGACCTAATTGTAAACATTGCCGAAGCATGTGATTCAATAGAAAACACCTTTTCGCAGAATTGTTCTCTCTCTCTATAACTTTACTGTTACATGCAAAATCATTGGTGTTCTTGCTTGTTTGTTTAATTCTTGTGCTAAATCCACTACGAATACAACCTAATTGATCAAACTAGAGGCTGAGATCCTTTCACACAGCACTGAATAACATAGCGAAGTCCGACACAGACACACTTTACAAAGAACTTGAAAGACTAACCTAAGAAACCAAATAAACATGTTTTTGTGATTTTGTTAGGGCAAGATAGAGTAGCCTATTAGTATTAACATCATTTCAAAGACAGATTCATATGAAATCAGACTGGCATAGACTAAATTACTTGGAACTTTTATATATGTATTGAAATTGAAACTAACATATTTACATATCACAGTTTCTCGTTCATCTGAGACTTCTCCGTTCTAACTGGGAATCATGCTTGATCTGATATGTAACACACATTGATTTTGAACATCAGGCGGTGCAGTCACGACGATTGTCAGTATACTTGTCCACTTAAATCCATACACAGACTTTTGACACATATTGGTGATGTATTAGGTTATATTAATTCAACCAACTTTTGTGGATCCCAAGCTTATATGCTAATCAACATTCCTCAGGAGAATTTTGAGCGGTCTACGGGTATTTTGACAAGAAGTGACTATTCATAGAGCTTTCAAAGAGAAGCCAAGCCTCAGGTCAGTGCCATCGCACAACAGAGAGGCGGCAAACAACAATGAATTCTAGAATATCTAGGTTATGCTTATCCTTAGGTCAGTGCCATCGCACAGCAGAGAGGCACACAACCTATCTTCTTGTTAGAGCAACTCTAAATATTTTTCTTGCACATAGCGCACCAACAACATAGGTTATCAGCTTGATTGTGTTTATTTTCATTTTTCGTGCTTTGCTCTTTTTGTGGTAATCCGCACACTTTTAGTGGCGTTTATTTGCTCGTCATCCCTTATTGGAAATAATTGATTGTGTTAACCAGTGATATGATGGGAACCCACAGTCAGTTGAACAGATTAGTATAAATTGAGTTCACCAATGATGTCTACCAGTCTATCGTGTTGAATCTACCGACACATCGTATTATGAACTAACACCTCCCTAGATCGACTTTCTCCATATAATTACAGTTACAAACAAGCGTACTATCTTTTTCCCTATTTGTTAGACTTAGAATTCTCTGACTAACAATTTTCTGTGATTTAATTAAACAATTGCAAAAATTGAAAATCTTTTTGGTGTTCCAAGTAACTTGACGCATGTGTACTATCACTTTCCATAGTGTTGAATCACATTCTTATCCTTGTTGTTTTAGCCTTTTAGCTTATCTGCCCTCCCCCTTTCTTTCTTTTAAGTAAATAAATACTGAAAGTAAACTAATCTCCCCCTAAAATTCTAAAACAAAAATTCTTTTTGTGTTTTTGGATTTTGATAAGATAAGGAAATTAAAACAAATAAAAATAAAAATAAAATAAAATAAAAATAAAGAAAACTAAACAGGTGTCGGACTAAGCAATATCATCTTCTGGAATTATGTCACTTTTCTTTTTGACACCGTTGACCTCTAACAGATATAGAAAACATGGTTTATCAAAGGCTTTAGTATAGAGGTCAGCGCGTTGAAAATCCGTATTTATTTTAACCACATCGATTAGGTTCTTTTCAAAACAGTCACGTATAAAGTGATATTTTATACCGATGTGTTTGGTCTTAGGATGTTGGACCGGATTTTTTGTTACTGCAATTGCAGTAGAGTTATCAACCAAAATAGGAGTAGAAGAGAAATGCAACAGTAGTCCCGTACTTGCTGTTGTATCCATATGATTTGTGAGCAGCAGCTGGCGGTAGCCACGTATTCGGCTTCACAGGTTGACAAAGCAACCGAGGTCTGTTTCTTACACTGCTAGGTCACTAATCTCCTCCCAAATAATTGACATCCTACTGAAGTAGACTTGTAGTTCATTTTGCAGCCACCGTAATCCGAGTCACTATACGCTATAAGCTCAAAGTCATCGTCATGAGGATACTACAACCCAAGTGTTGGTGTACCCTTCATCAGATAACGGAATATCCTTTTGACTCCTATCAGATGGTTAACCTTTGGTTTCGCCTGATATCTTGAACATAGACATGTTGCATACATGGTGGCATAGAGTAGATCACCATTCTCGTACATGAGAGATCCAATCATTCCTCGGTACATGGTGGCATAGAGTAGATCACCATTCTCGTCGGGTGCTACCTCATGGTTTGTAGCAAGTGGAGTCCCAGCTGTGGAAGCATTCTTCATGTCAAACCGACTGAGAATATCTCCTACATACTTAGTCTGATGTAGAAATATCCCCTTTTATGTCTGATCCACATGTAAACCGAGAAAGAACTTCATCTCTCCCATGGCACTCATTTCAAATTCAGCTTTCATTACTGCTTCAAATTCTTTACATAAGTCTTCATTCTTGGAACCGAAGATTATGTCATCAACATAGATCTGAACAAGCAGCATGTCACCATCTTTTTCTTTGATAAACAGTGTACAGTCAATTACACCTCTACGAAATCCGTGTTTCACGAGGTGAGTGGGGAGTTTTTCATACCATGCCCTCGGGGCTTGGTGAAGCCCGTAGAGAGCCTTATCCAGTTTGTAAACTCTGTCCCGATGAGATGTATCTTCAAATCCTTCGGGTTGACTGACATACACTGTTTCCCAGATTTCACCATGAAGAAATGCACTCTTTACAACCAGTTGATAAACTTTAATCTTCATGTAAGAGGCATAGGCTAGGAAGATACGGATGGCTTCCATTCTTGCCACAGGTGCAAATACTTCATTGTAATATATTCCCTCGACTTGTCGAAATCCTTGAACTACAAGACGAGCCTTGTTCCTGATGATGACTCCTTGGTCATCTTTCTTGCATTTCAAGACCCATTTGGTTCCAATAACTTTAGCTCCTTTTGGTCTATCCATGAGAGTCCATACTCCCAACTTCTTGAACTGCAGAAGTTCTTCTTGCATGGCATTCACCCACGCCTCATCATTTAGGGCTTCACTAATATATTTTGGCTCAAATTGAGAAACAAAACATCGATATGCTCCATCTTGAAGGTATCCTTTTTCCATTACCGAAGCATAATCAGCTAAGTATAGCTGATTTCTTGTCGGAACTCCAGATCTGACATCCCCAATGACATTTTCTAGAGGATGATAGACATTTAAGCGTGATCCAGGGGTAGTGGGAACAACTACCTCAGAACCAAGATTATGGACATTTGGTTCCGAAGATGCAGAAGAGTCAATGTCAGATGCTAGTGGACTTACCTCGAGTGTTCTGGTTATTTTCCACAGCTTCATCGTCAGAGGAGGAGTCACTTACCTCGAGTGCTCCCCCTGACTGATTAGGCGATTCACCTTGTGAACCAGATGTTGTGGTGTCTTGTGATGGTGTGTGTAAGACCTCAAACATCATTTTGGTTCCCAAGTCATCGTCAGATATGGAGAGAGGGATGTTGAAAGACTGGAAGAATCCATCATAGTTGAAAAAGAAGGCAAATCCTTTCCTAGCAGGAGGAGTGGTGTATCTCTGAAAGTTAACATTACACCACACTTCTACTTGGCCCGTGGAGTTGTTATAGACTCTCTTATTCGGTATGTTGTATCCAAGAAAAATTCCATCTTCAGCCTTCTCGTTGAACTTTCCCTCCTGATTTTTCTTCAATAGTGTGCACGGTGCGCCAAACGGTTCGAGATACTCTAGATTTAGTTTACGTTGTTGAAGTAACTTGTAACACGTCTTGCCATGAAGTTTAACTACCAGAACTCGATTTAACATGTAACACGCATTGGCAACTGCCTCATTCTAGAATTGGATAGGTAGCTTCAAGTCTGCTAGCATTGTCTGTGCTGTGTCTATTAAGTTGCGATTCTTTCTCTCAGCAACACCATTCATCTGAGGAGTGTAGGCGGAAGTCAACTGTTGCACAATTCCCTTTTCTTTACAGAAAGCCTCCATCCATTGATTCTTGAACTCGGTTCCGTTATCTGAGCGGACTTGTCTGACCTTCAGCTTGTAGAGAGACTCCAGTGTAATTACTAACTCTTTGAATGACTCAAATGTTTCTGATTTTGATTTCAGAAACATCACCTAAAAGAATCTTGAGTAGTCATGTGTAACTACATAGCAGTACAGGTCGCCTACGATGCTTCTTGTACTGACTGGACCAAACAGATCCATGTGACGAAGTTCAAGAGGAAGTTCGATTGAGTGAACTTTCTTTTCCTTATGAGACTTCTTCGTCTGTTTGCCTTTCTTGCACGCCACACAGAAATCCGAAAGGTGGATGTTTTTAACGTTAACTCCTCTCACTAGATCATTCTGGATCAAGTTATTCATCTTTCGTGGATTAATATGTCCCATTCTCCGATGCCAGGAGATTGAGTCCTTCTCAGTATCCTTTGGCAAGAAGCACTGAACTTGATGATCTGTTATGGTGGCCTTTGATAAACCAAGACATAAAGATCATTATATCTTGAGGCAGACATTAAGACTTGGTCCTCCGGGATGACATAGTCCTTTTTCAGGACATAGCACTTCTTGTTATCAAACACTACTTTAAATCCTTTATCACAAATTTGGGATACCGAAAGCAAGTTATTCTAAAGTTGTTGAACATAGTTTACCTTGTCAAACTTTACTTTCTGATTTCCCACTTCCCCTTGAGCTATGATATACCCTCCTTTGTTTCCAGCAAATGAAACATGGCCTCCTTTTATCTGTTTGACGTTTGATAGGAGTGCTCTGTTCCTAGTCATGTGCCTTGATGCTCCGCTATCGACAATCCACGTGTTGGTTTCAGCGCTATAGCGAACACCCTGCACATTCAATTGAAAACATTAGTTCAGGTTAGGGACCCAAGCCTCTACTGGCTTGGGTGACCCAGAAGCATCACACATCATAAATTCCACCCATTTGGCCTTTTGAGGGTGAGTGACAATCTATGCTCTTCTTGTTCTCATTATCAGATTCATGGGCAAATTTCTCTTTCCATAAGCCAGTCTTATGTAGGGCTTGTTTGTGATAAACCGACGACTGGTTGATAGGTTGAACTTTAGGTTCACTGACTCGTTTTAGTAGAGTCATGGATCTTCTCTTGGAAGAGCTCACTTTAGTGTCATAAAGTTCTACCTTCTTCTTTGGTGTCTGAGGATAATAAGGACAATAAGATGCAATATGTCCATACTTTCCACAGTTGTAGCATGATCTACTTTCAACTTGACAATTTAAATGTTTCTGTGGAGAAGTATGGGACACCCATGTGACATTGTTTTGTTTGGGTTTTGACATTTCTTGCTTAGATGTTTTATCTGATTTAACAAAATTAATTGTTTTATCATTTTTAACATCCTTTACCTGATTTTTCTTTGGACTTAGACCTGAAGCTCGGGGTTGGTTAACTTGTTTGGTCCTTTTGGGTTTGGAATTATACTTGATTGACCCAGACTTTATATTAACCTTTTCAAATTGTTTGTCCAGATTGTCACATGGCATTTTACCTTGTGATTTTGAAGTGGCCTCCTTTAGTTTAGTTTCAGATTCGATAGGTTTACTTATGGAATCTGGGTCACTTACTAGAGGAGTGGACACCACATGATCCTTGATTGGGTTGTTATTTATTTGTTTACATTTTTCATTCATCAAGGTCCCAGGTGGTGGTGGAACCACTTTATATCCCAAACCCTCCCCATTATTACGTTCTCTCACTAAGTGTTGGACAATGTGAGAAGAACTTGTCCAACTGTGCAGTTTCTGTTTTAGTGAATTTACTTCTACTTCTAAAACTACCTTCTGTTTCTTAGTGTCTTCTAGGGAGTTTAGATAGTACCTAATGTCATTAGCTTGGTTAAAGGCTACTACTTCTGTTTCCCTAAGCTGTTTGTTCAAAAGGTCTATCTTTTCTTTATAACTATGCTCATTTTGTTTTAAAACACTATTGGCTTCTGTGCACAGTTGTAAGTCCTTTACTAAGCTATCATTATGATCTGATAACCTAGTAAATTTCAGATCAATGCTTTCCCCAAATTTATTACAATCAGAACAAGCATGTTTATTGAAAAGTTGGTCAGTAGCACTTACCTGAGAAGGTTCTGACAAATCAGCCATTAAGTCAGAGTCTGGTGTCTTTGGTTCTAGTGATTCTAACATTGTTGTAGTTTTCCCTTCTTTAGGCGTGTAATTTACCACAGTTGCAGTCTCTTCAGTGTTAGACATCGCTAGTTCCATTTCAATATCTCCTTTACTAGCTGAGTCATCATCCAAATCTTCAACACTTGCAATGTTGGATTCTCCCGGAGATACAAACCGAAAGCTCCAATCCTGCCTTCATCATCATGAGCGGTCAAGGCTTTAGGATCCTTGCTTGACGAAGTAGGACTGGCTGTGGCTTTATCCTGACGATTGAAGTATGAGAAGGGATTCCCGTTTCCTGTCTTTTTCGGCTTCACACACTCACGCTTAAAGTGCCCCTTTTCCCCACAATTAAAGCATGTCACCTTAGACTTGTCAAAACCAAAGGTAGTGTCCTTAGTTGCAACCAAGTTCTGTCCGGTTTTCTTGACAAACCTTTTAGCTCTTCGGATGGCACTTGCTAAGGCCCACATTATATCCATCCTTTCCAGCTCTGTCTCATCTACTTGCTCGTAGTCCTCATCTGCCAGATGACAGTTCCCTATTTTCCCAGCAACTAGCCCATCATAGGAATGGACGATAGCTGCTAAGAGATCCATGTGTTCCTTTGCTACCTCTACTGTCACATTCCTGAGGTTCTCGGTCTTTAGTTTTGTAGCGTTGGCATCAGATGCTATGTATTGGGTACCAGACGACCCTGACGTGTCAGATGCTGAAGAAATTGCTTGAGATGGACCAACTGAACTCGACATAAAAGCCGTTTGTAGTGCAGCTCTAGACGTTTTGGCTTGTGGAGTTGAGTTTTATAGGGCTGAATTCTGATCACAAGTAGACTTTTGAGCCCTGTACTTCATCCTCAATTCTTCCTCCTTCAGTTTCAAAATAAAGTCATTGATATCTAACTTCGTGAGCATATCATTCTGTCTGAGGTTGGAGACAAAAGAAACCCATTTCTCTGGCAAACCATCTGCAAAGTTTAAGAGTTTGTCTTCAATAGAATTGGTGACTCCATGAGTGTGCAGCTCACTCATTAAGTGATAGAATCGATCAATGACATCGTCCAAGCTCTCATTTCCCATTGACGAGAAGTTGTCAAACTCCTTAACGCTTTAGCCTTTAGAGCTTTTAACGGTGCATTACCTTCATACCTCTTTTCCAATGCATCCCACAGCTTCTTTGCTTGCTTGTTCTCAGAAAATTGATGGAAAATGTCCTTCGGAATTGACTGAGTAAGCAGAGCATAAACTTTCTTCTCAGCATTGTACTTGAGCTTTTGTCCATTAGTCATGCCCCCTAGTGTAAGTTTAACTCCATCTGCACCTACAGGCATGCTATATCCTGTCTCTATCGACTCCCACAGATTAGGATCTACGCCATTCAAATAAATCTCAAATCTTTGCTTCCACTGTGGATAATCATCTAACATGATTAGCTTAGGAGGCTTGTTATGATTTCCCACCTCATTTTCCAAAAGCAACAAATTCTAGATCCTTGAATCTTTACCTGCTGTGAACGCTGAATACTGATCTTCCATTACTATTAACTTTAGACTTTGAAACCAAATTGTTTGCTTGTGCGAATGAAGGTGTGCGATTGGGCTATTCGGGCGGTTGAACAATGTGGATGACTCAACCGTGCGAAGGAACCAATGCGTATGAATCACTCGTGCGTATGGACAGGTGCGGATGAACAATGCGACTAGACAGTTCACTCATACGAATGAAGGTACGAATGAGTCCAATCGTGCGTATGAGGGATGCGAATGAACTCAGTCGTGCGATTGAGTCAATCGGGCCACTGAAGCTGCTGTATGTTGAAAATTCGAAGGTTTAAGGTATTTTGGACGCAAAAACACGAATTTTCACTAACCCTAATTGCCGTATGCCAAAAAAAATGAACTTTACGAACTGAAGACGTCTAAAACACCGTTTGACACAAAAGGATTATGTTTTTCGTGGAAAAACACAATTTTTATATCAAGAACGATTGAATCACACGTAAATCAAGAGCCAAAGCTCTGATACCACTTGTTAGGACGTTGTATTGAACGAAATACTAACTGATAAACATGTATACCGAATCAAATAGTGTGGAATCCTATTTGATTGGCAATCCAATCAGTGATAACGCAGGTAGAATCAATTGTAGATTGAATCTAAACGTTAAGAACGATTGATAATCGATCTAGTGCGATCTATAAACTTGGAACAGGTTCTTAGAGGTCTCTGGACGGCTAGGGTACGTAGCGATTCGAAGTGCTTCGTTTTTCAACGATTTAAGTGGTATTTATAGGTTAGTGTTCCTCATTCGGGTGACTGAACCATGAGTATGGTTTAGTCATGCGATTGAGCCATGCAGTTGATCCATTCGCACGATGGAATATTCAGTCGTGCGACTAAGCCAATCTTATGTTCCAATCATGCGACTGATCCAGTCTCCTGGTTCAGTCGTGCGACTGAGTCATTCGCATGAAGTTGTTCATACGTATGGTCCATTAGCATGGGCCATTCGCATGAGAACTTCACATTACTAAGTTTGAATATATTTATTAAACATTACATTACCAAGATTAATTCACACAACCACAAACCTATATAATCAATTCCATACATGTTTAACAACTCATTAATGAAATATTAAACATTATAACCATAACCAAACATTTGTATTTCATTAAGTACTCAACTATTACATATGTGTAAGACAATAAAGACATATTACATTAAGCTCAGAAACTAGGTACACATGTATCTACAATATATAGTCGAAATCATAGGTTTTATCTTATGTTCTTAGTTTTTATTTCAAGAAAACATACTTTAAAAGATCAAAAGATTTCAGATCATGATCACCATTATTCATGGATCATCTCAATCCTTTATGACATCAAAGAGCAAGATGGGTTCAAGAACATCATGCTTTGCATACTTTCATGTATTACCTATTTTCATCATTTTGATAAACTTATTTTGGAGATGGGATTTTTTATGACCGTGTACGTACGGAGTACTAACGGATTCTGCGTGTAACCAGATCAAATAGCGAGGAATTCTATTTGATTGGCCATCCAATCAGTGAGAACAAATAATCTAATCGATTTTACGATGAAACAAACGTTAAGAATGGATTGAAATCGATTAGGAACTATCTATTAACTTGGATTTGCGATTTGGGACGCTCTGGACGGCTAGGGTACGAAGTAGTATGAAGCAATTCGAAGTGTTATGTTTTTCCACGAATTATGTGGCATTTATAGGTTATCAGTGTTCATTCGTACGACTGAACCATTAGCATGGTTCAGTCATGCGACTGAAGCATGCGATTGACTCATACGCACGACTGAAGGTTCAGTTGTGCGATTGAACCAATCTTATGTCTCAATCATACGACTGATCCAGTCACCTGGTTCAGTCGTGCGACTGGTCCATAAGCAAGGTTCATTCATACGTATGGGCCATAAGTATTGTCCATTAGCATGAATGTCCACAAACTAAGTTAAACACATTTCTAAGTTCTTATTGACTTAGAACTATGTAAAACAACATCAAACCTATATAGTTAGTTCATATATATGAATTACAATCAATATAAATATAACATGACATAATCAATCACATATAACCATCACAATATATTTTATATATAATCAATCACTTCATTACATTGGATTACACATGTGTAACACATGAAAGACTTTTACATTTCAGAACATAAACTAGGTACATGAATATGTATCAACAAACTCCCCCTTGGACCTAGTTTAGCTAATGTCTAACAGTCTTCATGTGCTCCTGAAACTTCTTGTACTTCTCTTCTCTTGTGACTCCCGCGTGAATCTCAAACACGAAGCAGAGTCATATGACATGTTGTAATTGAAGAGCTTGTACAATATCTTGAGAGTCATAGAATAGTGGCCACTTGCATAGTGTGTAGATATCTTCAGCCGATAAGTTGGTTAGCCACATCGGGTCAAATAACCTGATAGTCTCGGTCTTGCTCTCTTTGTGCAAAACTATGACTGCCTCTCCCATCCGCCAGTCGTAATACCACCATTTGAAGTATGGAGTGAAGTCCTGAGGCACCTCCCGTAAAGGGATCTTTGACATTGTGCGCGGAGGACTCTACTTCAGTACTACCTTAGGCTTTCCGGTATGTGGATCAACTTCGGTCTTATTTATGAACCGTTTAGGCTGTTGAGGCCAGAAGTTGACCCACCTGGTATGGTATTCTCTCTGTAACGCCATCTCAAACCACCCCGACATCTTTATGGGGTTGGCGTACAAAAGATCTAAACAGGCAAGCCTGTTTAACTCAAAACTGGGAAGAGTCTTCAGATCATTCGGGAATCTGAAGTACTCTATCCCCTTCTCCCTCTTTATGGCGTAGACATCCAAGTCCTCAAAATACGCCCAGCTAATAATCTAGCCAGACACCTTCTGATGCTTTTTAACTCTGTACAGTTTGGTGTAGGCGTTAGACTTTGGCGGTTATCGCTGGGCCCTCATTTCTTCTAGGCAAACAGCCCACTCAGCCTTCTTGATATCAACATCAGTGTCCGAGGCTTGGACTTTCCCTTCTTCTTTCTCCTTCTCTTTCTCTTTAGCATCAAGAGCTCCAAACGTATCAATACCAAATGTTTCACCCAAATCGGGGATAATATTTCCCTGTTGGTCAGTGTACTGTGGATACCCTTGTGCAGTGATATCCTCGATATCAATCTCATCGACGCCCCGCAGCTCTTCATCACTCATGACATCAGCCTCAGGAGCATCCTTGACTAGCTCATCCGGTTGAGTCTGAACAAATCTGCAAGCTGCTCGTCTGTGAGATCATGAATGATCTCTCCCTCCTCAGGTGTGTAGCTCAAAGATCATCGCATGATCCCTTGCAAATCAAGAATCATTGTTAGCTGAGTCTTGATTTGCTGAAGGGGTGTGACGTTGTAGTCGGCTGCTTGATCAGCTTTATCTGTTTGATTAAACATTTAAAACATAATCTCACACACATCAGTAATTAGGATAATTAAACATTAATGAACTCAAATTACATTAGTGTAATAAATGATTCAAGTACAAAAGTTTTTCAAATACATAGAAATCTAAGCATTACTTTTGCCTTGGGAGCTCGACTCTTCAGCTTAGGGAGCTGATGTGGAGGGTCGCGGATCTTGATTCCTTTTGGTGCGCCTCTCCCGAGCTGATGGATTTGAGGCTGATGCAGATGCATCACCTTCATGCTCTGGCTCATCATCATCTCCCCCATCTTTGTCCTTTCCACTACCTTCTGCCTCACCCACTTCATCATCATCATCATCTGACTCATCATCGGATGAATCATCATCATCATCATCTCCGTCATCATCATCACCCTTGATTTTTAGGGGCTCACCCTTAATCCCTTTGAGTCGGAGAAGAAGCTTTTTGTTCTTCTTCTCGACCTCCTCTGTCCTCTTGACCGAGGCCATTTGAAGCTCATTCTGTGCTGTCAGTGCACTATGAGCTCTGGCTAAGGCTCTCTCATGGGTAGCATCTCTCTCAGTCAGATAGGCAATATGTTGACTCTGAGCTGTGTCCCTCTCTGTCAACAGGGCAATCTGCTTGCCCTGTGCAGCGTTGACTGCCATCGACTGGTTCATCTAGTTCGCTCGGATGTCATCAGTAGCGAGCAATTTGAGAACCAGACGGTTGAGGCTAGCCAGCTGCTCCTCTAGCCCAATAGTGGGTAGAGGAGATCCCTGTGGAGGGATCGACGATATGGAAGGGCCGGTTTGGGGCATGGTAGATGTGGTGGTGGATGATGTGTATGTGGGAGTGGGGATGAATGTGAATGGTGATGCAATGGATGTAGGTATGGTGTGTGTGGTGGTAGGAATAGTGGTGGCTGAGGTGGTGGTAGTAGTGGTGTGGTGGTAGCTGTGGTTGTTGGAGTGGTGGTAGTGGTGGTAGGAGTAGTGGTAGTGGTGGTAGGAGTAGTGGTAGTGGTGGTTGTGGTAGCTGTGGTGGTTGTGGTGGTTGTGGAAGTAATTAGCACAATCGTCCATCTCTTGCCCTTCTTGTCATGGGGCTGGGCCATTCTTTTCAGCCTCAAACCCCTGGCAAGTTGGGCTCCCCCTGGGCTAGTTGGCCGGGGAGGTGTATAAGTAGGATCTGAAGTCTTAGCACCTGCAGCCCCAACCTAGCATCCTCCAACCGCCTCCTTGCCCCTCTTGGTAGCCACCACATGGCTACCGACTGTCCTAGTAAGAGGCTCCTCATCCGATTCCTCCTCTTCTTCATCAACCAAGAAGTCCCGGTGGATGGCAGCTTGCTCCGATCCACCGGGAGCAGATGTACTACTATGTGGAAGTGGTGGGGATGTGGTAGAAATGTCTGTGGTCCGTGATTGATTGGGGCCTGTATCTCCACCACCATGACCATAATCATGGTCATTATCGTCATCGTCGTCGTCAGCAGGAGCCATAATAGGCTCGACGTCCGAGTCACTGTCATTGTGACGTCACTTCTTGCGAGCGCGCGCCACATAACCCTCATTGGCCAGATGGCCAAAGAGTCTCCTCACTGGGGGCTTCACCTGCTTCCCCCGGTAGACCTTCATCCTTCCTAGGGTGATATCATCCATCACCTCTAGGGTCATAACATCATCCTCCTCCTTTGGCAGCATAGGAAGCTTCTCGTCTATGATCCTCTGCAAGAATCAAGGGTACATGCAGAAGCCTTCCTTGCCTTTAGCCTTAATGTTCTCCGTCAGGTAGGAGAAGAACATGCGTGAAAAACTGAACGGGTGGTTCAGCACCAGTGCAACGTATGCTTTCTGGATTTGGTCGAATAGCTCATCAAATCCTCCTCTTCTGGAGGCCATGTACTTCAGGATCACATGTGCCAGATACTTGAATTACAGGCACATGTTGCTCTTATTTAGCACGCCGGCATTGATGTCGCCGGCGTAGTTGATCCGGAGAAAGCATCCCCATACCGTTAGGGGATGCAGCTTGGTTGGGTGTGTTCTATCATCACCCAACTCCAAGACTCGTCGTAGGTCTTCTTCACCGATCGCTATATCTTGACCGAAGATAGAACTCCGGATGCAGAAAGGCTCAGTAGACTAGTCAACAACAACATTCTCCTAGAATGCCTGCTGGATCGACCTATATGGAGTGCAAGGAGTAGAAAGAGCCTTGAAGATCCTCAATTTTCGTAGGAAGGCTATAATCCCGGTGAACTCAGCAGCATTCCGGGATGTAGTGTCTAGATGAGCGCATTTGTTATGCTTGGTGCTCATCGTCCATCTATCAACCATTTTTTTCTGCAATACAAGAAACCAACACATTAGTTCCATTCATAAGAGATAAACGATTGACTTGGAACAGATTTAGACAAGCTGGTTCAATCGTGCAATTGAACCATACGACTGAGCTCAGTTGTACGATTGAGCTTGCGACTAGACTTAGTTGTATGTTATACCAGTGCGGTTGAGTCAGTCGTGTGACTGAGCTACCGATTGATTCAATCGTGCGATTGAATCATACGACTGGCTCAATCGTGCGACTGAGTCATACGACTGGCTCAATCGTGCGACTGAAGTTCATCAGCCTGTCCATTCGTGTCTTGCACTGTTCGAACCATTAAATTTGAATCTTCATCAAAACGTTAAATTAAACTTCATGTTTAGGTTCATATGGTTCGCAGGGACCCGACACAACACTTAAAGTCATTTAAATCAACTTTATTTTACATTTTAGTGGCCTATTTTAGTTTTTTAGTCTCGTTTCTTTGTTTTATCAATTTTGACCCATTTAAGTTCGATTAATCTGTCATTTGATCCCGATTTCGTATTCAACGTACCTGTAGATGAACGCTAGATGGTTAAAAATGAAATCGGAGTGTAATCTCAGTTTTTGGAAATTTTGGCAGGGTGTATGGGCAATGGGCGGTTTTTGAAAAATTTTGAAGTGGTAGGGTTCACGACCGACTAAGTCTCTATTTATACTATTTTGGGATTCAGTCGTGCGACTGGACCCATGCGCATGCCTCAATCGTGTGACTGGACCCATGCGCACGATTCAATCGTGCGACTGGGGTTAAGTCGTGCGACTGACTCAGACTCCTTTATTTAGTCGTACGATTGGTTCATTCTTATGATCCAATCACATGGTTCCCCTCCATACTCACGAGCCATTCGTATGACTAGCTCATACTCATGGTCCAATCGTGCGACTGGTCCATGCTTATGGTCCAGTCGTGTGACTGGTCCATGCTTATGGTCCAGTCGTGTGACTGGTCCATACTCATGGTCCAATCATGTGATTGGTCCATACTCATGAGTTTGACTTCATCAATTTCTACACACACTCAAATTTAAATTTTGATTAATGAACGTTATGACCAATGATCATCTAAGACATGATCCTTTTAACATAAATCCTTTGATCACCTCGGATGTGATCCTTTTAAATTAAATCTGATTGATCACCTCAGGTGTGATCCTTTTAATTGAAATCGTTTGGTCACCTCAGACTTGACCCTTTTAAATTTTGATTCACAGAGTTCATCTAGTTACCTAGTTCGACATATACACCTAATCGATAGAAAAAAAAACAGGAAACAACGTGAATTCAAATAAAATAGAACATATTTTTGTTGATTTGTTTGAGGTGGGTTGAAAACATTTTAATTTTCCTTAATAGATTTCTCCCCCTGAACAGAGCAGCATTAAGCACTTACATCTTATCTGGAAGGATTCTTATGGAATCATACAGGCTTGAACATAATTATTTGGGACCTTTTTGGCATATGTTTGTTTAACTTATATTTATTTGTCTGAGAGTTCAAAGCCCTAATAGGAAATCATACTAGAACTGTAAGAAGCACATAATGATTTTGACTGTCGAGAATTGCTGCCACGATGATTGTCAGTATATTTTTCAACTTAAATCCATACACAGACTTTTGTCTCACATTGGTGATTAGTTAGATTTGTTATTTCAACTAGCATTTGTGGATCCCACGTTTATATGGTAATCAACATTCCTCAGCAGATTTTTGAGCGGTCTAAAGGTTTGGACAAGAAGAAACTATTCTAAGAGCTTTCAAAGAGACGCCAAGCCTCAGGTCAGTGCCATCGCATAGTAGAGAGGCGCAAACAACAATGAATTCTAGAATATTTAGGTTGTGCTTATCCTCAGGTCAGTGCCATCGCACAGCAGAGAGGCACACAACCTATCTTCTTGTTTGAGCACTTTTCTTTTACACATTACGCACCAACAACATTAGTCATTAGTTTGATTGTGTTTATCAATTTTTCATGTGCTTTACTCATTTATAAGGTCATCCGCACACATTTGTGGCGTTTAATGTGCTCGTCACCCCTTATGCACGAAGAAGAACATATCTTTCTGGTCATATTGTTGAAATGCGTTGATTGTGTTAACCAGGGATAAGATGGAAGCCCACAGCTAGTGGAACTTTTTAGTTTTAATTTGTTTCACCAATGAGGTCTACTTGTCTATTGTGTTGAATCTACCTACACATCATACTATGGACTAGCAAACTCTAGGCCTACTTTCTCTATGTTCTCGTAGTTCCAGGCTAGTTTACTATCATTTTTCCTTTGTTTGGCTTATTTTTCTCAGAGTCATAGTTTTAATGTAACAGTTTGAACCTTTAAGTCCTTTTGATGTCCCAAACAATTTGTTCCCTGTGTACTATCATCTTCCAGAGTTTTGAATCAAACTCCCAGATTTGATATCTTTGCTTTTCAGCTTATCTGCCCGCCTTCATTTTTTTATGTAATTTAAATACTAACTACTAAAACTAACCTATTCTCCCGCTAAAACTCTAAAACCAAAAATCCTTTTGTGTTTTTGGATTTTTTTTAAAGACAGGAAAATAAAGTAAAGGAAAATGAAATAAAAAATTAAAACGTGATGACGGACTAAGAACTAGATTCATCTGGAATGACATCACTTTTCTTTTTGACGCCATTGACCTCTAAGAGATATAAAAACCAAGGTTTATCAAATTCTTTTGTGTAGAGGTCAACGCGTTGAAAATCCGTGTTAATTTTAACAACATCGATTAATTGCTTTTCAAAACAGTCACGTATAGAGTGATATTTAATACCGATGTGTTTTGTCTTTGGGTGTTGGACCGTATTTTTAGTGACTGCAATTGCAGCTGAATTATCAACATAAATAGGGGTGTTAGAAAATTACAAACCACAGTCTCGCATTTGCTGTTGAATCCAGATGATTTGAGAACAGCAACTTGCTGCGCAACGTATTCGGCTTCATATGTCGATAGAGCTACCGACGTGTCTTCTTACACTGCCAGGTGACTAACCGTCTTCCAAAGAACTGACATCCCGCTGATGTTGACTTGTAGTTCATCTTGCAACCACCGTAATCCCAGTCGCTATACGCTATAAGCTCAAAGTCATCATTATGAGGATACCACAACCCAAGTGTTGGTGTACCCTTTAGATAATGAAAGATCCTCTTTACTCCAATGAGGTGATTTACTTTGGGTTTTGCCTGATATCTGGAACAGAGACACGTGGCGTACATAATACCAGGACGAGAAGCTGTGAGGTACATGAGAGATCCAATCATTCCTTGATACTTGGTGGCATCGACCATATCAGCATTTTCGTCGGGTGCCACAACGTGATTCGTGGCAAGTGGAGTCCCAGCAACTGTTGCATTCTCCATGTCAAACCGACTAAGGATATCACCTACATATTTGGTCTGATGCAGAAAGATACCATTTGGTGTCTGTTCTACTTGTAAACCTAGAAAGAACTTCATTTCTCCCATGGCGCTCATTTCAAACTTAGCTTTCATCACAGACTCAAATTCCTTACACAATGCTTCGTTCTTGAACCGATTATTATGTCATCCATGTATATTTGCACCAGTAGTAAATCACTGTCCTTTTCTTTGATGAACAGTGTGCAGTCAATGACCCCTCTGCGAAAACCATGTTTCAGCAGGTGAGTAGAGAGTTTCTCGTACCAGGCTCGAGGGGCTTGATGAAGCCTGTACAAAGCCTTTTCTAGTTTATACACTCTATCCTGATGATAAGGATCCTCAAATCCTTCGGGTTGACTGACGAACACTGTTTCCCGGATTTCACCATGAAGGAATGCACTTTTCACGTCCAGCTGATAGACTTTGATCTGCATGTAGGATGCGTAGGCTAAGAAGATACGAATAGCTTCCATCCTTGCCATAAGTGCAAACACTTAACTTGTCTAAACCCTTGAACGACAAGGTGAGCCTTGTTCCTAATTATGACCCTTTGGTCATCTTTCTTGCATCGAAGAACCCATTTAGTGCCAATCACCTTTGCACCTTTTGGTCTGTCCACAAGTGTCCAGACTCCTAACTTCTTGAACTGAAGGAGTTATTCTTGCATAACACTTACCCATGCTTCATCTTTTAAAGCCTCGCTGACATGCTTTGGCTCAACTTGAGAAACAAAGCATCGATAAGCACCATCGTGTAAGTATCCTATTTCCACGACTGCAGCATAATCAGTTGAGTATAGCTGATTTCATGTTTGAACTCCCGATAGAATATCTCTTATGATGTTGTCGAGAGGATTATGTACATTAACTCGAGTTCCAGGAGTGGTGGGTACTGCGACTTCAGTATCCAGATTCTGAACCGTTGGAGTATGCGGTTCAGAAGTGTCAGCTGCAGCAAGATCAGGGGCTGTAGAACTTTCGGTAGTAGGAACATGTTCTTCCTGTTTGACATTTGTGGTTTCAACTGCTTCATCATCAGAAGAAGAATCACTTACCTCAAGCTCTCCCCCTGAAGGGATAGAAGTATCATCTAGTGGAACGGATGATGTCGAGTCCGATGTGGGAGTATTCAGAACATCGTACATCATTCGTGCAGCTAAGTCATTATCAAAATGGGAAGGAGGTAGATTGAAGGATTTGAAAAATCCATCATAGTCGAAGAAAAAGGAAGGTCCTTTTCCTGCAAGGCGGTGGTGTATCTTTGAACATCAACATTGCACCACACTTCTACCTGACCAGTTGAGTTGTTGTAAACCCGTTTATCTGGTATATTGTATCCAAGTAAGATACCTTCTTCAGCCTTCTCACAGAACTTCCTGTCTGATTCTTCTTTAGCAGCATGCAAGGTGAACCAAATGGTTCCAGATACTCTAAATTGGGTTTCTGTTGTTGGAGCAACTCATAACAAGTTTTTCCATGACGTTTGACTACCAGGACCCGATTTAGAGTATAACATGCATTAGCTACTGCCTCGTTCCAGAATCGAACTGGCAGTTTGGAGTCAGCTAGCATAGTCCTTGCTGTCTCTATCAAGCTGTGATTCTTCCTTTCAGGAACACCATTCATTTGTGGAGTGTAAGCAGAGGTAAACTAATGAACAATTCCCTTCTCTCGACAGAAGGACTCATCCACTGATTCTTGAACTCTGTCCCGTTGTCTGATTGAATCCTTCTAACTTTCAGCTTGTAGAGAGACTCCAATGTGGTAACAAGATGTTTGAATTATTCAAATGTCTCTGATTTAGCTTTCAGAAACATCACCCAAGAGAATCTTGAGTAATCATCTGTCACTACCAAGCAGTACCAACCTCATGCTATGCTTTTTGTGCTCACTGGGCCAAACAGATCCATGTGTAGAAGCTCGAGCGAAATGTCGATAGAATTGAATTTCTTTGCTTTGTAAGGCTTCTTGGTCTGTTTCCCTTTCTTGCAGGCGACACAGAAGTCTGGAAGTTGGAAATTCTTGACTGTAACACCATCTACCAGATTGTTCTGAACTAGATGGTTCATCTTCCTTGTATTGATGTGTCCCATTCTCCTATGCCAGGAGACTGAATCTCTTTCTGTTGCTTTTGACAAGAAGCGCTGAGTAGTTGACTCAGTTGTGGAGGCTTTTGATAGGTCCAAGACGTAAAGGTCGTTATATCTTGAAGCCCACATGAGAACTTGTTCCTCCGGGATGACATACTCCTTCTTCAGTATGTAGCGTCTGTTGTTATCAAATACAACCTTGAATCCCTTGTCGTAGATTTGGGAGATAGAAAGTAAGTTGTTCTGTTGTTGCTGAACATAGTTGACCTTGTCAAACATTACTTTCTTGTTTCCCACTTCACCTTGCGCGGTGATGTAACCTCCTTTGTTCCCCGCGAATGACACGAGTCCCCCTTTAATTTGCTTGACGTTGAAAAGGAGGGACGAATTTCCTGTCATGTGCCTGGATGCCCCACTATCAATAATCCAGGTATTAGTGATAGCATAGTAGCGGACACCCTACACATACAATGAAAAGATTACTTCAGGTTTGGGACCCAAGCCTTAACTGGCTTGGGTGTCCCAGAGGTATCACACATCATGAACTCAACCCACCAACCTTCAGAGGTTGAGGGCATATCTTTCTTTTCCTTGTTTTCACTATCAGACACAAGACTTGATTTTTCTTTCCATAAACCAGTTCTATGTAAGGCCTGTTTATGGTAAACAGACAACTGGCTTATGGTTTGAACTTTAGGTTCACTAATAATCCTTGATTTAACTTTAGGTGGCACAGCTTTGGTTTTAGCTTGTCTGTGTTGACTTTGATGTTTTGAAGGAGTATTAGATCTGTTTTTAGAAAATTTTGGTTTTTCATCATCAAAAAGTTCTATTTTCCTTTTAGGTGTCTGATAGTAAGGACAATTTGGAGAGATATGTCCTCTTTTTCCACAACTGTAGCAACATCTTCGTTTAATAGTGTGAGGAAATTGTTGACGAGGGGGTGAGTTAGGTCAGGGGATGGGTTGTTTCTTTCCACTCTTAGATGTTTCTCCTTCTCTCATAAAATTAACTGTTTTGACAGTTGCAACATCTTTTGCTTTCATTTTATTTAAAGTTTGATGACTTGCTGGTTTAGGGTTTGTTGACTTAGACTGTTTAGGTTCTGAAATAGACGTTTTCGAACCTAACCCAAAGTTAACTTTCTTAATTTTATCAGTAAAATCTTCAACAGGCATATTATCTTTTGATACGAAAGTAGTATTCTTCTATTCAGTGACAGACTTCACGGTTTTACCCGTAGAATCTGGATCACTGACCAGAGGAGTAGACACAACATGATCCTTTACCGGGTTATTATTTATT
Organism: Flaveria linearis; assembly: GCA_024085815.1. Lineage (NCBI taxonomy): Eukaryota > Viridiplantae > Streptophyta > Magnoliopsida > Asterales > Asteraceae > Flaveria > Flaveria linearis. The sequence goes on along the minus strand of CM044009.1, from coordinate 36,739,715 downwards.
GGTTTACATTTAGTGTTCAAAAGGATAGCATGTGGTGGCGGTACTACTTTATAACCCAGACCTTCCCCGCCATTTCGTTCCTTTACTAAGTTTTGAACTATGTGTGAAGAACTTGCCAAACTATGCAGTTTTTGTTTTAAGGATTCAACTTCTACTTGCAAAACTGCTTTCTCCTTTTTGGTTTCTTCTAAAGAATTTAAATAGAACTTAATATCATTAGATTGATTTAAAGCAACAACTTCGGTTTCCCTTAGTTGTTTCCCTAACAGTTCTATCTTTTCTTTGAAGCTGCACTCATTTTGTTTTAACACTCGGTTTGCTTCAGTGCAGAGTTGTAAATCATTTACTAGATTATCATTGTGTTCTAATAACCTAGCAAACTTCAAATCAATGCTTTCCCTAAGTTTATCATATTTAGAACAAGCATGTTTATCAAATAATTCGTCTTTATAATATACCTGTGTGAAACTAGACGAATCGGCCAGTGCAATGTCAGATTCTTCAGTGACTTGAGATTCTGAATTAGCAGCACTCAACTCTTCTTCAACCAAGTGATCAACAACATCCCTAGCTTCTTCGATATCTGAAATTGCATGATCAGCTAAGATGTCTCCCTCACTTGCAGATCCATCATCCAAGGCATCAATAAATACGACATTGGATCACCCTCAAATACAAATCGGAAGGACCAGTCTTGTCCTTCATCACCTTGTGCAACCAAAGCCTTAGAATCTTTACTTGACGATGTACCAACCTTCTCCTTGTCTTGACGGTTGAACGTGGAAAAAGGGTTTCCATTTCCAGCCTTCTTTGGCTTTGTACACTCACGTTTGAAGTGCCCTTTCTCTCCACAATTGAAGCACGTGACCTTGTTTTTTTCAAATCCAAATATAGTGTCTTTTGTTGCAACCAAATTCTGCCCCGTCTTCTTTACAAACTTCTTGGCTCTTCTAACAGCACTAGCCAATGCCCACATTATATCCATGCGTTCCAGCTCAGTTTCGTCAACCTGCTCGTAATCCTTGTCAGCAAGATGATAGTTCCCAATCTTCCCAGCAACTAACCCATCATAAGATTGAACAACTACAGCTAGAAGATCCATATGTTCTTTAGCAACTTCCACGGTGATATTCCCGAGATTCTCGGTCATTAACTTTGTAGTATTTCCCTCAGGAATAATATATTGGTTGCTAGTTGACCCTGACATTTCGGTTCCTGAAGAGTTGCTTTGGGAAGGTGCAGAAGAGTTAGGTGGTGTTTGTTTTTTACCAAAACCTCTTCCCTACCTCTTCATCTGCGTGCACGCAGACGCGGGAAGAGGTTTTGAGTGCGTAGACTGTTTGTTTTTTGGAAGACGTTTCATTAAAAAACGTCTGCAGGAGGTCTGCATGGAGAAGATGTGGACCTATATCTTCTGAGATCTTCTAACCTCTTCTCACATCTCCCACCCTCCCCACCTCCCCCACCTCCCCCACCTCCCCCATCGGCCACCCCACCTCCCCCCACTGGCCGGACCATCGCCGCCCCACCACCCCACCGGCCGGACCATCGTCGCCCCACCTCCCCCACCGGCCGGACCAATTCCCCCCACCGGCCGGAACAATATCTCACCTTTTTTACACCTTCAAACTCCAAAAACTCAAAAAAAAAAACACCTGCAGTGATCATTGTTCATCGATTTATGTCTCGACAACAACACTACGAATTTCAGCAATGGTGGAACAAACAGAGGGAAAAATACAATTCTGACCTGTTATTCAACGATAAACCTGAAACGCCCAATTTTCTAGCGGTTGAAGTTGACAACCATGGCGGAATCATGAACAAACGGTTGATAGAGAGCGAACTCGTTCTGCTCGACAGATCAAACAAGTGTGGCTGTTGAAATTGGTTCAGATTGCTAGTCTGTTGGCTTATGGAATCAACGGATTCGTTTCGGTTGTTAGAACTGCGAATCGACAGATCAAATCCGATTCGTATCGAGTTGAAACGCGGTTTTATCGAGTTATCAAGGTGTTTTTGGTGATTGTGGTTTTGTTGCTTGTGTTTGAGCTTGTTGCGTACTGTAAGGGGTGGTATTTCAGTCCTCCGATGGTACGGCTAGCGGTGGATGTGGTGGAGTATGTTTATGCGCATTGGATTCAGATTAGGGCGAACTATTTGGCACCGCCGTTGCAGAGATTGACGAGTGTTTGTATTATGTTGTTTTTGGTGCAATCGGTGGATCGTTTGCTGTTGGTGATCGGATGTTTTTGGATCAAGTTTAGGAGGATTAAGCCGATTGCTGCATTTGAGTATGAAATTGAGCTATTGATTAAGATGAAAAGGATTTACTTTAATTACATCACCAATTGAAAAATAAATTTACTTTAATTACATAATATTTTAATAGTCTGCAGATTTTAGAAAACAGACAGTCTTCTTATTGCAGACTGCAGACGTTTGGTCCACCTCTTCTCCTACAGATGTCTGCAGATGTGGTCCGCAGACTGCAGATATTTTCCTGCAGAAAAAACAAATAGCACCTTAGACACAAATGCTGTTTGAAGCGGTGCGCCTGATGTAGAAGGAGTTGGAACTGAGTTGTAGAGTGCAGGATTCTGAGCATAGGATCCTTTCTTTGACTTGTATTTCTGACGCAGCTTCTCCTCCCTCAACTTCAGAATGAAATCATTTATGTCTAAAGTGGCAAGAATGTCGTTTTGCCTTAAATGTGACACAAATGGATCCCATTTTTCTGGCAGACCATCAGCAAAGCTAGAGACTTTATCTTCCATGGATGTGGTCAAGCCATGAGTGTGCAACTCATTCATCAGACGATAGAATCTGTCGATGATATCATCTAAGCTCTCCTTTGCAATTGGTGAGAAATTGTCAAATTCCTTCTTGAGAACTTTTGCCTTTAGTGCTTTCAGAGTTGCATTGCCTTCGTATCTCTTTTCCAAGGCTTCCCATAGCTTCTTAGACTGCTTGTTCTCAGAAAACTGATGAAATATATCTATAGGAATTGACTGAGTCAACAAGACATATGCTTTCTTTTCAGCATTATGCATAGTCTTCAGGGATTCACTCATTCCTCCCAAAGTAAGCTTTACCCCATTAGCACTGACTGGTAGCACGTAACAGCTTTGGCGGTTTGTTATGGTTCCCGATCTCACTTCCAGAAGTAGAAGATTCTGGATGCGTGAGTCCTTTCTAGCAGTAATCGCAGAGAACTGATCTTCCATTTCTGTAAACTTGATAAACTAAGAACAGGACAGATTGACTTATGCGATTAGACAGCCGACTGGTTCAACCGTGCGATTGAAGGATGCGAATGGCTTCAATCGTGCGATTGGATTCAGTCGTACGAATGAACAAGACGAATTAGGTCAACAGTATGGAATACTTCAACCGTGCAAATGAACTGTGCGAATGAGTCCAGTCGTGCGATTGAACTATGGGAATGGGATTCAGTCGTGCGATTGGGCCAATCGTGCGACTGATGCTGCTGATGCGGGAAAAGATCGAATTTTAGAACACTTGACTCAAAATTACAAATTTTCACGAACCCTAATTTGCCGTATGAAAAAAACGAAATTTTTGACACAGAGACTCGACAAAAACAAGTTTTGACGTAAAAAATGTATCTTTTGAATGAAAACGTTAGTTTTGACACCAAAACCAATTGAATCCATGCAAAATCATGAGACTATGCTTGATACCACTTGTTAGGACCGTGTACGTACGGAGTACTAACGGATTCTACGTGAAACCATATCAAATAGGGTGGAATTCTATTTGATTGGCGATTCAATCAGTGAGAACAAATAATCCGATCGATTTTACGATGAAACAAACGTTAAGAATGGATTGAAATCGATTAGGAACGATCTATGACTTGGATTTGCGATTTGGGACACTCTGGATGGCTAGGGTACGAAGTAGTATGAAGTAATTCGAAGTGTTATGTTTTTCCACAAATTATGTGGTATTTATAGGTTATCACTGTTCATTTCTATGACTGAACCATTAGCATGGTTCAGTCGTGCGACTGAAGCATGCGATTGACTCATACGCACGACTGAAGGTTTAGTCATGCGATTGAACCAATCTTATGTCTCAATCATACGACTGATCCAGTCACCTGGTTCAGTTGTGCGACTGGTCCATAAGCAAGGTTTATTCATGCGTATGGGCCATAAGTATGGTCCATTAGCATGAATATCCACATGACTAAGTTAAACACAATTCTATGTTCTTATTGACTTAGAACTATGTAAAACAACATTAAACCTATATAGCTAGTTCATATATGTGAATTACAATCAATATAAAAATAACATGACATAATCAATCACATATAACCATCACAATATATTTTATATATAATCAATCACTTCATTACATTGGATTACACATGTGTAAGACATGAAAGACTTTTACATTTGAGAACATAAACTAGGTATATGAATATGTATCAACGGGTTTCTTATGATGTTCATAAACATAAATCAATGTTTGATCATCTTGCATGCAAGAGAATCAACAAAATGTTAAAATATCATCAAAACACAAAATCATCACACACACACACTTACGACACATACACACACATTGTTTTACAACATATTTTCTTGATTAAAACCTTTGTTGGAACCTTGGATTTTAAGAAAAGCTAGTTTTTGGTAAACAAACTTGCAACAATTATCCAAAAATTATGTTGCATGAAATAAAAGTTAAAGGTTCATACCTAAGATGAACAAATTTTGAAGATTCAAGATTGATTTTCTTGAAGATTTCTTCTACTTTGAGCTAGATAGATTTATGCAATGTTTTGCACCAAGCTCATAAGAGATCCTTTAAATAAAGAAATCAAAGCTTGAAATAAGTTTTGGATGATCATAATCAAAGGGATGGGGGCTGTTCTTGGTGGTTCAGCCGAGAATAAAGAGAGAAGGGAGAGGAGAGTGTGTAGGTTATTTTAGTGAGAGAAATGTGAGATAATGAATGAAGAATGGAGTGTTGAGTTGTATATAAATAGTGATGGTTAATGTGATTATGCTTTGCTAATTATGTAATTAAATCATTAAAAATAGTTGGTGATTCTCTAACTGAGATGTGACCCGGTGTAAGGTGGGTGTCGGTCTCGTTAAATTTTTTTGCGTAAAAATATTAAGCATGTAGGTTTTTGAGCGAAACTTTCTATAAAATTAAAGTATTAATTTGGAGCTTTCAAGGGTTCATAACATTTAATAATAGTGACAAAAAGTCAAGAACAAAAATATACATGATTTAACACAGTATGCAACGGACTGTACGTTACGTCAAGGCAATATTTAAAAAGTATTAATTTTACACGATCAAGGTTAATAATAATAATTATTATTTTTCATGACTATTAATATTTCACTTAAGATACATTAAATCATAAAAAACAACACATATAGACCAAAGTTAATTAACCAGATTATCACCAACTTGCGTTAAACAGTTTTATCGCAAAGCGACCCGGTAATTCTCAATATTACCAATTATAATACTATGCATAAAGGGGCTTTGCTAGAACTTAAACGATCTTTGTTATCATAAAATTAAGCCTTATAATGTATTTAGTTATTTTATCACATTTTATTAACATAGGGATATAAACCTGGAAACACGAGATGTCACAGACGTAATAATTGGTCTACCTCAAAAAGAATTATTCTGTACAGACCACTACACTGCATGTCGGAAAGGTAAACAAGATAGAGTGTCTCATCGTTCCAAATTAGTAAACTCTAATCAAACACCACTCAAATTGCTTCACATGGACCTATTTGGACAAACAAAATTTTAAGTATTGGTAAGAAGCTATATTGCCTAGTGATAGTAGATGATTACTCAAGCTTTATATGGGTATTCTTTCTACTAAACTAGTCAAAAAAATTAAAATCATCTAATCTTTTATCACTAATATAGAAAACCAGCTTGCTTTTAAAATAAAATGTTTGGACCGTGTACGTACGGTGTACTAACTGATTCTGCGTGAGATCAGATCAAATAGTGTGGAATTCTATTTGATTGGCGATCCAATCAGTGAGAACGAACACCTTGATCGATCTAACGATGAAAACAAACATTAAGAACGAGTTGGAATCGATCTGGAACAAACTATGAACTAGGATTGACGTGCTGGGACGCTCTAGACGGCTAGAGTATGAAAGTATTTGAAGTGTTATATTTTTCCATGAATTATGTGGTATTTATACGTTTTCAGTGTTCATTCGTACGACTGAACCATTAGCATGGTTCAGTTGTGCAACTGAATCATGCGGTTGACTCATACGCACGACTGAAGGTTCAATCGTGCGACTGAATCAATCTTATGTCTCAATCATACGACTGATCTAGTCACCTGGTTCAGTCGTGCGACTGTATGGGCCATAAGTATGGTCAATTAGCATGAATAACCACATGACTAAGTTAAACACATTTCTAAGTTCTTGTTGACTTAGAACTATGTAAAACAACATCAAACCTATATATTAAGTTCTTACATGTGAATCACATTCAATATAATGATAATATAAAATAATCAATCACAAATAAACATCACAATGCATTTCATATATCATTAAGATCATCACATTACATCATATTACATCAGTGTAAGACATGAAAGACTTTTACATTTAAGATCATAAACTAGGTACATCAAGATGTATCAACAAACTCCCCCTTAGACCTAGTTTAGCCTAATGTCTAATATTCTTCACGTGCTCTTGGAACTTCTTGTACTTCTCTTCTCTTATGACTCCAGCGTGTATCTCGAACGCAAAACGGAGTCTTATCACATGTTGAAACTGTAGAGCCTGTACAATGTCCTGCATGTCATAGAATAGTGGCCACTTGTAGAGAGTATAAACATCATCCGGAGACAAGTTGGTCAGCCACATAGGGTCAAATACCCGAATAGTCTCTATTTTCCCGTCCCTGTGCAAAACTATGACCACTTCACCCGTTCGCTAGTCATAATACCACCATTTGAAGTGTGGATTGAAGTCCTAAGGCATCTCCCGAAGTGGGATCTTAGACATTATGCGTGGGGGACTCCACTTCAGCACGACTTTAGACCTTCTAGTGATAGGATCAACATCGGTCTTATGTATGAACCGTTTAGGCTATTAAGGCGTGAAGTTGACCCATCTTGTGTCGTATTCCTTCTTGAGAGCTGTCTCGAACCAACCCGACATCTTTCTTGGGTTAGCGTACAAAAGATCTAAACAGGCAAGCCTGTTCAGCTCAAAACCGGGAAGAGTCTTCAGATCATGAGGATATCTGAAGTACTCAATCCCCTTCTCTCTCTTAACTGCGTAGACATCCAAGTCCATAAAATATGCCCAACTAATAATCTTGCCTGACACCTTCTGATGCTTCTTCACTCGATAGAGTTTAGTGTAGGCGTTCAACTTTGGAGGGACTCGTTGGGCTTTCATCTCAGCTAAACACGCTGCCCGCTCAGCCTTCTTTAGATAGACATCTGCGTCAATAGCTTGGGCTTTGCCTTCCTCCTTCTCCTTTTCCTTCTCTGTTTCATCCAACTTCTTGAAAGTAGCACTGCCAAATGTTTCACCCATGTTGGGGATAACATTGGCTTGTTGGTCAGTGTACTGAAGTGATATCCTCTATCTTAATCTCATCTACATCCTGCAGCTCCTTATCACTCACAACATCGACCTCGGGAGAATCTTTGAATAGCTCATTAGGATTGAGTCTAAACATGTCAGCTAGCTGCTCGTTAGTAAGATCATGTATGACCTCTCCCTCCTTAGGGATGTAGTCACAGACCGCCTTACGATCCCTTGCAAATCAAGAATCATGGTTAGCTGAGTCTTGATTTGCTGAAGGGGGCAACATCATAGTCGTCTGTCTGTTGAGCTTCATCTGTTTGATTAAACATTCAAAACACAATCACACACAAATCAGTAATCAAGACATTAAACATTAATAATCATTAATTGAATTAATGTAATACATAATTCAAGTACAAAAGTTTTTAAATACAAAGGCATCTAATCATTACTTTTGCCTTGTTCGCTTGTTTCTTCAGCTTCCAGAGCTGAGGAAGAGGGTCGTTGATCTTGATTACGCTTTGTGCGCCTCTCCCGAGCAGATGGATTTGAGGCTGATGCAGATGCATCACCTTCTGGATCATGCTCGTCCTCATCATCTCCCTCCTTATCTTTTCCACTTCCTCCCGCCTCAACCTCATCATCATCATCATCCGATTCATCATCAGAAGAATCGTCATCATCATCATCTCCATCATCACCATTGCCCTTTATCTTCAAGGGCTCACCCTTCGTCCCTTTCAGTCTAAGCATAAGCTTCTTGTTCTTCTTATCCACCTCTTCAATCCTCTTAACCGATGCCATCAGTTGCTCATTCTGAGTAGTAAGGGCACGGTGAGCTCTAGCTAATGCTCTCTCATGAGCAGCATCTCTGTCTGTCAGATGGGCTATTTGTTTGCCCTGAGCAGTATGGACTGCTATCAACTGATTTAGCTGGTTAGCTCTCATATCATCTGTAGCGAGCAGCTTGAGCACCAGTCTATTAAGGCTAGCCAACGGGTCCTCTAACCCAACATTAGGTAGAGAAGATCCCTGTGGGGGTATAGATGAGGTGGAGGGGCTTGGTTTGGGTATGGTAGGTGTGGTGGTGGATTTGGTATAAATGAGAGTTGGGATGAACGTGGGGTGAGGTGGAACTGAAGTGGGTATGGTAGGTGTGGTGGTGGGTGTTGTGAAGGCTATAGTGGTGGTTGTAGTAGTGGCAGTAGCGGTGGCAGTGGTGGTAGTAGTAGTGGTAGGAGTGGTGGTAGTGGTAGTGGGAGTAGTAGTTGTGGTGGTGGAAGAGGTAATCAATATAATCCGTCACCTCTTGCCCTTCTTGCCGTGAGGCTGGGCCAATCTCTTCCTCCTCGAGCCCTTGGCAATCTGGGCTCCCCCTGGGCTAATGGGCTGGTTGGGCGTATAAGTGGGATCAGTGATATCAGCATCACCATCCTCTGAACTAGCCTGGCGTCCCCCAACCGCCTCTTTGCCCCTTTCGGTAGCCATAACTCGGCTACCGATAGTCCTCGTTTAGAGACTCCTCATCAGACTCCTCCTCTTCCTCATCAACCAAGAAGTCCTAGTGGATAGCAGCCTGCTCAGTTCCACCGGGAGCAAAAGCACTACTATGTGGAGGTGGTGGAGATATAGTAGACGTGCCAGCATTTCCACCATCCTAACCATCGTTATGGTCGTCAACATTGTCGTCGTCGTCAGTAGGAACCATGATGGGCTCAATGTCTGAGTCACTATCATCGTGACGCCACTTCTTACGAAATGGCACCATGTAATCCTCATTGGCTAGATGGTCGAAGAGTCTCCTCACCGGGGGCTTCACCTGCTTCCCCCGGTAAACCTTCATCCAACCCAAGGTGGTGTCATCCATCACCTCTAAACTCACTGCATCGTCCTTCTCCTTAGGCAAGTCAGGAAGCTTCTCATCTATGATCATCTGTAAGAATCTGGGATACATACAGAAGACTTCCTTGCCCTTGGCCTCTAAGTTCTCTGTCTAGTATGTGAAGAACATGCGGGAGAAACTGAACAGGTGGTTCAGTACCAGCGCAACGTATGCGTTCTGGATTTGGTCTGACATCTCGTCGAATCCTCCATGCCTGGAGGCAATGAACTTAAGGATCACATGTTCCAAATACTTAAATTGGGGGCACATGTTACTCTTGTTTAGCACGTCGGCATTGATGTCTCCTGCGTACTTGATCCTTAAGAAGCATCCCCGAACCGTTAGGGGATGCGGCTTGGTTGGGTAGGCTCCGTCCTCACCCAGATCCAAGACTTTCCTCAGGTCATCTTCCTTGATCTCAATATCTTGTCCGAAGAGAGAATTCCGAATATAGTAGGGCTCAATAGAATGGTCGATGGAGGCATTCTCCTAGAATGCCTGTTGTATCGATCTGTATGGTGTGCAGGGAGTAGAGATGGCCTTGTAGATCCTCGATCTACGTAGAAAGGCAATAATCCCGGTGAACTCGAATGCGTTCCGAGAAGTAGCATCCAGATGAGCACAAATGTTGTGTTTGGTGCTCATCTTCCATCTCTCAGCCATGTTGCTGCAAAACAGGAAACATATACGTTAGATCCGTTCATTAGAAATAACAATTTAATTTGAACAGATTGTGACCAACTGATTCAATCGTACGATTAAACCATACGACTGAGCTTAGTCGTACAATTGAGCCTGCGACTGAACTTAGTCGTATGCTATGCCATGCGGTTGAGTTAGTCGTGCGACTGAGTCACCGATTGATTCAATCGTGCGATTGAACCATGCATCTGGCTCAATCGTGCGACTGAGGTTCATCAGCCTGTCCATTCGTGTCTTGCACTGTTCGACACCATGAATTTGAATCTTTGTCAAAACGTTAAATTATACTTCGTGTTTAGATTCATTAGGTTCGCAAGGCCTCAGAAAGTCACTTAATGTCTTTTAAATCCACGATTAAGTTCATTTAAGTGATCTGTATTAGGGTTTTAGTCTCAGTTATTGATTTAACAATTACAGTCATTGTTGGTTCATTAAACCCCTTATACGTCACGATTTCAGTCACCTAATACCTGTAGATGAACACGATATAGTTAGAAACAGAATCGGAGAGTAATATCAATAATGGAAATTTTGGTAGAGTGTCTGGGTCTTAGGCGTTTTTTTAGAGTTTTGAAGTCGCGTAGGGTTTACGACCGACTAAGCCTCCTTTTATACTGTTTTGGGGTTCAGTCGTGCGACTGGAGTCATGTGCATGACTCAGTCGTGCGACTGTGGTTCAGTCGTGCGACTGACTCAGACTCCTTCATCCAGTCGTATGATTGGTTCATTCTTATGATCCAATCGCATGGTTTGCCCCATACTCATGGTCCATTCGTGTGATTTGCTCATACTCACGGTCCATTTGTGTGATTGGTCCATACTTATGGTCCAATCGTATAATTGGTCCATACTTATGATCCAATCGTGCGATTGGCTCATACTTATGATTCACTCGTGCAATTGGTTCATACTTATGATCCAATCATGCAATTGGCTCATACTTTTGATTCAATCGTGCGAATGGTTCATACTTATGATCCAATCATGTGATTGATTCATACTTATGAGTTTGACTTCATCTGTTTCCACACACTCAAATTTAACTTTTGATATAAAACGTTATAACCAGTGATCATCTCAGAAATGATCATTTAACAGAAATCATTTGATCACCTCAGCCGTGATTCTTTTAATTTAAAACCGGTTGATCACCTCAGACGTGATCCTTTTACTTGAAAAATTTTTGGTCACCTCAGACGTAACCCTTTTAATTTATGATTCACAGAGTTCATCTAGTTACATTGTCTGACATTGACGCATAATTGATAAATAAAACAGAAAACAACTTGAATTGAAAAAAAACAGGACATATTTTTGTGTTTTTGTTTGAGGTGGGTTGAAAATTTTTAAATATCATTTAATTGAATTCTTCCCCTGAGCAGAATAGCCTCAATTTGATTTTATCATATCTAGAAAGTTCATATGGAATCATACAGGTGTAAACATAATCATTTGGGAGCCTTTTGTATATGTTTGTTTAACTTATTCTCATTTGTCTGAGAGTCAAAAGCACCTACAGGAAATCATACTAGAACCGTAAGAAGCAGACAATGATTTTGACTGTCGAGGATTGTAGCCACGATGATTGTCAGTATATTTGTCCACTTAAATTCATACACAAATTTTTGACTAACATTGGTGATTAGTTAGGTTTATTATCTCAACAAGCTTTTGTGGATCCCACGTTTATATGGTAATCAACATTCCTCAGGAGATTTTTGAGCGGTCTACGGGTTTAGACAAGAAGAAACAATTCTAAGAGCTTTCAAAGAGATGCCAAGCCTCAGGTCAGTGCCATCGCACATCAGAAAGGCGCAAACAACAATGAATTCTAGAATATTTAGGTTATGCTTATCCTCATGTAAGTACCATCGCACAGCAGAGAGGCACACAACCTATCTTCTTGTTTGAGCACTTTTATTTTACACATTATGCACCAACAACATTAGTCATTAGCTTGATTGCGTTTAACAATTTTTTTCATGTGCTTTGCTCATTTTTATGATCATCCGCACACATTTGTGGCGTTTATTTTGCTTATCACCCCTTATTAGAAATGCATTGATTGTGTTAACCAGGGATAAGATGGAAACCCATAGCTAGTTGAACGATTTAGTTTTAATTTGTTTCACCAATGAAGTCTACTCATATATTTTGTTCAATCTACTGACACATCATGTAATGGATTAGCAACCCCTAGGCCTACTTTCTCTATGTAACCTCAGTAACAAACTAGTTTACTATCATTTTTTCCTTTATTTGGCTTACCTCCTCAGACTTGTAATTTCAATATAACATTTTGAACATTTAAGTCTTTTCGATGTCCTAAACAATTAGTTCTCTGTGTGCTATCATTTTTCATAGTTTTGAATCAATCTCACAGATTCGATGTCTTTGCTTTTCAGCTTTTCTGCCCGCCCTCGTTTTTTATAAAGTAACTAAATACTGAAACCAAACTATTCTCCCCCTAAAATTCTAAAACCGAAAATCTTTTTGTGTTTTTGGATTTTTAAAGACAGGAAAATAAAATAAAGAAAAAATAAAAAAAATAAATAAAACATAAAGACGGACTAAGAACTCGATTCTTCTGGAATCACATCACTTTTCTTTTTTAACGCCATTTACCTATAAGAGATATAAAAACCACGGTTTATCAAACGCTTTTATGTAGAGGTCGGCACGTTGAAAATCCGTATTAATTTTAACAACATCGATTAATTGCTTTTCAAAACAGTCACGTATAAGTGATATTTAATACCGATGTGTTTAGTCTTTGGGTGTTGGACCGGATTTTTAGTGACAGCAATCGCAGCAATAATTATCAACAAAAATAGGGGTGTTAGAAAATTGCAAACCGTAGTCTCGCAGTTGCTGTTGAATCCAGATGATTTGTGAACAGCAACTTGCAGCGGCAATGTATTCGGCTTCACATGTCGATAGAGCTACCGACGTCTGCTTCTTACACTGCCATGTGACTAATCGTCTTCCAAAGAACTGACATCCCACTGATGTTAACTTGTAATTCATCTTGCAACCACCGTAATCCGAGTCACTATACGCTGTAAGCTCAAAGTCATCATCATGAGGATACCACAACCCAAGTATTGGAGTACCCTTCTAGATAATGAAATATCCTCTTTACCCCGATTAGATGATTCACTTTAGGTTTTGCCTGATATCTAGAATAGAGACACGTCGCATAGATAATATTAGGACGAGAAGCTGTGAGGTACATGAAGATCCGATCATTCATCGATACATTGTGGCATCAACCAGATGACCATTTTCGTCGAGTGCCACATCATGGTTTGTGGCAAGTGGAGTACCTGCAACCGGTTCATTCTCCATGTCGAACCGACTCAAGATATCTCCTACATATTTAGTCTGATGCAGAAAGATACCATTTGGTGTCTGATCTTCTTGTAAACTGAGAAAGAACTTCATTTCTCCCATGGCACTCATTTCATACTCAGCTTTCATCACAGACTCGAATTCTTTACATAATGCTTCATTCTTGGAACCAAAGATTATGTCATCAACGTATATCTGCACATGTAGTAAATCACTATCCTTTTCCTTGATGAACAATGTGCAGTCAATAACACCTCTGCGAAAACCGTGTTTCAGATTATGAGTGGAGAGTTTCTCGTACAATGCTCGAGGGGCTTGATGAAGCCCGTACAAAGCCTTGTCCAGTTTGTACACTCTATCCCGATGATAAGGATCCTCGAATCCTTCAGGTTGACTGACATACACTGTTTCACGGATTTCACCATGAAGGAATGCACTTTTCACATCCAGTTGATAGACTTTAATCTGCATATAGGATGCATAGGCTAGGAAGATACGAATTGCTTCCATCTTTGCCACAGATGCAAACACTTCATTGTAGTCAATGCCTTCGACTTGCCTAAACCCTTGAACGACAAGTCGAGCCTTGTTTCTGATTATGACCCCTTCGTCATCTTTCTTGCACCGAAGAACCCATTTCGTGCCAATCACCTTTGCACCTTTTGGTCTATCCACAAGTGTCCAGACTCCTAACTTCTTGAACTGAAGGAGTTCTTCTTGCATAGCACTTACCCATGCCTCATCTTTTAAAGCCTCGCTTACATGCTTTGGCTCAATTTTAGTCACAAAGCATCAATAAGCAACATCGTTTAAGTATCCCTTTTCCATGATTGCAGCATAATCAGCTGAGTATAGCTGATTTCTTGTCTGAACTCCCGATAGAATATCCCCAATGATGTTGTACAGGGGATGACGCACATTAACTTGAGTTCCTGGAGTGGTGGGTACTGCTACTTCATTATCCAGATTCGGAACTGTTAGAGTATGCGGTTCAGAAGTCTAGTGGCATCATGATCAGATGCAAGTGTACTTCCTGTGGTGGGAACCTGCTCCTCCTGGTTTGCAGTCTTAGTTTCAACGGCCTCATCATCGGAGGAAGAATCACTTACTTTAAGCTCTCCCCCTCAAGGGCTTTAAGTATCTTCTAATGAAACCGACGATGTCGAGTCTTGTGTAGGAGTGTTCAGAACATCATACATCATTCGAGCAGCTAACTCATCATCAAAATAGGAAGAAGGTAGATTGAAGTATTTAAAAAATCCATCATAGTCAAAGAAAAAGGAAGGTCCTTTTCCTGCAGGGGGGTGGTGTATCTTTGTACATCAACGTTGCACCACACTTCTACCTGACCAGTTGAGTTATTATAAACCCGTTTGTCTGGTATACTGTATCCAAGAAAGATACCTTCTTCTGCCTTCTCGCAGAACTTCTCAATCTGAGTTTTCTTTAGTAGCATACAGGGTGCACCAAAAGGTTCCAGATACTCTAAAATGGGTTTACGTTGTTGGAGCAACTCATAAAAGTTTTTCCATGACGTTTCACCACCAAGACCCGATTTAGAGTGTAACATGCATTAGCCACTGCCTTGTTCCAGAATTGAACTGGCAGTTTTGAGTCAGCTAGCATTGTCCTTGCTGTTTCTATCAAGCTCCTATTCTTCAATTCAGCAACGCCATTCATCTATGGAGTGTAGGCAGAAGTGAATTGATAAACAATCCCTTTCTCTCTACAGAACGCCTCCATCCACTGATTCTTGAACTCAGTCCCGTTTTCTGAACGAATCTTTCTTACTTTCTGCTTGTAGAGCGATTCCAATGTAGTAACTAGATGCTTGAATGATTCAAATGTCTCAGACTTGGCTTTCAGAAACATCACCTAAGAGAATCTTGAGTAATCATCAGTCACTACAAAGCAATACCAATCTCCAGCAATGTTATTTGTGCTGACTGGGCCAAACAGATCCATGTGTAGAAGCTCGAGAGGAATGTCGATAAAATTGACTTTCTTTGACATGTGAGACTTCTTCGTCTGTTTCCCTTTCTTGCATGCTACGCAGAAGCCTGGAAGCTAGAAGTTCTTGACAGTAACACCATCCACCAGATCATTCTGAACCAATTGATTCATCTTCCTGGGATTGATGTGTCCCATTCTCCAGTGCCAGGAAACTGAATCTCATTCTGTTGCTTTTGACAAGAAGCACTGAGCAGTAGACTCAGTATTGGAGGCTTTTGATAGGTCCAAGACATACAGGTCGTTATATTTTGAGGCTGACATTAGAACTTGCTCCTCCGGGATGACATACTCCTTCTTTAGTATGTAGCACTTCTTGATGTCAAATACAACCTTAAGTCCCTTATCACAGATTTGGGAGACCGAAAGCAAGTTGTTTTGTAATTGCTGAACGTAGTTTACCTTGTCAAACTTCACTTTCTTGTTTCCCACTTCGCCTTGTGCGGTGATGTAACCTCCTTTATTCCCAGCAAATGATACGTGTCCCCCTTTAATTTGCTTGACGTTGAAAAGGAGGGACGAATTCCCGGTCATGTTCCTGGAAGCCCCACTATTAATAATCCAGGTATTAGTGATAGCACTGTAGCGGACACCCTGCACAGACAAAGGAAATGATTAGTTCAGGTTTGGGACCCAAGCCTTAACTGGCTTGGGTGTCCTAGAGGTATCACACATCATGAACTCAGCCCACTGACCTTTAGAGGATAAGGGCACATCTTTCTTTTTCTTGTCTTCACTATCAGACACATTACTTGATTTTGCTTTCCATAAACTAGCTTTGTGTAAGGCCTGTTTCTGGTAAACAGACGACTGGCTTATGGTTTGAACTTTAGGTTCACTAATAATCCTATCTTTAATCTTAGGTGGCATGGCTTTGCTTTGGGCTTGTCTGTGTTGACCATGGTGTTTTGGAGGAGTATTAGATCTGGTTTTAGAAAATCTTGGTTTTTCATCATCAAAAAGTTCAATTTTCTTTTTAGGTGTCTGATAGTAAGTACAATTTGGAGAAATATGTCCTCGTTTTCCATAACTGTAGCAGGATCTCCCTTCGACAGTATGAGGAAAGCGTTGATATGGGGTTGAGTTTGGTCGAGGGCTAGGTAGTTTCTCTTCCCTTTTAGATGTTTCACCTTCTTTAACAAAATTAATTTTTTTGACATTTTGACATCTTTTGCTTTCATTTTATTTTGATTTTGATGACTTACACGTTTAGGGTTCACTGATTTAGACTGTTTAGGTTCTGAAATAGACGTTTTTGAACCTGAGCCTAAGTTAACCTTTTAAATTTTATCAGTCAAGTCCTCAACAGGCATCTTATCTTTAGATCCCAAAGTAGTATTCTTCTGTTCAGTGACAGACTTCACAGGTTTACCCGTAGAATCTGGATCACTGACCAGAGGAGTAGACACCACATGATCCTTTACCGGGTTATTATTGATTGGTCTACATTTAGTGTTCAAAAGGATAGCATGTGGTGGCGGTACTACTTTATAACCCAGACCTTCCCCGCCATTTCGTTCGTTCACTAAGTTTTGGACTATGTGTGAAGAACTTGCCAAACTGTGCAGTTTTTGTTTTAAAGATTCAACTTTGACTTGCAAAACTGCTTTCTCCTTTTTAGTTTCTTCTTACTTAATATCATTAGATTGATTTAAAGCAACAACCTCGGTTTCCCTTAGTTGTTTCCCTAACTGTTCTATCTTTTCTTTGAAGTTGCACTCATTTTGTTTTAACATATGATTTGCTTCAGTGTAGAGTTGTAAATCATTTACTAGATTATTATTGTGTTCTAATAACCTAGCAAATTTTAAATCAATGCTTTCTCTAAATTTCTCACATTCAGAACAAGCATGTTTATTAAATAATTCATCTTTAGAATATACCTGTGTAGAACCAGATGAATCAGTCATCAGTGCAGTGTCAGACTCTTTAGAGACTTGAGATTCTAAGTTTGCAGCACTTAACTCTTCAACAGGATGATCAATGACATCCATATCCTCTTCGATATCTAAACGTGCATGCTTAGCTATGATGTCTTCCTCACTTGTAGATCCATCATCCAATGTATCAACTAATGCAACATTGGATTCACCCTCGGATACAAATTGGAAGGACCAGTCTTGTCCTTCATCTCCCTAAGCAACCAAAGCCTTAGACTCTTTACCAGAAGATGATGCTCTAATCTTATCCTTGTCTTGACGGTTGATGGTAGGAAACGGATTTCCATTTCTGGTGTTCTTTGGCTTTACGCACTCACGTTTGAAGTGCCCTTTTTCTCACAATTGAAGCTCGTGACTTTAGTTTTGTCAAACCCAAATGTCGTATCTTTAGTAGCAACAAAGTTCTGCCCCGTCTTCTTGACAAACTTCTGGGCTCTTCTAACAGCACTAGCCAAGGCCCACATAATATCCATGTGTTCCAGCTCAGTTTCATCAACTTGCTCGTAGTCCTTGTCAGCAAGATGATAGTTTCTAATCTTACCAGCAACTAACCCATCATAGATTGAACAACAGCAGCTAGAAGGTCCATATGTTCTTTAGCAACTTCCACGGTGACATTTTTGAAATTCTCGGTCTTTAACTTGGTAGTATTTGCCTCAGGAACAATGTATTGGGTTCCAGATGACCCTGAAGTTTCGGTTCCTGATGAACAGCTTTAGGAAGGAGAAGAAGAGTTAGACACAAATGTTGTTTGTAGCGGTGCGCCTGAAGCAGTAGGAGTTGGAACTGAGTTGTATAGTGTAGGATTCTGAGCATAGGATCCTTTCTTTGACTTGTATTTCTGACGCAGTTCTTCCTCTCTTAACTTCAGAATGAATCATTTATGTCTAATGTGGCAAGAATGTCATTTTGTCTCAGATTAGACACGAATGGATCCCATTTGTCTGGCAGACCATCCGCAAAACTTGAAACCTTATTTTCCATGGATGTGGTCACGCCATGAGTGTGTAACTCACTCATTAAGTGATAGAATCTATCAATAATGTCATCTAAGCTCTCTTTTCCAATTGGTGAGATATTGTCAAATTCCTTTTTAAGAGCTTTAGCCTTCAGTGCCTTCAGAGTTGCATTCCCGTAATATCATTTTTCTAAGGCCTCCCATAACTTCTTCGACTGCTTGTTCTCTGAGAACTGATGGAAAATGTCCTTAGGTATAGACTGAGTCAACAGGGCATAAGCTTTCTTTTCAGCATTATGCATAGTCTTCTGGGATTCACTCATTCCTCCCAAAGTCAATTTTACCCCATTAGCACTGACTGGGACCACATAACCAGTCTCAATAGACATCCATAGATTGGGGTCAACTCCATTCAGGTCGATTTCAAACCGCTGTTTCCACTGTGGGTATTCATCCAACGTTAGTAGCTTTGGCGGTTTGTTGTGGTTCCCTATCTCACTTTCCAGAAGTAGAAGATTCTGGATACGTGAGTCCTTTCCAACAGTTAATGCAAAGAACTGATCTTCTATTTCTTTGAACTTGATGAACTCAGAATAGGACAGATTGACTTATGCGATTGAACAAGACGACTGGGTCAACCGTGCGATTGAAGGATGCGGATGACTTCAATCGTGCGATTGGATTCAGTCATGTGAATGAACAAGGCGAATGAGATCAACCGTCTGGAATAACTCAACCATGCGAATGAACTATGTGAATGAGTCCAGTCGTGCGATTGAACTATACGAATGGGATTTAGTCGTGCGATTGAGCTAATCGTGCGACTGAAGTTGCTGCTGCGGGAAAAAATTGAATTTTTGAACACTTTGACTCAAAATTACGAATTTTTACGAACCCTAATCTGCCGTATGGTAAATGGTCGAAATTTTGACACAGAGACTCGTCAAAAACACGTTTTTGAAGCGAAAAAATGGATCTTTTGATTGAAAACGTTGATTTCAACACCAAAACCAATTGAATCCACGCAAAACCACGAGCCTAAGCTCTGATACCACATGTTTAGACCGTGTACGTACGGAGTACTTGTGACAACCGGTCCCAAGGTCACTATTCTAAACACTAATTTAATTGCATCATTTCCCATCTTATGAGTACTAATAATAGAAACAATTTAACTATATCAATAATATTAGAATCACCATTTGTTAATTGATCCATTTTTATGATTCTATGTGAATTTTTGTGAATTTTAGTTATTTCAAGTCTTAACTTTTAGAAACTTAGTGCCCGGGAATGTTAATTAGTCACCCTAAGTAGAATTTAAAATATTAATTGAAACAATTAAAAGTGTGTGCATACACACATTAATTTTCGACTAATGCATGCATAATCATGCACAAGACAAATCAACTAACTAGAAACTTTTACCATCTAAAATACTACACTACACAACAAATTAACACTAGATAATATCAATTTACAATTAAAATGTAAAACAAAAACACTACATAAAATGCCAAAATCGCCCCCCCCCCCCTTCACCCACTCTCCTTCCACCTTGAACTCCCCAAAACCACTTCCACACTACTCCACACTCCATTTGCATGCAAGACACTTTCAAACTCCTCTCTCTCTCTCTCTCTCCCTCTCGGATCCTCTCACCAGCAAACACACCTACAACAGCAAATCCTCTCCATTTCAGCTCCATAGTCAAATAACATCATCAAGCACATCGGCCAAGCTTCAAACCGCAAGAAGGTGTCCCTTTTATGAGCTTATGGTGCTTGAATCTTGCAAACTCGTGGGTTCCAGCCTTTGTTCGAGATTCTACAGCCAAGTCCAATCAGTTTCTAGCCATCCACAACCATCAACACCCTCCAAACAGTGAGTTACATCAAGTGTAAGCTCCATGTTGTCGGTTTTGGTCATTTCTCATGTTTTCTTCATTTTTCACCTAAAAACCTTACCTTTCCTTGTTGTAGCAGAAACTTCTCACCACCACTTTGTTCTTGAGGAGTTCCCCACGTTCTTGAAGGTAAATCACATGATATGATAGTCATTCTGAAGGGTAGAACCCGATTTAACTCTTGAAAACCCTATTTTTGGTGTTTTTGCACCATCTAACTTGTGTACCTTGTAACCTTTGAAAACTAAACTTGTAACCTGCTTTTTAATGGTTCATGAAATTTCTATTAACCTTTTTTGAATGTTACAAATGGGTGTACACCATGAATGGGAGGTTATAGCATATGAACACCTTGAAAAATCCTTCTTTCTACATGTAACAACACACTTTAAACACTTGTTTGAAAACCCTCTCAAAAAAGGGTCATAACCTTCTCAAAAATAACTTTTAAACACCCTAACAAACTAATTTTTAAGTTAAATGAAGTTTTGGTAATGTTTAAACTCAAGTTACAATGATTTACACATGTGTAATGGTCGGTTATGACATTTTCTATATATTTGAAGTCTATGGATGTGTAGAACAACTAGGCCACGATTTGGGACACAAATTTCAGAAGTTTTCGATGAATATTAAGAGTGTTAATAATGGTTAATCTCTGCAATAAAGGACATGTTGTGATTGGACCCATTTTAGTCACTTTCGGGACCCGAAAACATGGTAAAACTACTTAAAAACAAGAAAACTTGGGCTATAAACTTTTTAAAGAGAATTAAAGGTTCATTAAGGGATAATAAATTGTTCTGGAGTCAATGGGATATTTTAGTGGTCAAAAGGTAATTTAAATGGATTTTTAAGTGAAAACGGGTACTAACCGGGTGACGTTTTTGAGGAAAATCTAAGAAAAATGAGTATAAAGTTAAAAATTATAAAAAACATTTTATTTCAGAATATTAAGTGGGAAAATAACTTATAAAGTAGAAAAGTTGGTCAAACGAGCTCTTAAATGGTCAAATTCGGTTAAAAACGCGTTTTAACGGGTTAAACGTAAAAACGAGTCTTTCAACTACTAGAGGAAAATTTTGTGATTTAAAGGGTTGGAAACTTATAAAATGTCTTTAAAAAGTTAGCTACTGGTCCAAGACTTAAAAACATGAAAACTCATAGGTAACCATTTAAAACCCTTCGGTTTTACCGTAACCGGGACGTTAAACGCGTAATTAATAAACCGAACCCATAATCTGAAAATTTGTGTATATGTTCTTAAAAATAAGTTAGATTAAGGTCATGAACCTGATTTTTGGTTATAAAAGCCATCTAATGCAAGAAACCAAACTTGAGGGTAAAAACTGTCAATTCTGAAACTTCAGGGGCTAAACTGTAAAATTTTGCAAAACTTCATACCCGACTCAAATGAGCCCTTTAGTCACTTGGATAGCATATTTACCATATATTCTTAACTTAATAATGTAAAAATTCTTGATTGTAAGAGAAACCTTGACTTTCCATAAAAGGAAACTTTTTATGCAAACTCTAATGGAATCAAAGCCGAATCCGACAAACTCAAACTTGGACACTCTTGTAGCACCTTGAATAGGTTTAGAGCAGTAGCTAATAACTTAATATATTTATGTTAGGGTGCTAGACTTGAGATATTCCCGGCACACGAAGAGTTTCTTTTGCTTAACACCTAAGGTGAGTTCTAGTGATCCCCTTTTTACTTACTGTTTTTGGGATGAAACATGCTCTGTTGTTTTATAAACTATGATTATGCTTTACTTTATGCTTGTATGTGGGAACTATGGATACCTGCTGATACTTATATCATGATCATTAATTCTTTTGTGAACCGCTTGTCTTATGTGGATAGATCTATTTGGGGAATCCCCCACACATTGGCTCCCGCCACAGGGAGGTACCCCACTGAGATCCTAAGGGATCGTATGTGGCATGTAACAGGTTTTGATTAAGCAAAAATGGTGAACCATCCTGGCAGGTATGGTTCACTATTTTGAGGCTTGGTTCCTTTCTTCAGGAATATCCGCTTAAACGCAAGTTTAGAAGAGGCCAACCGGGGACCGAGTGCAGGGTTGATTGTGATACCCCACAATGGTTGATATTAAAAATGATGCTTTCAAAAAATAAAATGAGATTTTTCATGAGCTTTCACACTTTATTCTAAAGCTTTAATATGGACTTTAAGAGTCCCTTTTATTGTTTTTAAATTTTAAGCACTTGAATTCACCAACTTTTTAGTTGACTCTATTTTCTTTTGAGCATGTTTGAGGTAAACCGTGAAGACTCTTACCTATTATGGAAGACTTAGACTCAACCCCCGAGACCATGGCATTTGCTTGTGTGACCAAAATTATGATTTGAACAATTTGAACAATGATGGAAAATGTTGATACAATGACTAATTGATTTATGTTGAACTATGTAAACATTTGGGGCTGGATCTGTTTCCAGCCCGGTGTCTTTTAAAACTTTAAATGCCATGTGATGTTCTCTCCCTTTGAGCTCCTATATTGGTTTGTTTCCACTGCCATGTACGTTGTTGCTAGTCTGTGACGTCCCACCCTACCTGGGCCCGGGGTGTGACAGATTGGTATCAGAGCCAAAGGTTGTAGAGAAGTCGGGAATACCATTGTAGACCTTAGGCTACACCCCTGATACCCTAGGACTGTCCTTGTGGGAAAGTGTTGGGATGATCGGCTTGGGTAAATTGATGATTACACTTGATCAACGTAATCATGAATTTACCGGACGTGTAATTTCCATCACGAACCTCTAAGTTATGTTTGGGCTTTTCTGTTTAATGCTGATGAACTTTGAAACTTATTTTGAATGGGGATTTGAAATGGATTTTAAAGATGAACTGTTTTACCTGACATTATTTTGAGAAGCAATTGATTCTAATATCATTGATGAGGGATATATAGAGATTCCTGATACTAATGCCATCACTAGTACTATGAGTATACTATTATTAGTAAGACTATCATGAGCTATGAGAAACCAAATTACTCATGATGTCTTTTTACAGGAAACAAACTAAGGCTGACAAAGGAAAAGCACCTGCTTACCATACTGAGAGCAGTGCACCAACATGGGACACCAAGAAGGCAAAGCCATGCACTGAGTATGAGGAATACCTTAGGAGGTGTGGACACCCGGGTTGGATATCCGTCACGTCAGAGGATACTAAAGCTTCTGAGGACTCTTCTTCGACGAAGCCTTCTCGGAGCCGGACGCGCTCCCACTCGTCGCATGTTGTCGTTCCATCCCACTCACCTATCCCGCCTATTGGAAATAGGGGAGCACGCGTCATCTCCGGTCCATGTAAGAGTGCTAGGCCTGGACCTTCAGTCTCATTTAGGATGCCACCTCCTCCTCCACCACCTGCTAGGACTCCTATACCCGCACCACCGCCGTTTGACCCACTCCGACGCCACCCACAGGATGAGCCCTGGAAGCCATCGAGGCACAGTATGTACGACGGCCCTAGCGTACTGGCAGGTGATAGGTACTCCCAATCCAGCCGCCGGGCAAGTGACGTAGGACCCACTGATGTAGCACTAGATGAGATCTTGAAGACCGTCCGTCGCCACGAGCTGACTCTTCAGCACGCTACCCGGACCTCCCAGTCTGCTCTATTCCAAGCTATGATGGCTTCACATGGGGTGCTGAGGTTGGAGCAGGAACAGAAGAAGAAGAGCTCTGGATGGATGGGATGGCTGAAGAAAAAGTGGATGTGAAGGTGACATGTAGAAGGAGGAAAAATATCTGTCTTTGAACAGTTCAAGGAAACAATCTTGTCGTTATCTAAAACTATTATTATTATTATTATTCATGGGGTGATGGCACCTTCCAAATTGTAAGAGCTAGACTCTGATACAATTGACTTTGTCCTATTTTGAACTGATTTCTATGATGCAATGCTGTTGAAACATTTATGATTATCTGCCATGTGTTATGTATTTCATGGTGTTGGGCCATGCCATTCTTGATGACTGTTTAAATTGTTTAAATTAGTAATCTATGGGAAACTGGAAGGTTGTGTGTAATTATACACCGTATTCTCTCCTCGTGTAGAAGGAGCCTTGTAGGGAATTGATGCATAGATTGTTGAAACAAATTATGAGACGCTAAAACGACTTTATCTGTGATACTATAAGAATGCCTACCAGAAGAGGAACATGTATTGGGAGGCAAGGAGCCTACCGAGGTCATGAAGGAGCAAGGCGAACCAGAAATCAACCTCCTACTCCTCCAGAGACTCCCATCAGGGGGAATGCTAACCCAGGGAATGACGAGAGGATAGCAAATCTCGTAGCACAGCAAATTGCTCACGCGATACCAACCATCATCGCTTAGATCAATGCTGACCGGAACGTTGCCGGAGGTAGTAATGGGACTGAAAACAACGAGGATCACAACGAGGAATCTGAGGCGTTAAGGAATGGATGCTCCTGTAAGAGCTTTATGGCATGCAAACCTAAGGACTTCTATGGCACTGAGGGTGCTATAGAGACTTACAGATGGATTGACGAGATGGAGGCTATACTAGACATCAGCGAATGCAAAATGGACCATATGGTGAGATTTGCTTCTCAATCACTGAAAGGATCGACATCGGAGTGGTGGAAGTCAATCACTCAAGCTCGAGAAAGGAATGCTGCAAATCAAATGAGCCGGACTGAATTCAGAGAGCTGATAACCAACAAGTATTGCCCCATCAATCTACTTGAGATGCTAGAATCGGAGTTCCTGAGCCTAGAGATGAAAGGTCCCAATTACATGGAGTACATCAATCGTTTCCAAGCCCTATCCCGGCTGGTGCCACATCTGGTGACACCTGAATCTAAAGGCGTAGCACGATTCATCTAGGGGCTACATCCCAGAGTTAGGGGAATGGTCCGATCCTCTAGGCCCTTGACTCTACAATCCGCAGTTGACCTCACCAGCAATTTGACCGATGACCTAGTTAGGGCTGGATGGACTGAGCAAGCTAGGAGTGATGAGAAGAAGAAGTGTGTTGGAGAGAAAAGAAGGTGGTTTGAAGCAAAGAAAGCAGTTGGAAGTAGTAGCGGGTCAGGAAGAAAGAGTTTCGAAGGTGTGAAACGTGATGATCAGGGAAGCAAGACCCGGAGACTGTACTCGGGGACAAGCCTATTTTGCAACAAGTGCAAGCTACACCATCAAGGGGAATGCAACCCAATGCCCTGCTTTAGGTGCAAAAGGACTGTGCACCTGATCAAGGATTGTACTTACACACTAGGGAAGCAATGCTATGAATGTGGCGATCCAGGGCACATAAGGAGCAAGTGTCCTAAGCTGGGTAGAGATAAGGATGCCAAGCCCAGCAAGCCTAAGGGGAGAGCATTTGTGATGGACCCAGCTGGAGCTTGGAAGGAACCTGACGTGGCTAACGGTACGTTCCTTGTAAACAATCATCCTGCTACCATTTTGTTTGATACTGGAGTGACTGCTAGTTTTATCTCTAGTGCTTTTAGATATTTGATTGACCTAGATACGTGTATCTTAGCCGATACGTTTACCGTTGAATTAGCTGATGGCAACATTTTAGAAACTAATGAAATCATCAAGGATTGCTCAATGAATCTAAATGGAAATACATTTAAAATAGATCTGATGCCCATTAAGTTAGGAGGATTCGATGTGGTTGTTGGCATGGACTGGCTAGCTAAGAATAGAGTCAAAATTGTATGTGAAGAACGCCTACTCAAGATACCGTTGAACGACAAGGAAGTGTTAATGGTGCAAGGAGAAAGGAGTAACACTTATGCCCCATGATATCCCATTTAAAAGCTACCAAGAGCTTAAAGAAGGGATGCTCAGCTTTCATAGTCTACGTGATGAAGAGCAAAGAGGAGAAGAAGATTGTAGATATCCCAGTGGTTTCTGAAACCCTGAAGTGTTTCCGGAAGACCTACCAGGACTTCCCCCGAATCGACAAGTTGAGTTCCAAATAGATTTGCTGCCTGGCGCTGCACCGGTAGCTAAAGCGCCATATCGACTCGCCCCTCCTAAAATGAAGGAACTGATGATGCAAATTCAAGAACTATTGGACAAAGGATTCATACGTCCGAGTGTCTCTCCATGGGGTGCCCCGGTGCTATTTGTGAAAAAGAAGGATGGAACCCTACGTATGTGCATGACTACCGGGAGTTAAATAAGTTGACCATAAAGAACCGTTACCCTCTTCCGAGGATAGACGACCTATTCGATCAACTTCAAGGAGCAAGCTACTTCTCCAAGATAGATTTACGATCCGGTTATCACCAACTAAAGATAAGAGAAGAAGACATACCCAGGACGGCTTTCCGAACTATGTATGGACACTACGAGTACTTAGGTGCTGTTTGTTTCTGAAGATGTAAAACGTCTGCAGTCTGCAGACCATGTCTGCAGACATCTGTAGGAGAAGAGGTGGACCAAACTACTGCAGCCTGTATTAAGAAGACTGCTTGTTTTGTAACATCTGCAGACTGCTGAAATAAACTAATTAACAACATCATCAAAATAACAACATCAGCAGCAACATCAAAGAAATAGCAACATAAGCAGCAACCATTTCTATTAATTAATTCAACCAACCATTTCTATTATCCCTATTCAAACAAGCAAATGATAACAAAATAACAACATCAGCAATAAAATAACAAGATTTAACCATTTCTATTATCCCATTTTTATTGTCAAAGATGTGGCGTGAAGTATCGATATCCTAAGTTAAGGGCTATTTCTGCAACTAAAACATTGGTATAAATTGATTTTTAAATCTATCGATCAAGCAAGCATATTAGCAGAGTCAAGACATCAATGGAAGAAGCAAAGGCACATCTGATCGGAAAACGCAAAACATTCCACCGGAGCACCTCCCACAGCTACGACGAACTCCACAGTTTCCAATCATGTCTCCGGTGGATGTGTGTTGATCAGTCAAACCGTTGGACTGCAACGTTCTCATGGCTCGTGTTCATCGTCTTCACCTTCATCGTCCCCATTTTGTCGCATTTCTACCTCGCCTACAGTGATTGCAACAATCGCCATGCTAGACCGTACGACAGCATTGTTCAGCTGTCGCTGAGCTCGATTGCCACGCTATGGCGACGGTGGCGAAAGGGGGAGGTCGCGAGTGGGGGGCTTCGATGGTGGGTGTCCGTCAATGATGATGATGGTGGGTTGCGATGGTGGAGTTCGATGGGGTGGATCGACAGGGGATGGTTCGGCCGGTGGGGGGAGGCGACGGGAGCAGACCAAAAATTGGGGGTTTGGGGTTGAAATGTGAAGAAGAGGTGGGAAGATCTCTGAAGACATTAGTCCACCTCTTCTTAGGGAAGAGGTCACGCAGACCTTTTCTAATGAAATGTCTTCAGAAAAACAAACACTCTGCAGACCATAAACGTCTGCCCGCCTCTTTTTGGCGCAGACAAAAGAGCTTCAGAAGCTCTTTTGTAGAAAAACAAACACCACCTTAGTCATTCCCTTTGGGCTGACTAATGCACCAACAACATTCATGGATCTCATGAACCGTGTATGCCGCCCATACCTCGACAAGTTCGTGATTGTGTTCATCGACAACATTCTGATCTACTCCAGTAATAAGGAAGAACACGAGAAGCATCTCAACTAATTCTTGAGTTACTCAAGAATGATAACTCAAGATTGAGCAACTATACGCCAAATTTTCTAAATGTGAATTTTGGATGCGAAAGATCCAATTTCTAGGGCATGTAGAGAATGAGAATGGGATTCAAGTCGACCCTTCCAAGATTGAGGCTATAAAGAATTGGAAGATTCCTGAAACTCCCACTGAGATTAGGTAATTCCTAGGATTGGCCGGATACTACCAACGATTCATAAAGGACTTCTCACGCATTGTGCAACCCTTGACTGCACTAACTAAGAAGAACAAAACCTTTGTGTGGGAACAAGAGCAAGATGAAGCATTTGAGACGCTTAAGGAAAAGTTATGCAGTGCACCTGTTCTGGCCCTCCCAGAAGGAGTCGAAGATTTCGTAGTCTATTGTGACGCCTCGCGTCAAGGGCTGGGATGCGTGCTAATGCAACGCAACAATGTCATTGCCTATGCATCTAGACTGCTAAACGATCACGAGAAGAACTATACTACGCATGATCTGGAATTAGGTGCCGTGGTGTTTGCTCTCAAAATGTGGAGGCACTACCTCTATGGCATGAAGTGCGTCATTTAGACTGACCATCGAAGTTTGCAACACTTTCTTGACCAGAAGATGCTAAACATGCATCAGAGAAGATGGGTTGAGTTGTTAAACGACTACGAGTGTGAAATCCGTAATCATCCCGGTAAGGCCAATGTGGTGGCAGATGCTTTGAGCAGAAAGGAGAGAGAAAAACCTCTTCGTGTACGAGCCTTAAGGATAAGTGTGTACACCGACCTCATTGCAAGGCTGAAAGAAGCTCAAAGTGAAGCGTTAAAGGAGGAAAATTTAGCAGGAGAAGGGTTAACTGGAATGGAAAAGCGATTTGAAACAGGAAACGATGGTACATACAAGTGCGAAGGGAGAACATGGGTGCCAAATCATGGGGGAATTCGAGAGGTAATTCTCGATGAAGCTCACAAATCTAGGTACTCGGTTCACCCTGGAAGTGATAAAATGTACCAGGATTTAAAGGCACTTTTCTGGTGGCCTGGAATCAAGAAATCAATTGCTGTTTATGTCGGAAAATGTCTAACTTGTGCCATGGTAAAAGCTGAAAACCAAAAACTATCAGGGACGTTACAGCAGCCAGAAATCCTAGAATGGAAATGGGATAACGTCATGATTGATTTTGTTACTAAGTTACCTAGAACGTCTAGAGGTCATGATGCTATTTGGGTAATAGTGGATAGACTAACTAAATCAGCTCACTTCTTGCCAATTCGGGAAGATTATGACATGTCAAGACTGGCTCAACTATATATCAATGAAATAGTGGCTAGGTATGGTGTGCCACTATTAATAATCTCCGACCGCGATAGGCGCTTCACTTCGTGTTTCTGGAAATCACTCCAACAAGCCTTAGGAACCCGTCTGGACTTAAGCACTGCTTACCACCCGCAAACTAACGGTCAAAGCGAAAGGACTATTCAAACTTTAGAAGATATGCTGAGAGCTTGCGTGATTGACTTTGGTGGGGACTGGGATAACCATCTCCCATTGGTGGAGTTCTCCTATAATAACAATTACCATGTAAGTATCAATGCAGCTCCGTATGAGGCTCCCTATGGTTGGAAATGTCGGTCACCATTGAGTTGGAATGGAATCGGTGATAGCCTAGCATTGGGACCCGACATCGTATTGGAGACCACCGATAAGATTTTCAAAATCAAGGAGCGTCTACGGGCAACAAGGGACCGTCAGAAAAAATACGCTGACAGGAGACAAAAACCATTAGAGTTTCAGGTAGGTGATAGAGTAATGCTGAAGGTAGCACCATGGAAGGGAACCGTGAGGTTTGGAAAAAGAGGAAAGTTAAGCCCAAGATACATTGGACCATTTGAAATACTTGCAAGAATTGGTCCTGTGGCTTACAAATTGAAACTACCTCAGAAGTTAAGTTATATACATGACACCTTCCATGTGTCAAACTTGAAGAAGTGCCTGGTAGACAAAACCTTGGAGCTACCATTGAAGGAGACAAGAATCAATGATAAGCTGAACTTCGTGGAAGAACCCATAGAGGTCACGGACCGCTTGGTTAAGCAACTCAGGCGAAGCCACATACCCAAGGTCAAGGTTAGATGGAACTCGAGAAGAGGACCGGAATTCACTTGGGAACGTGAAGATAAGATGAGGAAGAATTACCCGCATCTCTTCAAACCCACCCGTTCAGATTCTAATCGAAGCTAAAATTTCGGGACGAAATTTCTTAAACGGTGGGAGAATGTGACAACCGGTCCCAAGGTCACTATTCTAAACCCTAATTTAATTGCGTCATTTCCCATCTTATGAGTACTAATAATAGAAACAATTTAACTATATTAATAATATTATAATCACCATTTGTTAATTGATCCATTTTTATGATTTTATGTGAATTTTTGTGAATTTTATTTATTTCAAGTCTTAACTTTTAGAAACTTAGTACCCAGGAATGTTAATTAGTCACCCTAAGTAGAATTTAAAATATTAATTGAAACAATTAAAAGTGTGTGCATACACACATTAATTTTCGGCTAATGCATGCATAATCATGCACAAGACAAATAAACTAACTAGAAACTTTTACCATCTAAAATACTACACTACACAACAAATTAACACTACATAATATCAATTTACAATTAAAATTTAAAACTAAAACACTACACAAAATGCCAAAATTGGCCGCCCCCCCATTCACCCACTCTCCTTCCACCTTCAACTCCCCAAAACCACTTCCACACTACTCCACACTCCAGTTGCATGCAAGACACTTTCAAACTCCTCTCTCTCTCTCTCCCTCTCGGATTCTCTCACCAGTAAACACACCCACAACCGCAAATCCTCTCCATTTCAGATCCGTAGTCGAAGAACAACATCAAGCACATCGGCCAAGCTTCAAACCGCAAGAAGGTGTCCCTTTTGTGAGCTTTTGGTGCTTGAATCTTGCAAACTCGTGGGTTCCAGCCTTTGTTCGAGATTCTACAGCCAAGTCCAAGGAGTTTCTAGCCATCCACGACCATCAACACCCTCCAAACCGTGAGTTACATCAAGTGTAAGCTCCATGTTGTCGGTTTTGGTCATTTCTCATGTTTTCTTCATTTTTCACCTAAAAGCCTTACCTTTCCTTGTTGTAGCAGAAACTTCTCACCATCACTTTGTTCTTGAGGAGTTCCCAACATTCTTGAAGGTAAATCACATGATATGATAGTCATTCTAAAGGGTAGAACCCGATTTACCTCTTGAAAACCCTATTTTTGGTGTTTTTGCACCATCTAACTTGTGTACCTTGTAACCTTTGAAAACTAAACTTGTAACCTGCTTTTTAATGGTTCATTAAACTTCTAATAACCTGTTTTGAATGTTACAAACGGGTGTACACCATGAATGGGAGGTTATAGCATAAGAACACCTTGAAAAATCCTTCTTTCTACATGTAACAACACACTTTAAAAACTTGTTTGAAAACCCTCTCAAACAAGGGTCATAACCTGCTCAAAAATAACTTTTAAACACCCCAAAAATCTGATTTTTAAGTTAAATGAAGTTTTGGTAATGTTTAAACTCAAGTTACAACGATTTATACATGTGTAATGGTCGGTTATGACATTTTCTATATATTTGAAGTCTATGGATGTGTAGAACAACTAGGACACGATTTGGGACTGAAACTTCAGAAGGTTTTGATGAATATTAAGAGTGTTAATAATGGTTAATCTCTGGAATAAAGGACATGTTGTGATTGGACCCATTTTAGTCACTTTCGGGACCCGAAAGCATGGTAAAACTACTTAAAAACAAGAAAACTTGGGTTGTAAACTTTTTAAAGATAATTCCAGGTTCATTAAGGAATAAAAAACTGTTCTGGAGTCAATGGGAAATTTTAGTGGTCAAAGGTAATTTAAATGGATTTTTAAGTGAAAACGGGTACTAATCGGGTGACGTTTTTGAGGAAAATCTAAGAAAAATGAGTATAAAGTTAAAAATTATAAAAACCATGTTATTTAAGAATATTAAGTGGGAAAATAACTTATAAAGTAGAAAATTTAGTCAAACAAGCTCTTAAATGGTCAAATTCAGTTAAAAACGCGTTTTAACGGGTTAAACGTAAAAACGAGTCTTTCAACTACTAGAGGCAAATTTTGTGATTTAAAGGGTTGGAAACTTCTAAAAATGTCTTTAAAAAGTTATCTACTGGTCAAAGACTCAAAAACATGAAAACTCATAGGTAACCATTTAAAACCCTTCGGTTTTACCGTAACCGGGAACGTTAAACGCGTAATTAATAAACCGAACCCATAATGTGAAAATTTGTGTATATGTTCTTAAAAATAAGTTAGCTTAAGGTCATGAACCTGATTTTTGGTTATAAAATCCATCTAATGCAAGAAACCAAACTTGAGGGTAGAAACTGTCAATTCTGAAACTTCAGGGGCTAAACTGTAAAATTTTGCCAAACATCATAACTGACTCAAATGAGCCCTTTAGTCACTTGAATAGCATATTTACCATATATTCTTGACTTAATAATGTAAAAATCCTTGATTGTAAGAGAAACCTTGACTTCCCATAAAAGGAAACTTTTTAGGCAAACCCTAATTGAATCAAAGCCGAATCCGACAAACTCGGACTTAGACACTCTTGTAGCACCTTGAATATGTTTATAGAAGTAGCTAATCACTTAATATATTTATGTTAGGGTGCTAGACTTGAGATATTCCTGGCACACGAAGAGTTTCTTTTGCTTAACACCTAAGGTGAGTTCTAGTGATCCCCTTTTTACTTACTGTTTTTGGGATGAAACATGCTCTGTTGTTTTATGAACTATGATTGCGCTTTACTTGATGCTTGTATGTGGGACTTATGGATACATGCTAATACTTATATCATGATCATGAATTCTTTTGTGAACCGCTTGTCTTATGTGGATAGATCTATTTGGGGAATCCCCCACACACAGCGGCTCCCGCCACAGGGAGGTACCCCACTGAGATCCTGAGGGATCGTATGTGGCATGTAACAGGTTTTGATTAAGAAACTATGGTGAAACATCCTGGCAGGTATGGTTCACTGTTTTGAGGCTTGGTTCCTTCCTTCGGGAATATCCGGTTAAACGCAAGTTTAGAAGAGGCCAACCAGGGACCGAGTGCAGGGTTGATTATGATACCCCACAATGGTTGATATTAAAAATGATGCTTTCAAAAATCAAATGAGATTCTTCATGAGCTTTCACACTTGATTCTAAAACATTAATGTGGACTTTAAGAGCCCCTTTGATTATTTTTAAATTTTAAGCACTTGAATTCACTAACTTTTTAGTTGACTCTATTTTCTTTTGAGCATGTTTCAGGTAAACCGTAAAGACTCTTAGCTATTATGGAAGACTTAGACTCAACCCCCGAGACCATGGCATTTGCTTGTGTGACCAAAATTATGATTTGAACAATTTGAACAATGATGGAAAATGTTGATACAATGACTATTTGATTTATGTTGAACTATGTAAACATTTGGGGCTGGATCTGTTTCCAGCCCAATGTCTTTTAAAACTTTAAATGCCATGTGACGTTCTCTCCCTTTGAGCTCCTATATTGGTTTGTTTCCGCTGCCATGTACGTTGTTGCTAGTCTGTGACGTCCCACCCTACCTGGGCCCGGGGTGTGACAATACTAACTGATTCTGCGTGAGCCGGATCAAATAACGTTGAATTCTATTTGATTGGCGATCCAATCAGTGAGAACGAACACCCTGATCGATCTGACGATGAAAACAAATATTAAGGACGAGTTGGAATCGATCAGGAACGAACTATGAGCTTGGATTGACGTGCTGGGACGCTCTGGACGGCTAGGGTATGAAAGTATTTGAAGTGTTAAATTTTTCCACGAATTATGTGGTATTTATAGGTTTTCAATGTTCATTCGTACGACTAAACCATTAGCATGGTTCAATCGTGTGACTGAATCATGCGGTTGACTCATACGCACGACTGAAGGTTTAGTCATGCGACTGAATCAATCTTATGTCTCAATCATACGACTGATCCAGTCACCTGATTCAGTCGTGTGAATGGTCCATAAGTATGGTTCATTCATGCGTATGGGCCATAAGTATGGTCCATTAGCATGAATAACCACATGACTAAGTTAAACACATTTCTAAGTTCTTATTGACTTAGAACTATGTAAAACAACATCAAACCTATATATTAAGTTCATACATGTGAATCACATTCAATATAATGATAATATAAAATAATCAATCACAAATAAACATTACAATGCATTTCATATATCATTAAGATCATCACATTACATCATATGACATCAGTGTAAGACATGAAAGACTTTTACATTTAAGATCATAAACTAGGTACATCAAGATGTATAAACATAAAATTTTGAGAAGTGATGATGGAACGGAATTTAAGAATAACATTATTTCTAATTTCCATGCAGAAAAAATGAATAAGCCATCAATTCAGTGTAGCAAGAACTCCTCAGCAGAATGGAGTAGTTGAAAGAAAAAACAAAACATTAATAGAAGTTGGAAGATCTATGCTAGCAGACTCTCTATTACCCATATTATTTTGGGAAGAAGCAATCAAACAGCTTGCTACATTCAAAACAAACAAAACATTAATCATTAAAGAACATACCAAAACACCTTATGAACTTATATTTAAAAGGTGTAAGGCCCTGATCCCGAGACGCTTACTGTTGGTCATTCATAGCATAAAACATTTAAAACATGACATTTTGCAGTGGAATTTAAACTTTTCATTAATAATTAAAACTCGTGTCGAGTACCATGTCATTCCAATTACACTCCAAAAATTGTGTCAATACAATTATATTCTTAAAAATATAGATGCAAGACTTGAACTATCCTAGTAGCTTCCACGTCCATGCCTGCATATCCTTGGCTGCATCATTACCGGCCAACTATTATGCACAAAAAGTCAACTACACTGAGTGAGTTCTAATTTTGTAGTAAAATACTTTACATCTGTTTAAAACATTTCCTTTACTTTTGCACATGACCATACATCATACATACAACAAGATAATAATTTTTATGATCTTTCATCATCGTTCGTTTTGTGTTTTATCACACATTTCGTACTTTATCTTTATCTTTCACATCAATTTACATCCTTTCATATGCTATACCCCCACGTCATGCTCGAAAGCTGGTAATGGGCCGAGGTCTATAAATAAACCCCAAACATTATGCACGAAGCTGACTCCAGTACCCGAGGCAAGCGAGAAGGACCCCATTTTGTACTTTCGGTCAATCTCAATGATTCAACCCCGAGCTAACAACACACGGTTATGAACCTCCTTTATTTTGCTTGTAAAACTTTCATTCATTCATTAGGTTCCATATTTCATTATCATTAATTTTCACTTCATTACATAATACTTATTCTTAATTAGTATATATCACACCAAGTAAGAAACATCGAGAAAACGAATTCACCCATAATCCATACATTCTCATTCTCATCAAAATGAATAACAAAAGGTAATACTTGACCCTTCGCAGGACAGGGGGTTCGGGGGCGACAGCCCCTGACAGCAAGGTTCTAGGGGCAGCAGCCCCGAGGGGGTCCAAGAGGGCAACGCCCCTGGTTACGACCGGGCTGCCAGGTCAGCGTGAAGAAATTTTATTTTGGAGTGTTTATATAGCACATTTTGTTATATAAAATTCTATTTTCCTATTAAAAGATAACACAACATACATACAGCAAGCCATGCGAGAACTACCTATCGCGCGAGAACTACCTATCGCGCCAGAACTTCCTCTCGCGCGAGAACTAGTTATCGTGCGAGAACTTCACAGATTCAAATTTCATACCGTACACTAAACTACTCGCGCGAAAACTACATGTTTCCCACCCAATCACAACTTATCGCGTCTAAGGCAGTTTAACATGCTTAACATCATATCCAACATCATTACAAGCAAAAATAAGTAGTTTAGTATGCATAATAACCCCAAATGTAAAAACTTGCATAAAAAGGGGACTAGAAACTCACCTCGTGAAATTCTAGCACAAACACGACCTCCTCAATGCTTATACCAAACGAAAACTACATAACCATGCGTTATATTCATCAATAATCGTTCCTTGGTACATAACATAAGTTACTATACGAGTTACATACCTTAAACACCTCGATTCTACACTTTATCTCTCTAAACAGCCTTTTCTCTCTCTAGTAGCAGTACTTTTCGTGTGAGTATGGGTCAGGCATAGGTGTTCTCAGCTATTTATACCCAACACATTTTTCGTATACTTC
Organism: Flaveria linearis; assembly: GCA_024085815.1. Classification (NCBI taxonomy): domain Eukaryota; kingdom Viridiplantae; phylum Streptophyta; class Magnoliopsida; order Asterales; family Asteraceae; genus Flaveria; species Flaveria linearis. Next base: position 36,703,374 of record CM044009.1, on the reverse strand, counting down.
TCGCGCGAGAAGTACTCTTCGCGCGAGAACTTCCTTTCGCACGAGAAGTTTCCTCTTCGCACGAGAACTTTGTCTTGCCTTCTTTTCTTTGAAATTTTTAGACGTTACAAGTCTACCCCCTTATTTAGGTTTCATCCTTGAAACCTGTCAGACGTCAAGTAGATGAGGGTTGAAAGGATCTCAGCCTCTAGTTTAATCAATTAGGTTGTATTCGCAGCGGATTTAGCACAAGCATTAAGCAAATTATACTAAGAACACAATAGATATATCAATGTAACAGTAGGTTATAGAGAGAGAGGAATTCTGCAAAAAGGTGTTTTCTATTAGATCACACGTTTCGGCCAGGATTACAATTAGGTCATCTTCCATTTATAGGAAGAATGACGTCAGCTGATGTCACTTGATAGTGACATCAAACCGTTATTCTAACAAACTACTGAAACTACCTAAACTACTAAAGATGTCAAACAGCTGACATCTTCTTCCGAAAATTCTAAGTGTTAAACTTATTACAACAACTGAAAAGAAACTACTGAAAACTACAACGACTGAAGAACATACTCTTCAGTCGTTTTACAAGCTACTAAAATATAAAATAAAACTACTGATAAGAAAAAGCTTAAAGGTAAACCATCACAACAACTGAAGAATGCTTCTTCTGCTGTTGTGACAAACTCTGAAGCTTTAGCACTTGTTCTTCAGACTTTAACTTCAGATGATTCATCAGCTGATGACTTCAGTAGTTGTCATCTGCTGATGTCTTCAGTCTTTGTCTTCAGTCTTTGTACTTCAGCTGTTGATCTTCAGTACTTTGATCTTCAACTGATAGTCTTCAGTACTTGAGTCTTCAGCACTTGAGTCTTCAGTACTTGAGTCTTCAGCACTTGAGTCTTTAGTACTTGTACTTTAGTTGTTGATCTTCAGTACTTTGATCTTCAGCTATTGAGGTCTTCAGACTTTGTCAAACAGCTGATGAAGCTTTCAGCAGTTGTTGTGATGTCTTGTGGGACATAGAGGTTTTTCTGATCTGGCTCATTGGTTCTTTTGGTCCAACAAACTCCCCCTGAACCAATGCAGCCAAAACCTCTAAGCTTATTGTTGGTCCTACTTATTGTGACAGAATGATTGGTCTATTTCCTACTGGATCAGCTCAGAAGTTGGCCCATATAAGCACTGGTCTGGGAAGAAGTCTTCAAGGATCTGATTGGCATAGTATGGATGGGAACTCTGTTTTGGGGAACTGGACACAGAGTTGTTGTCCTATCCATAAGATCTACTTCCTAACTATGAGCTTGTAGGATTCTCTGGTGTAGGCTTCTAAAAACATTACTTGTTCCTCCATGGTAAGAACTTCTGCCTCACCGTCAAAGAATCCTTCAGGCCCATCGAGCTCTAAGATGTATTTTGCCTATTTATCACTTTTGAGCTCCACAGTTGTTATAGCCCTATAGGCGAACTCATCAGGGTGATTACCCTCTAAGAACAACTGGAGCTTATTTCTCTTAAGATGCTCAAACCTCTTGTAGACTAACCCCTTTTTAACCACCCTTTTCTCCAACATCTTTTGTGGTGGCAGGTTAGCCTGATAGGTTTTCTTGAAATCTTCTATGATCTCCCAGGGTGATACTATAATGGCCAAAGAGATCACTTCATCTACAATCCTTTTTACTTAGCCATTGTATCTCAGTGGAATGTCTTTCTTCATGATCCTGTGAGACACCCTGGGATCAGGCCAAATACTCACTTTGTCCTTTTGAAATTGAAATGTATGCCTTAAAGTGAATAATCTCAGAGCTTGTTTCCTTATATTCATGATTGATGAGGAAGCAACATAGGCTTTATCTACTCTTTTTAATGGCTTATCATCATGTAGCCTATGCTGTTGTTCTTCTTCAATCTTAACCTTCACAGCTTTCATCTGTGAGGCAGGAGTGATGGGTAAAGGTTTGGCTTTAGGTAAAGATATGACTGCAGAGAGAGGCAGCCTATCTTGATCCTCATCATCCTCTTCTTCTTCTTCTAGCCTCAGCACCCTTCTCTTCCTCTTCAAGGGTGCATCAGCGGCTATGGGTTTTGATGGTGAAGGAGTTGGTTTTGTGGGTGGTGGTTTGGTTTTTGGTGTGGGAAATTGGGCAGGCTGGGCTAGCAATTTAGATGTGAGAGAGGATTTAGTTTGTTTGGCGAACTCAGTCCTGTTCCTAGCACCGGCTTCACTAAGGGCTTCTATGATCAGTCCCTTAGTGAATACCTCAGTCGAACAGATCTTGGTGGCTATTGCCAAGATGCTGCTCCTGGGCCATGATCTAATCTCCAGGACTGATCTCCCTAGATACTTCGAAATGAATCTTGTCATAGCCTCAAGTCTCTCTTTTTCCTCTTGGCTATAACAAGACCATCGGTATTCTATCTCTTTCACCTCCAACTTCCTTATCTCCTGATCTAGCTCAGCAATATTAGTGTCAAAGCCTTGCCTGAACAGCTGATCAATCATGCTATCCATTGACCTGCTATGTTCAGCATCAGCCTCCTTGACAAGAACATCTAGATCTCTCTCCTTCTCTTCCTTCTTCTTCTTGTATGTGACATGAAAGTCTTTTTTACTTTCAGTCACATTAACCAATTCAGCACTCTCCTTCTCCTTCTCCCTCTCAGTCTCCACCACCAACTCCCTCTCATATACCACCTCATCCTCAACTTCTTTCTCATTCACTTCCTCCTCCACTCTCTTCCTCTTAGCTTTCACTGAAGTCTCCCCCTTTTTAGTTGCATTGGTTGCAAGGGGTTAACTGTCAGAAAGCTTCTTCAGCACAACAGCTTCCACCACAGGCTGTATAGTAGAGGGAAGCCTCTCATCAAGGGTTTTGATCATAATATCTGTGATAATGGGTGTGATGAGAGGCAAGGAATTTTGAAAGACAATAGCTAATTGCTTAGGGGGGATCTGTCCCTGAGAACTAGTGCCAGAAGCAGGGGCAGGTAGCTGAGTTTGTGGGAGTGGCTGAGTGTTTGTGAGACCTTCAGGTGAAGGTGCCATCTGTGGGTTTATGGTTGTAGATGGACTTGATTCTTGAGAGAGTTGATCAAGTAGATCTTTTAATCTACTTACCTCCTCCTCAAGAATAGTGTTCTGGGCCAGAACATCATAAAAGAAGTCCAGGTCATCATCACCTGTTGCTGAATCACCTGACCTCCTGATTGAATCAGGATTTACATGTGCTGAGTGTGGCTCAGTGATCACATGTGCCCCTTGTTCTTGGTACTGGGGACTTCCTGCCTCCGGATTGGATCCATCATCGGCAGTTGCCTCTGGTGAGGTCTTAGTTATGTTACCAGCTTCATCCTTTTCATGTGCTGAAGCAGGAGAAGTGGCAGCCTCACCAGATTGTCCTATCTCCTTTGCCACACTTGGAGATGAGACATTTGATTCTCTGTGTTGTGGGCTCCCATCAACACTTGTATCCACCCTCTCTGTGGTTGGAGTTTTCCCAGTTGTGATTGGTTCCTGCGGAGAGGGTGGAGTGTTAAGATGAGTCAACACTTTAGCAATTATTAATGTAGGGCTTTGAGGGGCGGTTGCAGTAGGAGATGTGGTAGAAGCAGTATGCACATAAGGATATGTGTGCTCTTCAATGGCAACCTCCTCAAGTGAGAAAGGTTCCAGATGTGTGGCAGCCCCAGAAATGGTTGCATTAGGCTCCTGTAGAGAGGATGCCTGTGCGGTTGTGGTTGGTGGAGTCATGGTAATTGCTGGGAGAATCGTGCTAGCAATTACTTCTTGCCTTTGTTGTGCAGGGGCATCCTCAGGGGACTCATCTCCCTGAGTAGCCTTTTTTGGTTTCTTGTGTTTGGGTTTGGTGGGGACTTTGGATTTGAAGGTGGAGGCTGTGGGTTCCAGCTGCGTGGGTTTGCGCAGCTAGGCAGCCTTTTTGAGTGTCTGGTCAGTGTTGTGCTTGGAGTATACCTCAGGTAATACAGCCATGGCAGGGACTCCAAGGCCAACTAGTCCCTCAGCTTGTAGCTGGTTCTCTATTATGGCCATTATGAACCGTGGATATAGTATCCAACAGTTAGCAAAAGGTTTTGTGGCCATATCCTTAAGTTCCAAAAAGATTATTCTAGAAAAATTTAATGGTTGTTTCTCAAGGATAGAGAATAATACCTGCTTCCACCTGGTGGACATTTGATCCCATAAGGAGGTCTTTGGGGCTAAGCAAGCATTCATCATATGAAATATAAGTCGTTCGGCATCATGGAAATGTTTCTTGAGCAGGGTAGAGGCATGAAGGTCACCCTGGTAGTCATGGTGTGCAAAGGAAAGATTAGTGGTGCCTTTTGGATATTTGGTTGGGAAGGTGGCATCATCAAATTTTAGGGTTTGGCGGATGATTGCCGGATTGATGACCACCTTCTGGTTGTTGACGAATGACTGGAGAGAGACCTCGACGTCGTTCTCTCCAGTAAGGGTGACGTTCGTCCAGAACTGGGAAAGGGAATCGGCATATATGGTGGGATTGAGGAGAAAGGCCGTTTGGAATGGGGAATCGACCATGAGATCAATAGCTTTATCGAACTTGGTCCAAAATGGGGATTTAGTAAGGTAGGCGACACAGTTGTGTCGAGGTTTAAGCTGCATGGTCGCTATTAATGGTGTGAGAGAGGTTTCAGAGTTTTTGAAAATTAGGTTATGAGAGAATGAAAAACTCTGAAGGTAGGGTTGGATATTTATAGGGGTTATGAAACAACTGAAAGGAAATGACTGAAGGTTTTGGTGTTAGTCATTAGTCATTTGAAACTACTGATGACATGGTTTTAACCTTCAGAGGTTATAACATCTGAGGACTTGGTGTTAGTCATCAGTAGTTGAAACTACTGAGACCGTGGTTTTGTCCTTCAGATGTTGCAAACGACTGAAGACTTGTTGTTAGTCATCAGTAGTTATAAACTACTGAAGACATGTTTTACATCTTCAGACGTTGTAAACAACTAAAGACTTGGTATTAGTCATCAGTAGTTGTAAACTACTGACATCAGTAGTTGTAAACTACTAAAGACATGTTTTTGGCTTCAGTTGTTGTAAACAACTGAGGACTTGGTGTTAGTCATCAGTAGTTGTAAAACTACTGAAGACATGGTTTTGTCCTTCAGTTGTTTGGTTATGAAACAGCAGATGTTGAAATCAGCTGAAGAGTAAAGTTACTCATCAGTTGTTGTCATCAATTCAGTTGTTTCATGCTGACCTCAACATTTACTCATCAGCTCTTTGGCTGACTTTCAGATGTTTCATTCGCCTTCAGCTCTTGTGAATATTTATTCCTCAGCTCTTGTGAACAAATGTTCATGACTTGATGAAATAAATTATTCTTTAGAGCTTGTGAACAATTTTTGTCTTCAGTACTTATGTGTAAGATTACACATCAGTACTTATGAACAAAATTTGTTCTTCAGTACGTATTTGTTTGAAAACTATACATCAGTAGTTATAACCACATTAGTAGTTGTAACTACATCAGTTGTTTGCAACAAATAATATGCTTCAGTACTTTGAAGCATTTTAGTCTTCAGTAGTTGTGCAAAATGCTGAAGACTAAATTACTTATCAGTACTTATTTTTGACTTTTGCATACTAATGCTCATCAGTACTTTTGAGCTGAGAGCATCAGTATTAGTCAAATTCTTCTAGCTGCAGCATACCAAGCCTTAGTACCAGATTTTGAAATGTGGCACTATCTAAAGGCTTAGTAAATATGTCTGCAAGCTCATCAGCACTAGGCACAAACTTTGGATCAATCAGACCTTTTTCATAGCAATTCCTAATAAAATGATGTCTGATCTTAATATGTTTGGTCCTAGAGTGCTGGACTGGATTTTTAACAATACAAAGAGCTGAAGCACTATCCATTAATAATGGAGTCTTAGTCTCTGTAATGCCATAATCCAAGAGTTGATTTTGAAGCCAGAGTACCTGGGATGTACAACTTGCAGCAGCAATGTACTCAGCTTCAGCAGTGGATGTAGCAATTGATGTTTGTTTCTTACTCTGCCAAGAAACTAAACAATTGCCTAGGAATTGGCAACCACCAGAAGTGGATTTTCTGGTGACTTTGCATCTTGCATAGTCACTATCAGAGAAAGCAACTAATTTGCAAGAATGCCCAATAGAATACCAAAGACCTAGAGATTGGGTACCTTGCAAATATCTAAAGATCCTTTTGACTGCAATCAAATGGGATTCTTTAGGTGCAGCCTAAAATCTAGCACAGGCACATGTTACAAACATAATGTCTGGTCTAGAAGCTATAAGCTACATCAAGGACCCAATCATACATCTGTAAAGGGTTTCATCAACCGCTTTACCTTTCTGATCAACATCCAGTTGTGTGGTGCTGCTCATGGGAGTAGAACAGGGTTTACAGTTTTGTAAATCAAACTTATTTAACAACTCTTTTGTATATTTGGACTGATGAATGAAGATTCCATCAGCCCTTTGTTTGATTTGCAACCCTAGAAAGAACTGTAATTCTCCCATAGCACTCATGTCAAACTTTTGCTTCATTAGCTTAGTGAATTCATCACACAACTGTGGATCAGAGGATGCAAAAATTATATCAGCAACATAAATTTGAACAAGTAGCTTATGTTGTCCCACATTCTTAATGAATAAAGTTTTATCAATGGAGCCTCTAGTAAAATTATTCTATAGAAGAAAATTAGATAATGTTTCATACCAGGCTCTAGGAGCTTGTTTCAACCCATAAAGAGCCTTATGAAGCTTATACACCCAATCAGGATGTTTATTATCCTCAAAGCCTGGTGGTTGACACACATAAACTTCTTCTTTTATTTTACCATATAAAAAGGCACTTTTGACATCCATTTGAAAACCTTTAAGATAGTGAAAGGCAGCATAAGCTAAGAACAATCTAATTGCCTCCAGTCTAGCTACAGGGCAAAGGTTTCATCAAAATCGATGCCTTCCTCTTGTGCAAACTCCTGCACAACCAGCCTGGCCTTGTTCTTGACAATTTGGCCCTTTTCATCAGTTTTATTCCTAAACACCCATTTAGTGCCTGTTGTACACTTACCTTGGGGTAGAGGAACAAGCTCCCACACTTGCTGCTTTTTGAACTGAAGAAGCTCAAGCTGCATTGCTTCAACCCATCCATTGTCTCTTAGTGCAACATGGTAATTCTTTGGCTCTTACTGACTGATGAAGAGAGCATAGAAGTAGAAATTGGACAATTGACTCCTGGTTGAGACTCCAGCATTCATATCACCAATGATTTGAGACATTAGGTGATTCTTCAGCTCTTGATAGACAATAAGATCAGTGCAAGTGCTTGTAGGACCTTCAGCAGCAACAGATGGTGATGTAGATTCTTGAAACCAAGTAGGAGATGGTAACTCAAAGGAAGTAGAGGATTCAGAAATCTCATCAGCATTTGTTGTGGATGGAGTTGCTGAAGCTACAGGAGCATCAGGTTTAGTTGACTCAGGCAGGTGGTCACTAAACCTGAAAAGGTGAGTACTGGCATCTTCATCATCAGTACCACCAGGTGGAGAACTGTTGACAGGAACAACAGCTGGAGGTTGATAAGGAACATATTGCAGTATGTCCAGATTGTTGGACCAAAAGAACCAATGAGCCAAGATCAAGAAAACCTCTAAGTCCCACATGACATCACAACAACTGCTGAAGACTCCCATCAGCTGTTCTGACAAAGTCTGAAGAATCAACAGCTGAAGTTCAAAGAACTGAAGTACAACAGCTGAAGATCCCAAAGTACTGAAGATAAGTACTGAAGTCTAAAGTACTGATAAACACAAGTACTGAAGACTTCAATTACTGAAGACAAGTGCTGAAGATCAAAGTCTGAAGAACTGAAGAACTGATGAACAACTGCTGATGCACAAAGTCTGAAGACAATGACTGAAGACATTAGCTGATGACAACTACTGAAGTCATCAGCTGATGAATCATCTGAAGACAAAAGTCTGAAGACCAAAGTGCTGAAGTTTCAGAGTTTGTCACAACAGTTGAAGAAGTATTCTTCAGTTGTTGTGATGGTTTATTTTCTTTTTCAGTAGTTTTATGTTTTTCATTTCAGTAGTTTGTACAACAGCTGAAGAGTTTGTTCAGCTGTTATAGTTCAGTAGTTGTAAACGACTGAAGAGTTTGTTCTTCAGTCGTTGTAGCTTTTCAGTAGTTTCCTTTTCAGTACTTGTAATAGGTAGAACACTTAGGAAATTTTGTAAGAAGATGTCAGCTCTTGTGACATCTTCAGTAGTTGTGTTCTATCAGTAGTTAGTTAAATAATTGTTTAATGTCAGTGGAATCTGACAACAGTATGGGTCATTTGCCTACAAAAGGGCAGTGACCTGAATGTATTCCAGGCCGGAACATGTGAAGTAAAAGAATATTATTCCTTTCAAGGCTGAATTATTCTCTCTACTTTTGGTTTGCATGCAATATTCCTTATGTTCTTGCTTTAATTGCTAATATTCATGCTAAATCTGCTGCAAATATAATCTAATTGATCTAACTAGAGGCTGAGATCCTAACAAATGGTATCAGAGCAGGTTAATCATTGATCGATTTCACTATTGATCATTTGAAACTTCTCTTTTGATCTCTAAGTTTGATCGAATTAGCAATTTGCAAGAATTAGCTGTAGAGAGAGAGATTCGGCTGTTTCTGGCCAAAAACTTGAGGTTCTCTTGGTGGTTTTGAGCTATGTTTGTTTTGTTTAAACTTGAGTTTGACTAATAACTGAGATGACTACACCAACAAACGATCCTCACAATACTGGTTCCTCAACCAAGCCACCGATGCTTGTGAGGAATGAGTACAACATATGGCAAAGACGTATGCTTCACCACTTATCTGTCAACAGTGCTGGTTGTTGGAAGTCAGTGGTGCATGGACCATACAAGCCTATGGTGAGCGTCCCTGAATCTAATGAACAGGTTCCAAAGAAACCTGAACAATATTCGGACGAAGATCTAAAGCTGTTCGAGATTGATGCTAGAGCCCATGGAATTTTAGCCATGGCTATTCCAAATGAGATTTACTCAGGGCTCTTGCATCATGAAACTGCTCATGACCTATGGGTTGCTCTAAAGGAACAATTTGGAGGAACTGATTCGGTCTTAGCAAACAATAGGGAAATCCTCGCCCAACAATATGAGACATTCTCATATAGAAAGGGTGAGACTCTGACCTAGCAGTTTGAGCGGTTCTCTTGTTTGATTTCTGAGCTGAGGATGGTCAAACAAGAGTACTCCAATAGCCAGATGAACAATAGGTTCCTCAGATCACTGCCTGAGAGATGGGACACTTATACCATTGTCCTACGCTCCAGTGCAAATCTGGAAACTCTATCTCTCACCCAACTACATAGGAAACTGCTCACCTTTTAGAGAGAGATAGAGCAAAAGAGGAAGTTGTCCACCTCTGGAAAGCTCGCTGATGACTTTGTTCAAGGAAATGCTTCCTTGATAAGTCAGGAGTCAGAATATGCCTCATCAGAAAGTTCTTATGATGAGCATATTGATTTCTCTACCAACTTAGAACAAGCTTTTGTTGGTGTAGGTAGTAGTTCAGGAGGCTGCAGTGATAACTGGTGCTTCTTGATGGAGGATTTGAAGGGCATTCCAGATGATGATCTGGAAGAGATGGATATTTTGAGCCAAATGGCAATGATCAATATCAGATCTCAAAAGTTCTACAAAAGAACTGGCAGGAAATTCCCTAGTCTCTCTTGCAAAACCAAAGTTGGTTTTGACAAGAGCAAGTTGAGGTGTCACAATTGCCAAAGGCTTGGACACTTTGCTAGAGAGTGTAGATCATCTGGATCTAACTCCTCTGCACCCTTTGTGACTTTCCCAAGCAATAGCTCACAGCACAGAGGGCAACCTTCCTCCAGTTCTGGTCATCCATCACAAGCACAGGCATCACCTGCTTATTTTGTGCCTCAGGGGTATATGCCATACTCATACCCCTGCTACTATGTGCCTCAGCCCAGTCAAACTCAAGCACCTTCAGCTCAACCACCACAGGCTCTTCCTGAGCCTCAATCTTCCCCATCTCATTATCAAACTCAACCTCAACAACACAGCTTCTTCACCCCAGGAGTTGTTGACTGGAGTAGTCTACCAGATGATCTATCTGGTCAGGAACAACTACTCCAAGGTGCTGGTCAACATGGTGGTGATAGTCCTTTTGGAAATCTTGCTCTGATGGCCCTTGAGTCTGCTGAGGGGTCATCATCCAATGCCTCATCACAGGTATCATCTGAGGCCAAAGCCAAGCTTTGTTCTGAATCATGCATAGCAGCATTTGCTTCTATTAGAGAAGCAAATGTAGCTTTAATAGATAAAAATCTTGAGCTAGAGCATACTATTTCCAAAAGAAAAGCTGATTTTGAGGTTGTACTAAAAGAGAAAAATGATGAGATTTACAAGCTTAAATGCCAAATCAAAGATGGTAAAGCTAGGGAAGATGTACTTCTAGAGAAGTACAGAGACCTCAAGGAAACTCTTGCAAACACCCAAGTAGAGTGTGATCGATGGGTGCAATCATGCAAGGGTTTTGAAATGCTTCTTAAGAAGCAATCAGCTTCCAATGTGAAGTTTGGGATTGGTTATAATCACACTGCTCCTCCTACAGATTTCACTTTAAGAGCAGAAGTTGAATCTGATAGAGAGAGCAATAACCAATCCTTCTCATCATGTGACCTACTATCTTCTGATTCAGCATCATCAGAGATAGAAGTCAGCACCCAATCAGCAGATGCTACAAGAGCTGATGGTTTAAATGCTGACTGTCACATGATCAAAAAGTTGATCAACTCAGGTTTTGTCTCTAGAAGTACTGAAAGTACTAGAGAGCAAGTGATAACACTTGAAGTTCAAACCTCAACTACTGCCAGCACTGAAGAGAAGAAAACTGACAGTAGAAAAGGTTTGAAGACAACTAAAGAAGAGGTCAGGAAAGCAGGTACTAAAGGGAAGAAAACTGCTAGTACTGATAACAAACAGCTGAAGAACAAGTCTTCAGCAGTTTCATCTTCTTTGGTTGATGATCAACACAAGATGAAGAAGAAGCCATGTGAGATATGTGGCTTGTTCAATCATCTTACTGATGATTGCTGGTACAAAAAGGGTTCCAAACTCAAACAATAGAAGGAAATTAAAGAGAAAATAAAGAAAATAAAAAATGAGTTTGAAACCAAGTTTGTACTAGCAACATCAAAGCCTGAAATCCCTAAGCCCAAAGCTAAATCTAAAAAGAAAGTAGGGAATACTCAAGCAACAGCTGAGGTTGCTCAGAAAAGGATGGTATAACATAGGAATCCATCATCAGCAAACTCCAGTGTGTCTGAAGAGCTGAAAGCTTTATCACAAAGTCAGACACAACTGGTGATGATGGTTTAGCATCTAATGGGAAGAGACAACCATTTAGATGCTCCTGTGTTGAAACCACAGAAAATGAAGTCCAAGCCAAAGGGTTCCTCTTCTATACCATCTTCTTCACCTCAGGCTGTTACACATAACACACCTGTTAGTACTGCACCTATAGTTGAGAGCAGACCCAAAACCAAACAGGTTTGGGTCTCTAAAACTAACTAACATGTGGTTATGATTGGAGGGTTCTTCAACATGCCAAAAGAGCATCTGGTATGTAGACAGTGGAGGATCTATGCACATGACAGGAAGCAGCTCCCTTCTTAATGACTACTGTCAAGGAAAGAAGGGATTTGTCTCCTTTGGCAATGATGCAAAGGGTTACATCATCGGAAAAGGCTTTGTTTCCAATGGGGAAATAAGGTTTGATGATGTGAACCATGTGGAGAATCTCAAGTATAACCTCTTGAGTGTCAGTCAAATGTGTGATAAAGGCCATGTTGCTCTTTTCACAAGCCAGAACTGTCAGATTCTGTCATCCAAAGTTCTAAATTTGATTGACAAGGTGTTGGATGAATACACTCTCCTGAAGGCCAACAGGACAGGAAGAGTGTATGCCTTAGATCTTTCCAAAAAGATAGATCTAAAAGGCCATCCTTGCCTATTCTCCAGGGCATCTTCTCAAGAATCTACTCTATGGCATAGAAGGTTGGGGCATGTTAATTTCAAGAACATGAATCAGTTGATAAGCCATGGTTTAGTAAGAGGATTTCCCTTGAAGGAGTTCAAGTGTGAAGACAACTGCACTGCTTGCTTAAAAGGAAAACAACACAAGGTTTCATTCCTTTCAATAGAAGAACCAAAGTCCACTGCCTGCTTGCAGCTCCTGCACATGGATCTCTTCGGTCCTGTCAGAGTGATGAGCATGGCAAAGAAGAAATACTGCCTAGTAATTGTGGATGATTATTCCAGGTATGTATGGACTTTCTTCTTGCACTCTAAGGATGAAGTAGCCAAGACTACCATGAACTTTGTGTTATTTGTAGAAAAGCAGTATTCCCTACAGGTCAAGTGTGTGAGGAGTGACAATAGAATAGAATTTAGAAACCATACACTTGATGACTTCTACCTGTCCAAGGGAATTAAGAGGCAGTTTAGTATTCCTAGAACTCCTGAGCAGAATGGAGTGGTGGAGAGAAAGAACAGGACTCTCATTGAAGCTGCAAGGTCAATGCTGGCTGACTCAGGATTGCCACTGACCTTTTGGGCTGAAGCTGTCAATACAGCTTGCTATGTACAAAATAGAAACTTAGTGAATAAGAGGTTGATGAAGACTCCTTATGAAGTACTTTATCATTTGGCTCCTCTGATTTCATTCTTTAGAGCCTTTGGGTGTCCATGTTTTATTCTCAACACTAGCAACCCACTCCAGAAATTTGCTAGTAAGGTGGATGTAGGGTGTTTTGTTGGTTATTCATCAACTTGCAAGGCATACAGAGTCTTCAATTGTAGGACAAAAGTGGTTGAAGAAACTCTGCATGTTAAGTTCAATGAATCTCCAAAGGACAAGATTCCACAAAACCCTGTGGAGTTGTTTGATCTGGACATACTGTAATATGTTCCTTATCAACCTCCAGCTGTTGAGCCTGTCAACAGTTCTCCACCTGGTGGTACTGATGATGATGTAGTCCGTACTCACCTCTTCAGGTTTAGTGACAACCTGCCTGAGTTCACTAAACCTGATGCTCCTGTAGCTTCAGCAGCCCCATCCACAACAAATGCTGATGAGATTTCTGCAAGCTCTACTTCATTTGAGCTGCCATCTCCTACATGGTTTCAGGAATCTCCATCACCATTTGTTGCTGCTGAAAGTCCTACAAACACTTGCACTGACATTATAGTCTATCAAGAGCTGAAGAATCACCCCACATCTCAAATCATTGGTGATATCAATGCTGGAGTTTCAACCAGGAGTCAATTGTCCAATTTCTGCTTCTATGCTCTCTTCATCAGTCAGCAAGAGCCAAAGAACTATCATGTTGCTTTAAGAGACAATGGATGGGTTGAAGCAATGCAGCTTGAGCTTCTTCAGTTCAAGAAACAGCAAGTGTGGGAGCTTGTTCCTTTACCCCAAGGGAAGTGTGCAATAGGCACCAAGTGGGTATTCAGGAACAAAACAGATGATAAGGGCCAAATTGTCAAGAACAAGGCCAGGCTGGTTGTCCAAGGATTTGCACAAGAGGAAGGCATCGATTATGATGAGACCTTTGCTCCTGTGGCAAGACTGGAAGCAATCAGACTGTTCTTAGCTTATGCTGCCTTTCACAGTCTTAAGGTTTATCAAATGGATGTCAAAAGTGCCTTCCTATATGGAAAAATAAAAGAAGAAGTTTATGTGTGTCAACCACCAGGCTTTGAGGACAACAAACATCCTGATTGGGTGTACAAGCTTGATAAGGCTCTTTATGGGCTGAAGCAAGCTCCTAGAGCCTGGTATGAGACACTCTCAACTTTTCTTTTAGAGAATAAGTTCACTAGAGGCACCATTGATAAAACCTTATTCATCAAGACTGTGGGACAACATAAGCTCCTTGTTCAAATTTATATAGATGACATCATCTTTGCATCTTCTGATCTAAAGTTGTGTGATGAATTTACAATGCTCATGAAGCAAAAGTTTGAAATGAGTGCTATGGGGGAATTACAGTTCTTTCTAGGTTTGCAAATCAAACAAAGGGATGATGGAATTTTCATCCATTAGTCCAAATACACCAAAGAGTTGTTGAATAAGTTTGATTTACAAACCTGTAAGCCTTGTTCTACTCCCATGAGCAGCATCACACAACTAGATGTAGATCAGAAAGGTAAAGCGGTTGATGAAACCCTTTACAGATGTATGATTGGGTCCTTGATGTACCTTACAGCTTCTAGACCAGACATCATGTTTGCAACATGTGTTTGTGCTAGATTTCAGGCTGCACCTAAAGAATCCCATTTGATTGCAGTCAAAAGGATCTTTAGATACCTGCAAGGTACCCAATCACTAGGTCTTTGGTATTCAACTGGGCATTCTTGCAAATTAGTTGCTTTCTCTGATAGTGACTATGCAGGATGCAAAGTCACCAGAAAATCCACTTCTGGTGGTTGCCAATTCCTAGGTAATTGTTTAGTTTCTTGGCAGAGTAAGAAACAAACATCAATTGCTACATCCACTGCTGAAGCTGAGTACATTGCTGCTGCAAGTTGTACATCTCAGATACTCTGGCTTCAGAACCAACTCTTGGATTATGGCATTATAGAGACTAAGACTCTATTATTAATGGATAGTGCTTCAGCTCTTTGCATTGTCAAAAATCCAGTCCAACACTCTAGGACCAAACATATAGAGATCAGACATCATTTTATTAGGGATTGCTATGAAAAAGGTCTGATTGATCCAAAGATTATGCCTAGTGCTGATGAGCTTGCAGATATATTTACTAAGCCTTTAGATAGTGCCACATTTCAAAAGTTGGTACTAAGGCTTGGTATGCTGCAGCTCGAATAATTTGACCAATACTGATGCTCTCAGTTCACAGGTACTGATGAGCATTAGTATGCAAAGGTCAAATATAAGTACTAATGAGTAATTTAGTCTTCAGCATTTTCACAACTACTGAAGACTAAAAGGCTTCAAAGTACTGATGTATATTATTTGTTGAAAACAACTGATGTAGTGAGGTGGATTACAACTACTGATGTATCATTTTCAAACAAATAAGTACTGAAGAACAAATTTTGTTCACAAGTACTGATGTGTAATTTACACAAGTACTGAAGACAAAATTTGTTCACCAGCTCTGGAGTATTTCATCAGCACTTGTGAACAACAGATCACAAGAGCTGAAGGCATAAATACTCACAAGAGCTGAAGGGTCAATGAAACATCTGAAAGTCAGCCAAAGAGCTGATGAGTAAATGTGGAGGTCAGCATGAAACAACTGATTTGACGGAAACAGCTGATGAGTAATTTTACTCTTCAGCTGATGCCAACAGCTGCTGTTTCATACCCAAACAACTGAAGGACAAAACCATGTCTTCAGTAGTTTCACAACTACTGATGACTAACACCAAGTCCTCAGTTGTTTACAACAACTGAAGCAATACCATGTCTTCAGTAGTTCACAACTACTGATATCAGTAGTTCACAACTACTGATGGCTAACACCAAGTCTTCAGTTGTTACAACGTCTGAAGACGAAAACTAGGCCTTCAGTAGTTTATAACTACTGAAGATTAATAAAAAGTCTTCAGCCATTTACAACATCTGAAGGACAAAACCAAAGCGTCAGTAGTTTCATCTACTGAAGACTAACACCAAGTCCTCAGATGTTACAACCACTGAAGGTTAAAACCACATCATCAGTAGTTTCAACAACTGATAACTAACACCAAACCTTCAGTAGTTTTCTTTCAGCCTTTGCCATACCCTATAAATACCCAACCTTCAGAGCTTTTCATTCTCACTTGACCTTACTTTTCAAAAACCTCTGAAATTCCCATACACCATTAATGGCGGCCATGCAACTCAAACCTCGACACAACTGTGTCGCTCATCTCACCAAACCGCCATTCTGGGCCAAGTTTCACAATGCCGTCGATCTGATGACCGACTCACAATACCAGACGGCATTCCTCCTCAATCCCACCATATACACCGACTCCCTATCGGAGTTCTGGACGAACATCATCGTCCAAACCGGAGAGAATGATGGCGAGGTCTCTCTTCGGTCCTCCGTAAACAACCACCAAGTGGTTATCACTCCAGCCATCATTCGAGAAACCCTAAAGCTGGAGGATGCCACCTACCCAACCTCTTACCCCAAAGGCGCCCTCGATCTATGCTTCACTGCCAACGACTATCAGGGCGACCTCTCAGCCACCACCTTGTTGAAGAAACACTTCCCAAATCCCCAACGACTGATCTTCCACATAGTGAATGTGTGTCTGGCTCCCAAAACTTCTTCATGGGACCAGATGTCAACAAGGTGGCAACAGGTATTGTATTCTATTCTTGAGAAACAACCCCTAAACTTTACTGATATTATATTTTGGGAACTCAGGGATATGGCCACAAAACCCATTTCTAACTGTTGGATCTTGTATCCTCGGTTTATAATGGCCATCATCCAAAGCCAGCTTCAAGCTGAGGGACTTGTTGGCACTGGAGTCCCTACCATGGCTGTTCTAGCCGAGGTATACTCCAGGCACAACACCGACCACACACTCAAACAGGCTAGCCGGCTGCGAAAACCCACGCAGCAGGAACCCACAGCCTCCACCTCCAAATCCAAAGTCCCCACCAAGCCAAAAGCCAAGAAGCCCAAAAAGGCTACTCAGGGAAATGAGTCCCCTGAGGATACCCCTGCAACACAAAGGCAGGAGGTGGCTGCTGGTTCGATTCTCCCAGCAACTACCATGACTCCACCCACCACAACCGCACAGGTTTCCTCTCAACAGGAGCCTGATGCAACCACAACTGGGGCACCTACACATCTGGGGTCTTTCTCACTTGAGGCGACTGCCATTGAAATGCACACTCCTCCCCATGTGCACTCTGCTTCTAGCCCATCTCCCACAGAAGCCGCCCCACAAAGTCCAACCCTAATGATTGCCAAAGTGTTGACCTACCTGAGCACTCCACCCTCTCCCCAGAAACCTATTACAACTGGGGAGACTCCAACCGAAGAGAGGGTGGATACAAGTGCTGTTGGGAGCCCCCAACACAGAGAATCACATGTCTAATCTCCCAGTGTGGCTAGGGAGATAGGACAATCTGGTGAGGCTGCCACTTCCCCTGCATCAGCACATGAGCAGGGTGAAGCTGGTACAAGCAATAAGACCTCACCAGAGGCAACTGCCGATGATGGATCCAATCCGGAGGCTGGAAGTCCCCAGTACCATGAACAAGGGGCACATGCTATTACTGAGCCACACTCAGAGCATGTACATCCTGACATTGTCAGGAGGTCAGGTGATTCAGTTAATACTGATGATGACCTGAGCTTCTTCTAGGATGTAGTTGCTCACAACACTATCTTAGAGGATGAGATAAGCAGACTCAAAGAGCTGCTTGCTCAAATGACTCAAGATAGAAGTCCATCTGCCACCACCAACCCACAGATGGCACCTTCACCCGAAGGTCTCACATACACTGAGCCACTCCCACAAACTCAGCCACCAGCCCCTGCTTCTGGCACTAGCTCTCAGGGCCAGAACCCCCCTGAGCAGCTAGATGCTATCCTTCAGAAATCCCTGCCTCTCATCACACCCATAATCACAGAAATTGTGATGAAAACCATTGATGAGAGGCTTCCCACACATATCCAACCTCCGGTGGAGGTTGCTGTTGCTAAAGCACTTGCTGAGAGTCAAACCCCAACCAATGCACCCAAAAAGGGGGAGACCTCAGTGCAAGTTAAGAGGAAAAGGGGAGAGGAGGAGTTAGAAGTAGGTAGAAAGGAGGTGACTGAGAGGGAGAAGGTTTAGGAGCCCAAGGGGAAGGGGAGGGAGGAGGAGGAGAGAGCTGAAAAAGAAGTGACTGGAATCCAAAAGGATTTCAGTGTCACTTATCAAAAGAAAGGAGAGAAGAGAGGAGAGGTGAGGGAGAGTGCTGATCCTGATCTAGCAGCCCTTGTCAAGGAGGCTGATGCTGAGCATAGCCGTTCAATGGACTCTGTCATTGAACAGCTGTTCAGGCAAGGCTTTGACAAGGACACTGCCTTGCTAGATCAAGAGATCAGGAATATGGAAAGAAGAGAAATTGAGTACCGATGGACTACTTATAGCCAAGAGGAAAGAAAGAAACTTGAGGCTATGAGTAGGTTCACTTCGAAGTACCTGGGCAGGCCAGTCCTTGATGTCAAGGCATGGACCAGGGACAGACTTTGGCAATAACCACCAAGATCTGTTCGGCTGGTGATTTCACTAAGGGACTGGTCGCTGAGGCCCTCTCTGAAGCAGGTGCTGGGAACAGGACACTGCTAGTAAAAGAGACCAAACCAGCCCTTATCTCTAGGTTACTAGCAGTGCCTGCCAACATTCCCACACCAACAACCCAACCACAACCCACTAAACCAACCCCTTCACCATCAAAACCCGCAGCCAATGATCCACCCTTGAAGAAGAAGAGAAGGGTGTTGAGGCTGCAAGAAGAAGAAGAGGAGGAGGATGAGGAGGATAGACTGCCTCTTTCAGCAGTCATCCCTCTACCAAAAGCCAAATCCCAAACCATCACTCCACCTCACAGATGGACACTGTGAGGGTAAAGATAGAGGAAGAGGCACAGCAGCAGCTTCATGATGCTGAAATGCTTAAGTCAATTGACCAAGCATATGCTGCCTCTACCTCTATCATGAATATGAAGAAAGAGGCTCTGAGACTCTTCACTCTCAAACAAACCTTCCAATATAACAAAGAGAGAGTGAGGACTTGGCCTGATCCTAGGGTGGCTCACAGGATCACAAAGAAAGATATTCATGTGAGGTACAAGAGCCAGATGAAGAGGATTGTAGATGAAGTAATCATAGTGGCTCTTGTAGTAACACCCTGGGAAATTGTGGATGAGTTCGAGAAAGCTTATAAATCTAAGCAACCTCCTGAAATGATGTTGGAGAACAGGATGGTGAGGAAAGGCTTAGTTTATAAGAAGCTTGAGAACTTCCGCAAAGATGAGCTCAACTTGTTGCTAGAAGGCAGACATCCAGATGAATTTGCATATAAGCAAATCAAAACAGTTGAGATCAAGAATGGCAAACAGGTCAAGTTTGTCTCAGAGATGTATGGCCGTGAAGGATTGTTCGATGGTGGGGCTGAAGGCATGACCAAAGAAGAACAAATGATCTTTGTCCGAGCCTACACCAGAGAATCCTACAGGCTAGTACATGGGAGGTAGGTTTCATGGATGGGATAACAGCTCTGTGTCCAATTCCCCAAAACAGAGCTCCCATCCATACTTAGCCAAACAAATACCAGAAACCTTCTCCCAGGCCAGTGCTTATCAGGGTCAACTTCTGATCTGATCCAGAAGGAAATAGACCAATCTTTATGCCAACAATAAGTGGGACAACAAATAATCAGAGGTTTTGGCTGCATTGGTTCAGGGGGAGTTTGTTGGACCAAAAGAACCAATGAGCCAAGATCAGGAAAACCTCTAAGTCCCACATGACATCACAACAACTGCTGAAGACTCCCATCAGCTGTTCTGACAAAGTCTGAAGAATCAACAGCTGAAGTTCAAAGAACTGAAGTACAACAGCTGAAGATCCCAAAGTACTGAAGATAAGTACTGAAGTCTAAAGTACTGATAAACACAAGTACTGAAGACTTCAAGTACTGAAGACAAGTGCTGAAGATCAAAGTCTGAAGAACTGAAGAACTGATGAACAACTGCTGATGCACAAAGTCTGAAGACAACGACTGAAGACATTAGCTGATGACAACTACTGAAGTCATCAGCTGATGAATCATCTGAAGACCAAAGTCTGAAGACCAAAGTGCTGAAGTTTCAGAGTTTGTCACAACAGCTGAAGAAGTATTCTTCAGTTGTTGTGATGGTTTATTTTCTTTTCAGTAGTTTTATGTTTTTCATTTCAGTAGTTTGTACAACAGCTGAAGAGTTTGTTCAGCTGTTATAGTTCAGTAGTTGTAAACGACTGAAGAGTTTGTTCTTCAGTCGTTGTAGCTTTTCAGTAGTTTCCTTTTCAGTACTTGTAATAGGTAGAACACTTAAGAAATTTTGAAAGAAGATGTCAGCTGTTGTGACATCTTCAGTAGTTGTGTTCTATCAGTAGTTAGTTAAATAATTGTTTAATGTCAGTGTAATCTGACAACAGTATGGGTCATTTGCCTATAAAGGGCAGTGACCTGAATGTATTCCAGGCCGGAACATGTGAAGTAAAAGAATATTATTCCTTTCAAGGCTGAATTATTCTCTCTACTCTTGGTTTGCATGCAATATTCCTTATGTTCTTGCTTTAATTGCTAATATTCATGCTAAATCCGCTGCAAATATAATCTAATTGATCTAACGAGAGGCTGAGATCCTAACACAGATGAAATAACTCCACAGGGTTTTGTGGAATCTTGTCCTTTGGAGATTCATTAAACTTTACATGCAAAGTCTGTTCAACCATCTTTATTCTGCAGTTGAAAACTCTGTATGCCTTGCAAGTTGATGAATAACCAACAAAATACCCTGCATCCACCTTTGATTCAAACTTCTGGAGTGGATTGCTTGTGTTGAGAATGAAACAAGGATACCCAAAGGCTCTAAAGAAGGAAATCAAAGGAGCCAAATGATGAAGTACTTCATAAGGAGTCTTCATCAACCTCTGATTCACTAATACTCTATTCTGCACATAGCAAGCTGTGTTGATAGCTTCAGCCCAAAAGGTCAATGGCAATCCTGAGTCAGCCAGCATTGACCTTGCAGCTTGAACGAGGGTCCTGTTTTTTCTCTCCACCACTCCATTTTGTTTAGGAGTTCTTGGAATGCTAAACTGCTTTTTGATTCCCTTTGACAGATAGAAGTCATCAAGTGTGTGATTTCCAAACTCTGTGCCATTGTCACTCCTCACACACTTGACTGGAAGGGAATACTGCTTCTCCACATATAACACAAAGTTCATTATAGCTTTTGCAGCTTCATCTTTGGAGTGCAAGAAGAAAGTCCATACAAATCTGGAGTAATCATCCACAATTACTAGATAGTATTCCCTCTTTGCCATGCTCATCACTCAGACAGGACCAAAGAGATCCATGTGCAAAAGTTGCAAGCAGGCATTGGACTTTGGTTCTTCTATTGGAGGGAATGAGACTTTGTGTTGTTTCCCCTTTAAACAAGCAGTGCAGTTGTCTTCATATTTGAATTCCTTCATAGGCAACCCTCTTGCTAAATCATGGTGTATCAGCTGGTTCATGTTTTTGAGATTCACATGACCCAGCCTTCTATGCCATAGAGTAGATTCTTGAGGAGAAGCCTTGGAGAATAGGCAAGGATGGCCTTTTAGATCAATTTTCTTTGAAAGATCTAAGGCATATACTCTTCCTGTCTTGTTGGCCTTCAGGAGAGTATATTCATCCAACACCTTGTCAATCAAACTCAGATTTTGGATGACAGAATCCGACAGTTCTGGCTGGTGAAAAGGGCAACATGGCCTTTATCACACATTTGACTGACACTCAAGAGATTGTACTTAAGATTCTACACACGGTTAACATCATCAAACCTTATTTCCCCATTGGAAACAAAGCCTTTGCCGATGATGTACCCTTTTGCATCATTGCCAAAGGAAATAAACCCCTTCTTTCCTTTAGAGTAGTCATTAAGAAGTGAGCTGTTTCCTATCATATGCATGGATCCTCCACTGTCTACATACCAGATGCTTCTTTGGCATGTTGAAGAACACTGCATTCATCACAACAAGTTAGTTAGTTTTTGAGACCCAAACCTTTTTGGTTTTGGGTCTGTTCTCATCAACAGATGTGACACTAACTGGTTTGTTATGTGTGACAGCCTGAGGTGAAGGAGATGGTGTAGAAGAGGAATCCTTTGGCTTGGATTTCCTTTTCTGTGGTTTCAGCATAGGAGCATCTAATTGGTTGACTCTTCCCATTAGATGTTGAATCATCATAACAAGCTGTGTCTGATTTTGTGATAAAGCCTTTAGTTCATCAGACACATTAGTGCTTGCTTGTGATGGATTCCTGTGTTGCACCATCTTCTTTTGAGCAACCTCAGCTTTTGCCTGATTAACCCATTCCTTCTTTTTGGATTTCTTCTTGGACTTAGGGGTTTCAGGTTTTGATGTTGCTGGTACAAACTTGGTTTCAAACTCAGTTTTCATTACATGCATTTTCTCTTTAATTTTCTCCTTTTGTTTGAGTTTGAAGCCCCTTTTGTACCAGCAATCATCAGTAAGATGATTGAACAAGCCACATATTTCACACGGCTTCTTCTTCATCTTTAGTTGATCATCAACTGAAGAAGATGAAAATACTAAAGACTTGTTCTTCAACACTTTGCTATCAGTACTTCCAGTTTTCTTCTTTGCAGTACTTGCTTTCCTGATATCTTCTTTAGTAGTCTTCAAACCCTTTCTACTGGCAGTTTTCTTCCCTTCAGTACTGGCAGTAGTTGGGGTTTGAACTTCAGGTGTTATCACTTGCTCTCCAGTACTTTCAGTACTTTTAGAGACAACACCTGAGTTGATCAACTTTTTGATCATGTGACAGTCAGCATTTGAACCATCAGCTGTTGTAGCATCAGCTGATTGGTTTTGTGAGGAATTAAGGTTGACTTCAACCTCTGATGATGCTGTATCAGATAGTAGGTCACATGATGAGAAGGATTGGTTATTGCTTTCTCCATCAGATTCTACTTCTGCTCTGGAAGTATAATCTATTGGAGGAGCAGTGTGATTATAACCAATGCCAAACTTCACATTGGAAGCTGATTGCTTACTCAGAAGCATTTCAAAACCCTTGCAGGAATGCACCCGGCGATCACACTCTACCTGGGTAGCTGCAAGTGTTTCCTTGAGGTCTCTGTACTTTTCTAGAAGTACCTCTTCCCTAGCCTTATCATCTTTGATTTGGCATTTAAGTTTATAAATCTCATCATTTTTATCATTAAACACAGACTCAAGTTCAGCTTTCTTTTGGAAAGGGTTTGCTCTAGCTCAAGATTTTTATCAATTAATGCTACATTTACTTCTCTAATAGATGCAAATGCAGCTATGCAAGATTCAGAACATAGCTTGGCTTTGGCCTCAGAAGATACCTGTGATGAAGCATTGGAGGATAACCCATCAGCAGACTCCAGGGCCATGAGAGCAAGGTTCCCAAAAGGATGATCACCACCATGTTGACCAGCACCAGGAAATAGTTGTTCATGACCAGATAAATCATCTGGTAAACTGCTCCAGTCAACAACTCCTGGGGTGAAGAAGCTGTGTTGTTGAGGCTGGGTTTGATGATGAGATTGAGAAGGTTGAGGCTCAGGGAGAGCATGTGGTTGCTGAGCAGTGGGTGCTTGAACTTGACTTGACTGAGGCATGTAGTAGCAGGGGTATGGGTATGGCATATGACCCTGAGGCACAAAGTATGTAGGTGATGCCTGAGCTGGTGATGGATGACTAGAACTGGAGGTATGTTGCCCTTTGTACTGTGAGCTATTGCTTGGAAAAGTCACAAAGGGTGCAGAAGAGTTAGATCTAGATGATCCACACTCTCTAGCAAAGTGTCCAAGCCTATGGCACTTGTGACACCTCAACTTGCTCTTGTCAAAACCAACTTTGGTTTTGCCAGAGAGACCAGGAAATTTCCTGCCAGTTCTCTTGTAGAACTTTTGAGATCCGATATTTATCATTGCTATTTGACTCAAAATATCCATCTCTTCCAGATCATCATCTGGAATGCCCTTCAAGTCCTATATCAGAAAGCACAGGTTATCACTGCTACCTCCTGAACTACCATCAACGCCAACAAAAGCATGTTCAGAATTGGTAGAGAAATCAATATGCTCATCATAGGCAATCTCTGATGCAGCATATTCTGACTCTTGACTTATTAATGCAGCATTGCCTGATACAAAGTCATCAGTGAGCTTGCCAGAGGTGGACAACTTCCTTTTCTGCTCTATCTCCCTCTCAAATGTAAGCAGTTTCCCATGAAGTTGGGTGAGAGATAGAGTATCCAGATTTGCACTGGAGCGTAGGACAATGGTGTAAGTGTCCCATCTCTCAGGCAGGGATCTGAGGAAACGGTTGTTCATCTGACTATTGGAATACTCTTGTTTAACCATTTTCAGCTCAGAAATAAGACAAGAGAATCGCTCAAACTGTTGAGTCAGTGTCTCACCCTTCCTATGATAGAATGTTTCATATTGTTGGGCGAGGATTTCCCTATTATTTGCTAAGACCTCATTAGTTCCTCCGAATTGTTCCTTCAGAGCAACCCAGAGATCATGAGCAGTTTCATGATGCATCAGCCCTGAATAGATTTCATTTGGAATTGCCATAGCCAAAATTCCATGGGCTTTAGCATCAATCTCGAAGCCTAAGATCTTCGTCTGAATATTGATCAGGTTTCTTCGGAACCTGCTCATTTGATTCAGGAACGCTCACCATAGGCTTGTATGGTCCATATACCACTGACTTCCAACAACCAGCACTGTTGACAGACAAGTGATGGAGCATACGACGTTGCCATATGTTATACTCATTCCTCACAGGCATCGGAGGCTTTGTTGAGGAACCAGTATTGTGAGGATCATTAGTTGGTGTCACCATTTCAGATTTCAAGCAAATTCAAGGTAAACAAAACAAATCTAGCTCAAAACCACCAGAACCTCAAGTTTAATGGCCAGACACAGCAGAAACTCAATCTCTATAACCGATTCTTGCAAATTTGCTAATTCGATCAAACGTAGATAGCAAAAGAGTAGTTTCAATGATCAATTGTTAAATCGATCAATGATTAACCAGCTCTGATACCATTTGAAAGGATCTCAGCCTCTAGTTTGATCAATTAGGTTGTATTAGCAGTGGATTTAGCACAAGAATTAAGCAAATTATACTAAGAACACAATAGATATATCAATATAACAGTAGGTTCTAGAGAGAGAGAGGAATTCTGCAAAAAGGTGTTTTCTATTAGATCACACGTTTCGGACAGGATTACAATTAGGTCATCTTCCTTTTATAGGAAGAATGATGTCAGCCGATGTCACTTGATAGTGACATCAAACCGTTATTCTAACAAACTACTGAAACTACCTAAACTACTGAAGATGTCAAACAACTAACATCTTCTTACAAAATTCTAAGTGTTAAACTTATTACAACAACTGAAAAGAAACTACTGAAAACTACAACGACTGAAGAACATACTCTTCAGTCGTTTTACAAACTGCTGAAATATAAAATAAAACTACTGATAAGAAACAGCTGAAAGGTAAACTATCACAACAACTGAAGAATGCTTCTTCAGCTGTTATGACAAACTCTGAAGCTTCAGCACTTGTTCTTCAGACTTTAACTTCAGATGATTCATCAGCTGATGACTTCAGTAGTTGTCATCAGCTGATGTCTTCAGTCTTTGTCTTCAGTCTTTGTACTTCAGTTGTTGATCTTCAGTACTTTGATCTTCAGCTGATAGTCTTCAGTACTTGAGTAGTCTTCAGTACTTGAGTCTTCAAAACTTGAGTCTTCAGCACTTAAGTCTTCAGTACTTGTACTTTAGTTGTTGATCTTCAGTACTTTGATCTTCAGCTGTTGAAGTCTTCAGACTTTGTCAAACAGCTGATGAAGCTTTCAGCAGTTGTTGTGATGTCTTGTGGGACTTAGAGGTTTTTCTGATCTGGCTCATTGGTTCTTTTGGTCCAACAAGGGTAATGTTGCCTCATCTCTTCATTGGTTTCCCAAGTGGACCCCGACCCCTTTCTGTGCTTTCACTGTACTTGCAAAAATGAAACCACTTTATTCCTTAACATGTTCTCCTTTCTATCAATGATGGCCATGGGTTGCCCCACATAATTGAGCCATTCGTCAACCTCAACGTCCCCAGTTGCACGATCATATCCTCATCGACTAAGCACCTTCTAACTAGAGGAGCGACCTGTTGGTTCAGCTGACCCTGACTCTCAAATGAGATACATGGACCGTCGGGTGATTTCCACTTGACTCATCAGATAGCTCTAACTTATAAGCCACCTCTCCTACCCTCGCAACAATCTTTAATGGCCTAAAATACCTCGGGCTTAACTTCCCTCACTTTCTAAAACGGATGATCCCTTTCCAAGGCGAGACTTTAAACATAACTCTGTCACCCACCTTGAATTTGATCGGTCTACGTCTCTTGTCAGCATAGGACTTCTACATGTCCTTTGCTGCCTTCATAAAGGCATTGATTTTATCCAACTTTTTGGTCCTAGCCTCAATCACCTCAATACTCCCCAACTCCTTCTACCCAATCTCACCCCAACATACGGGCGTCCTACACTTCCTACCGTATAGCTGATGACTTGTGTAGGTTGGACTCACTGGCATGTCGGTGTTTTTGTCTTTAAAATGTATTTATTATGTTTCTATTCTAGCGAACCTATGAGCGAACCTATAGGTTCGCCCAGAACTCATAGTGTGTTGTGGCTTGAATATTGCCAGAGTCTGTATAGGTTGTCACCGGGCGAACCTAGTTGGGCGCCCGGCGAAGCTAGGTATTTTGGTCTGATAGATTCGCTGTCCAGCGAATCTATCAGCGAACCTAGAGTCTGTCTATATATTGTAATGTTTTCTCATTCTAATGGGAGTTTTTGCCATTTTGCTCAAACCCTAAGTGTGTGTGTGACGGATAGAGGTGCTAGGAGCTGATTTGTTCATTATTGTAGCTTTATATTCTCTATTGATCTTTGTTTGATCTTCACTTTGATTGTTAAGTAAGATTCTCTCATGGTTAAATGAATATCAGTGGGATTTGTGTGTGTTTGTGATCATTTGCACTGTTGAATCGATAATTATGGACCAACAATATGGTATCAGAGCCTTAGTGCTCTTGATAGTTTGATTTTTGGGTTGTTTTTGGGGTTTTCGAGGCAAAACTCTTTTTCATTCATTTCGTACTTGTTCATCGTGTTTCTGATATGGAAATTGCTTGGGGTTTGTAGTTTTTGGTATTAAGAAGCTGTAGAAACAATTGTTCATCAATTGGTTATGTTTTGAGCTAGTTTTGGTTGATTTCTTGCTGGCTAAGTTTGTCCCGTAACCCTGCGAACCTAGCTTATTCATCCAGCGAACCTAGCTGATTCATCCAGCGAACCTAAGGAAACTTGAGTTTTGGTATTTGCTGATTTTTAGTCAGCGAATCTAGCCCTTTTTGAACGAAAGTTCACTGCCCTTGGTTGGCAAGCAAGCGAAGTAGCTGCTGAACCTATTTTTGAATGAAAGTTCTTGTTCTGCCGAGCGAACTTGCTCAGCGAACCTGTTCTCTCGTGCACACTGCCAAGCGAATCTGCTGCTGGTCTGTCAAGCGAATCTATAGATTCACCCAGCGAATCTATCAGCGAATCTACGTCATTTTCAGCGAATCGAATTTCTAATTTTATCATGTCTACTTCAATCGTGAATGTGACTGATATGGAGTGTGTTCAACCAAACAGGCCACCGAGGCTTGTCAACGGTGAGAATTTTGAGGACTGGAAACGTTGCTTGAAGGCTTTCTTCTTCTACACAGATCATGGTCAGTGGGAATCTATTATAAATGGACCTCACATACCAATAACAACTGTTGGATCTTCTACTTCACCGAACCGTGATTCTAGCACTTATACTGAGATTGACATTAAGTTGCTTGATCGGGACAAGAAAGCTCTAGGAGCTTTGATTCTGTGTCTGCTTCAGGATATTTATAACAGGTTTGCTGAACACACTACTGCTAAGGCATTGTATGATGCATTATGCGAGTTTTATGATAGGAACGAAGATCTGAAGAAAGACAAGAAAGCTCAAGCTCAGAAGGAGTTTAACTCATTTGTGGGATATAAGCATGAGACACTTACTGATATAACAAACCGCTTTCTGTCTGTTTCGAGTAACCTGAAGAAGTATGATGAACAGCTTGGCAATCATGAGCAAGTGAGTAAACTGTTAGACTCTCTTCCTACTCAGTGGAGTCTGCAAATCAAATTGCTCAAGCAAGAAAGGAACTTTGCTGATTACAAGTTGATGGATGTTATCAACAAGTTAAAATCATTTGATCTTGATGTGAAGAGAAGATAGTATAATCAGACCATGATGTCTCCCAATGTCCCTCCTCAAAATGCTGCATTGATTTCATCCGCTGCAAACTCTTATTATTATGGTGCAGCTTGTGGGAGTTCATCTGGTAATGGTGGCTTTGCTAACTCTAGGTATGGTAACAATGTCAACTCTGGTAGTGGTTCCAAGGATGCTGAGTCAAGTTCAAATGCCTTAGTTTCTACTCAAATTCCACATGATACAATGGCACTGTTTGGGTTATTTGTGCACAGTTATGAGGCTTTGATTGCTGGAGAATTAAAGGGATGTGGTATGACAGTGGAAGACATGTATCAGGTTGATCCTGATGATCTTGAAGAAACCGACATTCAGTGGCAAATGGCCATGCTTACTCTTCGTGCTAGGAGGTTTATGGAGAGAACCGGCAGGAGAAATTTTGGAAACCAGAGTCAGAACAACGCTCTAGGATATGATAAATCTAAGCTCAGGTGTTTCAACTGTAAGCAGCTTGGTCATTTCAAAAGAGAGTGTCCTTCTCCCATTATCACCAAACCTGTTAATTTTGGAAACTCCAGAACCATTCCAGTCATGGAAAAAGTTGAAGAAGCTAAGTCCAAGAAAGAAACTGCTCTGTTGACCAACTTTGATTGGAGTGCAGAAATTGAGGAATCAAAGGAGGAAATCAACCATGCCTTGATCGCTGAGATAATGGAGGAACATGCTCTTGATGATGGGTACATTGACTGTTTTGATCCTTTCAAGGAGTTCTATGGTGAAGCTAATATTGATGTTGATGGCAATTGTGAATCTATTGGGTTTGAGGTAATTCAAGATCAAAAAGTTAAGGAATATGCTGGTGTGGTTCAGAAAGCTATGGTTCAAGAAGATATGGTTCACACTGGTTTGGTGTGTGAAGCTGTTAAGGAAGAGGTTAAACTGGTTTGTGAATCTGCTGTAAAGGAAGCTGGTGGAAAAGAGGAGCTGAATGTGGAATCAATGATTGAAGAAGCCAAGAAAGCAGCTGTGGAGGAGTACAAAAGGAACACTCCTTATTGCCAATGTGATCGTGCTCTCGCGGCAGAAAAACTGGTAATGGGCCTTCCTTTTGAAATTGTTGAAGACATGTGTTCCTCCGCATGCAAAATCCGTTTAGTCGGTATATATAAAGCTAACAGGTTACTTATAATGAATGAAAATGAATTAAAGAAAACCAACAAAGAGCTTAAACAAAATAAGTCAAAGTATTTTGTCAAATTAAGAGATGCTTTGAATGAAAATGAACACTTAAAAAGGACACTATTGGAAAGAACTGTGAAGTTAACTATTTAACTGAACAAGTCACACTTGCCAAATTTGAAGTCAGAAAACTTAAAAATAAATTAGAACAGTGGTCACTTTCGAGCATGAAAGGGAGGAATTATGCAAAAACAAAGGGGGGCAAGGATCAAGGCCGGTTTGGGTAATGGAAATGATGCATCGGTATATCCTCCACCTAGTACTTTCTGTTATTCTCCTATGCCCACTCCTCATCCTTCAAATGAGTTGATATAAGAGATTATACAGAATGATACTAACAGCTCTATTGCAGGTTTAGAAGGAGATAATTCTAAGGAGTTGCGAGAAGGACATGATTATGGTGGCAGTAGTGGTCTTGGCAGCTCTAGTAGTCATAATTTTAATTCCAAGAAGTCTTTTGTAGACATTAGCTTAAGTACTCATTTCGTGTCTGGTGGAACTATTTTGGGTTCAAACTATGGGGCATGTAATAGTAACTTAGGATGTTCTATTTCAAACACTTGTGATGACTTGAATATTTTAAATTCCACGTTTGATGATAATGTGTGTATGAATAATGAAGCTCAACTTTCAGGCCATGTCTCTGAAAGTCAAACAAAAACAAACTGCTTTAACAAATTCTTCTCTCATCCAATTCCATCTTTTACGCCGATAAGGATTTCAAAACCAAAAGATAAAGAAATGTCTTCTTCCGCTGAGAATAACAAGGATAAAATTGAACAAAATTCAGTTAAAGTGGAAGTCATTACAGGGAAGTCAAAAGAGCCATATGACTCGTACAGTGATTCAGATTCGAAATTGTCTGAATATGATGAAGAAATATCTATTGACAGATTTTGTGAATGGTTTCTTTTGCAGAAGATCTGCTACTCCAAGACCTAAGTACACTAAGACTTGGGTCCCAATTTCCAAAGTCTAACCATTTTTTTAAATGTCAGGAACATTCAGAAGCCGCTGTAAATAGTTATTGGCATGTAGATAGTGGATGTTCCAGACATATGACTGGGTTGAAGGACCTGCTGACAAATTTTAGAATAATTGATGGTGGTTATGTTGCTTTTGCTGGAGACAAGAAGGGTGGAAAAATGATTGGCCAAGGAGATGTCTCGAATGGATCCCTTACTTTGGAGAAAGTCAAATATGTTCCAGAATTGGCGTTCAATCTTCTCAGTGTATCACAAATCTATGATAAAAATATTCCCGTGATGTTCCTTGCCAATGAATGTCTGTTCTTGAAACCAGAGTTCTCTATCCCTAAAGAGATGGTGATCATGCGAGCTCCAAGGAGAAATGATGCCTATTTGTTAAATATGGGATCAATAGAACCATCTTCCACCATGACCTGTCTTTTATCAAAAGCATCTTCTCATGAATCTTTTCAGTGGCATAGAAGATTAGGGCATATCAATTTTAAATTGATAAATAAGTTAGTTAAGAACAATTTGGTCAGGGGACTACCACTGAAAGATTATTCTGTGGTAGAAAAATGTATGGCCTGTGCAAAAGGCAAACAACACAAAAAGCCGCATAAACTTAAACTTCAAAACTCGATTTCACATCCCCTCAAATTGTTACATACTGACTTATTTGGCCCTATGAGTATTAAATCAATTGCTAAGAAATCTTATTATCTTGTTATGACAGATGATTACTCAAGGTACTCTTGGGTAAGATTTCTGACTAACAAAAGTGAGACTGCTGAGGAGTTGATGAAGCTGATTCTGCTGATTGAGGTTCTTAGGAAAAGGAAGATTCAAGCCATCAGGAGCCACAATGGAACAGAATTCAGAAACCACATCTTCAATTCATTCTGTGAGCAAAGGGGTATTCTCAGACAGTTCAGTGCTGCCAAAACACCTCAATAAAATGGTATTGCTGAACGTAAGAACAGAACACTAATTGAAGCAGCTAGGACGATGTTGATTGAGTCAAAGCTTCTGATTGTCTTTTGGGCCGAAGAAGTTAATTGCGCAGTTTACGTTCTGAACCGGGTATTGATCGTCAAGAGCAAGATGAAGACATCATATCAGTTGTTCCGAGGAATTAAGCCTCTCATTGATTTTCTGCGCCCTTTTGGTTGCTCTTGTACGCTATTGAATACTCAAGACCAGAATACGAAGTTTGGTGCCGCCTCTGATGAGTGTTTCTTTGTTGGGTACTCAGAAACACAAAAGGCGTATCGTGTGTATAACAAATGGACGCGGATTGTGCAAGAGTCCTACTATGTCGACTAGTAAGAATCTAACTCAACAAGCATTGGAAGTGAGCCTGCATGGTTTTATGATTCTACCACTATCTTCAAATCATTCAATTTGCCAATTCCCGATGATGATGACGTCATTCCTCACTCACCTGTGAATCTTATTCCACCACAACCGCAACCGTCTGCCACATCATTACCACCCACTTCATTTGATATCCCATCTCCATCACCTCCACCATCTCAACCATCTTCATCTAATCCTACAATCTCATCTACCATTCTATCCACATCTTCATCCATTCCAAATCCCCCTATCGATCCAATCCCCACAAATTCATCTCTTCCTTCACAACCATCCACTTCCGCATCCACATCTCAACAAAACCCTTTATTGTTTAACACTAATTTTTAAACCTTGAAAGATCACCCTCATGACTACGTCATTGGATCTATCATAGACGGAGTAAGGACTCGGAGTCAGAGTGGGTTGATAAATGAGTGCCTTTATGCAACTTTTCTATCCCAGATAGTTCCAAAGAATTACAAACAGGCACTTGAAGACCAAAGTTGGGTGGACTCTGTGCAGTCTGAGTTGCAGCAGTTCAGGAAGTTGAAAGTTTGGGAGTTAGTTGATCTTCCTCCAAACAAATGCCCCATTGGTACCAAGTGGGTATTCCGGAATAAGCCAGATGATCATGGTGTTGTTGTCAGAAACAAAGCCAGATTGGTTGTTCAAGGATTTGCTCAGGAGGAGGGGATAGACTACACTGAAGTGTTTGCTCCAGTTGCTCGGATCAAAGCCAGCAGAATTTTTCTTGCACAGGCAGCTAACAAGAACTTTAAAGTTTTTCAAATGGATGTGAAGTGTGCATTTCTATATGGAGACATTGATGAGGACATCTATGTATGTCAGCCACCAGGTTTCGAGGATCCAGATTTTCTAAATAAATTATACAAGCTAGACAAATCTTTGTATGGGTTGCATCAAGCTCCCCTCATCTGCTATGAGACCTTGACATAGTATCTGCTCAGCAAGGGTTTCTCTCGTGGGAAGATATGACCCTATTCAAGAAGGAGGTTGATGGTGAGATGCTGATTGTTCAAGTGTATATAGATGATATTATCTTTGGATCAACAAATGAAAAGCTGTGTAAAGAATTTGAAGAAGTGATGAAGGATCGCTTTGGAATAAGCATGATGGGGGAGATGTGCTTCTTCTTAGGGTTGCAGGTGGAACAGAAACCTGAAGGTATTCTTATTCACCAAGAGTAGTACATCAAGGAAATCATCACAAAGTTCGGCATGGATGATTCAAAGCCAGAACTTGCTCCCTTCACTGCTCAAACATGCTTGTCTCCTGATGATAATGGGAAGTCCGTGGATGCTCATCGATATCACTCGATGATCAGATCTCTCATGTATCTGATTGCAAGCCATCCAGATATCACATCTGCCGTGTGCTACTGTACTCGTTATCAAGCCAATCCCAAAGAATCACAGAATTAGCTGTTAAACGCATTTTTCGTTACCTTAAGGATTCCTCTCGTTTGGGGCTTTGGTACCCAAAAGGTGGGAACTTTGATTTACATGCTTTTTCTAATAGTGATCGTGGTGGTTGCAGGATTAACAGAAAGTCGGTCCCCGGTGGATGTCAATATCTGTGTGACTGTCTTGTTTCGTGGCAAAGCAAAAAGCAAACAACAGTGTCCTTATCCTCGGGAGAAGCTGAATATATAGCTGCATCAAGCTACTGTTGCCAAGTGCTCTGGATTCAACACCAGATGATGGATTATGGCATCTATTTCCTCCACACACCGATCTTCTGTGACAATGAAGCCGCTGTTGGAATTGCCAAGAATCCAATTCATCATACTCGAACTAAGCACATCGAAACAAGAATTCATGCCATCTGCGATGCTCAGGAAAAGGGTTCATTGATATTATTCCTATTGAAACAAGGAAGCAGAAAGCAGATCTTTTCACAAAAACATTTGATAAACCACGTTTTTATGACCTGATCTCTACGCTAGGATTAATATCCTTCTGAAAACCTTTTCTGAGAAAAACAACTGTTTAAGATGTAAATATGTAAATATTCAACTTTTATTTTCTGTCCTTGAGAATCCTTGTGTCACACATTTCTTTACTCCTTTACTTTTTTTATTTTTATTTATTTATTCCAGGTATTTCAAGAAAATTAAAAATCAAAAATTTCCTATTCGATAAGCTATCAAATAGAAATTTTGGGGGAGTATAAGATAAGATTTCATCTTTTACTAAGTATCAAAATTTTGCTATTTTTCAGGTTATCCGTGCAGAAAATGAGACTTAGAAGGAGGTCAAACGTATTATGCTTGGGATGTGCAAGATAGGCTCAACCTAAAAACGAAGTAAATAGTAATTATGTGGCCAAACATAAAGCTCAAAGGATCATGGTGATAAGGATTATCTCCATGACATGTTGGCCTGTACAAAGATACAAGTCTCTGTCAAAACGGGTTGAGAGTTTACTATCCCTGTTGTAATCCTTTGTAAAATCCCAAATCACCCTTCGCCTAGCCCTGAATGATGCTTCTAGTTACTCTAGTTAGCTCTTCAGAATCCCTTTCGTGCTTATCTCCTCTGCTGTGCGGAAGCACTAACCTGGAGTGATGATCTCCTCTGCTGTGCGGAAGCACTGACCTGGAGCTCTCATCAGCACGCTCAGATGATCATCTCCTTTGTTATACGTGAGTATCGACCTGGAGCGCTCATCATCTGCAACCCAAAATGCTCAAAAGAAAAAGAAGATCAAAGATCTATATCATGCATCCATCAAAATATATGGATTGTCAAAGCCTATCAAGCATCTAAAGCAATTATTCCTTCATAATGTTTCTCAAATTGGGATCATTGTCTAAAGTCACTCCTTAATAAGCCATGATTGTTCACATTCACAATGGTTCTCAATTGACCATTGTCTATGTTCATTTCAATTATAAGCCCTTGCATTCAATGAATCAGAAATGATCATTGTTTATGCCCACCCTAGGATCTAGCACAGAGATAAATGATCACTCATGCTCAATAAGCCCGGATGACAGGATATGTTCTTTGGCAAATGTCTGTGGGAACCGAATTGCCTGCGATTCCTCAAATATACAAAAACATGATAAAAGGAAGCTGCAGATTGCTTGTTGAAAAGAATAAGGCATGGGTTTAAGTGGACAATCATATCTGCAATCCCGCTAATAAATGACTCTCCGGATATTTCTCGTAAAAAGAAAAATGATATCCTTTATTTTTGTCTTACTTTATTCAATTTTTTATTTTATTTTATTTTATTTTATTTTATTTTATTTTATTTCAAGTTTTAAGATTTTATCTTATTTTTGAGTTTAGGTATTGTGGGATGTTTTGGTATTCAAAAAGGGCAATTTAAAAAAATAAAATAAAAAATAAAAAATAAAAAAAATGAAGAAGAAAATACATAAAAATTATAAAATCAAGAAAAAACTTAAAATTTTTCTTTATTTTTTTTGGATTCTAGCTAATCTGCTAGCGAACCTATAGGTTCGCCCGGCACTGGTCTTGGTGTTGTCAGACATGTTGACTTAGTGTTGCCGAGCGAATCTATAGATTCGACACGAGCGAATCTAAGGGTTTATATAAGCCAGTTCATAGATTCGCGCGGCATTACATTCGCTGCAGTGTGAACCGGCACTTCTGAAACCCTGAGATTCGATCGCTTTTTCGTTGCTTTCTTCGTTGATCTCTTGCATGTTCTCTTCTCTTGTAAGTGTTTCGAACCTGTTTATGTCTTTTATTTCATCTAATAACCAGTTTTCCCTAAGATTTGAACCCATATGTCCTTAGTGTGCCTTCGGTTCAAATTAGTCATCTTAGAGGATGATATTGCATGAAATTTATGATAGGGTTTGCTTGCATTGTGTCCTTTTAAGTGTTGATACGCCGTATTCGGATTAGAATCGTTGTTTGATCCTGTTTTCAAATTCTAGGTTTTCAGCAAACCTATTTGCTCGATAAGCGAATCTGAACGAAAGTTCTATCTTCCGAGCGAATCTATGTCGGCATGCTGCTCGTGCACGGTAAATAGATTTGCCCGATAGTTCCTAGCGAACCTATAAGTTCGCTTGGCGCATCTTGTATCCTTGCTTGTCAGCGAACCTACTGGTTCCCGGCATCATCAGATTCGCTGCCAGCGAATCTGGGACTGCTTCAGCAAACCTATCATATTTTTTCAAATTTTTGAAATTTTATATCTTTTCAGCTTTGTAATCAATCTAACAAACTTCCGCTTGTGTTTCAGATACCATGTTGACCCTTCAGTTCATCGAAAATCACAATATGTGTGCCTTGCTAGATGAGACACATGAGAAAGCAGTTGCTTATAAAGATTGCATTAAGTGGCTGAAGTCATCTCATATCCACCATGCTATCTCTCACTCCCCTGATGTCTATGATACGCATGTTCGTGATTTTTGGAGGAATGCAGTAGTGGATGTTGGTGTGACTCCATTGAAGATTGCTTCTAAAGTTCTGGAGCAAGAGATTTCCTTTTCTGCAGATGATCTGGCCAAAATACTTCGATTAACTGGAGATGTTGGTGATGAGGTCCCCATGAATGCTAAGCAAGTATACAAGGAACTGAGGAAAGCAGGATATAAAGGACCAATGCCTGGTGAAAAGAAGATGGAGTTTATTAAGTCTTATTTCATCAGAGAATGGCGATACATTGCTCACATATTCATCATGTGTTTGGATCACAGGAAAGGAGGAACAGATGGGTTGAATTTGGAATGGGCAAGGGCTATGGTTCTATTCTGCCAAGGAAAGAATCGAAATATAGCTAAGCTGATTTATGATTACATGGTGCAGAATATTCATGCTCAAAGAAAGGATAAATGGTTGCTATATCCCAGAATTGTCCAGATGATACTGAATAGTTTGAAGCCAGACTTGCCTATGGTTGGTGATACTTTGAAGATATGGAGGATGAATATCAGGATTTTTAGTGATTGCAGGTCGGTACGATATAATTGTGTGGGAAATATTGCATACTTATAGGAGAATATGTATCCGCCTGAAAGATGGAGCCATATTAGAAGATTAATCGAGATCGAGAAGAAAAGTGAGGCACAGAATGTAGAGCAAAGTGAGAAGAAGCTGAAAAAGAGAAAGCAATATGCTCGCGACAAAGATTACAGTATAGATAAAGATACTGATGAAGTGCAGGAGGTTTAGACGTACAAAGGGAGAGAAGAACCAAGAAAAAAGCTGAGACTGGGTCTAGCTCTCAGCAGGCAGAAGAAAGAAGGACAAAAAAGAAGGAATGAGGCTCCTGTCAAACCTGCTGAGGCTCCTGAATCGGTTGTGAAAGCTGAATTGGATAATCTAAAAGTGAAGTATGCTGAGCTAGACAGGAGGGATAAACAGAAAGGTGATATTATCAAGGGAATGGCCCTGATGCTCAAGGATCACCAGTGTTTACTTATTCGAGCTTTCACCGAACTGAATGAGATGAAGGCTAAAGCTGGGATGGAGCCTGCAATGTCTGAGAACAAGCTGAGAGGGTTGAAAGAAGCTGCAAGAAACTCATTTGCTATGTATGGAGGATTGTCAGGTGCAGCTGAAGGTGTATCTGGAGGTGATAAGGATGTTGGTTCAGTGGATCCTTCAAAATCAAAGGATAAAGAAAGATGGTTGCTGAGGATGCAAGGTTTGATGAACAGATGGGGATCGATATAGATACATTCTCTGGTCCGGAAATTGCTGGTGGAACACAGATAGATTTCAAACTGATAGATGAAGAGTCTGAGGAGGAGTTTGAGGAGGATCAGGATGATGAGCCAGATGTGTATGATGTCGAAGAAGAAAAAGTAGCTTATCTATACTATAAAGAGCCCGAGGGAAAGAAATATGTGGATGTAGACATGTCTGATTGGTTCAAGAAAGAAGAAAAGAAGAAGAGCGAGACTCCTTTATTTCAGCACATCTCAGAACCCAATACAAAATCCTTGACAGAAATCATCGCCTGGAAGTTCAATGCTCTGGTGAATGCTTACATGATAAAACGCAGAGGTGGAGATATCTGTTACATGAAGCACCGGAAGCATTTGTCTACACTCCCAAGGTGGGATCTTAGGAGGTTAGCTGAACTCCCTTTGCTTTGCAAGGAGGAAAGCCCTCATGCTGAAGCTTTTGAGGTAGAATTTAAGGAAAGCTGTTGAGTCAAATTTTGAATCGTTTGGATACCAGAAGCCTCTAAAGCGGAGATCGAAGATAAATAAGCATTGGGTATCTTGGGAAGGGAAAATTGTATTGAAAGTGAAAGATCCTAAGATGATGAATAGGGTTCGAATTTCGGATTCTCAACCATAAAGACTGCAGGACTTTGACAAGTGGTTCTATGACAATCAACAAGGAGAGGCATTGATTAGGTTGAAAGGAGAAGATAGACAGGAAATCAGATTGTTCAATCCTATCGAGGTTTTTTCTTTCTGCAATGAAGACCTAAAGGTATTGTGTGAGAATGTGATCCACCATGGGGCAGGAGAGGATACAAAGACTGAAGCAAATCTGTTTATGACAGTTGCCAACAAAGCGCGGGGAATTAGAGCTGAGATAGAGGAGGTTGCTGAGAAAGTAAGGAAAGCCGATGATTTCAAGATGGATATGGATGATCTGGCTAGGCAGATGGATAGAATGATTGAGAAGAGGTTTGTTGGTGAGGCTAGTGGTTCTGGGGTTAGATCTGAGGAGCATACTGTTACAAATCAGGAGGAGGTTATTGTTATTGACGTGCCTGATACAGAAATCTCAGAAGCTCAGTTTGTACAAGAGATTAATGATGATGAAGTCTTTGCTGAAGTCATTGCTCAAGACATTTTCCAGATTGTTCAGCAAGGAGCCGGAGCTGATTTGATTCAAGATCCAGAGGCCGAGATTGAAGCTGGAGCTGATCAATCATAAAAGACAAAAGGCTGGAGCTGATTTAGAGACCCCCTAGGTGAGGTCCAACCAAGGGGGAGTATTGATGACTTGTGTAGGTTGGACTCACCGGCCTGTCGGTGTTTTTGTCTTTAAAATGTATTTGTTATGTATCTGTTCTAGCGAACCTATAAGCGAACCTACAGGCTTGCCTGGAACTCATAGTGTGTTGTGGCTTGAATATTGCCAGAGTCTGTATAGGTTGTCGCCGGGCGAACCTAGTTGGGCGCCCGGCGAAGCTAGGTATTTTGGTCTGATAGATTCGTTGTCCAGCTAATCTATCAACGAATCTAGAGTCTGTCTATATATTATAATGTTTTCTCATTCTAATGGGAGTTTTTGCCATTTTGCTCAAACCCTAAGTGTGTGTGTGACGGATAGAGGTGCTAGGAGCTGATTTGCTCATTATTGTAGCTTTATATCCTCTATTGATCTTTGTTTGATCTTCACTTTAATTGTTAAGTAAGATTCTCTCATGGTTAAATGAATATCAGTGGGATTTGTGTGTGTTTATGATCATTTGCACTGTTGAATCGATCATTATGGACCAACAATAGCATCTCGCAAGGAGGCATACCAATGCTGGCATAATAACTGTTGTTGTATGAGAATTCGGCTAACGGTATGTGTTCGTCTCAACTTCTACCAAAATCAATGACACACGCCCGAAGCATATCTTCTAGCATCTGAATGGTTCTCTCCGACTGACCATCTGTTTGAGGATGGTAAGCCATACTTATATGTAATCTCGTCCCCATCGCATCATGAAATCTCTTCCAAAATTTGGATGTAAACGAAGTGTCACGGTCAGACACGATAGATACTGGTACACCATGATGGGTCATAATCTCTTTGATAAACAAATCTGCTAATCTCTTAAATGAATACGTCTCACGGATCGGCAAGAAGTGAGCTCTCTTCGTTAGAAGATCAATAATCACCCATATGGCATCATATCCCTTTGCCGTACGTGACAACTTTGTAATGAGGTCCATGGTGATGTGCTCCCACTTCCACTCGGGAATGTCCAAAGGTTGGATTTTCCCTTATGGCTTTCTTTCACTTGCAGACAAGTAAGGCACTTACCCACTGGAGGATCGATATTGTTCTATCAACACAATATTATCTCTCAAACTCGCTAAGTTCACTCTTGATAAATGAAGAATCTCAAACTAAGTTGATAATAATATACTAAGTAAACAGCACACAAGAAATAGTTTTCAAGATACTTGTATATATTACTTTTCAACTCAAGGTGTACAAGACTCTTACAAGCATATGTAAATGAGTTACAATGAGAAACTATATATATTACTATCTACATCCGGTTATACTCTAAAAACTAGCTGGACTTACATCTAAACAAATACTACATTGCTAGACATAAGGTATCTAAGATAAAATATTATCCTAGTTTAGGTAGTCATGACATGTCCATGACTTACCTTTTGCCACCAACTAAACGTGGTAACTATACTAACTGATAAAGAATGAATAGTGGAATAAAGTATGGTCAACTAGATGGGTGTGGGAAAGCACCATGCAGTGTATCAAAGATTGTAGCGGCTTGTCAAAGGGCCATACTTATATCCACTGGTTCATAGTGTTGGATCCATATACCTAAGACACAAACAAGATTGATATGGTTAGTACGTTATGATCCAAGTCGGGTCATACCCGATAACAAGCTAAGCAAATACCAATAAATATTTATTTGTTGATATGACCAAGCAATTAAATATTGACACTAATTTAGAAAATGGGTTTTCTAAATTATTGCATTTGAGATAGAACAAATTATATGGATATTTTGTTCATGAGATATCTTTTTAATTGTTATTTAAAGATGTTAAATAGAAACAAATGTAAGAGTGTTTAAGTTATAAAATTAAAATGGTTTAATTATATAACTTAACTAGTAAGTAGTAATGAATTAAAAGGGGTTTTTGAAGTGGGAGGGAATCCATTTTTGAACCCATTTTCGGCCTCCCCCATGTGGTATGCCTTCGGAACCTTTGTCTTATGACAATACAAGACATTTAGTTCATTTTCTCATTACCACACTCCACCTGTCTCTCTCTCTCTTACATGCAAGACTCTTTTTCTCTCTTCTTCTCCTCCAAAATTTACGCCCAAAGGGGGTTTCAAGAGGGTTTTTAGTGTTAAAACTCCCTAGCAAGTTGGGTTTTGCAAGAAGCTTATGGGTATACAAGCTTGAGGACTTCTCCTTGAAGGCTAGATGTTCAAGAAGCATCATCTCCTTCTTCTCATCCATGCAATATTCCCTTATTCTTGAAAGGTAGTTTTAAGAACATCCTATGGTTGTTCCTTTTCAGTTTTGATAGCAATTCTTTTCACATAAATATGATCCTTGTTCTTGGGTTTGTTTTGAATCTAAAAATGGTTTATTTTTCAGATTATTAAAACAAGATTTAATAACTAATATCCGCTATGTTTTGTTGTTTAAATGGTTAAATATCTCTGAAAATCTTGATTACAAACCCAACAATGGCATCTAGAGCCGGTTATGTGGAATACTTGCTTCAAAAGTCCAAGAAAAGTTAGTTTTGTTGGACTTTTTCAACCTATTAGGGGCTTTTTTGTTTTGGATGTATGAATACCTTATCTTTCAAAGTTTTATCTTACATGCTTTAGAATAAACCTTGAAAATTGATTGTTTTGTTTGGACAAAACCCTAAAGTTTTAGTTTATGTTGGCTGAAACTTTTAGGGTTAAAAAAGGGTTCATGGTTGTTCTTGAATGTTGTATTTGATACATATTTTGGTGCATAACATAGCCTTGACCTAATGTGTTTTGGATTTGGTTGATTGTAATTTTGTCATGTTTGGTTTTATTCATTAAAGGGTTGTAATAATAATTTTGTGTTTGTATTTTGGGTTGTAATTTATTTACTCATTGGTTATGTAATACATAGATTAAGTGCATTTCTTTTATTATAAAAATTGTATTAGGATATAAATTTTATAAACGAAGACGCACAAGTTGGAGACCCAAAGGAAGGGCACAAAGGACATGGACACTTGAAGCTTTTGGATGCAGATTCAAGTGGGAGTTCATGGACCCTTTTTGTGTATTAATATAAACCCTTAGGAAAGACCAAATGACAACACTTGTGATGGCAAACAAGTGTGGTCACCTTAGTGGCTATGGTTATGCACTTATGATTGAATGGTTGCACTTGTTTTGATTGTTTATTTTATGTTGATTGTTTGATATATGGATATGCATAACAATCTATTTAATAATGGTTCTTAGTCATTAAGTGGTTAATAAAAGGTTATTAAAAGGATTAATGATTTTTTAAATAAAAGGGGTTTTATTAAAAGGACCATAGAATACCATGTGTTTGAAAGCATGCAAATACAAGGTACATAGAGTCTTCTAACCTAGAATTATGAAAACGTAAGATGTCTTTTGAAAACAAGTTTAACACCGTCCTTTTGCAAAACACTTGAGTCACTTGCAAACTCTTAGTGGGATAAAGGTCACCTAACCATTTTGAGGGAACTCATGATTTGAAGTGGGAATACCATATTTGTGGGATAAAGGTCACCTAACCACTTGTATTGGTAAACTCACATGTGTCACTAAGGACTTTGTTAAATTTTGTACCATATCGAAAATACTAAAGTTGGACTTTGTTAAATTTTGTAGATGGCCACCAACAACAATGAAAATAATGATATCTCGTCTGCTCACTCATTATCACTAAGGACCATTCTCCAAAAGGAGCATCTAAACCATAACAATTTTATTGATTGGTTTTGAAACTTGAGAATTGTTCTCAAGCAAGAGAAACGGTTATACATATTAAACGATGCGATTCCCGATCAATCCAATGAGGAAGATGAGGAGGCCTATAATAATTGGGTAAAATACACTGAGGACTCGGTCCAAGTGTCTTGCCTTATGTTGGAAAGTATGACTCCGGATCTCCAAATGGAGTACGAACATCACGGAGCATATGACATGATTACCCAGTTGAAGGAAATGTTCCAACAACAAGCAAGGGTAGAGAACTTTGACATGGTTCGAGCACTCCATGCATTTCGTATGGATGACACGCAATCGGTCTCATCTTATGTACTTAAGATGAAGAGCCACATTGACCGCCTCGAAAGGCTGAATTGTCCCGTCTTAAAAGAGTTGGCTACGGATTTGATCCTCAACGTTTTGTCAAAAAGGTTTGACAACTTTGTCATGAATTATAACATGAACGGGTGGGACAAGAACATAAGTGAGCTTCACTCTATGCTCAAAACAGCCGAGGTGGCCATGCGTAAAAAGCTTTTACCCGTTCTCACCATTAGTGAAGGTGGGAACAAGAAGAGGCCTCACCCTGCACCCAAGGCAAGTGTTGCCAAGAGTAAAGGGTATGTTTGGGGAAAGGGAAAAGGAGTGGTAAAAGTGCCACCACCAAAACTAGTGGAGAAGAAGCAAAAGGTTGCTTCGAATGACCCATGCTTTAAGTGTGGAGAGATAGGACATTGGGCAAGGAATTGTCCTGTCCATCTTAAACAGGTGCAAGCTAAGAGGGATGTCGGGCAAACCTCAGGTACAATTTTCATGATTCATATTGATCTAAATTTAATATCCTCTAACACATGGGTATTGGATACCGGATGTAGAACTCATATTTGCAATTTGTTGCTAGGGTTCAAAAGAAGTAAGGACTTCAAGAAACGGGATGTTAGCCTCTACATGGAGAATGGGGCAAAAGTTTAAGTTGAAGACCGAGGGGACTACATCTTGAAGCTTCCAAATGGTTTGGAAGCAATTTTGAACAATGTTTTGTATGCTCCTAGTTTGACTAGGAACATTATTTCAGTTGCCTAATTAAGACAATATGGTTATGTTTTGACATTTATCAAAAATGAAATTCATGTTTCTTTAAATAACATCTTTTACTTTAGAGCTATTCCTATTAATGGTATTTATGAATTGGTTCGTGAAAACACATTATATGATAGCTCATTGTACCAAACCACCACCAAGAAGCTTAAATTGGATTTGAGTGACACCTATCTTTGGCATTGCCGTATTGGTCATATAAACAAGAAGCGCATACAAACACTTCAAAAGAACGGTCTTTTAAAAGCAAGTGAATACGATTCATTTGATGTATGTGAATCTTGTTTACAAGGCAAAATGACTAAGGAACCTTCTAGTGGCAAAATCGAAAGGGCAAAAGATTTATTAGGTATCATACATTCAGATGTATGTGGTCCTTTCAAGCCAATGACTAGGTACAATGAAAGATACTTCATTACATTTACCAATGACTATAGTCGATATGGGTATGTGTACTTGTTAAGACACAAAGATGAAGCTTTTGAAATGTTCAAAACCTTCCAGAATGAAGTAGAAAATCAACTCAACAAGTCAATAAAAATTCTCTGCACTGATAGAGGAGGTGAATACCTAAGTGATGCTTTTAGAGATCATCTTAGAAGTTGTGGGATTGTCTCACAACTATCTCCGCCTGGAACACCACAACACAATGGTGTGTTCGAGAGGAGAAATCAAACTCTATTGGATATGGTTCGATCTATGATGGCTAGAAGCTCATTGCCTCTATCATTTTAGTGTTTCTCTTTGCTCTCTGCGGCCCGTATTTTGAATATGGACCTAACCAAAAAAGTGGAAAAGACACCTTTCGAAATATGGCATGGAAGGGTTCCATCTATATCATAGTCAAAGGTGTGAGGATGTGAGGCTTATGTTAAGACTCCCACCTCAAACAATCTAGAAAGCCGTTCCACTAAGTGTATCTTTTTTAAATATCCTAGAGATTCTATGGGTTATTGTTTCTATGATCCATTGGAACAAAAGGAGTTTATTGCCAAGAAGGCTGAGTTCTTAGAAGCTAAGTTCCCTATGGAAGGAACTAGCATTAGAACAGTGGATCTTGAGGAGGATCAAGATCCACAACCCGATACACGTTTGGTTGACACTAGCACTCAATATGAGGATGTTGAGAACGATCAAATGGTTGATCAATACACACAAGATGTTCGCAGATCTGGTAGAACTAGTAATCCACCTGAAAGATATGGATTTTTTGTAGATGGATGCTATGTGGTAGATTCTGATGAACCAACCACATACCATGATGCAATGTCCATTTTGGATTGTGACAAATGGC
Organism: Flaveria linearis; assembly: GCA_024085815.1. NCBI lineage: Eukaryota > Viridiplantae > Streptophyta > Magnoliopsida > Asterales > Asteraceae > Flaveria > Flaveria linearis. The sequence goes on along the minus strand of CM044009.1, from coordinate 36,658,523 downwards.
TTGAAGCCATGAACGTTGAGATGCAATCCGTGTATGACAACCAAGTGTGGGACTTGGTTGTACCACCTCTTAACTCCAAAGTGGTTGGAAGTAAGTGGGTTTTCAAGAAGAAAACCGATATGCATGGAAACTTGGATACTTATAAAGCTAGACTTGTAGCAAAAGCTTTCACTCAAACTCAAGGGGTTGATTATGATGAGACCTTCTCGCCGGTTGCAATGCTAAAGTCTATTATGATATTATTTGCAATAGCTGCTCATTATGATTATGAGATTTGGCAAATGGATGTCAAAACCGCTTTTCTAAATGGATATCTTGAGGAAGATGTCTATATGGTTCAGCCTGAAGGTTTTATCGATCCAAAACATCCTAACAAAGTATACAAATTAAAGAAATCAATCTATGGATTGAAGCAAGCATTAAGAAGTTGGAATCACCATTTTGATGAAGAGGTAATCAAATTTGGGTTCATCAAAAATGCTGATGAAGCATGTATGTATAAGAAAGCTAGCGGGAGCATCATCACTTTCCTAGTATTGTATGTCGATGACATCCTACTACTTGGAAATAACGTTCCAACCTTGGAGGATGTAAGAACCTGGCTTGGAAGCTGTTTTTCCATTAAGGATCTTGGTGACGCCACCTATATTTTAGGAATTAAGATCTATAGGGATAGATCAAGGCGGTTGATAGGTTTAAATCAAAGTGCATACATTGATAAGATCTTGAAAAGGTTCAAGATGAAAAACTCTAAGAAATGTACAGTACCTATTCAAGGAGAATGATATTGAGTAGGACTCAATGTCCAAGCTCAAAGGTTGAGCAAGATAAAATGCAGGGAATCCCGTATGTGTCTGCTATAGGATCCATCATGTATGCAATGATATGCACTAGGCCAGACCTGTCATATGCTTTAAGCATAACAAGCCGATACCAGCAAAATCCTAGAAATAATCATTGGATAGTTGTTAAGAACATACTTAAATACCTAAGGAGGACTAAAGATATGTTCCTAATCTATGGATTTGGTGTGGAGGAACTCGTGGTAAAAGGTTACACGGATGTGAGTTTGCAAACTGATCAGGATGACTCACGATCACAATCGGGATACATTTTCATCTTGAATGGAGGAGCAGTCTCTTGGAAGAGCTCTAAGCAAGATGTGGTGGCATTGTTAACTACAGAGTCAGAATACATCGCCGCTTCATTAGCAGCTCAAGAAGCTTCATGGTTGAAGAAATTCATTGCCGATCTACGGGTGGTACCTTCCATTCAGGACCCCCTAGAAATTTTTTATGATAACGAGGGTGCGATTGCTCAAATCAAGGAATCCGTGCATATCAAAAAAATAGGCACATTGAGTGGAGATTCAATTACATAAGTGATGAAGTTAAAAAAGGAAAGATATGTATTCGCAAAGTTGTTCCTAAGGGACCGAAGGTCTCAGGTTCGTTCCGTGGAAACGGCCTCCCCACAAAATGTAGGGGAAAGACCGCGTACATCTTCCCTTAAATGGGACGGACCCTCCCTGGACCCTGCAAAAGCGCGGGAGCTCTTTGCAGCACCAGGTACGCCCTCATGTATTCGCAAAGTTCACATGGATCAAAACATTGCGGATCTACTCACGAAGCTCCTTGAAAAGGCAAAGCATTAAGGTCATACTTGTGCCATGGGACTTTGATATTCTAGCGACTAGATTTGATCTTTTAATTTTGTATTTGGATATTGGAACCTTTCATTACTTGAATAAATTATTTGGTTATAATATTTTAACTAATGTTCCTATTTTGCATGTTTAATCCATGAGTAAATCATTTACTCAAAACGTTCGTTGTTGTTCATACTTGTGGGAACAAGTATGAGGGAAAGACTATTATGAACTTGGATTGGTGGATATTCATATGGATGAATATAAAGCATAAGGTTGCTGCCAAGGTTCATAGATATTTATGGGATACAAATATTGGACTGACCCGCATCTCAAATATTACAAAATGGAATCTTCTTGATTGATCATAAGTAATATTGAGTAAAGGTGAATATCTTTTGGTATGCTCTGACCTGAGATACATATTGGGTCTTGATATTCACCAAGTATTATACCTTGACTTAGTTCTTCGCTGTTCTGAAATATGGCAGTACACAAGGCTAAATTCAGATGTAATACAAGGTGATTATGGGAGACGTATGTAGTCAAGATGGGATTTGTCCCTCTTATTCGTTGAGAGTAAGATGTCTAAGGCCTGCTAAAGTTAAATCAATAGAGAATGATCATTCTGTGTCTCTGGGATTTCACATGACATCTGTGACAAAAGGATAGATGATTGATTCACCTAGAACATTTCGAGTAAGGTACTTGAAGGGGATGATGTTATTGAATGGCTCTTAGTCATACGTATTAAGGGTAGTAAACTGTTGTTAGGCGGTATTTACTGCTTGCATCAATCTTCTATGAATCTTGTGCAAGTGGGAGATTGTTAGATCTTATATGCCCAAGACACATATAAGATTGATGTGGTTAGTACGTTAGGATCCAAGTCGGGTCATACCCAATAACAAGCTAAGCAAAAACTAATAAATATTTATTTTTTGATATGATCAAACAATTAAATATTAACACTAATTTAGAAAATGGATTTTCTATATTATTGCATTCGAGATAGAACAAATTATATGGATATTTTGTTCATGAGATATCTTTTGTATTGTTATTCAAAGATGTTAAATAACAACGAATGTAAGAGTGTTTAAGTTATTAAATTAAAATGGTTTAATTATATAACATAACTAGTAACTAGTAATGAATTAAAAGGGGTTTTCAAAATGGGAGGGAACCCATTTTTGAACCCATTTCCGGCCGCCCCCATGTGGTGTGCCTTGGGAACCGTTGTCTTGTTACAATACAAGACAATTAGTTCATTTTTTCATTACTACACTCCACCTCTCTCTCTCTCTCTCTCTTACATGCAAGACTCTTTTTCTCTCTTCTTCTCCTCTAAAATTTACGGCCAAAGGGGGTTTCAAGAGGGTTTCAAGAGGGTTTTTGGTGTTAAAACTCCCTAGCAAGTTGGGTTTTGCAAGAAGTTTGTGGGTATACTAGCTTGAAGGCTTCTCCTTGAAGGCTAGACGTTTAAGAAGCATGATCTCCTTATTCTCATCATACAATATTCCCTTGTTCTTAAAAGGTAGTTTCAAGAACATCCTATGGTTGTTCCTTTTCGGTTTTGATAGCATTTCTTTTCACATAAATATGATCCTTGTTCTTGGGTTTGTTTTGAATCTAAAAATGGTTAATTTTCAGATTATTAAAACAAGATTTAATAACTAATATACGCTGCATTTTGCTGTTTAAATGGTTAAACATCTCTGAAAATCTTGTTTACAAACCCAACACATAGTAGATTCTTCCAAAGGTAAACTGGCTTCAGAAGAACAAGTTCTTCCGACGCCATTTATACTTTGGAAGAGTCTACTTCTTTCGAGACTTGTGCTGGTCTTCAAGGCTTTATCCTTTGGAAGACTTTTGCCTTGAAGTCTTCTAAGTGTTTATCTTCGAAAGATGGCTTCACTTTGTCTTCATAAGACAGAGTTCCTTCTTCGGAAGTTCTTCTTTATTAATCTTCGGAAGTGCAGCTTTGCCTTCGGAAGTCTTTGTTAGTTGTACCAAAATTGTTCCAAGTGTTGTTTTGGTTGCTCCAGCCTTACTTGACTCAGCAAACTCACCCTAGGCTAATACTACCAAAACATCACTATCTTCTACTTCTTAAAACTTTCAGCACCATGGAAAGTAAGTATTTATCTGTCTCTTTGTCCTTTCCGGAGGTGGTGCTAAGAAGTTGGTATAGATCCTTTGTAGATAACAGATTTAATATGTTACTTTGGATAACATGTACCTTTTGTTATGGCCCTCGGAAGAGAGTTAGTTGATGGGAGTCACAGTCATACTCACATCTAACTATAGGTTCCAAGTTAGGGCCTTCAACCATTTATAGGAAAGACTTTCCCTTGATTGACCCTTCCATTTTAGCCTTCTCTCTTTGTTTCAACTTTCTTCAACCCTTGCTCTTGTTGTCAACTCAGGAAAGTGAAGGTTGCTTAGATGATTCCGAATGTGAGCAGCTATCTGAGAGATGGTGGGATTGGAGAATGGCTTCTTAGCTAACTCACCAATGTCAAATATGCTTGAGTGTAGCAGAGATGAAGCATGAGTCTGTTGACTGTTCCATTCTCTCTTTCCATAACAAAATTGTGAGAAGAGTCTTCGAACCTCCATTGGACAATTTTTTTCCTAGGAATGTGGGGTTAATTTGGTAGCATGTGCCCCTTCCTGGTGTCCAAGAGAGTCACCATTCTTCTTTCTAGCTTCTTCTCTTCTTTATTGAGTGAATCAGAGTTAGTTGCCAAGAGTTGAAGTGCCTGGTCCAGAGTTCCCCTAGGAAAATCAAGAAATTCCTCTCTTATGAGGGAACTGGAAGATCCATCAATGAATGTTAATTTGATGGACTCCTCTTCATAAGAGATTTCTCTCAGAGTAGTACAATTAATGAGCCTTTCCTTGATTTCCTTGTATTTTCCCAAGGTCAGAGGTTTACTTGACTCAGAGGGTGGTTTTGGTGATGAGTGGATGGTTGATTGTTGAGTAGAAGAGGGTTGAGTTCTGGGAAGTGTTTTGGGTCTTAGAATGGGTAGCGGAGGTGGTTATTATGAAGCAATAGGTGAGGGTGAGGGTATGGCTAATGGTGTAGGTTCAGGGGTGTAGGTTCAGGGGTGTAGGGTCAGTGGTAGGTTCAGTATTTATTGGGAAGGGAATGGGTGTTGTCTCAGGTTTAGGTTAGGGATGAGGTTGAGGTGCAGGTTTGGGTGTTGTGTTCTAAGAGCTTAGGTAAACCTTCTTCCTTATACCTAAGCGAATTTCAGCCTTGATGTCACTGACATGTCATTGCAGGGTCTTTTCAGACATGGGGCCAACTTGTCTGCCAGAGAAGCCATGGGCTCTAAGATATGCTTTCATCCATGCTTTATCTCCCATCTTCTTAGCCACTACAAGTTGTGCTTTTTCATCCTTCTTCTTATCCCTAAGCTTTTCCCTTACCACCTTTTTCCTCTCCTTATCCATTGTTCTTCTTCTTTGAGGAAAAATCACAAGATCATGTCATTGTCATGAGGAGTTAGTTCTTCAACAGAGTATCCCCTAGAGCATAAGAAAGTTGTTCTTTTATCTCTTAGCTGTTGCTCAGCTTCCTCTTTCTTTTGTTTCTCTTTCTCTTTCTAAGGCCAACCTTACTGCTTCCTCCTATTCTTTTTGCAGCAGGGTTGCCTTTTCTAACTCCACCAGCTCCTCAAGTGGTAAGAGAAGCACATCTTCATTTGCTACTCCAAGATTGAAAAGTTTGTCAATAATCTATACTCTTTTCTTCTTATTGATAGCAACCTGGGCTGCCTTAGCTGCTTTGCTACTTGCAGCTAAAAGCTTTCCAGTGGTGAGTCTACCTTTTCATTTGAGTTTCTCCATCCTTTCCTCCTCTAACAGTTCTTCTGTAGTCATCTTCCTTTTACCTTTAAGGTCTTTGGAAGCTTGAGACTTTGGAGATTCTGGTGTACAGGATTCAGGTTGGTGAGAGGTGATTGGAGTTTATGGTGATGAAGGTGTTTGAGTAAGAGGGGTTTTGAGAAAGTCTTCACTATTTACCTCAGAGGCTAGTTCAAGAATTGCCTCTGTGATAATTAGATCATCAGACAAAGAGGATAGCCCTTCCGCAGCTTGGATTTCAGCTTTAGAAGTTAGTGGGATTGCACTAACTGTCCCAACTGATTCAGTTGTTGGGCCATCAGTCCTTATATCCCCTTTGAAATCAATCTCAGGTTCAATGTGGACCTTAGGTTGACCACATCCTTCCTCAGTGGTAAGTGGTGCATTAAACCTTTGATGTTCTTCAACTCCAAAGTATGCCATAACAACATCTGGACTTAGGTGTTCAAGTGAAGAGCTCATTGAGAACTTAGTTATGAATCTGTTAAGATCCATGAGCATCTTTAGGTTTACTTGAAGAATGATAGGAGGTGGCTCAGGGAAAACAGTTTGTTAAGCAGGGTATCTTGAAGAGAGTGTTGAAAGAGTCAAGCTTTGCTCCTCACGTGTTTCACTCTGAACATTCTCCCACTTTTTGGTAGCATCATCTTGAGAGCTTGATGACCTTGAGGAAGAAGCCAGAAAGACTTGAACTGGTACATGCCTAACAGATCTCTCAATCTGTGTCTCAGCTAGTTGAGCCTTGAGATATTCAATCTTAAGTTGCTGAGTGGCAAACCTATCCTCTAAAGTCTTAACCTTTGATTCAAGGTTTGAGACTTTAGAAAGTAGGACTTTTATGACGAGTTGCATATTTCCCTCATCTTTTTTAAAAGAATCATGGGGAGATGAGATAACATACCATGTATGTTCATCTTCACCACCAAATGTGGTTTCTTGGCACCCTGGTTTCCTCTACAAGTTGATGTCTCTTTCAGAGTCATTAACAGGCCGAGTTGTCGTAGTTTCAGTCTTAGAGATGATACCACTGTCCTGAGGGTCCAATGACACACGCTCAGTAGTGGTAGCTGAATTTACATGAATCCCCTCCATATCAGTAGGACTCACTTCAGTTTTGCTTTCCTGATGAGGGCTAGAAGTTAGAGGTTTCTCTAGGCTCAGTTGATCTTTAGATGGGTGTTATAGATCAATATCATAGCCTTGTAAGAACATGATATCTTCATCAGTACTAGTAAGTATTTCAGTAAAGGATATGGAGGTTATACCTAATAACCTGAGACCTTGATCAATATCTTGAAGCATAGAGCCTATGATTTGGCTGTTCCTTTTTGGTTGCTCAGAGGAGTATAGTGACTCACCCTAAGGGCTTTCAGTTTTGGTTTGGGGCTCATGGTATTAAGACTGAGGAGACTCAATACCCATTTTGAGGTTAATTGTGAAGGATGGTTGGACCTCTGACTAAGTGGGAGCCCATTCTTCCACTCTAGTCTTTTTGGAATGAACAAGGGGGGGCTTGTTCAATCAGAGAAGATTGAACAAGGGTTTTCTTGGAGCGTCTCTGATATGTATGTTTGATGGAATGGGAAGGAAGAGTTGGCATTGAAGTGGTTATTGCTGGTGTGGGTTCATCACCTGTGGCGTGTACAGGGATATCACCAGGAGCCATTGGCTTAATCATACCTGGGAGAAGTGAAGTGTGTCTTCCGGTGAAGTTGGTGGACACCTTCGTCATGGTCTTGAAGATGCCTGGCCTCATGTGAGGGATAGGAAGAGTAGCTGCATAGACAAGCTTATCCTGATCTAGCTCATAGTTGATTATATGCTGAATAAACCTGAGATACATGTAGAATTGCCCCCCTTTGAAGGTTTCCTCTCAGATTGTTTAGCATAAAGCTTGAATAGTTGGACCGGAGGCCTTTTACCAATCCATGAACTAGGCATCCTAGATCATAGGAATCTGATCCCATCCCCCAGATTTGTTTGATAGACAATGTAGAACAATGTGAAGCATGAATTTCCAGTTATAGGAGAGTTGAACTTGTAGACTGTGGACCTACTCACATCTCCACCATATCCCATTTGAGCGTATGTGTCTTCCAAATTAGTTTTGGGGAATTTAGTAGGAGATCTCTCATCATGAAGCTCTAAATGTTTCGGGTGATCTATTTAGATATGACCAATTCTTCGCCATAGATCCTTGACCTGATAACCTTTGTTGGTACACATGTCCCCAGTTCTAGTCTAGTGAACTTAAATGTAATAGAACTTCTTCTTGTAACACATATGTAATGTTTAATCAATATAATGACAATCTCTTCTATATATGTGTATTGGTTGTTTAATGTTATATCTATCTATATTGTTTATTGTTACACACATATATGACAATGTTATATAGGTTTACAGTTGTTAGACATAGTTCTAAACCATTAAAGGTTCATGAATGTGTTTAACTAAGTTATCTGATTCAGTCGCATGACTGGACCATGCGAATGGACCAGTCACACGATTGAATCAGGAGATTGAGTCAATCGTACGATTGAGTCATAAGACTGACTCAGTCGTCCGAATGAACCAATCGTATGAATCAGTCGCATGACTGAGCCAGTCGCCTGACTCAGTCGTACGACTGATAGTTGTAACCTATAGATACCACTTAATTCGTGGAAAAAAACACTTCGAATACTTGAAACCCTAGTCGACCCAGAACGTCCAGATCGTCCATTCCAAGTTCACAGAACGTCCCAGATCATTCCTATTCCATTCTTAACGTTTTCTAATCGTTAGGAGTGATCTTGATTTCGTTCTCCCTGATTGGATCGCCAATCAAATAGGATTCCGCACTATTTGATCCGGTATAACGAAGAATCAGTTAGTACTCCGTACGTACACGGTCCTAACAAGTGGTATCAGAGCCTTGGCTCTTGATTCTTCGTTTGATTCAATCAAGTTTGTGTTAAAGTCCACGTTTTTCGCTAAATGATCCAATCTTTCTGCTCAAAACCGAGTCTTTACGTGTGCATGTTCTGCAAAATCAGTGTTTTTCGACTTACAGCCGTCTAGGGTGTCACAAAACACGTTTTAGGTCAAAAGTGTGAAAAATCTCGATTTCTGCAGTCTCAGTCGCACGATTAGCTCAATCGTACGACTGAAGTCCAGTCTCCCATTCATTCGACCGATTGAGTCAGTCGTTTCGTCCAATCGTTCGATTGAGTCAATCGCCCAGTTCAGTCGCCCAGTTGAGTCGTTCGGTCTGTTCAGTCGCCTAAGTCTCTCAGTTGTCTGTTCAATCATACGTTTGAGTCCAATCGCATACAGCTAGTGTCGGTCGCATTCCAGTCGCACTCCCCAATCGCATTAGCAGTTTCATTCACAAGTTAAAGTTATAACATAATGGACTCAGAAAACTTTGCAATGTCAGCTGGAAAGGACTCAAGGATACAGAACCTGCTTTTACTGGAAAATGAGATAGGGAACCATAACAAGCCACCTAAGCTATTGACTATAGATGAATTTCCACAATGGAGACAACATTTTGAGATTCATCTAAATGGAGTGGACCCAAACTTATGGAACTCTATTGAGACTGGTTATAACATGCCCGTGGGAGCTGATGGTGTTTCTTTGACTTTAAGTGGACTTACTGATACACAGAAGGTTGCCTACAATGCCGAAAAGAAGGCATATGCTCTTTTGATCCAGTCCATTCCCAAGGCCATTTTTCACCAATACTCAGAGCACAAGCAAAGTAAAAAGTTGATGAAAGCTCTTGAGAAGCGGTATGATGGGAATTCTACTCTAAAGTCCCTAAAGGGTAAAGCGTTGAACAAGGAGTTTGACAACTTCTCTGCAATTGGGAATGAGAGCTTGGATGAAATTATCGATCGCTTCTATCACTTGATGAGTGAACTTCACACTCATGGGGAAAAGACGTCAATGGAAGACAAAGTTTCAAGCTTGGCAGATGGTCTACCTGAAAAGTGGCATTCATTCATTTCCACTATGCGACACAACTCGGTTTTAGAGACCTTCGATATTAATGACTTCATTCTAAAACTGAGAGAGGAAGAAGTGAGTCACCAGTACAGGATGAAAAGATCAGTGTATACTCAAGACCCATCACTCTACAATGTAACTCCTACTTCCACTCCTGCTGCAAAGTCTTCTGGAGCTCCTCTGCAAACAGCCTTTGTCTCCAATGCATCGTCATCTACTGATCAAGGCTCATCATCTGCAAATGAGTCTCATGGTGCATCTGGAATTCTACAAAGTCCAATTGTTAATCAATCTGCTAAGTTGATGACAGAAAATTTGGGAAAGGTAACAGTGGAGGTTGCTAAAGAGCACATGGATCTACTCGCTACAGTTGTGCACTCTTATGATGGTCTGGTGGCGGGTAAGATTGGAAATTGCCACCTTGCCGATGAAGACTACGAGCAAGTAGATGAAAACGAGCTTAAAAGGATGGATATCATGTGGGCTCTTGCAAGTGCTGTCCGGAGAGCCAAGAAGTTTGTGAAGAAAACAGGGTAGAATCTCGTGGCTACTAAAGATACGACCTTTGGTTTTGACAAGTCTAAAGTCACGTGCTTCAACTGTGGAGAAAAGGGACATTTCAAAAGAGAATGCGTGAAGCCTAAGAAGACTGGGAACGGAAATCCATTCTCGTCGTTCAATAGGCAAGATAAAGACAAGAAGCCAGCATCCACAGGAAATGATTCTAAAGCTATGGTAGCACAAGGAGATGAAGGACAGGACTGGTCCTTTCGATTCTTATCTGATGGTGAAGCGAACATAGCTTCTGTGGAAGACTTGAACGAAGACTCAGCGAGTGAGGGGGAGAGCTCAGCTGATGTTGATACTGCTGACTTGGAAGAGACGATTGATGCAGTGAATGAAATTGTCAAGAATGAGCTGAATTCAGAATCTGAAGCTCAACCTGCGTCTCAGAATGCATTCATGGCTGGAACGTCCACAGCTGCACAGGTACAATCTAAGGATGAATTATTCGCTAAACATGCTTGTGCTGATTGTGATAAATTTAGAGAAAGCATTGACTTAAAATTTGCTAGGTTATTAGAACACAATGATAACTTAGTAAATGACTTGAAACTGTGCTCAGAAGCTAATCGAGTGTAAAAAAATGAGAGCAGTTATAAGGAAAAGATCGATGCTTTAAATAAGCAATTAAAGGAAACTGAAGTTGTTGTGTTTAACCAAGAAAATGACATTATATTCTACTTAAAAACCATTGAAGAGACTAAAAATACAAAGCGGTTTTACAGGTAGAAAATGAGTCTTTAAAACAAAAACTACATAGTTTAGCGAGTTCCTCGCACATTTTGAAAAACTTGGTTAAAGAACGCAACAATGGGGAGGGCCTGGGTTACAAGGTTGTTCCACCACCACATGACATCCTGTTGAACACTAAACAACGTCCAATAAATAATAATCCAATTAAAGATCATATGGTGACAACTCCTTTGGTTAGTGATCCGGACACAGTAGTTAAATCTGCTTCTCCGGATGATGATCAGAAAATCTCAGCATCGAGCAATGTTACTGCTGAGAAACGGGTGGAAGAGAATGTCCAAACATTTCTTGGGTTGGATTCAAAGTCTAATAACACACAATCCAAGATGTCTAAAACCACTCACGTTAAATCAGTTAAAAGAGATAATATTCAGCCACATAGACAAATAAACCAAAATGTTAAACAAGTTAAGTTTGTCAAAGAAGGTGAATGTTCAAAGACTGAGACCAAAAAGCCCATTCCTGAGGTCTACTCACCGCCCCACAAGAGATCTTCTAGCCCTGATGAATGGAGATCCTGCTATACTTGTGGACAGCGCGGTCATATTTCAACACATTGTCCTCGCTATCAGACTCCAAGAATTAAGGTGGAGCTGAATAACAAAGTTAATTTAGATTCAAAACAGCGATCTAAGACTCCTATTAGATCGAAAACACCTACTAGGTCTAAAACACTTCTCGGTCGTTTTTGTCTCCTCCACGCCAAAGGCCACACAAACAAGTCACTGACAAGTCTGTGATGCCAGCGGTGAGACCTGTTTCTGAATCTAAACCATATGCTCAAACTGTGAATTAGTCTAAGGTTTACCACAAAAAATCCTTTCACAGGGATGGTTTGTGGAAAGCCAAAACAACTGATGAGTCTGAAAGTAAGGACAAGTTGAACGTTGAAATTCCATCCACTAATAAAGGCCAGTGGGTCGAATTCATGATGGTTGATTCCTCTGGGAAGCCCAAGCCAGTCAAGGCTTGGGTCCCCCTCCTTAACTGATTATTTTCTCTTATGTGCAGGTTGTCCGCTATAGTGCGTCTACAAATACATGGATCGTAGATAGCGGAGCTTCCAGGCACATGACGGGAAATAGGTCTCTCCTTTTCAATGTCAAACAAATTAAAGGGGGACATGTTTCCTTTGCTGGAAACAAAGGAGGATACATTACTGCTCAGGAGAAGTAGGTAATGAAAAGGTAAGGTTCGACAAAGTCAACTTTGTTCAGCAGTTAGAAAACAATCTGCTTTCTGTGTCTCAGATTTGTGACAAGGGATTCAAAGTCATGTTTGATAATCGCAAATGTTACATTCTGAAGAAAGAAATGGATATTCCAGAGGAGCAGGTATTAATGTCAGCATCTAGAAATAATGACTTATATGTTCTAGATATTTCTAATGCTTCTACTAGTTCTTCTACTGTTCAATGTTTCTTATCTAAAGCTACAGAGAAGGACTCCAATTTGTGGCACAGAAGAATGGGACACATTAATCATACGAAGATGAATCATCTGATTCATAATAACTTAGTTGATGGAGTTCCTGTTAAGAACTTCCAGCTTCCTGATTTCTGTGTCTCATGCAAGAAAGGCAAGCAGACCAGGAAATCTCACAAGACCAAGCAAGTTAATTCTATAGAGATGCCCCTGGAGTTGCTACACATGGATCTCTTTGGTCCAGTTAGCACAAAAAGTATCGTAGGAGACTGGTACTACTTTGTAGTCACAGATGACTACTTAAGATTCACCTGGGTGATGTTTCTGAAAGCTAAATCAGAAACATTTGAATCATTCAAGGTACTCGTCACAACACTGGAGTCACTCTACAACCTGAAGGTAAGGAGGATTCGTTCTGACAATGGCACCGAGTTCAAGAATCAGTGGATGGATGCTTTCTGCAAGGAAAAGGGGATTGTTCATCAGTTCACTTCAGCATACACGCCATAGATGAATGGAGTTGCAGAACGAAATAATCGAAGCCTGATCGAGACTGCGAGAACCATATTAGCTGATTCTAAGCTTCCGGTCCAGTTCTGGAATGTGGCGGTTGCCAATGCTTGCTATACACTTAACCGTGTGTTAGTAGTCAAAAGGCATGGCAAGACTTGCTATGAGTTGCTTCAGAAGCGCAAGCCTAACTTGGAGTATCTGGAACCTTTTGGAGCTCCTTGTACACTGTTGAAGAAGACTCAGGATGGCAAGTTCAGTGAGAAAGCCTATCAAGGAATATTCTTAGGATACAGCATACCAGACAAACGAGTTTACAATAACTCGACAGGTCAGGTAGAAGTGTGGTGCAACGTAGACGTTCAGAGATACACCACCCCCCTGCTGGAAAAGGTCCATCATCATTCTTCGATTATGATGGATTTTTCAAATCCTTTAATCTTCCTCAGTTTGAGTTAGATGATGAAGTTGCTACCCAGATGATGTATGATGTTCTCAACACCCCTGATCTGGATTCAAGCAACATCACACCTGCAAACGGTGCCTTAAGTTCTTTGACTCCTGCTCAAGACGAGAGTGATGACTCATCAGGTGATGAAGAAGCAGCTGAAGCAGACCTTGATCACAATGTTAATCAATAAAGTGGGTCATCAGCTGCTGAACCAGCATTGGGAAATCCGGATACTGAACATGTAGTCACCAATCTTGACTCTGACATTGTGGTTCCTTCCACACCAGTGACTAGGATTAGTGTGAATCATCCCCCCACGGCTATCATTGGGGATATTCAATCAGGTGTGCAGACGCGAAATCAGCTGTACTCTGCTGATTATGCGACGGTCATGGAAAAGGGTTTTGTCAATGACGGAGCTTACTCATGTTTTGTTTCACAAATAAAGCCTAAATACGTCAGTGACGCCCTGAAAGATGAGGCCTGGGTCAATGCTATGCAAGAAGAGCTACTCCAGTTGCTATGCAAGAAGAGCTACTCCAGTTCAAGAAACTTGGAGTCTGGACCCTCGTTGACAGGCCAAAAGGAGTTAAAGTGATTGGTACCAAATGGGTACAAAAGTGCAAAAAGGATGACCAAGGTGTTGTTATCAGAAACAAGGCACGCTTGGTTGTTTAGGGATTTAGACAAGTCGAGGGGATCGACTACAATGAAGTGTTTGCACCAGTGGCAAGAATGGAAGCAATTCGGATCTTCCTTGCCTATGCATCGTTTATGAAGATAAAAGTCTATCAGTTGGATGTGAAGAGTGCATTCCTTCATGGGGAAATCCGTGAAGAGGTCTATGTCAGTCAACCCGAAGGATTTGAGGATCCGTATCATCAGGACAGAGTCTACAAACTGGATAAGGCTCTGTATGGGCTACATCAAGCTCCTCGCGCTTGGTATGAGAAGCTCTCCACCCATTTGTTGAAACACGGTTTTCGCAGGGGTGCAATTGACTATACATTATTCATCAAGGAAAAGGATGGTGATTTGCTTATGGTGCAGATCTACGTGGATGACATCATCTTTGGGTCTAGGAATGAAGCATTGTGCAAAGAGTTCGAATCTGTGATGAAGGCAGAGTTCGAAATGAGTGCCATGGGAGAAATGAAGTTCTTCCTAGGATTACAGGTGGATCAAACACCAACCGGTATTTTCCTACATCAGACCAAGTATGTCAGCGATATTCTGAGTCGGTTTGATATGGAGAATGTTTCTACAGCCAGTACCCCTCTCACCACAAATCATGATGTGGCTCCTGATGAGAATGGGGATTTGGTGGATGCCACTATGTATCGTGGGATGATCGGATCTCTTATGTACCTCACTGCCTCACGTCCAAATATTATGTATGCAACATGTTTATGTTCTAGATATCAAGCGAAGCCAAAAGTGAATCACCTTATTGGGGTGAAAAGGATTTTACGTTATCTGAAGGGTACTCCAACACTGGGGTTGTGGTATCCTCATGATGATGACTTTGAGCTTACTGCATACAGCGATTCAGACTATGGTGGCTGCAAGATGAACTTCAAGTCTACATCAGCAGGGTGTCAGTTCTTTGGAAGGCGATTAGTCATGTGGCAATGCAAGAAGCAGACCTCGGTTGCTTTATCAACCTGTGAAGCTGAATATGTTGCTGCTGCAAGTTGCTGCTCTCAGATTATCTGGATCCAACAGCAAATGCGCGACTACGGTTTGCAATTTTCTAACACCCCTATTTATGTTGATAATTCTGCTGCCATAGCTGTTACTAAAAATCCTGTTCAACATCCAAAAACCAAACACATCGGCATTAAATATCATTTCATACGCGATTGCTATGAAAAACAATTGATTGATGTGATTAAAATTAACACGGATTTTCAGCGCGCTGACCTCTACACCAAACTATTTGATAAACCTAGATTTTTCTATCTGCTAGAGATCAACGGCGTTAAAAAGAAAAGTGATGTGATTGTGGAAGAAGCAGATACATAGTCCGACTCGTATTTATGTGTTTATTTTCTGTTCATTTTATTTTATTCTTTATTTTTTATTTTTTTTTGTTTTGTTATATAAAATCCAAAAACACAAAAAGATTTTCTGTTTTAGTATTTTAGGGGGAGATTTATTTCAGTATTCATTTACTTAAAAAAATGGGGGAAGGTAAGTAAAGCTGAAAAGGCATAGACATCTAAACTGGAAATGTGACTCGATAAATTATGGAAAATAATAGTACACAGGCATCGAGTTACTTGGAACACCAAAAGGATTTTCGGTTCTGCAAAGTTAATTAAATCATAGAAAAATTATAAATCCGAGAAGTCTAAGTCTAACAAAATGGGAAGATGATAGTACGCTTGGATGGTATTGTAACTACACGGAGAAAGTTGATCTAGGGAGGTGTTAGTTCACTATACGTTGTGTCGGTAGATTCAACACAATAGACGAGTAGACGTCATTGGTAAACTTAATCTAAACTAAACGGTTCAATCAACTGTGAGTTCCCATCTTATCACTGGTTAACACAATCGGCCATTTCCGATAAGGGATAACGAGCAAATAAACGCCACCAAAGGTGAGCGTGTGACTTCAAAAAGAGCAAAAGAAAAGATGAATACAAGCGCAATCATACTGATAACAAAATGTTATTGGTGCGTTATGTGAAAAAGAAAAATAAGAAATGCTCTAACAAGGAGATAGGTTGTGTGCCTCTCTGCTGTGCGATGGCACTGACCTGAGGATAAGCATAACCTACATATTCTAGAATTCATTGTTGTTTGCCGCCTCTCTGCTATGCGATGGCACTGACCTGAGGTTTGGCTTCTCTTTGAAAGCTCTAAGAATAGTTTCTTCTTGTCAAAATACCTATAGACCGCTCGAAAGTCCTCTAAGGAATACTGATTACCATATAAGCTTGGGATCCACAAATGTTGGTTGAAATAATATAACTTAATTCGTTACCAATGTGTGTCAAAAAGTCTGTGTATGGATTTAAGTGGAAAAGTATACTGACAATCGTCGTGTATGCACTGACTGAAGTTGATAATCAAAGTACGTTACGTATCATATCAAGCATGATTCCCAATTAGATCTTAGAAGTCTTAGATAAGTGAGAAAGCTATGATATGCAAGTGTGTAAAGTTAAATACTAATCAAAGGTTCCAAGTAATGGTGTATATGCCTGTCTGATTCCAAATGAGTCTGTTCCTGATATAATGACAATGCTAATAGGCTATACAAACCTGCCCTAACAAAATCACAAAAACATGTTCATTCTATTCGTAGTTTTAAGATTTTTCAATTTTTTAGTATAATGTGTCACTGTCGGACTGTGTGTATTGTAATCCACTAAACGTCACCAAATGTGCTTAAAGTTTACTTAAACAAATTGTTTCTGAAAGGTTAAATGGATCATGTCTGAGATGATCAGGTGGATAAATGGGTCATGTCTAAGATGATCAGGTGGATAAATGGGTCATGTCTGAGATGATGGATAAATGGATCACGTCTGAGGTGATCAAACTGTTTTATTAAATTGGTCATGTCTGAGATGATCAACTTGTTCATAACGTTTTATCTACTATTACATGGAACTAAATGTCGTTATGGTAACATGGTCAAAAGATGATAAGGATGACCCAATCGCACGACTGAACCATAAGTATGGTCCAGTCGTCCGATTGGAACACACGTATGAGTCAAATTGTACGAATGGGCAGTGCGAATGAATCCAATCGAACGATTGAAGGTGACCGACTGTAACAGTCATTTGGATGAACTTCAATCGCCCGATTGGAGATGAACGATTGGGTTAATCACACGACTGAGACTCAGTCGCCCGACTGACCAATGCGACTAGGCTCAGTCGCCTGACTGACCAATGCAACTAGGCTCAGTCGCCCGACTGACCAAAGTGACTAGGCTCAGTCACCCGACTGGGATTTGCCCTAGTATAAATACAGGCCGAATCATCATCAGTCGTTCATTCACCTAAATCGCCCCCTTTATTCGCACGACCTAAAGAACCGCTGTCCAAATTTCTTTTGATTAACTTTTATCTCCTATTGGTGTGTTCTAACACTCATTTGTGGTTAAACAGGTAATCTTCGTGGTGTTTCATCGTTGAAAATGTTAAATGACTTCAAGAATCACGTGAATTCTGACCCAACAGTAACCGAAAGTTTAATGACCAAATAGACAATCAAAACTGATCTAAACGTTCAAACAAAAGTTAAAATATGCTTCATCGGTCATTTATGAGTCTAATGAGCCAAATTTCGACGTTTAACATCAAGTATGGCTCAAAATACAAATTTGAATTGACAAACCATCGAGTAGGCGACTGGACACACTGATGAACTCCAATCGCCCGACTAAGAAGTCGACTAGTCTCAGTCGCCCGACTGAGATGGACGAATGATTCAATCGCATGACTAGGTTCATTCGCTTGACTTACTCGCCCGTACGAATCAATTACTCATATAAAGATCAGTCGTTCTACTCAGTCGCACGATTGGGTTCATTCGGTAGCTCAGTCGCCCGACTTAACCAAGGTGTAAAGCTCATTGACTTTAAATTTGCTATCTTCTTGATGCACTAACGTTGCTTACATTGTGTGACAGATGGAAAGTCGATGGATTATGAGCACGAAGCACAACATTTGTGCTCATGTGGACTTGACCTCCAGGAATGCCGCCGAGTTTTCGGGCATTAACACATTTTTGAGAAGATCAAGGATATTCCGAGTGATCTCTACACAGTGTACACCATACAGGTCGATACAGTAGGCGTTTTGGGAACATGATGTGGTCGACAGATCTAGGGAGCCATATACTATTAGAAGATCTATCTTTGGACAAGATATCGAGCTATCTGAGGAGGATATACGGACGGTATTGGAGCTTGGGGACGATGCAGAGCACCCAATTAGATTGCATTCCCTTACGGTCCGAGGTTGTTTTATAAGGGCAAAATACTCGGGGGACATCAACTCGGGGATGCTTAACAAAAGCAACTTGTGCCCCCAATTCAAGTATTTGGCCCATGTGCTTCTATGTTGCATTGCCTCGAGGAAGGGAGGCTTTGATGAGCTTTCTGAGCAGATGCAGAGTGCATATGTTGCACTGGTGCTGAACCTCCCATTCAGCTTTTCACGGATATTTTCACCTATTTGGTGGAAAACATCGAAACCAAGGGGAAGGAAAGCTTCTGCATGTATCCTCGCTTCCTGCAAATGATTATAGACCAGAAGCTCCCCCAGCTCCCAAAAGCTAAAGATGTTGCTGTCGTCCTGGAGATCATGGACGACACTACATTGGGAAGGATGAAAGTATACCGGGGCAAGCAGGTCAAGCCCCCGGTGAGGAGTTTGTTTGGGCATTTGGCCCGTGAGGATTACGTGGCGCCAGCTAGGAGAAAGTGGCGTCACGATGATAGTGACTCGGATGTCGAGCCGATTGCTTTTCCCACTGATGACTCCGACGACGACGATGATGGTACTGATCAAGGGGGAGTTGGTTAGGGAGGACCAGAACCAGCTCCAATTCATCCTGATTTTGATGTGCAAGAAGAGGAGGATTCTGATGATGTGCCACTTACCCGGATTGTGGGCAGTCGGGTAGTGGCCACTGAGCAGGGAATACGAGCGGTTGGTGGACGGCCAGGAGAGTCTGGGAGCTCTTCAGCTGATCCATCTTACACCCCAGCCTCTCCCGGCAACCGAGGGGGAGCCTCCGTGTCAAGGGGGACGCGGAGGAAACATATGGCTCGGCCTCATGGGCTGAAGCCGAAACGCCGAAGGCTTAATCTGCTCACTACCACCACCACATCCACTACCTCTACACCACCTACTACCACAGCCACCTCATCCACTCCATCCCAAGCACCTCAAACCACCACCACTATCCCTACATCTCACACTCCCACCACCACCACCACTGTACCACCTACTACTTCATTCCCACCACCTCCCATACTCACCACAGCCACCACAACCACCACCACTCACCAAACACAACCCTCATCTGCACCCTCTAGCTCATTCATTCCACCTGTCTCTGTGGTTGAGCAACTTGCAGCACTGAACAGCATGGTGCTCCCGTTGCTAGCCTCCGAGAAGGCCAAGTCTACTCAGATTCTATAGCTGCAAGAGCAAAGTTCTACACAAACAGCTGAGATTGAGAGACTGCGGGAGTTGACATCTTCACAAGCCCAGTTGATCACTGCACAGACTGATCAGATCACAGGCTTGCTTCAACACGAGGCTGAGACTGATGAGAAGATGGGGAAGCTGGAGGCGGCTCACAAGACTCTATTGCTAAAGCTGAAAAGCACTCAGAGTGAGCCCCTCAAGATAGGAGAAGGTGAAGGTGATGATGATGAGGAGGACAATGAAGATGATGATAGTGATGATGATGACGACGAAGGTGATGATGAAGATAAAGATGATGATGATGATGATGAAGGGGACGCTGATGCATATACCTCTGCCTCTGGTCATGAGCAACGAACCAAGAAAAGACAAGACCAGGGAGCATCAACTGCTGCACCACCTCCCTCCCCTTCTGCTGGAGATCCAGTAATGATCCAAGACAAAAGTACTGATTAGATGTTTTATTTCTAAAGCTTTTGTACTTGATTCATATTTTGACTTATATGAAACTCTTGTAAATATTTAATGATTAATGTTTAATTAACTTAAGTTTATACTAATGTTTGCTACTCTACACGTTGATCTTAAACAGATAAGGGATTTCAGCAAGATGAGCATGATGTTGCTCCCCTCCAACAGGTCAAGACTCAACTCACAATGATTCTTGATCTGCAGGGGATCGTCAGAAGGTCAGTGAGTTATACTCCTGAAGAAGGAGAAATTATTCATGACCTTACTGATGAGCAGCTTGCTGAGATATTTCGTCTGAGTCCAGACGAAATTGTTAAGGATGCTCCAATTTTTGATGATGCTGATGATGACGAGCTCCACGATGTTGAAGAAATCGAAATTGAAGACATCACAGATCAGCACTATCCAGAATGCACTGATCAAGAGGGAAACGTGTTTCCAGATTTGGTAAACAACCTTGACAGTGACATTCTAGATAAACTCAGCGATAAGGAGAAAGGAGCAGAAGCCTCAAAAAGTCAAGCCCAAGCCTCGAACGCCGAAGTCGATATTCGAAAGGCTGAATGGGCGGCTTGCTTCGCCGAGGTCCGAGCCCAACGTGCTACAGCGACATAGAGTCCCTACACCAAACTCTACAAAGTCAAGAAAAACATGAAGGTGTCAGGGAAGATTATAGCATGGGCTCACTTTGA
This sequence comes from Flaveria linearis, assembly GCA_024085815.1. Taxonomy (NCBI): domain Eukaryota; kingdom Viridiplantae; phylum Streptophyta; class Magnoliopsida; order Asterales; family Asteraceae; genus Flaveria; species Flaveria linearis. The sequence continues at coordinate 36,637,951 of CM044009.1, read as the reverse complement.
GGATCTTGGGGTTTATGCTGTGAAGAGAGAGAGGGGAATAGAGTACTTCAGATTCCCTCACGATCTGAAGACTCTCCCTGGTTTTGAGCTCAACCAGCTAGCGCGCCTCAAGCTATTATATGCTGATCCGAAGAAAATTTCAGGCTGGTTTGAGGCTGCCCTAAAAAGGGAGTACAGGACTAGATGGGTCAACTTCAGACCACAGCAGGCCACACGTTACATCAGAAGGTCTGAAGTGAGTCCCATTACTGGTCAACCGAAGATAGTCCTGAAGTGGCGACCTCCGCGCACAATGTCCCGAATTCCACTGAGGGAGATGCCACAGGACTTTACCCCACACTTTAAGTGATGGTACTATGACTGGCGCTCAGGAGAGGCAGTCATTGTTTTGGAGAAGGACGGGTCGATGGACACAATAAGGGTGTTTGACCCTATGTGGCTAATAAACTTGTCAGCGTCCGATGTTTATACGTTGTACAAGTGGCCACTGTTTTTTGACACGCAGGATATAGTGCAAGAACTATAGTTTCAACATATCATACGTCTATGCTTCGCACTTAATATCCATGCTGGGGTTTCTAAAGAGGAAAGACTGAAGAGATTTGAAGAGTTCGAGAAAGAAGTCAAAGTCTAGATAGAACTAGGTCCAAGGGGGAGTTTGTTGGTACACATGTCCCCAGTTCTAGTCTCGTGAACTTAAATGTAATAGAACTTCTTCTTGTAACACATATGTAATGTTTAATCAATATAATGAGAATCTCTTCTATATATGTGTATTGGTTGTTTAATGTTATATCTATCTATATTGTTTATTGTTACACACATATATGACAATGTTATATAGGTTTACAGTTGTTAGACATAGTTCTAAACCATTAAAGGTTCATGAATGTGTTTAACTAAGTTATCTGATTCAGTCGCACGACTGGACCATGCGAATGGACCAGTCACACGATTGAATCAGGAGATTGAGTCAATCGTACGATTGAGTCATAAGACTGACTCAGTCGTCCGAATGAACCAATCGTATGACTCAGTCGCATGACTGAGCCAGTCTCCTGACTCAGTCGTACGACTGATAGCTGTAACCTATAAATACCACTTAATTCGTGGAAAAAAAAACACTTCGAATACTTGAAACCCTAGTCGACCCAGAACGTCCAGATCGTCCATTCCAAGTTCATAGAACGTCCCAGATCATTCCTATTCCATTCTTAATGTTTTCTAATCGTTAGGAGTGATCTTGATTTTGTTCTCCCTGATTGGATCGCCAATCAAATAGGATTCCGCACTATTTGATCCGGTATAACAAAGAATCAGTTAGTACTCCGTACGTACATGGTCCTAACAACCTTAACTCCGTTCAGGGTATCAATATGACCATTTGCTTAAAATTCATCCATATGGTTGGAGTAAATAGTAGGGTTAATAGTGAGGGCTGTGTAGTAGGTGGACTGGATCAAAAACTGAATGACTTCTAAGAAGTCGGGCATCCTTTGAAGAGTCAAGGAATGAGACTTAGTTTTGCTGAGAATTTAGAGCCATTGTGGGAAAAGTTTAAGATCAGTAGGGTAACTTGAGAGTGAGTGAAGATGAAGAATACTTAGGGCTTGTAAATGGGTAAAAAAGATTAAAAAACAAATTGGAAGCATTTAAACGGGGTAAAATAATGGATGGATAAGGTGAAAGGACAATTTGGGTTATGATTTGACATGGCGGTAAGGATAAGTCATTTAAATATTTCAACATCATTTAAGAAAATCTTTACCTCTTATAGAGTGGGGTCCAAAGATTTATGTTACATAGTAAAGCTTTTCTTCCGAGAGTATGCGCCTTCCGAGTATAAAATCTTCTGAAGCCAAACTTACTTCCGAAGGTAAGATAATCTTACTTCCAAGAGTAAGAAGGTTTTCTGAATGAAAAGTTTTATCCTTTCAGAAATAGATTTGATAACACTTTGAATGTTCTTTCGAGGGTTAAAACTTTTCCGAAGATAATAAAAATTTAGATAAGTTTCCTTCGGAAGATAAAGAAAGATATCTTTCGAGGGAAAGTTTCTCTTTGGAAGAACTCATACTTAGCCAATTTTGGGAAAAATACCTTTTGTAACAGGGCTTAGATTGTATGACATAGACAAAACACATATTAAAAGGTTTATCACAGGAGATGAGTTAGTCAATGTTTATCATCCCAATAGTTGTGATCAGATATTTAAATCTTTGTTCATCAAATGCTTTTGTGAACAAATCAGCATATTGTTCATTTGAGTCAACTTTGACTTCTTTAATCAGATTTTTCTCATGAATATCTCTAATAAAACAATACCTGATAACAATATGCTTTGTCTTTAAGTGCTTGACCAGATTTTCTGTAATGCAAATGGCACTCTTATTGTCAATATGAATAGAAGTCTCCATGAAATTAAAGCCATAATCCAACATCTAATTTCAAATCCATAGCAGCTATGCATAACAACTAGCAGTAACAATGTATTCAGCTTCAGAAGTTGATGTTGAAACACAAGATTGCTTCTTACATTGCCAGGAGATTATCTTTCCACCAAGAAATTGACATCCTCCTGATGTTTGTTTTTTGTTGATGTTGTAGCCACCATAGTCACTGTCAGAGTAGCCATAGAGATTATAATCATGATTCCTAGGATACCACAGACCCAGCTTGGGAGCACTTTTGAGGTATCGAAGTATTCTCTTGGCAGCAACTAGGTTCTCCACCTTTGGAGCAGCCTGATATCTTGCACAAATGCAGGTTGCAAAGTAATATCAGATCTACTTGCTGTGAGATACTTTAGAGATCCAATAATTTTCCTATACTAGTGTTGATCAGTATCCTCACCCTCAGAGTTAGGACAGAGATTATGATTTCTGGGTATGGGTGTCTTTGCTGGCTTATAATCCATTATTTTAAATTTTTCTAAAATATCATTGACATATTTAGATTGATTAATGAAGAACCCATCTTTCATCTACTTCACCTGAATTCCAAGGAAAAATTCCATTTTTCCCATGGAACTCATCTCAAATTTCTTCTTCATAATTCTTTCAAAGTCCTTACACATTTAGTCATTTGAAGAACTAAACATGATGTTATTAACATAGACTTGTACTAGCAAAATGTCTTTTCTAGTCTTCCTTATGAATAGAGTCTTGTCAATGTACCTTTGGTGTAACCATTCTTTAGGAGAAACTGTGTTGGTACACATGTCCCCAGTTCTAGTCTAGTGAGCTTAAATGTAATAGACTTTCTTTTCTTGTAACACTTATGTAATGTTTGATTAATACAAATGAGAAACTCTTCTATATATGTTTATTGGTTGTTTAATGTTATATCTATTTATATTATTTATTGTTACACACATATATGACAATGTAAAATAGGTTTATGGTTGTTAGACATAGTTCTAAACCATAAAAGGTTTAAGAATGTGTTTAACTAAGTATCCTGATTCAGTCGCACGACTGGACCATGCGAATGGGCCAATCGCACGACTGAACCAGGTGATTGAGTCAATCGCACGACTGAGTCATAAGACTGACTCAGTCATACGAATGAATCAATCGTATGACTCAGTCGCACGACTGAGCCAGTCGCTTGGCTCAGTCATACGAATGAGAGCTGTAACCTATAAATACCACTTAATTTGTGGAAAAACAGAACACTTCGAATATTTACAACCCTAGTCGACCCAGAGCGCCCTGTTCGTCCCTTCCAAGTTCATAAAACGTTTCAGATCATTCCTAGTTCGTTCTTAACATTTTCTAATCGTTAGGTTTGATCTTGTTAACGTTTTCCCTGATTGGATCGCCAATCAAATAGGATTCCGTACTATTTGATTCGGTTTAACGAAGAATCAGTTAGTACTCCGTCCGTACACGGTCCTAACAAGTGGTATCAGAGCTTTGGCTCTTGATTCTTCGTTGATTCAATCTTGTTTTGGAAAAAGTCAATGTTTTTAAACGAAAAGATCCATTCTTTCTGCTCAAAATCAAGTTTTTACGTGTGCATGTTCTGAAAATTCAATCTTTTTCGAGTTTCAGCCGTCTAGGGTGTAAAAACTTGCGTTTTAGGTCAAAGTGTGTGAAAAACCTCGATTTCAGCAGTCTCAGTCGCACGATTATCTCAATCGTACGACTGAAGTCCAGTCGCCTAGTTCAATCATACGATTGAACTCAGTCCCTTGTTCAATCACCCGGTTGAGTCAGTTGGTCTGTCCAGTCGCTCAAGTGTCACAATCGCCTGTCCAATCGTACGAATGAGTTCAATCGCACACTATTTGTGTCAGTCGCCTCTCAGTCGTACTCTCCAGTCGCCCAAACAGTTCAGCCTTCAAGTTTAAACTAAGACAAAATGGACTCCGAAAATTTTGCCTTCTCAGCTGGAAAAGACTCTAGGATTCAGAACCTTCTGTTACTGGAAAATGAAATTGGAAACCACAATAAACCACTTAAACTACTGTCTATTGATGAATTTCCTCAGTGGAAACAAAGATTTGAAATTCATCTAAATGGTGTGGATACCAATTTGTGGAACTCGATTGAGACTGGATATAGCATGCTCGTTGGTGCTGATGGAATATCGTTGACTTTAAGTGGACTAAGTGATGCACAAAAGGTTGCCTATAATGCTAAAAAGAAAGATTATGCAATGTTGACACAGTCGATTCCCAAAGACATCTTCCACCAATACTCAGAGCAAAAAGTTATGGGAAGCTCTTGAGAAGAGATATGATTGCAATTCAACACTTAAGTCACTGAAGGCTAAAGCGTTGAAGAAAGAGTTTGACAACTTCTCGTCTATTGGGAATGAAAGCTTGGATGAGATTATTGATCGCTTCTACCATTTGATAAGTGAACTTCACACTCATGGGGTTAAGACGTATAAAGAAGATAAAGTTGCAAGCTTGGCTGAGGGTCTACCAGAGAAGTGGGATTCCTTTATTTCCACTTTACGCTATAACTCAGTTTTGGAGACTTTGGATATTAATGACTTCATCCTGAAACTGAGAGAGGAAGAGGTCCGACATAAGTACAGAACGAAGAAAGGAGCTTACACTCAAGATCCATCACTCTATAATGTTACTCCTACTTTTACCTCTACTTCCAAAGCCTCCAGCACTCCTCTGCAAACTGCTTTGGTGTCCAATGCATCACCATCTGCTGATCGAGGCTCATCATCTGCTAGTGAGTCACATGGTGCATCTGGGGTCCTTCAAAGTCCTATAGTTACTCAATCAACGAAGTTAATGACTGACAATTTAGGAAAAGTAACTGTGGAGGTTGCAAAGGAACACATGGATCTACTTGCTACGGTAGCTCATTCCTATGATGGTTTAGTGGCCGGGAAGATTGGAAATTGTCACCCGGCTGATGAAGACTACGAGCAGGTGGATGAGAATGAGTTGGAATGGATGGACATAATGTGGGCTCTAGCAAGTGCTGTGTGACGAGCTAAGAAGTTTGTGAAAAAGATGGGACAGAATTTAGTGGCTACCAAAGATACTACATTTGGGTTTGACAAGTCCAAAGTCACTTGCTTCAACTGTGGTGAAAAAGGCCACTTCAAGAGGGAATGTGTCAAACCAAAGAAGACTGGCAACGGGAATCCATTCTCATCTTTCAACAAACAAGATAAGGAGTAAAAGACAGCTCCAACCAGCAATGACTCCAAAGCTATGGTTGCTCAAGGTGATGAAGGACAGGATTGGTCCTTTCGGTTCTTATCTGACAGTGAAGCCAACATAGCCTCCGTTGATGATCTGAATGAAGACTCAGCGAGTGAGGGGGAGAGCTCAGCTGAGATTGATACTGCTAAAATGGATGAGACTTTAGCTGCCATTAACCAAATTGTTAAGAATGAGCTGAATGTTGAATCTGAAGCACAACCACAGTCTCAAAATGCTTTTATGGCCGGAACGTCCACATCTGCACAGGTAGAATCAAAAGATGAACTGTTTGCTAAACATGCTTGTGTTGAATGTGAAAAATTTAGGGAAAGCATTGACTTAAAATTTGCTAGGTTATTAGATCTTAATGATAACTTAGTAAATGACTTGAAATTGTGCACAAGGCTAACAAAGTTTTAAAACAAAATGAAAGTAGTTACAAAGAAAAGGTTGAGGCACTAAAGAAACAATTAAAAGAGACTGAAGTTGTTGCATTCAACCAAGAGAATGATATTAAATTCTATTTAAAGACCATTGAAGAAACTAAAAAAGATAAAGCAGTTTTACAAGTTGAAAATGAGTCTTTAAAACAAAAACTTCATAGTCTTGCGAGCTCCTCGTACATTTGGAAAAACTTGGTTAAGGAACGCAACAACGGGGAGGGTTTGGGTTATAAAGTTATGCCCCCACCACATGAGATTATATTGAACACCAAACAACATCCAATCAATAATAATCCAATTAAAGATTATGTGGTGACAACTCCTCTAGTCAGTGACCTAGACACAGCAGTTAAACCTGTTTCTTCGGGTGCTGATCAGAAACCCTCAACATCAGGCACAACTGGAAATGAAAAACGAGTGGAAGAGAATGTTCAAGCATCTCTTGGGTTGGGTTCTAAGTCTACTAACACACAATCCAAGATTTCTAAAACCACTCAAAATAAACCAGTTAAGAAAGATAACACTCATCTTCAAAGGCAAATAAATCATAATGTTAAACATGTTAAGTTTGTCAAGGAAGGTGAACATCAAAAGACCGAGACCAAAGAGCCCATACCTAAGGTCTACTCCCCAACCCACAAGAGATCTCCTAGTCCCTTTAAAAGGAGATCCTGTTATGCTCATGGTAAACGAGGTCACATATCTTCTAGTTGTCCCCGCTATCAGACACCTAGGGTTAAGGTTGAACTAGACAAAGAAGTTACTCAGTTCCCAAAACAGAGATCTAAGACCCCTGTTAGGTCTAACACACCTTCTAGGTCTTACACATCTCCTCAACACCACAGACACCACAGACAAGTCAATGGCAAGTCTGTGATGCCTGAGGTGAAACCAGTTCTAGAAACTAAACCAAAGGTTCAAACCGTTAATTAATCAACTGTCTATCACAAACAATCTTTTTATAAAGATGGTATGTGGAAAGCTAAAGTGTCTGATGTGTCTGATAGCAGTGACAAACTGATGGTTGAGGTTCCACCAACTGACAAAGGACAGTGGGTAGAGTTCATAATATGTGATGCCTCTGGGAAACCCAAGCCAATTAAGGCTTGGGTCCCCCTCCTTAACTAATTGTTTTCAATTATATGCAGGTTGTCCGCTACAGTGCTTCTACCAATACATGGATTGTAGATAGCGGAGCTTCCAGGCACATGACAGGAAATAAGTCTCTCCTTTACAATGTCAAACAAATTAAAGGGGGACACGTTTCCTTTGCTGGTAATAAAGGAGGATACATTACCGCTCAAGGCGAAGTAGGTAATGCAAATGTAAGATTCGACAAAGTCAATTTTGTTCAACAATTAGAAAACAATCTGCTTTCAGTGTCTCAGATATGTGACAAGGGCTTCAAAGTGATGCCTGACAATCGCAAGTGTTACATACTGAAGAAAGAGATGGAGATTCCAGAGGAGCAGGTCTTAATGTCAACATCCAGGTACAATGATTTATATGTATTGGATATGTCTAATGCTTCTTCCTCAGTCTACAGTTCAGTGTTTCTTATCCAAAGCAACAGAGAAAGAATCCATCTCATGGCATAGAAGAATGGGACACATTAATCACAGGAAGATGAATCATCTGATTCATAACAACTTAGTTGATGGAGTTACTGTCAAGAACTTCAAACTTTCTGATTTTTGTGTCTCATGCAAGGAGGGAAAGCAAACCAGGAAATCTCACAAGACCAAGCATGTCAATTCTATAGAGATGCCCCTGGAGCTACTGCATATGGATCTATTTGGTCCTGTAAGCACGAAGAGTATAGCAGGAGACTGGTACTGCTTTGTAGTCACAGATGATTACTCAGTTTTACTTGGGTGATGTTTCTGAAAGCTAAGTCAGAAACATTTGAGTCATTCAAGGTGCTAGTCACGACGCTGGAGTCACTCTACAACCTGAAGGTAAGGAAGATTCATTCAAACAATGGCACAGAGTTCAAAAATCAGTGGATGGATGCTTTCTGCAAGGAGAAGGGAATTGTTCATCAGTTCACCTCAGTATACAAGCCACAGATGAATGGAGTTGCAGAATGAAAGAGTCAGAGCTTGATCGAGACTGGAAGGACAATGTTGACAGATTCTAAGCTTCCAGTACAGTTCTGGAATGAAGCAGTTGCTAATGCTTGCTACACACTTAACCGTGTGTTAGTAGTCAAAAGGCATGGCAAGACTTGCTATGAGTTGCTTCAGAAGCGAAAACCTAACTTGGACTATCTGGAACCATTTGGAGCTCCATGTACCTTGTTGAAGAAGTCTCAGGAAGGCAAGTTTAGTGAAAAAGCTGATCAAGGGATTTTTCTAGGATACAGCATACCAGACAAACGAGTTTACAATAACTTGACAGGTCAGGTTGAAGTGTGGTGCAACGTAGATGTGTAAAGATACACCACCCCCCTGCTGGAAAAGGTCCATCGTCATTCTTCGATTACGATGGCTTTTTCAAATCCTTTAATCTTCCTCAGCTTGATTCAGATGATGTGATTGCTACTCAGATGATGTACGATGTTGTAAATACACCAAATCTGGATTCAAGCAACACCACACCTGAAGATGGTGCTCCAGGTTCCTCAACTCCTGCTTAGGATGAGAGTGATGATTCATCAGATGATGAAGAGGCAGCTGAACCAGACATTGAGCATAATGTAAATCAAGAAGTTGGCTCGTCAGCTGCTGAACCGGCATTGGGAAATCTGGATACTGAACCAGTAGTCACAAACTTGGATTCTGAAGTTGTTGTTCCTACAACACCAGTGACTAGGATCAGTGTGAATCATCCCCCTATGGCTATCATTAGGGATATTCAATCTGGTGTGCAAAAACGAAATCAGCTATACTCTACTGATTATGCTGCAGTAATGGAAAAGGGATACGTCAATGACGGGGCTTTCTCATGTTTTGTTTCATAAATCGAGCCTAAGTACGTCAGTGACGCCCTCAAAGATGAGGCCTAGGTCAATGCAATGCAAGAAGAGCTGCTTTAGTTCAAGAAACTTGGAGTATGGACACTCGTTGACAGGCCAAAAGGCGTGAAAGTGATTGGTACCAAATGGGTACTAAAATGTAAGAAGGACGACCAAGGTGTTGTTATCATAAACAAGGCACGGTTGGTTGTTTAGGGATTCAGACAAGTCGAGGGAGTCGACTACAATGAAGTGTTTGCACCGGTGGCACGAATGGAAGCAATTCGTATATTTCTTGCCTATGCATCGTATATGAAGATCAAAGTTTATCAGTTGGATGTGAAGAGTGCATTCCTTCATAGGGAAATCCGTGAGGAGGTATACATCAGTCAACCCGAGGGATTCGAGGATCCATATCATCTGGACAGAGTCTATAAGTTAGACAAGGCTCTGTATGGGATACATCAGGCTCCTCGAGCTTGGTATGAAAAGCTCTCCACCCATCTGTTGAAACACGGCTTTCGCAGGGGTGTGATTGACTGTACGTTGTTCATCAAAGAAAAGGATGGTGATTTGCTTATGGTGCAGATCTATATGGATGACATTATCTTCGGTTCCAGAAATTATGAGTTGTGCAAAGAATTTGAATCTGTGATGAAGGCAGAGTTAGAAATGAGTGCCATGGGAGAAATGAAGTTCTTCTTGGATTACAGGTGGATCAAACTCCAATCGGCATTTTCCTACATCAGACTGAGTATGTCGGCGACATTCTGAGTCGGTTTGATATGGAAAACGTCACTGTTGCGGGTACCCCTCTCGCCACAAATCATGATGTGGCTCCTGAAGAGAATGGGGATTTGGTGGATGCCACTATGTATCGTGGGATGATCGGATCTCTCATGTATCTCACTGTCTCGCGTCCAGATATCATGTATGCCACATGTTTATGTTCCAGATATCAAGCGAAGCCAAAAGTGAATCACTTGATTGGGGTCAAGAGGATTTTCCGTTATTTGAAGGGTACTCTAACACTGGGGTTGTGGTATCCTCATGATGATGACTTCGAGCTAACGGCGTCTAGTGATTCGGATTATGGAGGCTGCAAAATGAATTACAAGTAGGAGGAGGTTGGTGACTTGGCAGTGTAAGAAGCAGACATCAGTTGCTATATCTACCTGTGAAGCCGAATATGTTGCCACCGCCAGCTGCTGTTCTCAAATCATATGGATACAACAGCAAATGCGGGACTACTGTTTGCATTTCTCTTCTACTCCTATATTTGTTGATAATTCTGCTGCAATTGCAGTAACTAAAAATCCGGTCCAACATCCTAAGACCAAACACATCAGAATTAAATATCACTTTATACGTGACTGTTTTGAAAAGAATTTAATCGATGTGATAAAAATTAATACAGATTTTTAATGCGATGACCTCTATACAAAAGCCTTTGATAAACCCAGACTTTTATATCTGTTAGAGGTCAACGGTGTTAAAAAGAAAAGTGTCGTTATCTCAGAAGAAACAAAAGCGTAGTCCGACACATGTTTAATTTCCTTTTAATTTTTTTTTATTTTTTCTCTAGTTTTATTTCATTTAATTTTCTTGTCGATTAAAAATCCAAAAACACAAAAAAATTTTCTGTTTTAGTATTTTAGGGGGAGATTAGGTTATGTTCAGTAATTATTTACTTAAAAAAAGAAGGGGGGGAAGGTTAGTTAAGCTAAAAAGGCAAAGACAGAAAGACTGGAAATGTGATTCAGCAAAATGGAAAGTGATAGTACACAGGTGTCGTGTTACTTGGAACACCAAAAAGATTTTATGTTTTGCAAGGTTAATTAAATCATAGAAAATTACAAATCAGAGAAGTCTTGGTCTAACATATTGGGAAAATGATAGTACGCTTGGTTGGTACTGTAACTACCCAGAGAAAGTAGATCTAGGGTGGTGCGAGTGCATTGTACGATGTGTCAGTAGATTCAACACAATGGATAAGTAGACATCATCAGTGATTTGGCTTAAACTTAAATAATTAAATAGGTTGTGAGTTTTCATGGTATCCGTGGTCTGCACAATCAATCAATTTCCAATAAGGGGTGAGGGGCAAGCAAATGCCACAAATGTGAGCAAAGACCTGAAAAACAGAGCAAAAGATGACAAATGTCACTGAAAACAATGTATGTTCTAATATATTGCTCTAAGAAGAAGATAGGTATTGCGCCTCTCTACTGTGCGATGGCACTGACCTGAGGCTTAGCATAACCTATCCGTTCTAAGAATTCATTGTTGTTTGCGCCTCTCTGCTGTGCGATGGCACTGACCTGAGGCTTAGCATCTCTTTGAAAATTCTTAGAACCAAATCTTCTAAGTCCCAAGACGGCTCAAAAATCTCCTGAGGAAAATTGATTACCATATACCTGTGGAACACACAAACACTTGTTGACCTATTTCATCTAATTAATCACTGATGTGTGTCAAAAGTCTGTGTATGGATTTAAGTGGACAAGTATACTGACAATCGTCGTGGCTGCATTGCCTGTTGCTCAAAATCAATGGGTGTTACTTATCATATCAAGCATGATTCCCAGTTAGATCATAGAAGTCTTAGATGAGTGAGAAAACTGTGATATGTAATTTATGCAAGTGTTTAAAGTTAAATACAAATCAAAGGTTCCAAGTAATGATGTTTATGCCTGTCTGATTCCATATGAGTCTGTCCTTGATATAATGTCAATGCTAATAGGCTACACTAACCTGCCCTAACAAAAAAATCACAAAAAGATGTTTATTTTGTTCATAGTTTAAAATTTTCAAGTTATATGTATTGTGTGTCAATGTCGGACTGTACGTAATGTTCTCTGTAAACGTCACCAAATGAGCTTAACGTTTATTTAAACAAATTGTTTCTGAAAGGTTGAAAGGATCACGTCTGAGGTGATCAGGTGGATAAATGGATCACGTCTGAGGTGATCGGGTGGATAAATGGGTCATGTCTGAGATGATCAGGTGGATAAATGGATCTCATCTGAGGTGATCAAAAGGTCATATTTTAAATGGTCATGTCTGAGATGATCAACCTGCTCATAATGTTTATCTACTGTTAAATGGAACTAATTGTCGTATGGTAAGAAGGTCAAAATGTCACAAGTATGGCCAGTCGCACGACTGAATCATAAGTATGATCCAGTCGTACGATTGAAGCATACGAATGAGTCAAGTCGTACGAATAGACAATACGACTGAGCCCAATCGCACGATCGGAGGTGACCGACTGTGATAGTCGTACGAGTGACCCTCAATCGCACAATTGGAGATGTCCGAATGGGTGAATCGCACGACTAAAACTCAGTCGCATGTTTCACTCATGTGACTAGGCTCAGTCGCACGACTGAACTATGCGATAGGGCTCAGTCGCACGACTGGGAGTTGCCCTAGTATAAATACAGGTCGTATCGGTCTTAGTTGCCCATTCACCCAAATCGTTCCTCTATACGTACGACTTAAAGAACCGTTGCCAAAATTTCGTTTCATTCACTTTTACCATATATTCGTGTGTTCTGACGTTCTATACTGCTTGTACAGGTAATATTTGAGGTGGCTCATCAATAAAACCGAACAATGACAACACGAATCGCTCGAAGTTTGACCTAACAGTAACCGGGACTTAAAAGAATCAAAACTAAACTTAATGATCAAATTAATGGTACAATAGGTTTAGTCGGCAGTTTCTGAGTGTAGTGAGCCTAATTTCGAAGTTTAACATCAAGTATAGCTCAAAACTCAAATTTGAATGGACAAACAGTCGAATGAACGACTGGACACGCTGATGAACTTCAATCGTACGACTGAGCTGTCCGATTGGCTCAATCGTACGACTGAGATGGACGAATGACTCAATCGTATGACTGAATCATGCATATGAGTTCAGGCGCACGACTGAGATAGATGGATGAGAAGTCATGCTACTAAGTTCAATCGTTTGACTCAGTCGTACGAATGAATTCAATCGTACGACTAGATCTCAGTCACACAGTTCAAACACACGACTGGAACTCAGTCGTTTGTTCAGTCGCACGACTAAACCAAAGTTTAAAGTTCATTAATTGAAATTCATTATCTTCTACATGTGCTAACGTCTATTTGTTTTATGTGAACAGATGGCAAGCAGATGGCCCATGAGCTCTAAGCACAACATCTGTGCTTATCTTGATCTGACTTCATGCAATGCGGCAGATTTCACAGGGATTATTAGCTTTCTACGACGATCTAGGATATATCGAGCTATATCAGCTCCATGCACTCCCTATCTCTCGATTCAGAAGGCGTTCTGGGAGAACGTAGTAGGTGGATAGGTCGACTGATCCCTATTCCATCAGGAGCTCTATCTTTGGGGAGCCCATTCAGATTACGGAGGAGGACATACAGACGGTCCTTGAGTTTGGAGATGATGCAGACTGCCCAATACGACTACATCCCCTGACCGTCCGTGGCTGCTTCCTGAGGGCCAAGTATTCTGGGTATATCAACACGAGCATGCTCAACAAGAGCAACTTGTGCCCCAGTTTAAATACTTGGCGCACATACTTCTGCGATGCATAGCTTCCAGAAAGGGTGGCTTTGATGAGCTCTCAAACCAGATGCAAAACGCATACGTCGCTCTGGTGATGAACCACCCTTTTGGTTTCTCGAGGATGATTTTCACGTATATGGTGGAGAATATCGAAGCCAAAGGAAAAGAGGGATTCTGCATGTACCCTCGATTTCTTCATATGATGATTGACCAAAATCTTCTTCAACTGCCCAAAGCTCAAGAAGATGCAGTCGTCCTAGAGGTTAATGACGACACTACATTGGGGAGGATGAAAGTCTACCAGGGGAAGCAGGTAAAACCCCCGGTAAGGAGATTGTTTGGGCATCTGGCTCGGGAAGATTACGTGGTGCCTTTGAGGAAGAAGTGGCGCCACGATGACAGTGAGCCTGATATAGAGCCAATCGCTGTGCCGAATGATGACTCAGATGATAACGGTGATGATGGTGGAGATCCAGGTCAAGAGACCACTTCTACAGCAGCACAGGGTACATCTCTGTCATCCCCAACCGAAGAGTTAGAGACTGCAGGATTCCATCAAGGATTCCAGCCTGATGTTGAAGAGGCGTCTGATGAAGAGCCTCTAACCCGGAGAGTGGGCAGCCGGGTTGTGGCGACTGAACATGGGATTCGGGAGGTTGGTCGACACCTGGGAGGGTCTAGGGGTTCTACGGCAGACCCATCTTATACCCCAGACACTCCCATCAGCCAAGGGGGAGCATCAGGATCCAAGGCATCCGGGCTAAAGAGAATGGCTCAGCCCCACGGAAGAAGCCCAAACGCCGAAGGCTTACTCTGCTTACTTCTACCACATCCACCACCACTACCTCAACCACCCAAACCACCCAAGCTACCACAGCCACCACTACACCCATTCCACCACCTGTGACCACCACCCAACCTACTACCACAGTACATCCCACTCCTTAATCCACTCACATTCCACCTCCAATATTCACCACCACCACAGCCATTACTACTAGCCACCGAGATGGCCCTTCCTCAGCTACTACAGGTTCACCCCTCCCTCCCATTGGAGTGGAGTAACAACTAGCAGCACTCAACAGGATGGTGCTAAAGCTGCTAGCTGCCGATGAAGAGAAGACAGCGAGGCTGCTTCAGCTTGAGGAGCAAAATGCTTCTCAAGCGACTCAGATTGCCCAACACCAGGAACGTAATGTCCTGTCGACTCAAAAGATAGAGGAGTTGGAGTCTGCAAATAAGAAGATTCTACTCAAGTTGAAAGGGTCTCAAGCTGATCCTCTTAAGATAAGAGAGGGAGATGGCGATGATGGTTTGATGAAGATGATGATGATGAGGAAGATGATAAAGAAGAGGATAGTGATGATGATGATGAGCGAGGTGATGATGAGGATAAAGGAAGAGACGGTGATGAAGATGAAGGAGGTGCATCTGCATCTGCCCCTGCTCATGAGCAGCGGACAAAGAGAAGACAGGACCAGGGAGCATCAGCTGCTGCCCCACCGACCTCCCCATCTGCAGAAGACCAAGCCAGGATCCAGGACAAAAGTATTGATTAGATGTTTTATTCTTAAACTTTTGTACTTGATTCTTTTTGTTGATGTGTATGAAACTCATGTAAATATTTAATGATTAATGTTTATTTAACTTGAGTTTATACTAATGATTGCTACTCTATGTGTTGATATGAAACAGATAAAGGATTTTAGCAAGATGAGCATGATGTTGCTCCCCTCCAACAGATCAAGTCTCAACTCACAATGATTCTTGATCTGCAGGGGATCGTCAGAAGGTCGGTGAGTTATACTCCTGAAGAAGAAGAATAATTCACGACCTTACTGATGAGCAGCTTGCTGAAATATTTCGTCTAAATCCAGACAAAATTGTTAAGGATGCACCAACTTTTGAGGATGCTGATGATGATGAGCTCAACGACGTTGAAGAAATAGAAATTGAAGACATCACAGATCAGCACTACCCAGAATACACTGACCAAGAGGGAAACGTGTTTCCAGATTTGGTAAACACTCTTGACAGTGATATTCTGGGTAAACTCAGTGAAAAAGGGAAGAGTGCAGAAACCTCAACAAGCCAAGCCCAAGCCTCGGATGCTGATGTTGATATTCGAAAGGTTGAATGGGCGGCTTGCTTCGCAGAGGTCAAAGCCCAATGTGCTGCAGCGACACAGAGTACCTACACCAAACTCTACAAAGTCAAGAAAAGCATGAAAGTGTCAGGGAAAATCATTGCTTGGGCCTATTGTGATGACCTCGGGTGTATGCAGTAAAATGGGAGAGGGGTATCGAGTACTTCAGAATTCCCTCATGATCTGAAGACTCTCCCTGGTTTTGAGCTCAACCAGCTGGCGCGCCTGAAGTTATTATACGCTGATCCGAAGAAAATGTCAGGATGGTTTGAGGCTGCCCTGAGGAGGGAATACAGGACTAGATGGGTCAACTTCAGACCACAGCAGGCCACACGTTACATCAGAAGGTCTGAAGTGAGTCCCATTACTGGATTACCTAAGATTGTCCTGAAGTGGCGCCCTCCGCGTACTATGTCTAGAATTCCACTGAGGGAGATGCCACAGGACTTTACCCCATATTTTAAGTGGTGGTATTATGACTGGCGCTCAGGAGAGGCAGTCATTGTTTTGGATAGGGAAGGGTCTGTGGACACGATCAGAGTTTTCGACCCCATGTGGCTAATAAACTTGTCAGCGTCGGATGTCTATACGCTATACAAGTGACCACTGTTTTTTGACACACAGGATATTGTGCAAGCACTGCAGTTCCAACATGTCATACGTATCTGTTTTGCACTGAATATTCATTCTGGGGTCTCAAGAGAAGAAAGGGTGAAAAGATATGAAGAGTTCAAGAAAGAAGTCAAGGTTTAGATAGAACTAGGTCCAAGGGGGACTTTGTTGGTACACATGTCCCCAGTTCTAGTCTAGTGAGCTTAAATGTAATAGACTTTCTTTTCTTGTAACACTTATGTAATGTTTGATTAATAGAAATGAGAAACTCTTCTATATATGTTTATTGGTTGTTTAATGTTATATTATTTATATTATTTATTGTTACACACATATATGACAATGTTAAATAGGTTTACGGTTGTTAGACATAGTTCTAAACCATAAAAGGTTTAAGAATGTGTTTAACTAAGTATCCTGATTCAGTCGCACGACTGGACCATACGAATGGGCCAATCGCACGACTGAACCAGGTGATTGAGCCAATCGCACGACTGAATCATAAGACTGACTCAGTCGTACGAATGAATCAATCGTATGACTCAGTCGCACGACTGAGCCAGTCGCTTGGCTCAGTCATACGAATGAGAGCTGTAACCTATAAATACCACTTAATTTGTGGAAAAACAGAACACTTCGAATATTTACAACCCTAGTCGACCCAGAGCGCCCTGTTCGTCCCTTCCAAGTTCATAAAACGTTTTAGATCGTTCCTAGTTCGTTCTTAACGTTTTCTAATCGTTAGGTTTGATCTTGTTAACGTTTTCCCTGATTGGATCGCCAATCAAATAGGATTCTGCACTATTTGATCCGGTTTAACAAAGAATCAGTTAGTACTCCGTCCGTACACGGTCCTAACAAACTGGGACAAGGTCTCATACAACAGCCTAGGTGTTTGTTGTAACCCATAAAGAGCTTTATCCAATTTGCACACATAGTTGGGATGATGTGGGTCTTCAAATCCTGGAAGTTGGCATACACAGACTACTCCGTCTATATCCCCATATAGAAAAGCACACTTGACAGCTGGTAAAGAAGTTTTTGGATGCAGCACAAGCAAGAAAGATCCTTACTGCCTCAAGTCTTGTAATAGGTGTAAAGACATCAGTGTAATCAATTCCTTCTTCTTGCGTGTATCCTTGAACTACCAGTCTTGCCTTGTTCTTGATAATCAAGCCTCTATCATCCTTTTTATTTTTCAATACCCACTTTGTGCCAATAGGGACTTGACCAGGTGGCAGTGGACATAGGTTAAACACCTTTTGTCTCTTGAATTGAAGCAACTCCTCTTGCATTGCATCAACCCAACTGTTTCCTTGAGAGCTTCATCCACCTTCTTGGGTTCCATCTGGGAGAGAAAGCATGAATGCAGATAGACATTCCTATTATGAGTTTGCCTTCGGGTTTTCACGCCTTCTAAGACATCTCCTATGACGTTTTCAGTTGGATGAGTGTTGTGAATCCTGAGTCTTGGAATCACATCTAATTGCATAGATAGATCCAATTTGAAAGATTCTGCTCAGGATTATGAACATTAGTTCCAGCTGATGTCTCACACTCATTCAATGAGGACTGATTGAATGAATGAGTGACACCATCAATGTTGTTTTGCTGTGGAACAATATTAATAGTTGCCTGTTCCTCCATATTACTATCTTCATCAGCCTGGTGTTGAGCGTTTAAGTTGTCAACCAATGAATTTTGAGGCTTAGACTGACAACTTGTTAAAGCTCCACCATTTCCTGTGATATTCATACTTTCAGGACTTGTAGTGTTTGGAACCTGTTCTTCATGTCTTCTTGGAGAAACTGTAATAGATTTAGTTAACTCAAACAGTTGATCATCAGATAAGTTATTTTGAGTTCCTGCTCCAGCTGATTCCCCTTAAAACAAGGAGTGTGCTTATTAGTCTAAGCCTCAAAATTGTTGATTCTCAATTCTAAGTCAAAAATGTGGTCAGGGCCATTCCCCTTAAAACAAGGAGTGTGCTTATTTACAACAATGTTAGATGATTCCTCAAATTGTTGATTCTAAATATTGTATACTCTATAAGCTTTAGAGCTTGAAGAGTATCCAACAAAGATAGCATCATCTGACTTTTCAGCAAATTTTGCTAAATTAGCTTTTGTGTTTAGTATGGTACACCTGCTCCCAAAGGACCTTAGAAAGCCAATAAACGGTGGCCTCTTGTTCCATAACTCATAAGGAGTTTTTCCTTTGTAAGGTTTATATAGAGGCTGATGCAACCAAAGCAACCAAATGGCTTCTTGCATGCATGCACCAAGTACCAAGTAGAACTACTACGGAAGTTTTATACTTTGCATAAGAATTATGCTAAGTATAAAATCATCCGAAGCTAAAGTTCATGCAGAAGCTTTATACTCTGCATAAGAAATAATCTAAGTATAAAGTCTTCTAAAGCCAAAGACCAAATTTTCCGAAGCCAAAGATGAAGTCTTCCAAAGCTTCAAAGACAAAGTCTTCCGAAGCCAAATAAAGTGAAGACTGATTTCTTCTGAAGACTTAGAAGAACATGCTTTTCTCTAATATACTTTTACATAAAGCTGACCAACTTTCTGCTGTAACTCTGAAGACTCACCAACTTGCATAAGTTGGTGAAAAGGTCCATGCTTTTGTAATTGTGCATTAAGGTCTTTGTCTGTACCTTTCTACTTATGTACTTTTATCATTATTTATTATATTAGGTTGTGAGCTATGGCATGTCATATTCACTAGTCAAAAGGCAAATAGCCTTTTGACTCTACATTGATTTTGTTGTCTTTCAATATTCCAACTGGCTTTCCAACTATGGCCGGTTGTAAGGTGTAGTATAAAGTATCTCAATGTCTTGTAACTTATCTGTGATGCATTCTAACTCTTGTAAGAGAACTTGAGATTTATATACATCATCCTTGAAACCTTATATATATTGTTCTTAAGTTTTGTCTCTTTACTTACTTGTGTTGTTTGCATCCTACTCTTAAACCCCGGTTCCCTATTTGATCTGTTATGTACTCTAATACTCTCCTCATTGTGAGACTGGTTGTATAGACCATCCCTTAACCAGTCCTGCAATTAGTATCAGAGCTTTTCAGGCTCTTGATTATAAGATCTCACCATCTTAAATATCCTCAGTTCTTACACAACACTTAACATCTCAAATGGCAGCATCAAAGTCTGATATGGAAACCGGTACCATGGTAAAGTCACCACTGATCACTCCTGATGATTTTGATACTTGGTGCATAAGAATGGGAGGCTTCATCATGTTATAAGACAGCAGGATGTGGAAGTCTATTATCTCAGGACCTTACATTCCATGCACCTCTTCAGCTGCTGCTAGAGGTGGCATGATACCAAAATAAGTGGTTGACTACTCTGAAGAAGACAAAAAAAAAGAATAGATATAGATCAAAAAGCCATGACTGAAACTGCTCTTCCAAATGCCATCTACAGAGGCTTTAAGAAGTGCAAAACTATCAAGCAGCTCTAGGATGCACTAAAGCTGATGCGTGAAGGTTCTTCTAATGCAAAAGAAAACAAGAAGGATCTTCTGAAGCAGCAGTTTGAGAATTTTACCTTCAAAGCAGGTGAAACCATGACTCAACAATACTTAAGGTATGTTGAGATTGTGGATACTCTGATGGATGTTAGAGTAAAGTGGGAGAATAGGGATCTTATGAGAAAGTTCATGTCCTCTCTTCCTAGACATTGGACACACTATTGTGTGGTCATTAAGAGGACTGAAAATCTAAAGACCCTCACTCACACTGTGTTGTATGGCATACTCAATGGTTACCAGACGAAGATGAACATGAAAATCCATCTGGAAACTCTAACAATCAATAGAGTTCTGCCCTTCATGTGGTTGAAAAGGATTGTAGAGAACCACAACACCGTTTCATCTCTTACCCTGACAACTCACCCAAGGGCCGCTTCATCACCTTCCCTGAGACACCAAAGGAGATCTACATCGAAGGAAGCCCATCCAAGAGACAAGCTCATCACATGCCTTTATGTCATATGATGAAAGCATAGGAAAATTTCTCTTCACTCTTGAAGACATGGACTGCTTCCATCCCGATGACCTGGAGTACATGGGGATAGTTCAACAAATGGCTCTTCTCACTCACAGAGCCAAGAAGTTCTACAAGAGGACAGGAAGAAAGCTTCCTAGCAATGTATTCAGTGGAAAGTTTGGGCTGGATAAAAGCAAAGTGAAGTGTTACAACTGTAACCAAATGGAACATTTTTCTAGGGAGTACAAGGCACCCAGGACCAATGGTGGCCAAGCACAACCCAAGCCAAACTGCACTGAGGGAGCTTCACACACTGAGAAGCCCAAGCAGCAAGCTCAGTTGCTGTTGAAGAATGAGGCTTTGATTGGAGCTTCCAGTTAGAATATGTGTCTCCAAACCAAGCACTGATGGCAGATCTGGATGAAGCGAAGGTATTGGAACATTTTGTACCCTAGAATGTATTGCTAAAGTAAAGAGATATAGGTCCTATAACTTAAAGATGAGATCTGATCTTAAGTCTTTGACATATTAAAATCTGATTTCAAAAGAGTTGAAAATGAGTATATGTTAAAATAGAAGACATAAGGAAAACCATTTCAACTCTTAAGCATGAGCATACCAACTACAGCACTCAAATCAAAGATCTCATCACTAAGTTAACTGAGTGTCAGGCTGAGCTAGTGATCAGCAAAGACAAGACAGAGAAGCATGTTCTAGAAGAAGAGACCTTCAAGAACATCATATACTCATCCCTGCATTCCAAAGTGTGTTTTCAGAACAAACATGGACTGGGATCTACTGAGATAGCTCCTCCACACACTCTATTATCTGAAGATCTCCAAGGTGTGGAACTAGTCAAGATGAGATACCATCCATAGATCCTAGTGATGAAGAGGATGAAGAGAAGGTGGTGAAGGATGGGTCTGAGAAGAGTGATGAAGATCATCTTAACAAGGGTCACTACACTCTTGAGGAGAGGAAGAAGTCAGGGATGACTAATTTAAAAGCGGAAGAACTTGATCCGAGCAGCAAAGAGGAGATCAAAGAAACCTCAGGAGATCAATGACACTTTCAAATCCAAGCATAAACAAGTCTTTATCTCTACAGGTTTTGAATGGTGAAGGCTGAGGACATAACTTTGAACTCTAGTGCTAAGAGTTCAAGTACATGTTCAACTCATCCCTATGAAGGAATGAAGGCTGATCAGCTATGTAACACTCCTACACAGCATGAACCATCCATCTCAAAAAGCAAGTTTCACCTTAGGAGGCCTGCCATAATATCATCAAAGATGGGGATGGAGATGGAAAGTGATCAAACTCAGTCTTCCATTCATAAGAAGACTCTAAGAAGAAAGCAGTTTGACTGCATTATGTGTGGTAGTACTTCTCATCTGACTAATGATTACATCTATAATCCCAAAAGTACTATCAATATAACAAAGAAGAATACTTCTGAGAAGAACAAGAAGAAGAAAGCTTCAGAAAAAATTAGTGTTTATTTCAGAAGCTCCAAAATGAAAATGAAGACAAGTGAAAATTGCCTTCGGAAGAAAATTTGGTGTCGGAAGAAAGGAATACTTCTGAAGCACTAAAGCCTGCTACAGTGAAAGCAAGATCTTCCGAAGGGTCAGTTTCCAAAACATCCAAAGTTATAAAAACTTCCAAAGCTTTGAAGGTCAAGTCTAATCTTCCAAAGATGGTGTGGAAGATAAAGGAAGACCATGTGACTGAAAATTTTTCACTTACAACAGTAAGTGATTCCTATAGTCTCAGTATAGGATCAATTACTGTTGCATTGTCTTCAGTTCATTTTGAAGAGCCCAAGACCAATGAGCTTGGGTTTCCAAATGTAATTAATTCTTTTTTTATTATGCAGGAACAGCTGAAGACCAAAAGAAATGTATGGATAATTGATAGTGGTTGTTCTAGGCACATGACAGGTAATGGCTCCTTGCTTCAGAACTTTGAGAAAATTGATGGAGGACCAGTTGCTTTTAGAGGAGATGCTGGTGGTTACATTACGGGAAGGGGCAGGGTCATAAATGGTAAGCTCAGCCTTGAGAAGGTAAACTTTGTTAAGGAGATTGGGTACAACTTACTTAGTGTATCCTAATTTTATGACCAGAGACATAACATGCTCTTTACTGAGCATGAGTGCATTGTTCTCAAGCCCGAGGTGGTCACTCCTCAAGAGCATATCCTGCTTAGAGCACCTCGAAAAGGGAACATGTACAAGATGGATTTGCAAGAAACATCCCCCTCAGGAGAAGTTTCTTGCTTTCTATCTAAGGCAAACAACGATGATTCTTTCCTTGTCATAAAAGAATGTATCATGTAAACTTTAAGAGCATGAATAAACTAATTAAAAATGATTTGGTAATTGGAATGCCAAAAAAAGAGTTTACAAGTGGTGATCACTACGTTGCATGCCTGAAAGGGAAACAACACTTGGTGTTCACAAGCCAAAGGTAAAGAACTCTATCACTACTCCTTTACACTTATTACACATGGATCTCTTTGGCCCCACCAGTGTAATGAGTTTAGGAAGGACCTGATACTGTTTAATGATCACAGATGATTTCATTAGATTCACTTGGGTTTTCTTCCTTAAAACTAAGCATGAAACTCCTAAGATCTTGAAGAATTTCATTCTGAAAGTTGAGAATCAAATTGATCACAAGGTCAAGACCATGTTGTTTGACTCTAAACTGCCTATTACCATCTGGGCAGAGGCAGTCAACACTGCCTGCTATGTGCAAAATAGAGTTTTAGTAGTTAAGACACATGGTAAGACTCCTTATGAACTATGGCTCAAAAGAAGACCTTTCATTGGTTTTCTTCGGTCATTTGGATGTCCATGCACCATATTATATACCAAAGATCAAGTAACCAGGTTTACAGAGAAATTAGGTAATAAGCACTTTATTGGATATTGTGACATCCGTCACTCTCAAATCCGCCAATTAACACGAAACACGTTATCTATTGATTATTCATTTATTTTGTGTATGCGTAATTAATATGTTTATAATTGTGTCTTTGACGTTGTAAGCTAGACACGTTCAACTCGAACTAGTGAAATAATGGATTGATCACTATTATATATTATTATCGATACTTTCATTTTCATTATTATTATTATTATTATTATTATTACTATTATTAGTATTATTATTATTAGTATTATTATTATTATTACATTCTCGTAAAAACTTATCGTATCGCTCTTACGACGCAGCAAATATTGAACGCGCTAACATCATTTGCCGTCGCGCCTTAGCCCGTGTATAGACTTTCCCTATGTTGGTTCGTTAAGGTTTATATTTTAAACTTTGGGTTAAATAAAAATAGGATGAAAAGTCCAGGGTTTAAAATAAATATTTTTTAACTAAAAGGAATTAATTCCTAAATAGTCTGGGGGCCTAGTTGTAAATATCATATATATATATATATACAAATGCATGAAAACCGTCGATTGAACACCAATTCGCAACCCTACGGCCGTCACCGTTTCTCCATCGTTTCACCACCGAAATCAGCCCCATTTTGCCACCGTTAGCCGTCGTTTTTCGCCGTCGTCTCGCCGTTTACTCGTAAGTAACCGATCACAACGCCCTTCGTTTCGTTTCGTTTCGTGAAGTTTGATTTCGTTCGGGTTTGGGTGATACATACGAATGTATGTGTTTGCTTGTGCGTGTGTTTGTATGTATACATATATATATATATATATATATATATATGGCTGTGTATGTATATGTATGCGGTTATGTGTGTATATATATGTGATTTCAGCATGTATACATATATATATATATGGCTGTGTATGCATATGTATTCGGTTATATGTGTATATATATGTGATTTCAGCATGTATACATATATATATATATATATATATATATATATATATACGGCTGTATATGTATATGTATGCGGTTATGTGTGTATATATATGTGATGCAGCATGATACATATACATATGGTTGCGTATGTAAATGTATGCGGTTATGTGTATATATATATGTGATTCGGAATGTATATATATGTTTATGTGTGTTGCGTGCGTCAGGTATGTATATATATTTGTGTGTATGTTGCGTAATATATATATATGTATATATGTATATATATATATATATATATATATATATATATATATATATATATATATATATATATATAGGGGAGGGTTCCTAAGAAAACCATCATTTACTAAAAACTAAGAAAACTAAATCTAAACCATTGATCAACTTCATCAATGGTTGAGTTACATAATGGCATATTAGTAAATAACTTAAAATTTAAATAGATTAAATTAATTATATAAGGGCAAATCCGGAATAAAAAATGTTAAAATTTTGGAAACAACCATCAAGATTACTACATTTAGTCTTCTATTTCCTTTATCATAAATTACATGCAAAAAGAGATTCAATAGTGACTTCATCTTCATATTAAAAAATAATTAATTTCATCTCCATTGTTTACTTAAAATAATCCAACAGTGAATTAGTGCAGTCATATGTCAACATGCTTACGTATACGTAAATACATAAGTAACTTGCGTATGTATATGTAAACATAACAAAATTAAATCACCAATCTTCTGACAAAATAAATCAAATTGAATCGCTAATCATATTTTCTCCCTACGACAGACTTGTAATCAGCTTGTACATTAGGAGTCTAATGTCATGTTCTGTTGGGAGTCCAATCTTCCTACAGACAAAACATAAAATGAATCAATAAATTATGAGAAATTTATAGTAATTTATAATTTACAAATAAACACATGTATATTATATTCTACTAAAATTAATCAATAAATGCTAGGTATATGTATAATATATTCTTTTATAAAAGTTCAATTACTGTGTGATAACTTTGACAAGCTACATATATGTAAACAATCTACACACAAAGAAAAAAATAGGCAATATGTATACTATTAAGTTAGCAATCTGAAAACAAAAAAAAGATGAGATGATTGTTGTAATATTATAATGATGAAACTTATACATATATATTCGTAACATTATGTTACGTATATGTAACACTTCGTCATCATCTTCATCGATGGTTGTTCTTTGTTTTGCAATCAGCATCATTGGTTTCTTCCCCTCTTTCCACTATTATCTCAATTCCTTCCTTCATCAAAAATCTCCATTCCTTCATCGATTTCTCCCGTCTTTAAAACTTCACCTTCAGCTTATCGATTTTCTCATCTTCTCAGCTTTATCAATTTCTTTTGTCTTGCAAGACGAGTTATCTTATCTAATTCTTTAATAAAATGGTTATAAATAATCAAAAAAACAACTGATGAACAATGGAGAAATCTATAAGATAAACAATCTAGAGAATTGAATAGATATAAACTAAAAATGGAGTCATAGAGAACCCACGATATCTTCCTAAATAACCCCACTATACATGCAATTCAATCCAATTTTATATAATAAAGTTATCTGATGAAGAAAATTATAATATTTTATCTTGTTTTATTCTAGTAAAACTTAAATCAAAGGAGAAAATCAAGGAAGAAGATAACTACCATATTTGACTAGATATTTAATTTACATAAATACCCTTAAAGTAAAAATTGTATAAAAATAAATAGAAATTATTTGATTAGTTGGTTTTAGTTTTCTTGGTTTTCTTATAATAAGGTAGTTTTCTTAGGATCCATTCCCTATATATATATATATACATATATATATATATATATATATATATATATGAGTGTGTGTTGCCGCAAGAAGCAGACACAGCAGCGCTGTGTACGTTAATGTATGTGTGTGTTGCACGTTAATGTGTGTGTGTGTTGCAGGTGTGTGTGTGCATATGTATATATATGTGTGTTTGTGTTGTGTGTGCTTGACTCTATGTGTGTGTTGTTCAAGAAATTAGTCAAACACAGCAGCCAAAGCTGCTGTGTGTGTATGAATATGTATGTGTGTGAATGGGTGTGTGAGTGAATGTGTGCTTGTGTGTATGAATACGTAAGTGTGTGGGTGGGTGTGTGTTTATGTGTGTGTTGTGATTATGGGTGTGTTGAGGCTATATGTGATGAGTATTGTATATTGTATGTATGTATTGCGTGTGTGCGAGTCGATGTATATAAATATAGATGGGTGTCGGGTAATGGGTGCAATGGGTGGATGGTAATGCATGGCCTAGTACACTTAAAATACGAACCACTACGTCCTATTTAAAATGTATTACGAATTGAGATATCGAGGGAGTCGTGTATGACACATATGTAAAATTATATATATACATATATAATATATATATATAGTTGGGTAAGTCGATATATTGTATGTGTATAATGATACGAGTATGTATATATATGTATATTGAACGGGAATATGAAATTATATAATCGAGTGTGTTCGTATGATTATATATATGTGTTGAAATGAGTATAAATATATTATCAGGTTATAAATCGAGTATGACATGCATGGTTATACGATTATAGATATATATATATATATACACACGTAGTGTGTGTGTATAACATGCTAGAAATATATTTATATTTCACTCGTGCCTAACTATACGAGTAATCAAATTATTATATGTACGTATATAAATATAAATAAATAGATGTCTTTTGAGCGAGTCGCACAATACACCCGAACCGACCCGAAACCGACCGAACGTACTTTCTCTCATCGAACGTGCTTAAAATTTTAATTATAATTATTATAGGTGTTTGATCGTACATTGCTCACACCGTTTGGAAGCGTTTTTGCTCGCTTTATTTTCTAATCATTTCAAGGTGAGTTTCACGACCCCATTTTCATTACAATTTTATAAATCTTTAGGGGAAAAGTATGCTCACTCTTTCTAGCTGTGAACTCAATTTATTTTGGATTAACATGTTACTGTTTGCAAGCTATATCTTATGCATGAGTTTCTATGTGGTTCTTTAAATCACAACTATTTAACTCCGGTGTTGGAGCTGACGGACAGGTATTTATAGTACTATTGGGTTGACACCCCCACCCATGTATGTTAGTATACTAGTGGAGACTGACTGTGGCTATGATCAACCCCTGGGTGCATATGTTACGACAATTGCTGTGTGGTTCGTCATAGGTTTAGTTGTGATGCTCATGTGATATTACTTGTGATAAACTGTATACACTTATGATCCATAAACTCATGCACAGCAACAAGTTTTCAATTTATGTTTAAACCTGTGAACTCACCAATCATGTGTTGACTTTTGAGCATATCTTTTTTAGATGATAATAATCAAAGAGGATAGCTAGAGCCGATGCCATAGCAGAGACCCTCAGGATTTCTTTAGACATGCACTAGTGTTTTGACTATCATTTGATTTCGCTTATGAATACTATGTTGAACTTTTTGTTTGATGGATTTCATGTTCGATTTGGTTTTTTTAAATCGATAGACTATGCTAGTCGTGGAACTGACTAACCACGACACAAGTCACCATTGTGTCGGGTGACGTCATGACACGTGGATCTTTGCATTTATTTTGTCTCTGTAAACTAACGAGGTGTTATGACGATCCCGTCCGTTACATCCTCGTGTTCCCGCTATAAGCGGGGGTGTGACAGATTGGTATCAGAGCCTTGGTTATAGAGAATTAGGTGGAGTACTCGACCTAGACTATATCCTAAGTACCCACATGTAGTATGCATAATAGGATTATGTGTGCAATGATATACATGTGAACGTTCTAAGTGCATTTTTGACTGTGTTTAGTAGTCTACCTTACATGCTATCTGTGATATACATATATGAGAAAATTGTGGGCATTGTATAATCTATTTATACCTTGAGAAAGTTTTAAGTAAATGTATCCTCTCATTATGTATTTGAGTTATATTCAGATTCTATTGATGAGTGTTACTGTAATAATTCCTCTAAGGACTTAGATTGTTAAGCCAACCTTTATTCCGTACGTCTATCGATGTTACATTTAAGGTGCCCTTATTCACAACTTGTTGGGTTGAGTCTTGGAAGACAAACACGCTGGCTAATACGACACTGGTAGACAAGAGACGCTACACACTCTAATAAAATGACTACTTCATTGGATTTTAGATTATTGTGCATAGATTCCTTTGATCGCTCCTTGATCAAGTGAATTCTTTCTCAACTGTTTCCTTTGTACAACTCCGGTTAATTAACTCTTCATTAATAACCATATCCTTGATACTCAAATCATGGATAACACTCTGTAATTGACAAGATATTTTAACTTCGGTAGGTGGATCTAGGGTAACCACGCAAAGAAAATTACCATTACGGGTGAACACGTAATTGCAACTTGCAGTGCATGTGAAGCCTGGCGAATCTTGCCATGAGATAACGATCATGGTTAGTACAAATCTTTCATTCTATACCTTCGGAAGCTAGATTCAAAATCCTAATAAGACTTTGTTAATGACGATGAAACATTTATAACCTTTATCATTATATAAGTTCTAATCTACCTAGAGTCTACATGGGAATCATATTGTGACACTAGTCCTATCCCCAGTGAGACGTTACTCCTTTTAGCATTTCAGAAATTATGCAATGACTATTTGTTAGAATATACATGGCCTTCGGAGAGCTGCAGCAAAGTAATGATACTCCATTCACATGTATCACTTTGTTTAATGGATTGACCTTAGAACTTGGGTAGTTTGAATGTTCTAGCATTGTGCCTTGATGAAGTAATTGGATGTCACGTGACCAGTTTAAGCATTGTTCTTGCTATATTCTGGATGTGGTGAAAACGCTACGGGGAACCCTATATATAAGTATCACCGGTATACTAAGAATGTGCCTGAAATGGGCTATGTGATGATCTTGATGGATTGGAGTTGGAAATGGTAGGTAATGGTACTAGAGACGTGATTGGTTGTACATACAAGGATTTCATGACATGCTAGTTTAATAAGTATGACAGGAACTATGGGAGCAATAGCCCTAACTGTTTGGATGAAAAAATGGAAACGATAATGAATCAGCAACTATTCTTAAAACCAAAACATGAATGCCATAGTTATGATTGTAATGTGTCCTAGCTGAGTCGGGCACCGAAACAAGTTAGGAACAAACAGGCTCAAGTGGTGGCTATCACCAGAAATCAGGGTCTGGGAAAACTCTGAAAATCAAGCTCATGTAAATCATAGAAGTCAAACATTCATTCGTACATTTGCGACCAGAGCGAAAGACGCTCGCTAATACCCAACCAATGGTATGGGTGCAGATCTCCTCGATAATTATTATGCGTCTGTGTTACTTGATACCGGAACAGATTATAGCTTTGATTTTTCTGGATTATCCATTTACCTTGGCATGAACCCTAGTTTCTTAGAAATTAGTTACTCGGTTAAGATGGCTAGTGATAATAGTTAGAGGTTGCACATAAGTACAAGAAGATCATGTCCTTGACATAGACTTAATTCTGTTTGGATTGTGTCAAGATAGTCCGTCGGGAGAAGGTGGTACGTAATTCTCTATCAAATGACGAAGTGCTCAAGAATCAAGGAAAACAACCTGGAAGAGATTTAAGACTCATTTCTTGCATGAAGATTTGTTGATGCCTAAGGAAGAGTGTTACGTAATTCTAGCACATGTGGTATAAAGAAAACAAAAGAAAGAAAGTTGAAAGATATTTCAATTGTACGAGATTTCCATAGGATTTTCCTAATAATTTATCAAGATCGCCTCCTCCTCGTGAGATAGAATTCTAAAATCATTACTCCTATTACAAGAACACCCTATCGGTTAGCACCATCGAAAATACAAGAATTATCGAGTCAATTTACAAGAGCTTTTGGATAAAACTCTTATTCGACCTAGTCACTTGCTGTGAGGAACACCAACCTTGTTGGTTAAAAAGAAGGATAGGTCATTCCAGTTGCGTATAGATTATCAAAAGTTGAACAAGTTGACTATCAAAAACTATACCCTCTCACCAAGAATTATGATTTATTGGGTCAGATGCATGTAGGGATCAACGTACTTCTCAAAGATTGATCTTCGGTCAAGTTATTATCAGTTGAGGGTTCAAGAATACGATATCCGAAGATAACCTTTAGGACTCGTTATGGAAATTATGAGTTCTTAGTCATGTCGTTTGGGCTGACCAACGCTTCAATAGTGTTTATGGATTTGATGAACAGGGTTTGTAAACCCTATCTAGATAAGTTTGTGGTCGTGTTATAGACAATATTCTCATCTACTCTCGAATGAAAGAAGATCATGATCAACATCTACGAACGATACTGGAGCTATTAAAGGAAGAGACATTTATGCCAAATTCTCGAAGTATGAGTTTTGATTACGAGAAGTGAAATTTCTAGAACACATAGTGAATGAGAAGGAAATTCATGTTGATCATGGAAAAATCAAAGCAGTTAAGAAATGGGATATGCCTAAGACGCCTTCGGAGATTCGACAATTTTTAGGGTTAGCTAGTTACTACCGGCGTTTTATTGCAAACTTCTTCATGATTGCTCAATCGTTAACGAGGTTAACACAAAAAGATAAGAAGCTGGATTGGGGTCACAAGAAAGAAGAGGCTTTCTAAACATTGAAGGAAAGATTATATAACACGCCAATATTGACCCTTCCCGATGGATCCAATGACTTTGTGGTGTTCAGTAATGCATCATACCAAGGACTGGGTTATGTGCTCATGCAAAAGGATAAGGTGATTGCTTACGCCTCATGTCAGCTTAAAGTTCACGAAACAATTATACGACACAAGATCTGGAATTAGGAGCAGTGGTGTTTGCACTTAAGATATAGAGGCCCTTATCTGTACGGGACTAAGTGCGTTATCTACACTGATTATAAGATTCTACAACACATTTTCGATCAAAAGGAACTGAATATGCGCCAAAGACGATGGGTGGAACTTCTCAGCGACTATGATTGTGAAATCCAATATCATCCTGGAAGGGTAAATATGGTGGCTGATGCCTTGAGTATGAAGGAATGTGTAAAACCTTTACATGCACGAGCGTTGGGAATGATTACTCAATCGAATCTGAAAACTCAAATCCTGACAGCACAAGGTGAAGCACTAAAGGAAGAGAATATTACAAGAGTGGAATTTCGAGGATTGGTTAAACAGATGAATTGTAATAAGGATGGCGTATGATACTTTGTGGATCGTATATGGGCACCTAAGTAGGGAGATGTTCGAACCCTAGTTATGAACGAAGCGCACAAGTCCAAGTATTTTGTACATCCTGGTGCGGACAAGATGTACCAAGATCTTAAAGAGTTGTACTGGTGGCCTGGTATACAGAAAGACATTGCGACGTATGTAAGTGAATGTCTGACTTGTTCGAAAGTCAAAGCCAAACATCAGAAACTGTCAGGTCTATTGCAACAACCGGAAATTCTCGAGTGGAAATGGGAAAATATAGTGATGGACTTCATCACTAAGTTGCCTAGAACAAGTAGTGGGCATGATTCGATTTGGGTTATTGTGGGTAGAATGACAAAATTTTCTCATTTCTTACCAACCCGCGAGGACTATAAGATGGAAAAGTTGGTGAGATTATATATGAATGAGATCGTGGCTAGGCATGGAATGCCTGTGTCAATTATATCAGATCACGATATTTAATTTACATCACGGTTCTGGCAGACTTACAGAAGGCGATGGGCACTCGATTAGACCTAAGTACCGCTTATCATCCCCAAACAGATGGACAAAGCGAGCGTATGATTCAGACTCTAGAAGATATGCTTAGTGCATGTGTAATTGACTTTGGTGCTAGTTGGGATGCCCATTTGCCGCTGGTTGAGTTCTCTTACAACAACAGTTATCACTCGAGCATTGGATGTGCCCCGTTTGAAGCTTTGTACGGGAGAAGATGTAGATCGCCTGTTTGTTGGTCCGAGGTAGGAGAAAGTCAACTGACAGGCCCTGAGATCGTTCAGGAAACAACCGACAAGATATTCCAAATTAAAGACAGACTTAAAGCAGCGAGAGACCGCCAGAAAAGCTACGCGGATAACAGGCGTAAACCGTTGGAATTCAATGTCGGTGATCGTGTGTTACTAAAGGTTTCCCCTTGGAAGGGTATTGTGCGATTTGGCAAGAAAGGAAAGTTAACATCGAGGTATGTGGGACCGTTTGAAGTCACCGAAAGAATTGGTCCTGTGGCGTATCGTCTGAAATTACCTCAAGAGCTGAGCAGCGTACACCATACGTTCCACGTATCAAACATTAAGAAATGTTTAGCTGATGGAACTCTCCACGTCCCTATTGAAGGGATCAAGATTGATGAGAAGCTCCATTTCGTGGAAGAACCGATAGAAATCATGGATCGGGAGGTCAAACGATTAAAACGCAGCAGAATCCCAATTGTCAGAGTGAGATGGAACTCAAGGCGAGGTCTAGAATTCACATGAGAACGGGAAGACCAGATGAAACTCAAATATCTACATTTGTTCGCGGATAAAGCTTCAGGATCTAACTCTTGCTGAATTTTGGGACGAAATTCTCTCAACTGGGAGATACTGTGACATCCGTCACTCTCAAATCCGTCAATTAACATGAAACTCGTTATCTATTGATTATTCATTTATTTTGTGTATGCGTAATTAATACGTTTATGATTGTGTCTTTGACGTTGTAAGCTAAACACGTTCAACTCGAACCAATGAAAATAATGGATTGATCACTATTATATATTATTATCGATATTATCATTTTCATTTTCATTATTATTATTATTATTATTATTAGTATTATTACTATTATTAGTATTATTATTATTAGTATTATTGTTATTATTATTATTATTATTACATTCTCGTAAAAACTTATCGTATCGCTCTTACGACGCGGCAAATATTGAACGCGCTAACATCATTTTACGTCGCGTCTTAGCCCGTGTATAGACTTTCCCTATGTTGGTTCGTTAAGGTTTATATTTTAAACTTTGGGTTAAATAAAAATAGGATGAAAAGTCCAGGGTTTAAAATAAATATTTTTTAAACTAAAAGGGATTAATTCCTAAATAGTCTAGGGGCCTAGTTGTAAATATCAATATATATACACAAATGCATGAAAACCGTCGATTGAACACCAATTCGCAACCCTACGGCCGTCACCGTTTCTCCGTCGTTTCACCACCGAAATCAGCCCCATTTTGCCGCCGTTAGCCGTCATTTGTCGCCGTCGTCTCGCCGTTTACTCGATTCGTAAGTAACCGATCACAACGCCCCTCATTTCGTTTCGTTTCGTGAAGTTCGTTTCGTTCGGGTTTGGGTGATACGTACGAATGTATGTGTTTGCTTGGGCGTATGTGTTTGTATGTATATATATATATATATATATATATATATATATATATATATATATATATATATATGGTTGTGTATGTATATGTATGAGGTTATGTGTGTATATATATGTGATTTCAGCATGTATACATATATATATGGTTGTGTATGTATATGTATGCGGTTATGTGTGTATATATATGTGATTTCAGCATGTATACATATATATATATATGGCTGTGTATGCATATGTATTCGGTTATGTGTGTATGTATATGTGATTTCAGCATGTATACATATATATATATATGGCTGTGTATGTATATGTATGCGGTTATGTGTGTATATATATGTGATTCGGTATGTATATATATGTTTATGTGTGTGCTGTGTGCGTCAGGTATGTATGTATATATATATATATATATATATATATATATATACACACACATATATATATATATATGAGTGTGTGTTGCCAAAAGAAGCAAACACAACAGCGCTGTGTACATTAATGTATGTGTGTGTTGCACGTTAATGTGTGTGTGTGTGTTGCAGGTGTGTGTGCATATGTATGTATATGTGTGTTTGTGTTGTGTGTGCTTGACTCTATGTGTGTGTTGTTCAAGAAATTAGTCAAACACAGCAGCCAAAGCTGCTGTGTGTGTATGAATATGTATGTGTGTGAATGGGTGTGTGAGTGAATGTGTGCTTGTGTGTATGAATACGTAAGTGTGTGGGTGGGTGTGTGTTTATGTGTGTGTTGTGATTATGGGTGTGTTGAGGCTATATATGTGATGAGTATTTTATATTGTATGTATGTATTGCTTGTGTGCGAGTCGATGTATATAATATAGATGGGTGTCGGGTAATGGGTGCAATGGGTGGGTAGTAATGCATGGCCTAGTACCCTTAAAATACGAACCACTACGTCCTATTTAAAATATATTACAAATTGAGATATCGAGGAAGTCGTGTATGCCACATATGTAAAATTATATATATACATATATAATTATATATATATATATAGTTGGGTAAGTCGATATATTGTATGTGTATAATTATACGAGTATATATATATATATATATATATATATATATATATATATATATATATATATATATATATATATTACGCAGCATACACACAAATATATATACGTACCTGACGCACGCAGCACACACAGCAGCGCTGTGTACGTTAATGTATGTGTGTGTTGCACGTTAATGTGTGTGTGTGTTGCAGGTGTGTGTGCATATGTATATATATGTGTGTTTGTGTTGTGTGTGCTTGACTCTATGTGTGAGTTTTTCAAGAAATTAGTCAAACACAGCAGCCAAAGCTGTTGTGTGTGTATGAATATGTATGTGTGTGAATGGGTGTGTGAGTGAATGTGTGCTTGTGTGTATGAATACGTAAGTGTGTGGGTGGGTGGGTGTTTATGTGTGTGTTGTGATTATGGGTGTGTTGAGGCTATATATGTTATGAGTATTGTATATTGTATGTATGTATTGCGTGTGTGCGAGTCGATGTATATAAATATAGATGGGTGTCGGGTAATGGGTGCAATGGGTGGGTGGTAATGCATGGCCTAGTACCCTTAAAATACGAACCACTACGTCCTATTTAAAATATATTACGAATTGAGATATCGAGGGAGTCGTGTATGACACTTAAGTAAAATTATATATATACATATATAATTATATATATATAGTTGGGTAAGTCGATATATTGTATGTGTATAATGATATGAGTATGTAAATATATGTATAATGAACGTGAATATGAAATTATGTAATCAAGCGTGTTCGTATGATAATATATAACAAACAAACAAACAAACAAACCCAGTATATCCCACTCAAGAGCAGGGTCTGGGAGGGGTAGGTGGTGGCAAGTCTTTCCTCTATCCAGATAGGTAGAGAGACCGCTTCCAAAGAGACCCAATGAGTATAAATATATTATCAGGTTATAAATCGAGTATGACGTGTATGGTTATACGGTTATAGATATATATATATATATATATATATACACACACACACACATGTAAATAATAGTGTTTGTGTATAACATGCTAGAAATATATTTATATTTCACTCGTGCCTAACTATACGAGTAATCAAATTATTATATGTAGGTATATAAATATAAATAAATAGATGTCTTTTGAGCGAGTCGCACAATAAACCCGAACCAACCCGAAACCAACCGAACGTACTTTCTCTCGTCGAACGTGCTTAAAGTTTTAATTATAATTATTATAGGCGTTTGATCGTACATTGCTCACACCGTTTGGAAGCGTTTTTGCTCGCTTTATTTTCTAATCATTTCAAGGTGAGTTTCACGGCACAATTTTCATTACAATTTTATAAATCTTTAGGGGAAAAGTATGCTCACTCTTTCTAGCTGTGAACTCAATTTATTTTGGATTAACGTGTTACTGTTTGCAAGCTATATCTTATGCATGAGTTTCTGTGTGGTTCTTTAAATCACAACTATTTAACTACGGTGTTGGAGCCGACGGACAGGTATTGATAGTACTATTGGGTTGACACCCCCACCCATGTATGTTAGTATACTAGCTGAGACTGACTGTGGTTATGTTCGACCCCTGGGTGCATATGTTCCGACAATTGCTGTGTGGTTCGTCATAGGTTTAGTTGTGATGCTCATGTGATATTAATTGTGATAAACTTTATACACTTATGATCCATAAACTCATGCACAGCAACAAGTTTTCAATTTATGTTTAAACTGTGAACTCACCAACCATGTGTTGACTTTTGAGCATATCTTTTCAGGTGATAATAATCAAAGAGGATAGCTAGAGCCAATGCCATAGCAGAGACCCTCAGGATTTCTTTAGACATGCACTAGTGTTTTGACTATCATTTGATTTCGCTTATGAATACTATGTTGAACTTTTTGTTTGTTGGATTTCATGTTGGATTTGGTTTTGTTAAATCGATAGACTATGTTAGTCGTGGAACTGACTAACCACGGCACAAGTCACCATTATGTCAGGTGACGTCATGACACGTGGATCTTTGCATTTATTTTGTCTCTGTAAACTAACCAGGTATAATGATGATCCCGTCTGTTACATCCTCGTGTTTCAACTATAAGTGGGGGTGTGACAGATACTCCTCTCAAGCTAAAGCTTATAGAGTATACATTCTCAAAACTAGAGTACTTGAAGAATCAACCAATATGATCTTCAATGAGCACACACCCTGTGTGAAAGGTTCTGGTCCTGTTTGGCTATTTGATCTTGATTTAGTTACCAACTGTTTTAACAAATCTTGTGAAGATGTTTCAGGATCAAAAGGTAACACATCAATAGAAGATCTTGACCCAAGATTTGAGCTGAGAAGACCAAAACAGACTACTTCTTCAGCTCTAGTGGTAACTAACCTTGCAAATGAAGTTCCTATCAGCACAACAATGACAAATCATGTTGATACATCTAAAGTGCCTGAAAATTCCAGCTCAGAGGCACAAAACATAGATGCAGGCACTTTAAATGTAGGTGAAAATGATAGTGGCGATAGTGATCAAGAATTTCTTGATGTTGATAACCACTCCATCAATGAAAACATCAATGATATCACACACTCATTGGATCAAACTTCTTTTGATAAGTGTGCTGATATGGTGGAAGACACTTTATTACCAGATCTAAACTATTTAAATTTAGATCTATCTAAATAACTTGTTGTGATTTCTTAACTCAGAATCCACAAGTCACAACCCACCATAAACATCATTGGAGATGTTGACAAGGGGTGAGAACAAGAGGACAAACCCATGACAAAAATATTTGTCTACACTCTTGTTTCTTATCCCACATAGAGCCAAAGAAAGTTGATGAGGCTTTGAAGGATGGAAGTTGGGTTGAAGCAATGCAAGAGGAGCTGCTTCAATTAAAAAGATAACAGGCTAGGAACCTATGTCCTCTTCCTTATGGGAAGACTTTTATAGGTACCAAATGGATGTCTAGAAATAAGAAAGACGATAGAGGACTTGTCATCAAAAATAAAGCAAGACTAGTTGTTCAAGGATACACATAAGAAGAAAGAATTGATTACACTGATGCTTTTGCTCCTGTAGCAAGTCTTGAAGTTGTTACGATAATCCTGGCGTTTGCTGCATCTAAGGACTTCAAGTTCTACCAACCTGATGTCAAATGTGCATTTTTATATGGGGTGATTGATGAAGAGGTGTATGTCAAACAACCACCTGGCTTTTCAGACCCAGATCATCCTAATTATGTTTGCAAGCTTGATAAGGCTCTTTATTGGTTGTACCAAGCTCTAAGGAAGTGGTATGAGACACTATCTCAGTATCTCTGCTAACATGGATACAAGAGAGGTACGATAGATGGAACTCTCTTCATCAAAGGAACAGGAAATGACTTAATGTTGGTTCAAGTATATGTGGATGACATTATCTTTGGGTTAATCAATCCAAAGCTCTGTAAAGACTTTGAGAAGCTGATGTAGAATAGATTTCAAATGAGTGCTATGGGAGAACTCAATTTCTTTCTAGGAATTCAAGTGAAGAAAGTTGACAATGGTATCTTCATAAGTCAGTCAAAGTATGTACAAGACATACTTACAAGATTCAACATGACTGAATGTAAGGTGGCAAAGACACCCATAGAAAGAAACCACTCCCTTGGACCTGATCTTGAGGGGGAGTGTGTAGATGAACATCTTTACAGGGTAATGATTGGGTCTCTTATGTATCTTACAGCCAGCAGGCCTGATATTATGTTTGCTACATGTATATGTGCAAGATATCAAGCCAACCCCAAGATGTCACACCTGGTTGTTGTCAAAAGAATTCTTAGATATCTCAAAGGTGCTCCTAAGCTAGGCCTTTGGTATCCAAAGAAATCTGACTTCAATCTGTATGCCTATACAGATAGTGACTATGGTGGCTGCAACATGACTGCAAAGTCCACATCTGGGGGATGTTAATTCCTTGGTAGAAGGATAGTCTCATGGCAATGTAAGAATCAATCTTGTGTATCTGTATCAACTGCTGAGGTTGAATACATTGCTGCTGCAAGCTGTTGTGCTTAAGTACTTTGGATTCAGAATCAAATACTGGACTATGGATACAACTTCAAAGAGACTCCCATCCACATAGAAAACAACAGTGCTATCTCTATCACAGAGAATCCTATGCAGCACTCAAGGACAAAACACATCACCATCAGGTATCGTCTAATTAGAGATAACCATAAAAAGGGATTGATAAAACTAATCAAGGTTGACACAAATGAACAATATGTTGATCTATTCACAAAAGCTTTTGATGAACAGAGTTTAAATATCTTATATCAGCTATTAGGATGATTAACCTTGAATAGATTTTCTTAAAAACTTAATCTATATTATTTCTAAAAGGAAGTGTGTGTCCTAAGTTGCCAAATTTATCACCTATATAAGCCCAGTTTATCTTGGAAGAAATCTTTTTCAAAAAATGATATTCCTTAGAAATTTGAAAAATCATCAAGTGTATTTTTCTTTCAGAAGATAACAATATTGCCTTCGAAAGAATTTTAAGTATTCAAAACACATAACTGCTTAAAGGAGATTTACTTTCGGAAGAAATTTCATATTTCTTCCGAAGCCAAAATATGCTTTTAAGTGCTTATGTGTATTTTAAGAACAAATTTCATCCGAAAGCAATTTCTTTCGAGACTAAATACTTTTCGGAAGAGAATTTGCTTAAGTAAATTTTTTCTGAAGCCATTTTTCACTAAGCTTAGGAATATCTTCCGAAGTCAAAATTGGTTTCGGAAGAATTTCACAAATCTTCCAAAGACAAATTACCATTGGAAGAATCTCAACTTCCAAGAAAACTACCTTTTTGGGCACTTTATCTGATGTGGGACCGATATTTAGACTTCAAAGTTTATTATTTGCATTAACTTTGTCTCAAGTCTATTTCATATAAATATACCTAATGGTTCCCCCCCTCTTTCACTTGCTTCTTCATCTATAATCTTTCTAAACCTAAAATCCCACTCACCGCCTTTGTTCATATCTTTCTTCACTTAAAAGCTACCAGAAATGGCCAACCTCAATCATAGAAACCAACCAGATTTCTCCATGCAGCTTCATAGGAAACACAATCAGGTTGCTCTGTTCAACTCTGAGAAAGATCCAAGTTTCTTAGAGGTTTGTCGCTTTCTTTCTCTCTCAAACTACTTCACCTCCCTTCCCATTGATCCTCCACTTTATGAGGATCATCTTTTGGATTTTTAGAGGACCTGAAAAGAGGTCACCATGGATGGGGAGAAGGCACTCTCTGCCATAGTGCAGGGGAGGACATTGTTCATCACTTCGTCCTCCATTAACTCACACTTACGGCTGGATGATGAAGAAGGTGAAGTGTCCATTCCAAAATCTACTGTAAATCATTCTTTTGAGTAGATGGGCTATGAAGGGGACTTCTCAGTTAGAACCTTTAAGAAAGGGAAGGTTTCTACTCAATAGAAGTACCTCCTACATGTTATTATTCACAGTTTATCAAATAAACATGGAGGATGGGACCAAATTCCAGAGGATCTCTCCTTCATAGTTCATGGAATGGTTCATAGGGTCAAGTTCGGGTATTCTCAATTTGTATATACTAATTTGCTTGCAAACTTGGACTCCTTAGAGTATTACATGTTTCCTAGATATTCCAGCACATTCTCAACTGTGAACCGGGCTCACAGTTGAAGGGAACATGTAATATTCTTAAATTGGGCCAGATGAAGCCCGACATCTTCAAAATAATGAGAAAGTCTACTATAGGCTTCTCAAGGGTAGAAACAACCCTGGTCCTAAAAATGCTAGAGCTCATTGCTCAAGGTGACAACCTAGCAGCACCAGCAAGTGTGGAACCCACACCTTCCACTTCTACACCACCCACACAGCCACAAACAACCCTCACCTACCAAAGAAGATCTAAACAAACCAACCTGTGCAGGCCTCCGTATCACCACCCATACAAGAAGAAGTGGGCACTGGAGCTCCCACTTCTCCTGAGGAGCAAACCACTCCCATATCACCAAGAATCAGCTATGAGGTTCCTCATGCTTAGGCTGATGAGCTCATAACCCAACAATCCTTAAGCCTTCACTCAAAGTCTCAACACTCTACTGAACAACCTTCAGGGGAAAGTTACCATCCATAGTCTTTAGACTTAAATCAACCTATGACTAACCTAGACTTCTATGATGATGAAGATAAAGCACTCAATGAGTATCATGAGTCTCTCTTCTCTTTCTCTGCTCAAAGAGAGATGAGTACTCCTGTGTCCCCTGTATCTAGCCCACATCATCCACCCCCAACTAAGGTGGATCTTCTTGAATCTATTCAGGAGATCCATATGGAAGAGGCACTTAATTTAGAAAGTGATTACATCATTAAGACTCAACCATGGCAACCCAGCCCATTGACACTTCAATTGAAGCTGTTAGTGAGCAAAGGAAAACCAGCAGCCAAGAACAACAAGTTAGAGATGAGGAAGAAGAATTAGGTCCAATTACCTCATCCCCTAGTGATTCTTCTACTGAAGATGAGGGGAATCTTAGACTAAAGGTGCAAAAGCTGTCTAAAACATGCACCTATTTAGTCTCTAAGGTTAGTCACTTGGAATCTCAAGTCACTACCTTGCAAAGAAGGCTCAATGATCAACATCTTGAGATTTTTTATCTTAAGGAACAACTAGTAAGAAGACCCTTCAGGAGGATTCAACCAGGAACACAAGAACCTGAGGATGTAATTGACTTAACCTCCAGCTCACCTATGCAAGTGGGTGATGCTACCAAAAAAGGAGAGGAAGTTGTTACAATCACAGAACCTGGGACTTCTTCTCAAAGTATGGACATTGAGGACTCACCAACCTCACTTGCAATTGTCCAGACTCAGCAACCTCCTTAAATTCACATTGATGTAGACTCACTTATCCAGAGCCTATTTAAGGAGGGTACACCAAGGGCAATGTCATACCCATTTTTTGAAGCTGCAAATGAAATACATGGGTGCAGGTATGATGCTGAAAGAAGAGCCCTCATACTGCATAGTGTTCAAGGATAGCAAGAGGTCTTCAATTTTTAGACCTTGAACTACTATGATAGCCTTTCTCTAATCAATATGCCACTTTCCAACCTAAGTCAAAATAGGGAAGCTGACATACTGACTGA
Organism: Flaveria linearis; assembly: GCA_024085815.1. Taxonomy (NCBI): domain Eukaryota; kingdom Viridiplantae; phylum Streptophyta; class Magnoliopsida; order Asterales; family Asteraceae; genus Flaveria; species Flaveria linearis. Next base: position 36,596,026 of record CM044009.1, on the reverse strand, counting down.
GAGAATTCAAGATAGGATCATGGAAGTACTCAGACATAGAAGAAGACAATTGCAAGATGGCAATGCCATTGGTCAATTGGATCTTAAGATGACCCTAAGATTAGCTTCAAAGGGGAAACCATGACTGAAGGCCTAGTGACTGAACCTGTGAGTATTGCCACAGAGTTAAGCACTTCAACAACATCATGTACCCTCAGTGAGGCACCAATTGGTGAAGGTGCTTCACAACCTCTCTCTGGCCAGAGCCTGAGTTCTGAATTAGGCAATAAAGGCCAAAGCTCTCTCCACCCTAAGTCACCAAGGCCTATGAGTGACAAAGGGAAAAGAAAACTGACTCCTGAGGAGATTGAGGAGGAAAGGGGGAGGAAGAGGAAGCTAAGGGGGGAGAGTTTAGCTGGTTCCTTAGGCTTAATGGAAGCTGCAATCAGGACAGTCCCTAGACCAAACACTCAAAATGATGACTTGAAGGCTGCCAGATTGAACTATTTGGGAATCAGGAACTACAACATTGATGAACTCATCTCTCTTCCCTTAGAAGAGTTAAATGAACTAGCAGACTTAGAGCTGACCAAAGAGAGAAATGAGGCAGAGGATATAGAGTTGGTCCTTAGAGTCAAAGAAGAAAGAAGACAAAAGAGACTATACAAGAATTCTCCTCCTCTCTCCCCAGTTCATGAAAGCCCTGAAAGAGAGACTGTGGCAGCTGAACTACCTCAGGTAGACAGAGAAGGTGATTGGAAAAAAATTATCAACTACCTGAGTGCCACAGGTCTCTACCAGGCATCTACACTTCTTCCCCTCTCTTTTAAATACATTTAATTTGAGTACCTTAAGCAGCTTGAATAACAGTTCATAAATGAACAAAAAGCTGCTAAGAGAAAAATGAGGGAAGAACCTGCAAATTCAAGGGCAATCATCCAAAAAAGCCAAAAGATGTCTGCTGACAGACAAAGGATGATGAGCTTCTTAAGCTGTACGGATTCTCCGGAAGGAGGCTTGGTCCAATGTCTCTATCCACTATAGATGAGCACATTCGGGTGATCAAGCAGAAGATTAAGAAGGGAGAGCTTGTGGACTTGCATTCTCCACCAAGCCAAGCTCCTTCTGAGGTTGAGGTTAAGGTTGATCCACAAACAACATAACCTAGACCTTCAGCTGCTTCACAACCAACTTCATCTTCTGATCCACAGCAGGGTTCTACTCCCTTTCCTTCTAAACTTGTGAGGAAGGGGACCCAACTAAGAGAAGCACAACAGAACAACATGGTACTCAAGACCAGCCCTCTCAGTTAAACACTCCAAAAAGGAAGAAAAGGATGGTCGTAAAGAAAGTATCTAAGAAGAAAAGGGCATCCACTTCCAGACCATAGGATGAGTTAGAACATCCTAAGGAGGTGCAACAAGAAGCTGATCAACCAACTTCTACCATAGTATACTCTCTTGCAGCTGGGAGACCCATCCTATCTTGGACTTTTGCTGCTAATCCAGACAGATGGTATGTCATCAGAGATAAAGGTGGTCAAGATGTCTACTATGAGAAGATACTATGAAAGTCTGAGGGATCCTGACCAACTGATGAAGAAAGGAATGGCCTTGATCCTAATAAGGATAATCAACTGAAGATCAATCTTCTCAGTTTTGGTAGCATCAGCCTAGGGGGAGTTTGTAAGGTTTATATAGAGGCTGATGCAACCAAAGCAACCAAACGGCTTCTCAGATGATCTTCCGAAGAACTTCTGAAGGATGAACTCAGTCTTTCGAGACTTGGAAGATCTCTTTTCGAAGTAAATATTTAGTAGACAAAGTATTCCGAAGACAAAGCATCAGAAGAAGCTGTGTCTTCCGAAGTATAAATGGTTCGGAAGAACTTATTCTTCCGAAGCCATTTTACCTTGGAAGAATCATAGTATGAACTAATGGACAAAGTATGGTCCGACTAACACTTGCTGCCTATTTGATTCACTGCAAGATGCTTTCCATGTTCATGTTGTTGACCTTACTTTTGTTCACTGTTGTGACAACCGGTCCCAAGGTCATCATTCTAAACCCTAATTCTATTGCATCATTTCCCCATCTTATGAGTGCTTATAATAGAAACAATTTAATTATATCAATAATGTTGGAATCATCATTTGTTAATTGACCTATTATATGATTCTATGCTACTTTGTGAATTTTGTCAATTTAAATTTTGTCTTTTAGAAACTTAGTGCCCGGGAATATTGATTAGTCACCCTAGCTAGAATTAAGAATATCAAATGAATCAATTAAGTGTGGGTGCATTAGAAATTTTCGGACCTAGCATGTGTACCTTGTGCAAGACTTAAACAATTAATTAACAACTTTTACCACCAAAATACTACCCCTTTAATAAAAATTGACTCTACAAATTAATTATTAAATTAACATTTGAATTGAGCACTAGAGGACAAGGCCAATTCGGCCGCCCCCTTGTCCTCCAATGGTCACCCTTTGCTTACTTCCACACACTACACCAACATATCACTCCATTCACAATTCATGCAAGTCACTTGCAAGCTTTCAAACTCTCTCCCTCTATTCGAAAATCCCAGCTGAGAACCCTCCTCTCTCTCTCGACATTTCTCTACATTTCAGCCCCATTTTGCAGCTTCAAGTCGAGAACCACAAGTCTCTAACCATCGGCCAGCCACAAACCGCGAAGAAGGTGACTTTAGTTGATGTTTTGAGGCTTGGAACGTGCAAAGCTTGAGGTTCCAGCTCTTGTTCGAGATACAACAGTCGAGTCCAAGGAGATTTCAACCATCCATGACATTCTACACCTCTTAAACCGCGAGATACATCGTGTGTAAGCTTACCATGTTCGGTTTTGGTCATTTCTCATGTTTAACTTCATTGTTCACCTAAGAACCCTCTTTTTCTTGTTGTAGCAGAAACCTCTAACTACTACTTTGTCCTTGGAGAGCTTGCTACGTTCTTGAAGGTATTCCACAAGTAACATGTCGATCTATAGGTGTAAACATGAGTTACACCTAGAAAACCCATTTTTCGGGTGTTTCCACCATCTAAACTTGTGTATCTGAAAACCTTGGAGAACAAACCTTCTAACACAATTTCTAATGACTCACTAAACCCCTTGAAATCTTATTTTGAACGTTCTAATGGTTGTACACCGTGTATGGTATGCTCTAGCACAATAACTTGGTGATAAACCTCTCTTTTTACATGTAACAACTTCTAAGGGATTTTTGTTTGGTAACCTTCTCAACTAAAGGTTATAATCTGCTCAAAATAAGTTTTATACATTTCCAAGAATCTTATTTTTATGTTAAACAAAGTTTTAATAATGTTCATTCGCAAGGTACAAAGAATTACACATGTGTAATGGTCGGTTATGGCTTATTTTTACCTCTTGAAACCTTTGTATGTGTAGAACCTTTAGGAAACGTGTTGGGACTGTTATTTCAGTAAGTTTTGGTGCATATTAAGTTTAATAACATGGTTTGACCTCTGGAACAAAAGACATAATGTGTTTAGGCCCATTTTGGTCACTTTCGGGACCCGAAAACGTGTTAAAATGACTTAAAAATAGGAAAACATGGACTATAAACTTTTTAAAGAGAATTACAGGTTCTAAAAGGATAAATAAAATGTTCTAGAGTCAATGAAAAGTTTTAGTGGTCAAAAGGTAATTTAAATGAATTTTAAGTGAAATCGGGTGTAAACCGAGAGGCGTTTTTAAGGAAAAATCTATGATAAATGGGTTAAATATTACAACTTATAAAAATCATAATTTTCCAGTAGGTTAAAAGATAAAATAACCTCAAAAGTGAAATGGTTGGTCAAACAAGCTTTTAAAATGGTCAAACCCGACTAAAAACGCGTTTTAACGGTTTAAACGTAAAAACGAGCCTTTCCACTTTTAGAGACAAATTTTTTAATCTAAAAGGTTTGAAACTCATAAAAAAAAGACTTTAAAAAGTATCTACTGGTCTTAGACTCAAATTAAGTATAATTAAGGTCTTGAACCTGATTTTTAAGAATAGAGGTCACTTAATGCAAGAAACTAATCTTAAGGGTAGAAATTGTCAATTTTGAAACGTCAGGGGCAAAACTGTAAATTTTGCAAAACTTCATAACCGACTCCCATAAGTTCATTTTCCACCTTAAATGGCATAATTACTTTATATTCTTGGTTTAGTAATGTAGAAACCTTTGATTTCATGAAAAACCTTGACTTTCCTTAAAAGGAAACTTCTTACGCAAACCTAATCGAATCAAAGCCGAACCCGTCCATTTAAGTCTTAGGCACTATTGTTGCTCCTTAAATAGGCTTAGGGAAGTAGCTAATGACTTAATATATTCATGTTAGGGTGCTAGACTTGAGATATTCCCGGCACGCGAAGAATTTCTTTTTGCTTGATATCTAAGGTGAGTTCTAGTGATCCCTTTTTACTTACTGTTTTTGGGATGGAACATGCTCTTTGTTATGACTATGATTGTGCTTTATTTGATGCTTGGATGTGGGAATTTTTGGATACCTGTTGATACTTCTGTCATGATCATTAATTCTTTTGTGAACCACTTGTTTTATGTGAATAGATCTATTTGGGGGAATCCCCCACGCACAGTGGCTCCCGCTACAGGGAGGTACCCCACTAAGATCCTGAGGGGTCGTTTGTGGCATGTAACAGGTTTTGAATAAGATACTATGGTGAACCATCCTAGCAGGAATGGTTCACTGTTATGAGGCTTGGTTCTATCCTACGGGAATATCCGGTTAAACACAAGTTTAGAAGAGGCCAACCGGGGACCAAGTGAAGGGTTGATCGTGATACCCCACGATGACTGATACTAAAAATGATGTTTTTAAAATCAAATGAGATTTTCATAAACTTTCACACTTGTCTCTAAAACCTTTACTGTGGACTTTAATAGTTCCTTTTATTGTTTTGAAACTTTAAGCACTTGAATTCACCAACTTTTTAGTTGACACAAATTTTCTTTTGAGCATGTTTCAGGTAACCCGTGAAGACTCTTAGCTATTATGGAAGACTTAGACTCTACCCCCAAGACCATGGCATTGTTTATGTGACCAACTTATGATTTGAACAATTTGATACTATGACAATTTGATTATGTTAAAAATTGTAAACATTTGGAGTCGGATCTGTTTCCAACCCGGTGATTTTTAAACCTTATATGAAATGTGATGTTCTCTCCCTTTGAGCTCTTATATTGGTTTGTTTCCGCTGCCATGTAAGTTATTGCTAGTCTGTGACGTCCCACCCTATCGGGGCCCGGGGTGTGACAGATTGGTATCAGAGCCAAAGGTTGTAGAGAAGTCGGGAATACGATAGTAGACCCTAGGCTACAACCCTGATACCCTAGGACTTTCCTTGTGGGAAAGTGTTGCAATGATCGGGTTGGGTAAATTGATGATTACACTTGATCAACGTAATCATGAATTTACCGGACGCGTAATTTCCATCACGGACCTCTAAGTTATGTTTGGACCTTTCTGTTAATCAGCGGACCTTTCTGTTAAATGCTGATTAACTTTGAAATTCATTTTGATTGGAGATTTGGAATTGATTTTTAAAGATGAACTGTTTTGCCTGACACTATTATGAGAAACAACTGATTCTAACATCATTGATGAGGAATACGTGGAGATTCCTGATACTAATGCCATCACTTGTACTATGAGTATACTACTATTATTAACACTATCATGAGCTATGAGAAACCAAATTACTCATGATGTCTTTTTACAGGAAACCAACCATGGCTGACAAGGCAAAAGCACCGGCCTGCCCTACTGAGAGCAGTGCACCAACGGGGGACACCAAGAAGGCAAAACCGTGCACGGAGTATGAGGAATACCTTAGGAGGTGTGGACACCCGGGTTGGATATCCGTCACGTCAGAGGACACTGAAGCTTCCGAGGACTCTTCTTCGACGACACCTTCCCGGAGCCGGACGCGCTCCCACTCGCCGCATGTTGCCGCCCCATCCCACTCACCTATCCCTGCCATTGGGAATAGGGGAGCACGCACCGTCACTCGTCCACGAAAGAGTGCTAGACCTGGAGCTTCGGTCTCCATTAGGATGCCTCCTCCTCCACCACCGGTTAGGACTCCCATACCCGCACCACCGCCGTTCGAGCCACACCGACGCCACCCACAAGAGGAGTCATGGATGCCTCCGAGGCACAACATGTACGACGGCCCCAGCGTACTGGCAGGGGATAGGCATTCACAATCCAGCCGTCGGGCTAGTGATGTAGGGCCTACTACTGCAACACTAGAGGAGCTCCTGAAGACCGTCCGTCGCCACGAGCTGACTCTTCAGCACGCTACCCGAACCTCCCAGTCTGCTCAATTCCAAGCTATGATGGCGTCGCACGGGGTGCAGAGGTTGGAGCAGGAGCAGAGGAAGAAGAGCTCTGGATGGATGGCATGGCTGAAAAAGAAGTGGATGTGAAGGTGACATGTGGAAGGTGGAAGAAATATCTGTCTTTGAGCAGTTGAAGGAAACAAACTTATCATTATCTGACATTATTATTATTATTATTCATGGGGTGATGGCACCTTCCACTTTGTAAGAGCTAGACTCTGATACTATGAACTTGGTCTTGTTTTGAACTGATTCCTATGATACAATGTTGTTGACACATTTATGATTATCTGTCATGTGTTGTTTATTCATGGTGTTGGGTCATGTTATTCTTTATGACTGCTTAAATTGTTTAAATTGGTAATCTGTGGAACTTGTTAAGTTGTGTGTAATTATACACCGTATTCTCTCTTCGTATAGAGGGAGCCTTCTAGGGAATTGATGCATAGACTGATTGAAACAAATTACGAGATGCTAAACAACTTTATCTGTAGTACTACCAGAATGTCTACTAGAAGAGGAACACGCATCGGAAGGCAAGGAGCATACCGAGGTCGTCACGAAGGAACAAGGCGAACCAGAAACCAACCACCTACTCCTCCAGGGAATCCCATCTGGGGGAATGATAACTCAGAAAATGACGAGAGGATGGCAAATCTTGTGGCACAGCAAATTGCGCACGCTATACCAACCATCATTGCTCAAATCAATGCTGACCGGAATGACGCCGGAGGTGGTACTGGGACTGCAAACAATGAGGAATCTGAAGCTATCAGGAAGGTGCTCCTACAAGACATTCATGGCTTGCAAGCCAAAGGACTTCCATGGCACCGAGGGTGCAATTGAAACATATACGTGGCTAGACGAAATCAAAGTTGTGTTAGAGATCAGTGAATTCAAGTTGGAACACATGGTGAGGTTTGCTTCTCAATCTCTCAAGGGACCAGCACTTGTGTGGTAGAAAACCATCATTCAGCCTCGAGGCCGGGACGCTGTTGGTAGGATGAACTGGTCTGAGTTCAGGGAACTAATCACCAACAAGTACTGCCCGATCAACCAGCTAGAAAAAGTGGAGGCTAGATTTCTGAATCTGGAGATGAGGGGCCCGAACTACACCGAATACATCAACCAGTTCCTTGCATTGTCCCGACTGGTACCACACTTGGTGATGCCAGAATCCAAGGGCATGGCCCGCTTCATCTAGGGGTTACACCCAAGGGTGAGGGGCATGGTTCGGTCATCCAGCCTACAACCATACAGGCTGCGGTCGACTTTACCAGTAGTCTGACCGACGACCTAGTTAGAGCTGGGTGGACCGAACATGGGAAAATTGAGGACAAGAAGAAGGCTGTGGAAGAAAAGAGGAAGTGGTTTGATACTAGGAAGATGGTCGGAAGCAGTAGCGGTTCAAACAAGAGACCTAGAGAAGAAGCGAGACGAAGTGACCATGGTAGAAAGGCCAGGAGGTTGTATCTAGGCACAAGCCCCTTCTGCGACAAATGCAAACTTCATCACCAAGGGGAGTGCAATCTCATGCCTTGTTATCGGTGCAAGAAACCTGGTCAATTGATTAAAGACTGTACCTACGAGCCTAGAAAGCAATGCTATGAGTGCGGAGATCCAGGGCATATGAGGAACAAATGCCCCAAGCTAGCAAGAAACAGGGACACCCGACCCAACAAGCCCAAGGGAAGAGCTTTTATGATGGACCCAGCTGGAGCCCGAAAGGAACTCGATGTGGTTAATGGTACGTTTCTTGTAAACGATCATCCTACTACCGTTTTGTTTGATACTGGAGCGACTGCTAGTTTTATCTCTAGTGCTTTTAGATCCTTGATTGACCTAGCTACGTGCACCTTAGCCGATACGTTTACCGTCAAATTAGCTGATGGCAACATTTTAGAAACTAATGAAATCATAAAGGATTGTTCAATAAATCTAAATGGGAATACATTTAAGATAGATCTGATGCCCATTAAGTTAGGAGGATTTGATGTGGTTGTTGACATGGACTGGTTAGCAAAGAACAGAGTCGAAATTGTGTGTGATGAACGCCTACTCAAGATACCATTGAATGACAAGGAAGAGTTAGTAGTGCAAGGAGAAAGGAGTAACACCTTATGCCCCATGATATCCTATCTAAAAGCTACCAAGAGCTTAAGGAAGGGATGCTCAGCTTTCATCGTCTACGTGATGAAGACCAAAGAGGAGAAGAAGATTTCGGACATCCCAGTAGTTTCTGAATACCCTGAAGTGTTTCCGGAAGACCTACCGGGACTTCCCCCGAAACGACAAGTTGAGTTCCAAATAGATTTGCTGCCTGGCGCTGCACCGGTAGCCAAAGCGCCGTATCGACTCGACCCTCCTGAGATGAAGGAACTGATGACGCAAATTCAAGAACTATTGGACAAAGGATTCATACGTCCGAGTGTCTCTCCATGGGGTGCCCCGGTGTTGTTTGTGAAAAAGAAGGATGGAACCTTACGCATGTGCATTGACTACCGGGAGTTAAATAAGTTGACCATAAAGAACCGTTACCCACTTCCAAGGATAGATGACCTATTCGATCAACTACAAGGAGCAAGCTACTTTTCCAAGATAGATTTAAGATCCGGTTACCACCAACTGAAGATAAGAGAAGAAGACATAGATAAGACGGCTTTCTGAACTAGGTATGGGCACTATCAGTACTTAGTCATGCCCTTCGGGCTGACCAATGCACCAGCAGCATTCATGGATCTCATGAACCGTGTATGCCGCCCATATCTTGACAAGTTTGTGATCGTGTTCATCAACGACATTCTGATCTACTCCAGTAATAAGGAAGAGCACGAGAAACATCTCAGACTAATTCTTGAATTACTTAAGAATGAGCAACTATATGCCAAATTTTCAAAATGTGAATTTTGGATGCGAGAGATCCAATTTTTAGGGCATATAGTGAATGAGAATGGAATTCAAGTTGACCCTTCCAAGATAGAGGCCAAAAAGAATTGGAAGATTCCTGAGACTCCCACTGAGATTAGGCAATTCCTAGGATTGGCCGGATACTACCGACGATTCATAAAGGACTTCTCGCGCATTGTGCAACCCTTGACTGCACTAACTAAGAAGAACAAGGCCTTTGTGTGGGAACCAGAGCAAGATAAAGCCTTTGAGACGCTCAAGGAGAAGTTATGCAGTGCACCTATTCTGGCCCTCCCAGAAGGAGTTGAAGACTTCGTAGTCTATTGTGACGCTTCGCGTCAGGGGTTGGGATCTGTGCTAATGCAACGCAACAAGGTCATTGCCTATGCATCTAGACTGCTAAATGATCACGAGAAAAACACTACTACGCACAATTTGGAATTAGGTGCCATGGTATTTGCTCTCAAAATGTGGAGGCACTACCTCTATGGCACGAAGTGCATCATTTACACTGACCATCGAAGTTTGCAACACATTCTCGACCAGAAGATGCTGAACATGCGACAAAGAAGATGGGTTGAGTTATTGAACGACTACGAGTGTGAAATCCGTTATCATCCTGGTAAGGCCAGTGTGGTGGCAGATGCTTTGAGCAGAAAGGAGAGAGAAAAACCTCTTCGTGTACGAGCTTTAAGGATAAGTGTGTACACTGACCTAATTGCAAGGCTGAAAGAAGCTCAAAGTGAAGCGTTAAAGGAGGAAAATTTAGCAGGAGAAGGATTAACTGGAATGGAAAAGCGATTTGAAACAGGAAATGATGGTACATATAAGTGCGAAGGGAGAACTTGGGTGCCAAAGCATGGGGGAATTCGAGAGGTAATTCTCGATGAAGCTCACAAATCTAGGTATTCAGTTCACCCTGGGAGTGATAAAATGTACCAGGATTTGAAGGCACTTTTCTGGTGGCCTGGAATCAAGAAATCAATCGCTATGTATGTCGGAAAATGTCTAACCTGTGCCATGGTAAAAGCTGAGAATCAAAAACCATCAGGGATGTTACAACAGCCCGAAATCCCAGAATGGAAATGGGATAATGTCACGATGGACTTTGTTACAAAGTTACCCAGGACGACGAGAGGTCATGATGACATTTGGGTAATAGTGGATAGACTAACCAAATCGGCACACTTCCTACCAATTCGGGAAGACTATGACATGTCAAAACTGGCTCAGCTGTACATCAACGAAATAGTGGTTAGGCATGGCGTACCACTATCAATCATATCTGATCGTGACAGCCGATTCACTTCGCGATTTTGGAAATCACTTCAGCAAGCTTTAGGAACCCGTTTGGATTTAAGCATGGCTTATCACCCGCAGACTGACGGTCAAAGTGAAAGGACTATCCAAACCTTAGAAGACATGCTAAGGGCCTGCGTGGTTGATTTTGGAGGAAATTAGGATAACCATCTCCCATTGGTAGAATTCTCCTATAATAACAGCTACCACGCGAGTATCAAGGCAGCTCCTTATGAAGCTCTATATGGAAGGAAATGTCGGTCGCCCTTGAGTTGGAGTGAAATTGGGGATAGCCAAGTATTGGGACCCGACATTGTATTGGAGACTACTGATAAGATTTTCAAAATCAAGGAACGTCTACAGGCAGCAAGGGATCGTCAAAAGAAATACGCTGACAGGAGATGAAAACCCTTAGAGTTTCAGGTAGGTGACAGAGTAATGCTGAAGGTAGCACCATGGAAGGGAACCGTAAGGTTCGGGAAAAGAGGAAAGTTAAGCCCAAGATACATTGGACCATTTGAAATACTTACAAGAATTGGTCCCGTGGCTTATAAATTGAAGCTACCACAGGAACTGAGTCATATACACAACACCTTTCATTTGTCAAACCTGAAAAAGTGCCTTGTGGACAAAACCTTGGACTACCGCTGAAGGAGACAAGAATCAATGATAAGTTAAACTTCGTGGAAGAACCCCTCGAGATCACAGACCGCTTGGTCAAACAGCTCAGACGAAGCCGCATACCTAAGGTCAAGGTTAGATGGAACTCGAGGCGAGGACCGGAATTCACTTGGGAACATGAAGACGAGATGAGGAAGAATTACCCGCATCTCTTTAAACCCACCCGTTCAAATACTAATCGAAGCTAAATTTCAGGACGAAATTTCCTATACGGTGGGAGAATGTGACAACCGGTCCCTAGGTCATCATTCAAAACCCTAATTCTATTGCATCATTTCCCCATCTTATGAGTGCTTATAATAGAAACAATTTAGTTATATCAATAATGTTGGAATCATCATTTGTTAATTGACCTATTTTATGATTCTATGCTACTTTGTGAATTTTGTCAATTTAAATTTTTGTCTTTTAGAAACTTAGTGCCCGGGAATATTGATTAGTCACCCTAGCTAGAATTAAGAATATCAAATGAATCAATTAAGTGTGGGTGCATTAGAAATTTTCGGACCTAGCATGTGTACCTTGTGCAAGACTTAACCAATTAATTAACAACTTTTACCACCAAAATACTACCCCTTTAATAAAAATTGACTCTACAAATTAATTATTAAATTAACATTTCAATTGAGCACTAGAGGACAAGGCCAATTCGGCCGCCCCCTTGTCCTCCAATGGTCACCCTTTGCTTACTTCCACACACTACACCAACATATCACTCCATTCACAATTCATGCAACTCACTTGCAAGCTTTCAAACTCTCTCCCTCTATTGGAAAATCCCAGCTGAGAACCCTCCTCTCTCTCTCTCTCGACATTTCTCTACATTTCAGCCCCATTTTGCAGCTTCAAGTCGAGAACCACAAGTCTCTAACCATCGGCCAGCCATAAACCGCGAAGAAGGTGACTTTAGTTGATGTTTTGAGGCTTGGAACGTGCAAAGCTTGAGGTTCCAACTCTTGTTCGAGATACAACAGTCGAGTCCAAGGAGATTTCAACCATCCACGACATTCTACACTTAAACCGCGAGATACATCATGTGTAAGCTCACCATGTTCGGTTTTGGTCATTTCTCATGTTTAACTTCATTGTTCACCTAAGAACCCTCTTTTTCTTGTCGTAGCAGAAACCTCTCACTACTACTTTGTCCTTGGAGAGCTTGCTACGTTCTTGAAGTTATTCCACAAGTAACATGTCGATCTATAGGTGTAAACATGAGTTACACCTAGAAAACCCATTTTTCGGGTGTTTCCACCATCTAAACTTGTGTATCTCAAAACCTTGGAGAACAAACCTTGTAACCCACCTTCTAATGACTCACTAAACCCCTTGAAATCTTATTTTGAACGTTCTAATGGTTGTACACCGTGTATGGTATGCTCTAGCACAATAACTTGGTGATAAACCTCTCCTTTTACATGTAACAACTTCTAAGGGATTTTTGTTTGGTAACCTTCTCAACCAAAGGTTGTAATCTGCTCAAAATAAGTATTAGACACTTCCAAGAATCTGATTTTGATGTTAAACAAAGTTTTAATAATGTTCATTCGCAAGGTACAAAGAATTACACATGTGTAATGGTATGTTATGGCTTATTTTTACCTCTTGAAACCTTTGTATGTGTAGAACCTTTAGGCAACGTGTTGGGACTGTTATTTCAGTAAGTTTTGGTGCATATTAAGTTTAATAACATGGTTTGACCTCTGGAACAAAATGACATAATGTGTTTAGGCCCATTTTGGTCACTTTCGGGACCTGAAAACGTGTTAAAATGACTTAAAAATAGGAAAACAAGGACTATAAACTTTTTAAAGAGAATTACAGGTTCTAAAAGAATAAATAAAGTGTTCTGGAGTCAATGAAAAGTTTTAGTGGTCAAAAGGTAATTTAAATGGATTTTAAGTGAAACAGGGTGTAAACCGAGAGGCGTTTTTAAGGAAAAATCTATGATAAATGGGTTAAATGTTACAACTTATAAAAATCATGATTTTCCAGTAGGTTAGAAGATAAAATAACCTCAAAAGTGAAATGGTTGGTCAAACAAGCTTTTAAAATGGTCAAACCCGACTAAAAACGCGTTTTAAAGGTTTAAACGTAAAAACGAGCCTTTCCACTTTTAGAGACAAATTTTTGTAATCTAAAAGGTTTGAAACTCATAAAAAAATACTTTAAAAAGTAGCTACTGGTCTTAGACTCAAAAAGGTGAAAACTCATAGATAACCATTTTAAACCGTTCGGTATTACCGTAACCGGCAACATTAAACGCGTAATTTACAAACTGAGTCCATAATCTGAAATTTTGGTTATAAATTATTAAAAATAAGTTGAATTAAGGTCTTGAACCTGATTTTTAAGAATATAGGTCACTTAATGCAAGAAACTAATCTTAAGGGTAGAAATTGTCAATTTTGAAACTTCAGGGGCAAAACTGTAAATTTTGCAAAACTTCATAACCGACTCCCATAAGTTCATTTGCCCCCTTAAATGGAATAATTACTATATATTCTTGGTTTAGTAATGTAGATACCTTTGATTTCATGAAAAACCTTGACTTTCCTTAAAAGGAAACTTCTTACGCAAACCTAATCGAATCAAAGCCGAACCCGTCCATTTAAGTCTTAGGCACTATTGTTGCTCCTTAAATGGGCTTAGGGCAGTAGCTAATGTCTTAATATATTCATGTTAAGGTGCTATACTTGAGATATTCCCGGCACGCGAAGAATTTCTTTTTGCTTGATATCTAAGGTGAGTTCTAGTGATCCCTTTTTACTTACTGTTTTTGGGATGGAACATGCTCTTTGTTATGACTATGATTATGCTTTATTTGATTCTTGGATGTGGGACTTTTTGGATACCTGCTGATACTTATGTCATGATCATTAATTCTTTTGTGAACCGCTTGTTTTATGTGAATAGATCTATTTGGGGAATCCTCCACGCACAGTGGCTCCCGCTATAGGGAGGTACCCCACTGAGATCCTGAGGGGTCGTTTGTGGCATGTATACAAATTTTGAATAAGATACTATGGTGAACCATCCTAGCAGGAATGGTTCACTGTTCTGAGGCTTGGTTCTTTCCAATGGGAATATCCGGTTAAACACAAGTTTAGAAGAGGCCAACCGGGGAACACGTGAAGGGTTGATCGTGATACCCCACGATGACTGATACTAAAAATGATGTTTTTAAAATCAAATGAGATTTTCATAAACTTTCACACTTGATTCTAAAACCTATACTGTGGACTTTAATAGTTCCTTTTATTGTTTTGAAACTTTAAGCACTTGAATTCACCAACTTTTTAGTTGACAAAATTTTCTTTTGAGCATGTTTCAGGTAACCCGTGAAGACTCTTAGCTATTATGGAAGACTTAGACTCTACCCCCGAGACCATGGCATTGTTTATGTGACCAACTTATGATTTGAACAATTTGATACTATGACAATTTGATTATGTTAAAAATTGTAAACATTTGGGGTTGGATCTGTTTCCAACCCGGTGATTTTTAAACCTTATATGCCATGTGATGTTCTCTCCCTTTGAGCTCTTATATTGGTTTGTTTCCGCTGCCATGTAAGTTATTGCTAGTCTGTGACGTCCCCCCCTACCGGGGCCCGGGGGTGTGATAGATTGGTATCAGAGCCAAAGGTTGTAGAGAAGTCGGGAATACGATAGTAGACCCTAGGCTACAACCCTGATACCCTAGGACTATCTTTGTGGGAAAGTCTTGGAATGATCGGGTTGGGTAAATTGATGATTACACTTGATCAACGTAATCATGAATTTACCGGATGCGTAATTTCCTTACACTTGATCAACGTAATCATGAATTTACCGGACGCGTAATTTCCATCACGGACCTCTAAGTTATGTTTGGACATTTCTGTTAAATGCTGATTAACTTTGAAATTCATTTTGACTGGAGATTTGAAATTGATTTTTAAAGATGAACAGTTTTGCCTGACACTATTATGAGAAACAACTGATTCTAACATCATTGATGAGGAATACGTAGAGATTCCTGATACTAATGCCATCACTTGTACTATGAGTATATTACTATTATTAAGACTATCATGAGCTATGAGAAACCAAATTACTCATGATGTCTTTTTACAGGAAACCAACCATAGCTGACAAGGCAAAAGCACCGGCCTACCCTACTGAGAGCAGTGCACCAACGGGGGACACCAAGAAGGCAAAACTGTGCACGGAGTATGAGGAATACCTTAGGAGGTGTGGACACCCAGGTTGGAAATCCGTCACGTCAGAGGACACTGAAGCTTCCGAGGACTCTTCTTCGACGACACCTTCCAGGAGCCGGACGCGCTCCCACTCGCCGCATGTTGCCGCTCCATCCCACTCACCTATCCCTCCCATTGGGAATAGGGGAGCACGCACCATCACTCGTCCATGAAAGAGTGCTAGACCTGGACCTTCAGTCTCCTTTAGGATGCCTCCTCCTCCTCCACCACCGGTTAGGACTCCCACACCAGCACCACCGCCGTTCGAGCAACACCGACGCCACCCACAAGAGCATTCATGGATGCCTCCGAGGCACAGCATGTACGACGGCCCCAGCGTACTGGCAGGGGATAGGTATTCACAATCTAGCCGTCTGGCTAGTGATGTAGGGCCTACTGATGCAGCACTAGAGGAGCTCCTGAAGACCGTCCGTCGCCACGAGCTGACTCTTCAGCATGCTACCCGGACCTCCCAGTCTGCTCAATTCCAAGCTATGATGGCGTCGCACGGGGTGCAGAGGTTGGAGCAGGAGCAGAGGAAGAAGAGCTCTGGATGGATGGCATGGCTGAAAAAGAAGTGGATGTGAAGGTGACATTTGGAAGGGGGAAGAAATATCTGTCTTTGAGCAGTTGAAGGAAACAAACTTATCATTATCTGACATTATTATTATTATTATTATTCATGGGGGTGATGGCATCTTCCACTTTGTAAGAGCTAGACTCCGATACTATGAACTTTGTCTTGTTTTGAACTGATTCCTATGATACAATGTTGTTGAAACATTTATGATTATCTGTCATGTGTTGTTTATTCATGGTGTTGGGTCATGTCATTCTTTATGACTGCTTAAACTGTTTAAATTGGTAATCTGTGGAACTTGTTAAGTTGTGTGTAATTATATACCGTATTCTCTCTTCGTATAGAGGGAGCCTTGTAGGAAATTGATGCATAGACTGATTGAAACAAATTATGAGATACTAAACAACTTTATCTATAGTACTACCAGAATGCCTACCAGAAGAGGAACACGCATCGGAAGGCAAGGAGCATACCAAGGTCGTCACGAAGGAACAAGGCGAACCAAAAACCAACCACCTACTCCTCCAGGGACTCCCATCGGGGGGAATGCTAACTCAGGAAGTGACGAGAGGATGGCAAATCTTGTGGCACAGCAAATTGCGCACGCTATACCAACCATCATTGCTCAAATCAATGCTGACCGGAATGACGCCGGAGGTGGTACTGGGACTGCAAACAACGAGGAATCTGAAGCTATCAGGAAGGGGTGCTCCTACAAAACATTCATGGATTGCAAGCCAAAGGACTTCCATGGCACCGAGGGTGCAATTGAAACATTTACGTGGCTAGACGAAATCGAAGCTGTGTTAGACATCAGTGAATTCATGTTGGAACACATGGTGAGGTTTGCTTCTCAATCTCTCAAGGGACCAGCACTTGTGTGGTGGAAAACCATCATTCAGCCTCGAGGCCGGGACGCCGTTGGTAGGATGAACTGGTCTGAGTTCAGGGAACTAATCACCAACAAGTACTGCCCGATCAACCAGCTAGAAAAACTGGAGGCTAGATTTCTGAGTCTGGAGATGAGGGGCCCGAACTACACCGAATACATCAACCAGTACCTTGCATTGTCCCGACTGGTACCACACTTGGTGATGCCAGAATCCAAGGGCGTGGCCCGCTTCATCTGGGGGTTACACCCAAGGGTGATGGATGGTTCGGTCATCCAGGCCTACAACCATACAGGATGCGGTCGACTTTACCAGTAGTCTGACCGACGACCTAGTTAGAGCTGGGTGGACTGAACATGGGAAAATTGAGGACAAGAAGAAGGCTGTGGAAGAAAAGAGGAAGTGGTTTGATACTAGGAAGATGGTCGGAAGCAGTAGCGGTTCAAACAAGAGACCTATAGAAGAAGCGAGACGAAGTGACCATGGTGGAAAGGCCAGGAGGTTGTATCTAGGCACAAGCCCCTTCTGCGACAAATGCAAACTTCATCACCAAGGGGAGTGCAATCCCATGCCTTGTTATCGGTGCAAGAAACCTGGTCACCTGGTTAAAGACTGTACCTACGAGCCTGGAAAGCAATGCTATGAGTGCGGAGATCCAGGGCATATGAGGAACAAATGCCCCAAGCTAGCAAGAAACAGGGACACCCGACCCAACAAGCCCAAGGGAAGAGCTTTTGTGATGGACGCAGCTGGAGCCCGAAAGGAACCCGATGTGGTTAATGGTACATTTCTTGTAAACGATCATCCTGCTACCGTTTTGTTTGATACTGGAGCGACTGCTAGTTTTATCTCTAGTGCTTTTAGATCCTTGATCGACCTAGCTACGTGCACCTTAGCCGATACGTTTACCGTCGAATTAGCTGATGGCAACATTTTAGAAACTAATGAAATCAAAAAGGATTGTTCAATAAATCTAAATGGGAATACATTTAAGATAGATCTGATGCCCATTAAGTTAGGAGGATTTGATGTAGTTGTTGGCATGGACTGGTTAGCAAAGAACAGAGTCGAAATTGTGTGTGATGAACGCCTACTCAAGATACCATTGAACGACAAGGAAGAGTTAGTAGTGCAAGGAGAAAGGAGTAACACCTTATGCCCCATGATATCCTATCTAAAAGCTACCAAGAGCTTAAGGAAGGGATGCTTAGCTTTCATCGTCTACGTGATGAAGACCAAAGAGGAGAAGAAGATTTCGGACATCCCAGTAGTTTCTTAATACCCTGAAGTGTTTCCGGAAGACCTACCGGGACTTCCCCCGAATCGACAAGTTGAGTTCCAAATAGATTTGCTGTCTGGCGCTGCACCGGTAGCCAAAGCACCGTATCGACTCGCCCCTCCTGAGATGAAGGAACTGATGACGCAAATTCAAGAACTATTGGACAAAGGATTCATACGTCCAAGTGTCTCTCCATGGGGTGCCCCGGTGTTGTTTGTGAAAAAGAAGGATGGAACCTTACGCATGTGCATTGACTACCGGGAGTTAAATAAGTTGACCATAAAGAACCGTTACCCACTTCCAAGGATAGATGACCTATTCGATCAACTTCAAGGAGAAAGCTACTTTTCCAAGATAGATTTAAGATCCGGTTACCACCAAATGAAGATAAGAGAAGAAGACATACCTAAGACGGCTTTCCGAACTAGGTATGGGCACTATCAGTACTTAGTCATGCCCTTCGGGCTGACCAATGCACCAGCAGCATTCATGGATCTCATGAACCGTGTATGCCGCCCATATCTTGACAAGTTTGTGATCGTGTTCATCGACGACATTCTGATCTACTCCAGTAATAAGGAAGAGCACGAGAAACATCTCAGACTAATTCTTGAATTACTCAAGAATGAGCAACTATATGCCAAATTTTCAAAATGTGAATTTTGGATGCGAGAGATCCAATTTTTAGGGCCTATAGTGAATCAGAATGGAATTCAAGTTGACCCTTACAAGATAGAGGCCATAAAGAATTGGAAGATTCCTGAGACTCCCACTGAGATTAGGCAATTCCTAGGATTGGCCGGATACTACCGACGATTCATAAAGGACTTCTCGCGCATTGTGCAACCCTTGATTGCACTAACTAAGAAGAACAAGGCCTTTGTGTGGGAACCAGAGCAAGATAAAGCCTTTGAGACGCTCAAGGAGAAGTTATGCAGTGCACCTATTCTGGCCCTCCCAGAAGGAGTCGAAGACTTCGTAGTCTATTGTGACGTTTCGCGTCAGGGGTTGGGATGTGTGCTAATGCAACGCAACAAGGTCATTGCCTATGCATCTAGACTGCTAAATGATCACGAGAAAAACTATACTATGCACGATTTGGAATTAGGTGTCGTGGTATTTGCTCTCAAAATGTGGAGGCACTACCTCTATGGCACGAAGTGCATCATTTACACTGACCATCAAAGTTTGCAACACATTCTCGACCAGAAGATACTGAACATGCGACAAAGAAGATGGGTTGAGTTATTGAACGACTACGAGTGTGAAATCCGTTATCATCCCGGTAAGGCCAATGTGGTGGCAGATGCTTTGAGCAGAAAGGAGAGAGAAAAACCTCTTCATGTACGAGCTTTAAGAATAAGTGTGTACACTGACCTAATTGCAAGGCTGAAAGAAGCTCAAAGTGAAGCGTTAAAGGAGGAAAATTTAGCAGGAGAAGGATTAACTGGAATGGAAAAGTGATTTGAAACAGGAAATGATGGTACATATAAGTGCGAAGGGAGAACTTGGGTGCCAAAGCATGGGGGAATTCGAGAGGTAATTCTGGATGAAGCTCACAAATCTAGGTATTCAGTTCACCCTGGGAGTGATAAAATGTACCAGGATTTGAAGGCACTTTTCTGGTGGCCTGGAATCAAGAAATCAATCGCTATGTATGTCGGAAAATGTCTAACATGTGCCATGCTAAAAGCTGAGAATCAAAAACCATCAGGGATGTTACAACAGCCCGAAATCCCAGAATGGAAATGGGATAATGTCACGATGGACTTTGTTACAAAGTTACCCAGGACGACGAGAGGTCATGATGCCATTTGGGTAATAGTGGATAGACTAACCAAATCGGCACACTTCCTACCAATTCGGGAAGACTATGACATGTCAAAACTGGCTCAGCTGTACATCAATGAAATAGTGGCTAGGCATGGCGTACCACTATCAATCATATCTGATCGTGACAGCCGATTCACTTCGCGATTTTGGAAATCACTTCAGCAAGCTTTAGGAACCCGTCTGGATTTAAGCATGGCTTATCACCCGCAGACTGACGGTCAAAGTGAAAGGACTATCCAAACCTTAGAAGACATGCTAAGGGCCTGCGTGGTTGATTTTGGAGGAAATTGGGATAACCATCTCCCATTGGTAGAATTCTCCTATAATAACAGCTACCACGCGAGTATCAAGGCAGCTCCTTATGAAGCTCTATATGGAAGGAAATGTCGGTCGCCCTTGAGTTGGAGTGAAATTGGGGATAGCCAAGTATTGGGACCCGACATTGTATTGGAGACTACTGATAAGATTTTCAAAATCAAGGAACGTCTACAGGTAGCAAGGGATCGTCAAAAGAAATACGCTGACAGGAGACGAAAACCCTTAGAGTTTCAGGTAGGTGACAGAGTAATGCTCCCTTAGAGTTTCAGGTAGGTGACAGAGTAATGCTGAAGGTAGCACCATGGAAGGGAACCGTAAGGTTCGGGAAAAGAGGAAAGTTAAGCCCAAGATACATTGGACCATTTGAAATACTTACAAGAATTGGTCCCGTGGCTTACAAATTGAAGCTACCACAGGAACTGAGTCATATACACGACACCTTTCATTTGTCAAACCTGAAAAAGTGCCTTGTGGACAAAACCTTGGAGCTACCGCTGAAGGAGACAAGAATCAATGATAAGTTAAACTTCGTGGAAGAACCCCTCGAGATCATAGACCTCTTGGTCAAACAGCTCAGACGAAGCCGTATACCTAAGGTCAAGGTTAGATGGAACTCGAGGCGAGGACCGGAATTCACCTGGGAACGTGAAGACGAGATGAGGAAGAATTACCCGCATCTCTTTAAACCCACCCGTTCAAATACTAATCGAAGCTAAATTTCGGGACGAAATTTCCTATACGGGTGGAGAATGTGACAACCGGTCCCAAGGTCATCATTCTAAACCCTAATTCTATTACATCATTTCCCCATCTTATGAGTGCTTATAATAGAAACAATTTAATTATATCAATAATGTTGGAATCATCATTTGTTAATTGACCTATTTTATGATTCTATGCTACTTTGTGAATTTTGTCAATTTAAATTTTTGTCTTTTAGAAACTTAGTGCCCGGGAATATTGATTAGTCACCCTAGCTAGAATTAAGAATATCATCGGCCAGCCACAAACCGCGAAGAAGGAGACTTTAGTTGATGTTTTTAGGCTTCGAACATGTAAAGCTTGAGGTTCCAGTTCTTGTTCGAGATACAACAGTCGAGTCCAAGGAGATTTCAACCATCCACGACATTCGACACCTCTTAAACCGCGAGATACATCGTGTGTAAGCTCACCATGTTCGGTTTTGGTCATTTCTCATGTTTAACTTCATTGTTCACCTAAGAACCCTCTTTTTCTTGTTGTAGCAGAAACCTCTAACTACTACTTTGTCCTTGGAGAGCTTGCTACGTTCTTGAAGGTATTCCACAAGTAACATGTCGATCTATAGGTGTAAACATGAGTTACACCTAGAAAACCCATTTTTCGGGTGTTTCCACCATCTATACTTGTGTATCTCAAAACCTTGGAGAACAAACCTTGTAACCCGCCTTCTAATGACTCACTAAACCCCTTGAAATCTGATTTTGAACGTTCTAAGGTTGTACACCGTGTATGGTATGCTCTAGCACAATAACTTGGTGATAAACCTCTTTTTTTACATGTAACAACTTCTAAGGGATTTTTGTTTGGTAACCTTCTCAACCAAAGGTTGTAATCTGCTCAAAATAATTTTTAGACACTTCCAAGAATCTGATTTTGATGTTAAACAAAGTTTTAATAATGTTCATTCGCAAGGTACAAAGAACTACACATGTGTAATGGTATGTTATGGCTTATTTTTACCTCTTGAAACCTTTGTATGTGTAGAACCTTTAGGAAACGTGATGGGACTGTTATTTCAGTAAATTTTGGTGCATATTAAGTTTAATAACATGGTTTGACCTCTGGAACAAAAGACATAATGTGTTTAGGCCCATTTTGGTCACTTTCGGGACCCGAAAACGTGTTAAAATGATTTAAAAATAGGAAAACATGGACAATAAACTTTTTAAAGAGAATTGCAGGTTCTAAAAGGATAAATAAATTGTGAAAAGTTTTAGTGGTCAAAAGGTAATTTAAATGGATTTTAAGTGAAACCGGGTGTAAACCGAGAGGCGTTTTTAAGGAAAAATCTATGATAGGGTTAAATGTTACAACTTATAAAAATCATGATTTTCCAGTAGGTTAAAAGATAAAATAACCTCAAAAGTGAAATGGTTGGTCAAACAAGCTTTTAAAATGGTCAAACCCGACTAAAAACGCGTTTTAATGGTTTAAACGTAAAAACGAGCCTTTCCACTTTTAGAGACAAATTTTTGTAATCTAAAAGGTTTTAAACTCATAAAAAAAAGAATTAAAAAGTAGCTACTGGTCTTAGACTCAAAAAGGTGAAAACTCATAGATAACCATTTTAAACCGTTCGGTTTTACCGTAACCGGCAACGTTAAACGCGTAATTTACAAACCGAGTCCATAAAATGAAATTTTGGTTATAAATTCTTAAAACTAAGTTGAATTAAGGTCTTGAACCTGATTTTTAAGAATAGAGGTCACTTAATGCAAGAAACTAATCTTATATCAATTTTGAAACTTCAGGGGCAAAAGTGTAAATTTTGCAAAACTTCATAACCGACTCCCATAAGTTCATTTGCCCCCTTAAATGGAATAATTACTATATATTCTTGGTTTAGTAATGTAGAAACCTTTGATTTCATGAAAAACCTTGACGTTCCTTAAAAGGAAACTTCTTACGCAAACCTAATCGAATCAAAGCCGAACCCGTCCATTTAAGTCTTAGGCACTATTGTTGCTCCTTAAATAGGCTTAGGGTAGTATCTAATGAATTAATATATTCATGTTAGGGTGCTAGACTTGAGATATTCCCGGCACGCGAATAATTTCTTTTTGCTTGATATCTAAGGTAAGTTCTAGTGATCCCGTTTTACTTACTGTTTTTGGGATGGAACATGCTCTTTGTTATGACTATGATTGTGCTTTATTTGATGCTTGGATGTGGGACTTTTTGGATACCTGCTGATACTTATGTCATGATCATTAATTCTTTTGTGAACCGCTTGTTTTATATGAATAGATCTATTTGGGGAATCCCCCACGCACAGTGGCTCCCGTTACAAGGAGGTACCCCACTGAGATCCTGAGGGGTCGTTTGTGGCATGTAACAGGTTTTGAATAAGATACTATGGTGAATCATCCTAGCAGGAATGGTTCACTGTTATGAGGCTTGGTTCTATCCTACGGGAATATCCGGTTAAACACAAGTTTAGAAGAGGCCAACCGGGGACCAAGTGAAGGGTTGATCGTGATACCCACGATGACTGATACTAAAAATGATGTTTTTAAAATCAAATGAGATTTTCATAAACTTTCACACTTGATTCTAAAACCTTTACTGTGGACTTTAATAGTTCCTTTTATTAAAGTACTTGAATTCACCAACTTTTTAGTTAACACAAAATTTCTTTTGAGCATGTTTCAGGCAACCCGTGAAGACTCTTAGCTATTATGGAAGACTTAGACTCTACCCCCGAGACCATGGCATTGTTTATGCGACCAACTTATGATTTGAACAATTTGATACTATGACAATTTGATTATGTTAAAAATTGTAAACATTTGGGGTTGGATCTGTTTCCAACCTGGTGATTTTTAAACCTTATATGCCATGTGATGTTCTCTCCCTTTGAGCTCTTATATTGGTTTGTTTCTGCTGCCATGTAAGTTATTGCTAGTCTGTGGCGTCCCACCCTACCGGGGCCCGGGGGTGTGACAACTGTTCACCATTCCTTAGTTGGTATAGTCGCCACCTTTAGTAGGTGACCAAAAGGTAAGTCATGGACCTATCATGACTACCTTATCTTACTTTATCTAAGATACCTTACCTCTAGCAATGTAGTATTTGTTTAGTAGTAAGTCCCAGCATGTTATCTAGTATAACAAGCTGTAAGTAGTAGTATATATAGTCGCTCATTGTAACTTAATATCCATGCTTCTGCATGAGTCTTGTAATACTTAGTTGAGAGATAATATATACAAGTATCTTGAAAACCATTTCTTGTGTTCTTTACTTAATATATTATTATCAAATGAGTTCTTGATTCTGCATTCATCAAACGAGTGATACTTATCGAGTTTGTGAGAAACACTGAGTGTTGAGAGACTTATATCGATCCTGCACCTTGTATGCTGCTAGCAAATATATCCCTTGGACTACATCAAATCCACCTAAGGGCATCACGAACAACTTAGCAGAGAACCTATGGCCTTCCAAGTCTATGTTACAATCCTCTACCACATCAAAAATCTTGGTAGATTACTAATAGCAGTTCTGCAACGAAGGGCTCATCAATCTTTCTACTCTTAGAGGGCAATTTATCATAGAAGGCAACAGAAATAAAACTCCTACTAGCATCATAATAAAAAAGCACAGAGGCACAAGTTTGGTTCACTAAGAATGTACCTGACACAACATCGAAGTCCACCCTATCTTCCTCCGTGGTCATAGTGAAGGCCCTGACTTTAGCCCTCTGCCCCTTTTTCTCCTTCTCAGCCCCTTTCCTCGCCCCAGAGTTCTGAGCCTCAGCTTCTTGCACTCCATGCTTAAATGGCTCTCTTCATCGCAGTTATAACATCCCATTACCCCACATTCTCTTGCTATATGCCCTGCCTTCCCACACTTGAAACAGACGTTTAATACCCACTTACACTCCCCCGCATGATTCCTCCCACACTTACCGCACACCTTAACCACCACATCGGTCGCAGTTACCTTGCGACCCTCTACCTTCGCCTTCTTTCGCTTGGGGGAGAAAACACCACTGCGAAAACGATTCCCATTCCAGTTCCTCTCTCCACCTCCCTTCTTGTTCACCTCCACCACAGTCACATCCTCTCTCTCATTGTACAGTCTCCCTGCCAGATCGACCACCAACCTAAACGTACATGGTCAAGCAGCGATCAAGTGTCTACGGATATCCACTAGCAGACCTTGGATGTACCTCTTGATCTTTCGTGACCCAGGTATCACTGGTCTCGTACCAGCCTCGCCATCTGGTTGAACTTGGTCGTATGATGCTGGTGTGTCATGGTTCCCACCTCCAACTGTAGGAACTCTCTCGATCTTATCCAACTCTCTATGAGGAAAGAACTCCTCAATCACTAGCTTCTTCAGTTCACTCCACCTCATCCTTCCAATCGCCCTGCTACCCTTGGCCTAGACAATGTTGTCCCACCAGCATAAGGACAAATCCACAAACGAGTGGGTAGCAAACTTCACTTTTTGGTCCTCCCTGCACTCACTGATATCCAATAAAACCTTCATTTCCCTCACCTATCGATGGGCAGCAGCAACATTTCCATTCCTATCAAAAGTCAGGGGTTTGCATCTCACACAGTGGATGTCAGGCCCACGCCCAGCGGATGCCAATATCCATAGCGGATGAACACTCCACAGCGGACAACAACAACGCAAACAATACAAGTGTTCACAGTGGACAATACTCATACACAGCGGACAACTCATTTATCATCCACAGCGGACAGTCTATTATCCACAGTGGACAGTTATCATCCATAGCGGATAACTTATAGACTTATGATTTTATGTAATTTGTTTTTACATAAGGGTATCTTTATAAATGTACATAGTATGTACGTAGGCTATAAATAATCGTATGCCCTAATCCTTTGTAAGCTTTTGAACAAATTATCAATCAAACAAATAGTTATCATTGATCTTAGCATTCAATCATATAAGCACATAATCATACACACACAATAGAGATCATATCAATAATCATGGGTTTTTGCACCATGATTGTTTCAGTATTGATTCACACACACACTTTTGTTGTTTGAGAGATTGAAAAAGGTCCTTCGGGGATTCAAACTTTTGTTCATTAAAACAAAACTCGAATCCATCAATACGTAACACTATGTCTAATTCTAAACGATTACGTGTATGTAGCCTATGTGTGACGTATTTATAAAACTATGTTACGGTTTTCATTTGATATCTATCCCTATCCATACATACACACATACATGTATAGAGGGTAGTGCTAAAAAATCTATAGAGTTATTAAGGTTTTCTTGTTTTCATATAAGTATGTGGTTTTCTTATGAACCCCTTACTATGTATATGTGTATATATACTACTGTAATTTCTATAGAAAAAACATTATATATAAAAGTTATTAAGGTTTTAATTGTCTATGTTTGTTCGTTTTATAACTGAAAGTACATGAATAGGATATTTTGTTTTGTTTTGTTGAATAAATATTTGCATGAACAGAGGTCTTGTTCATTGGTTTATATAGATGAACGTTTGGTAAATTTTTTCTCATAGTTCATTTGTTTTATTTAAAGGTTTTATAATTTAGATTTTCATTACATTTTTTTTAATTATCAAAAATATGAAATCACTAGTTATACTGCACGCCTCCATCGCACATCCATCATTTCACCATTCATTTTAGTGATAAAAAATATGAAAACCTAGTTATATAGTATTTTATTTTTTACTTATTGGCTTTTATATATTATTGTTACTTGTCTTTTCATTCTTTATATCACCTTAACTACTTAATAAAATTTGATGGATCATTTGAATGTTTATGATTAAATATGTTGATTTTATTCTGAAACGAATATATTATTGTATGTATTTATTTATATTCTTGAAAGTTTGTGTTTGTTTATGTTTATGAACGTTTGTGTTCAATTACATTCAATATATTAATTTAGCAAACCAACATAAATGCATGAAGGTGTTTATTTCCTCAATGAACTAGCACAACAAAAGATCTCTTTTGGTAAATGTTCAAAAATATTTCATGAACATGTTTATTTTCTTAATATTTTATTCGTGTTCGTTCATTTTTTTACTAACCCTATAAACAAGCTTGTTTTAATGTGTGGACAAACAATCCTCATTCTAAATAAATAATAATCACAAAAGTATTAAATTACAAGAAATAAATAAATAAATAATTACACATATAATATTGAAAAATGTCATACCGGGTGCTTAACTTCCGCTTTACATAGGGTTCGAGGAAAGGCAAGATCATTATGCAATCTGATTTACTTAGTTTTGCCCTATACTTTGTGGAGGAGGTTATTTTCACGGTTTAAATTATAACGTCAAAGTTATAAAGCAACAATCTTACAAGTTGTTTCAAGCACCCTCATTAATTTCATTAATTTCTTTAAGATTTGAATTAAAAACGAAGGAAAAAGAAATATTAAGTTCACAAGTTGGAACCATTCTTTGAGGAAATCAAGCCAAAATTTAGCACACACAAACTGCTTCACTTCCAATAATCTCAGAACACGTTACTCTCCATGTTCTGAAGTCCAAGGTCAAACACTTTTAGTTTTTCATCATCATCTGCTACAAACACAGGAGTCTCCAGCTTAGGAGGGTTCTGGAAGAATCATACAAACAAAATGTATGTTAAAGCTTAAGGTAACTGGATATTGTACCTGTTTGATCATCGGCTTTTCTGGTCTCTAGACACAAAACAGAGCGCCCAGTTTAAAGCTGAATTTGAAAAACTAACCTGGCATCGAACTAAAGCCCAGTTGATCCCCCGAAAGAAATGATGTCGTTTCACTTCGCTTGCTCCTTCACGTGAACCCAACCGGTTCTTTGGATCTCTATGCAACAATCTATAGATCAACTGTTTGGCTGGAAGACTTACCTGTATTGAAAAAACAAATTCTTTTTTATCTGTTACTTTTGTTATCATGTATGGACATCAAAACAGTAAACACGTACTAGAAACACATTCCTTGTTTTTGATTTATAAAATTCTACCGTTACAAAAACCGCAGTGTTACAATAATAAGGTAATATGTTTGTGACCTTTAATAGTACATCGCATGTTCCCATTTTAAGTTTTAAGAGTTTAAATATTCATTTGACGCGTTACACTTAAATGTGTCGAAACTGTCACCTCTGAAAAACACGTACATCATATCTATAAGAAGATAAAAAAACATACCGATATACTACCAGGAAACTTGAGATCTTTATGAAGAACGTTAGCGAATGTTCTCTGCCTAGTCTTTCCTCTAAACGGCGTGTACCCGTAAAACATTTCATATAGAAGAATACCTAAGAACACATTACAAACTCTAACAAAAGTAGAATTAAATTCCTAAGCAAAAATCGACATAGAAGTTGAAATTTTACCAAATGCCCACCAATCTACGGCACTAGAATGTCCAACCCCGCTTATAATCTCCTAAAATTTGTGACAACATCTGAGAATTATTGGAAATTCAACGGAATGGAAAGTTAAGTGAACGGTAATCACACAAACCGGTGCAATGTACTCTTCGGTTCCCAGAAAAGAATTTGATGCCCGAACTGGTTCCGCCATGAATATTGGAGGTTGTTCACCTTTCTTATGCTGCTTCTTCTTCTTCCTCTTATCACTTGTTTCTGGAGCTAAAAGCTGGACCAACAAATTAGAAAAGTATTTGTAATTCTATTGTTTGCTAGAACGTATTACCCGTGATTAAATCTGTTATGAAATAAGATGAAAGAGGCATTGGAGATACCTGAGGCTTGCAAGACGTCAGGCAAGAAAGATCAAAATCTGTCAATGCTACATGTCCATTGCTTTGTATTAATACATTTTCGGGCTTTAGATCTCTGTATATAATGCCTGCACCACCAGTTTATGACTTTCATTTAACTAATGTGTCTCTTCTCACGCAAGTGATAAAAAACTATGGTCTACCTTGACAATGAAGGTACTCTAAGGCCACAAGAACCTCTGCCGCATAGAACCTGTAGTAAGGAACAACATACAAGTTATTTTTTTCTTCTAATTATCCCACTATATGCAAAATTGTCAACCGCTGTCTCTACTAGATAGCTGGGCAATCGGGACCACAATTTACAAACGGTGACCAGGTATAAATCTGTCACAAACCACCAGCCGCAAAACTGGATTCCCTTGGGACTGGGAGGTTATGCAACTACTTTTTTGGTTACAACTAACTGTTTGCTACTGAATCTGCCTTTCACAAATGCAACTAAGTTTTGTCACTAGTTCAAGATAACTTTTTGTACTTGGTGACTATTACGGAGAGGTGGTTAGCGAACTATTATTTCAACCTTCCTTGACCATTTTAATTGTGAATTTGTGATCATGACTAGCCCAATCAGGCAATCATGTTGAGATACAAGATTTTACATGACTGCATCTTCCTTCAAGACCTTCATTGGTTGTCTGTCTAAAAGCGTAAAAAGTTCCCCGCCAGGGTAATAATCGGTTATCAAGCAAACATGAGTGGGCGTCTGCATGCAAATATTTTACTCTGTCAGAAGTTTTCGAGATTTCTGGAAGCTAAACGAACGCTTACAAAACCATAAATGCAACTATCTAACAGTACTAGGAAACCAGACCAGTACCCACAATTTCCGTCGCATTGTCGCAAATATAATGATTGAAATTGCAGTTGCAAAACCTCTGTTGTTGGCAATTATGTTTTTGCAACCAAATTTGAGAAGGACGTGCATTTTGCAGCTGATTTTAGTGACCGGAAATGTTGTTGCAAATATTGCGGCCAGTCTGCAACGCCCCAAATGCAACGAATTTGCAACTGTCAATGTTTGTGACCATTTGAGGACTGAATTTTATTTGATTTTAAATTCATCGTTTTCTCCTTGGGAATTTTATCATGGTCAGTGTTGGTCATTAATTTTGCGGATTGTTTTGCGACTGGATTATTTGTAATAAATTTTTTTACTGAGTGTAATTGCGATTTCGGAGGCAAATTGGTCCAAATATGCCTTTTTTGGCCGCAAATGTCTCGTTTTCTAGTAGTAGAATACAGTCGAAAATATAACCTGAAATGAAGCATATAATGCAGGAAGAAAAGGATGATCTAGAATGTCCAAGATCTCTCTTTCGGCATGCACTCTATGCACCTATTTCATGTGAAACAAAAGTACAATCAAAATGGAGTAGGCAATATAGAAACTTTCAAGATAGGAGTATTTCGCTACTTTGTCAAATGAGAACAAGTTCATGTTCTTACCTTGTTACGGTTTATCATGATACCTTTGTCCATGGCCTTCATTGCGAAAAATTCACCCGTTCCACATAACTCAACTAAATGAACACTACCCGTATCACCAGATCCTAATGGTTTTACAGGCCTAAAATGCTTCAATCCTAGCTCTTCTCCACTATCAGTAAGCTACAAAAACCATGAATCAGATCAACAAACATATATAATTCTAAATAATCTAATAAATTTTAAGATTATAGTACCTTTAAAATAGCCTTCCATGCTGATGTATCCCTTCTATGAGGCTTTGGGTAAACTCTATTTGCATGTTTTACCCACAGATCGTCCGGGGACTGTTTAATCAAAGAAAATTTGCTCTAGCTTAGGTAAATCGGGCATAATGAATTTGATCTGGTGACTTAAATTTTATGTTCTTACACGCGCATAAGTGCAAATGCTATTTTTATAAATATATTAGATTTTCTAGCAACTATGATTTTACCATATTAGCATCTGGAAGTTCTCGTACTGCTACATCAACGTTTTCTGCGGTCTCTTTAACCTAAAATGGACCAAACACGACACTTTAGCATGTCGGGTGTCTATAGATACAACAAATTTTAAGTATGGGCATGTAGCTAAGGTTCATGATTAAATTTGAAGTACCATAATTGCACCATCTTTAGCAGTGGTTTCAGGGATACAATTGTCTAGTGGCTCAACATGCTGACTTCCATCTAATTGCACACCAATGAAGTATTGTACTTCTCCCTACACAACAAAGTTTTCATACCCTTTGTTTTTATCATCCTAACGTTATTTTTTCGAACATGCTTATAATGCCCAGATCCATCGGCAGGTTGTTTTCCATCAATGCATCTGATATAGTAAATTTGGTGCATTTTCATGGAATCGTACCTTTTGATCACGCATAGGTTGTAGATGAAATAGGTTCCAAAACTTTTTGCCTAATTAATTGCCACAAAAGAGATTTATCGACCAACAATTATATGCATATATAATTAACGTATATATGTATATGTACACTAAGCATATACCACTTTTTGTATAGTTGATGAGTTGTACGGTAACCTCTGTTTGGTTATCGATCGCCTCTCTAATCTTCTTCACGGTTGATGGATCAGTTTCAGGCCCTTGGAGAAACCTTTAGTGGATAAATATAACCCAAAAGTTAGTAGCATGATATACTTGCAAAAATAATTTTTTTTCTTTAGTCACTAGACCTAAGTATGTTTCCTCTTGTAATAACACAATAATATATTTTTGACTACCTAATTTCATATCACAAATGCACATTGTGAATCAAATTGTTTAAATATATTTGGTCACTAAAAGTATATATGTTTAAATTATCTTTGCCCGGATACCTGCAATTTCTTCCCAGGATCTCTTCACGGCTATACTCTGTCAACTCTAAGAAGCTATCAGATGCAAAAATCTAGTGATCAAGATCATAACTTTGTTAGAAATTATGAATTTTCAAACACAATATTAAATTGTTTAGCAACATCAATTAACAATGAATTCTGTCTATTTACCAACCACTTAATGTTGTCGTTGATAAAAAAAATCTTTCCTGCAGTGACAGTGAATGAATTACTATTGTAATTCGAATAGTCCACCCGTTTTTCTTTGACCGGTATTGTTTTATGGTGTCATTTAGGCTATACCTCGCATGGATGCATGGGGTATAGTATATGGTTATTTCCTACGTAACAATGGGTCATAGTAGCACATAGTAAAGGGTTGTTTCTTTCAGTTATGTTCATTGTATTCCTGAATAGTGGAATGTAGCTTTTTTTGTATTTCCTTAATGTATGTTTCAGTGAATCAATAGCAAAAGTGTGTTCCCTCAACCAAATATACTCAGTGTGTGTGAGTTTCATTGTCTTTGAACTAAGATGACTTACAATGGGATTATCAGGTAGTCGTGGGTCAGTGATGACAAAGTTTTTCTCGATACGTTCAAGTGTTGTCGCTAAATCAATACCCTTTCTCATTTCCTTCTTTCGTACTTTGTCATCTAAACTTTCTGGCCTCGAATCATCATTTTGGAGCTCAAAATCATCCTCATCATCAACCTCACCATAAGTGTCCTGAATGTTAATGTCTTCTTCGAATCTATCTTCTAACTCTTCATTGCTTTTTCGGTTCTTCTTGATCCTACATTATAATCATGCATTAACATATAGTATCACATTCAATTCAAGCATGTATATCCTCATTATTCAAGATATTCTTAATACCCAATGAAGGAAAGTCGGTTTGATTTCTTCTGCTTCTTTTCCTGAAGTTCGTCAATAGGCTGCATGGTTGTAATGGTACGCACACCGGCATGAGAATTCCTTCGTTGAGGAGGTAGCGGCCGAGGATATGTAGTTTCTGCAGATTTGCGACGACTTGAACTTAAATTATCAGGTTTGTCTTGGTTGCTATAGATTTTTGGTACTGTCGTGAATGGGTGACGATGGGTAGACTCACTGAGTGATCTAGGGCGTTTTATTGCCTCCACCAACTCAGTCACCAAACTACTTGATGTATCTTTTTGCCTGGCTACAAGATTTCCATCAAATATCGTCAAATAAATAAGTAAACGTATCAAAAGTAGCCAAAAGAACATGTAACTGAATGTTAACCACATCTTAAAGTTATAGTTTTGTTATACTAATTTGGGGTTTTTTTTATGTATTTACGTAATACGTAATTATCTCTAAAATTCAAAGAAATAAAAAAACAAAAAGCGTTTGTATATCGACCCAGCTACGAAACCAAACCTCACAACCCATCTTGATTCCTTTCTGACCGAAGATCGATCTAACATGTATCAACTATGTTTCATGACAACCTTTAGCAAAAAGATAGAGATGAGTACCATCATAACGGATCAAAGATTCCGGCAGCCCATTAGGGCGTAACATTTTCTCTTTAGTACCTTCCGTATGCTTGCTCACCTCGACCTGCATTCTGTTTGTAGTTCACGAAAAAAAAGCCAATAAATTACCAAGTACACATGGAAATGAATCAGATATCTTAGAGCTTGGTTATCAAAACTGGCTCAACGGTCACACGTCAACGTTGCTTTTGAGAATAACTCCATAACACAACACG
Organism: Flaveria linearis; assembly: GCA_024085815.1. NCBI lineage: Eukaryota > Viridiplantae > Streptophyta > Magnoliopsida > Asterales > Asteraceae > Flaveria > Flaveria linearis. The sequence goes on along the minus strand of CM044009.1, from coordinate 36,562,528 downwards.
CCATTCTAAGCATGTGTAATAAACTATCATTAGTTAGCATACTAATCATGATTTGCATGTTAAGACTTGGTATAGGGATATATTGACCAATAGCATACGAGCAGATGACACTCAAGTAAATGGCATGGCAGTGACGGCTTAGCCGCTAAAAAATGGACAATTTCACATATCCTTTTGTAAACTTACAATTTACAAAATTGCGTATTTTCCCTTTAAAAGGTTTTCTTTACGTTAAAATACACTTTAACTCTAACATATGCGATTTCGTGTTTTTTAGAATTTGTATGCACAAGTGCGAGTCTATCATAAGCTATCTTACGTATCAAGCATCCAATATAAGCAAAAAATATTTGTTTTTATGAAAAACTCCCAGATTTTAATATCCGTTCTTCTCCTAGAAAAGGTTAAGCCAAGCCTCGTGAATGAAATAGCAAATAGGATAAACACAAATACTCAAATACACATTATTATGGGATTGAAATAAAAAAAAAAAGGGGGGGGGGGGCACTAAATAAAACCACATGGGAAACAAAAACCAAACCCCATGGATTGGCCCATGCACCATCACTCCACGTCGCCTCGTAACATCACTCACAAATGTGGTTCCAATGGTCCATAATATATAGGACCACATTGTCTTTCCCTCATCTCATTATCAAATAAGACAAAAAAACAATGAATTATATATTGAATATACTTGTTGAAATTATTAGTACAGGCCAGATTCGGTATGGTAGGAGATACCATGTTGCTTCACTCCTTTACGCTACTTGCGTTGGAGAACCCGAAGGGAGCGTGCTAAAGCAAAAGATATTTAATAAGACGACAAAATGATAGAAGTTATTTTCATATAGAGTTGATGGGTCACGACAGTAATGCTCAAAACATAATTTCTTTGTATCTAATCTTGAGTATGTGACGTATCAGACACGTGTCATAATCATATATACCCAACAATAAGTGGTTCATATAATATCTAGATCTAAAAAAATAGAACTTAAGGACCAATATAGAGCAAAACTCACAGAACTTCTAAAAAAGCCAGAGCGTTTAGATGTATACATCTAAAGAGGTTCTACTTTGAGAACTTTAATCATGAAAAGAGGAAAATAGTCATTTTTTACGTCATACATTAATACACCATTCAAGCATATGCTCTTCAATATATTGTAAAACAACTAGAAATAGGCTTTTATACAAGAAAACAACTACCAACTTGGTTTATATATATGTGTATTCTGAGTAATATCTCATATAAATTTAACTGTTTCAGTGACGGTTTTCGAAATCAATCTATTACAGAAACATACCCGATGAATTTCAGGATGTTGCCAGATTCATCTTTGATGGGGGAAACTGTGAGAAGGTTCCAAAATGGCGATCCATCTTTCTTGTAATTGAGGAGTCTGCCACAATATGTCGTACCCTTTTGCAATGCTTCCCTGATTTTAGCCACATCTTCTGGGTCCGTGTCTGCACCCTGTAAGAACCGGCTGCAACCCAACCCAAATTTAATGTACAACTAAATATTTGTGGGCTAAAGAGTATGTTTAACACTTCAACCCCGTGTGAATTGAACCGGTTTATTTGCGAACTTTTAGTGATTAGAAGAATTGTATTCAACATATGTCTATTATTGAATTTACCCGACCTCGGGTCTATTTTCCACTAAGTGATAAGAGTCTAAATTAACAAAATAAAATGGTTGCAAAGGTCCAGCATCGTTACCAGTTTCTGCCGATCACTTCTCTAGAAGTATAACCCGTCATCTTGAAGAAGCCGGCGCTTGCATACAGAATCGGATAATCCGGTTTGGTGGCATCAGAAACCACAAATGTTTGTTGAAATGCGGATAATGCATCCTTCAAGTCCTTAGATACTCTTGGAAATCCTGTTTCTTTACCTGCATCTATCTTTTCATTAAGAACATTGACTATAAATGTTGAATTACCAACAGTTAATTTATAAATTATATCAAATAATCTCAGAAATACATTGTAGTATGAAGAACGGAAGTTGTAAATTTGAATAGAGTAGAATACTTACCCAATCCATCATCAGATACATCACTAGAACTCTGAACTGAATTACCAGAATCCCTCCGGTTGGAGCTCGACTTAGCATTGGGATCGTCGCCGGAGGTTCGAATTTTCACCCCCTGCGGCTTACCGGTCTCTGAGTCTGTTTTCAAAAGTAGACCCCACTCAGCGGCTCTTTGTTCAGCCGCACCCACTATTCCACCAGGCGAGGGTGGTGCCACCGCCGCTGAACTCGGTGACGGATTAGGATCTTTAAGGGCCATCCATGACTTGATCTCATCCGGTGGCAATCTGCCGGAGTGAGAGGCATCCGCTGACGGTGGTGATTCCGCCCAGCTCCGCCAGCTGGGTTGTGGCCTGAATAATGGACCGCTTGTTGATGGGTTGAATACTTCAAGTGACCCGCGGATGTCCCTCTGAGCTGGTTGGAACACCGGAGATGCCTTCATCTGTGCATGTTGCTTCGACTCCATTAATACTTTCTACACGCAAACATTGAATTCCGATCAAGTATTTTAGGCAATTCTATTAAAGTTGAAGGGAAATAAAGATATATTAATGAAATTAAAATACAAACTTCTAAGAAGATAGAAAGGACGGATAATATGATGGTGAAAGTGGTGTTAATGGTGAAACCAAAGAATTGAAGTACCCGACCAAAGTGAAGGATATTTTAGTTTTTGAGATCATATATGATGATGGTAACATCAAGTGAGAGTATCAAGATTCAAGGCAATTTTGTAATTTCGATTGCAGAGATATGATGCAGAGTAACTTGATCACCACAATATTTTTGAAAGAAAACAATGATATTTTGAAAACATGGGTTAAAAGACAAAAGTATCCTTCATTGTGGTACATGCATTCATCGAACGCAATTTCTTT